>JARYHS010008075.1:15146034-15453666 GCA_031002005.1 Vandiemenella viatica | reverse complement strand
ACGTTTTGATCTCATTGATTTTGCCGACGATTTGCTCGCTGAATGAAATTACAATTGCACTTGCTCCATCAGGAATTGCAGCTATATTGTTGGAAGGCAGTCAAACAGCTCATTCGGTATTCAAGCTGCCATTAAATATACTAATTAATTAAACTCCAACATGAAACCTTTTGGAGAACTGTGCGGTGGCTAAAGTTCTGCAAGATTGCAAACTGATCAAGATCTACAAAACAATACAAACTGGTTTGGTGGTGGAATAATTGAAATGTAGATTAAACATCTAGATTTCAAATGTAATGGAAGAAAATAAATCATTTCATTTGAATGAAATTCTGACTTAATTTAATTGTGACTTAAATTATGGAATAAAATTGCACGATTCCAAGCTGATCACATTTCAAGCACATCACACATTTCGAAATTACTGCCGATTGCATTTCCCAGTCACATAATTCTGAATGTACTCCTCCTCAAATTAAATAACAATGGATACAATTAAATACTCAGAAATATGTTTTTTTCTCATTTTTAGTTTTTTTTTACACATTTTCAATGGTTTCACAAATTAACAAAATGTTCACAAAGATATTTATTGAAATTTGGACATGACAACGTCTGTTCAGTCAACTATTGTTGATTATTATTCCAAACAGAATACAAAACTTCAGGTGGTCATTGAAATGAAGAGGATAGGGAAACTTTATGTACGATTTTTTGCATGACAGGGCAGTGGCCAATAAGCATACTGTTTGGAGATTGTTTTTAAATCCAATTTCCTTTTTTATGACAGAGGTATCCATTGTTTATATGAGTTTCATGAATTAAAGTTTAAAGAGATCCAGGAGGCTGTATTTGAGTATTCTGAACAGAAAAACAAACAGTACTTTTCTGGGAATATAAATCTACATCCCACATTACAAATAATTGGGTGGCAAAGAACATGAGGTATACTAAAAAATACTACATATCCTTAGTTTCTTTTATTCCTTGTGCTCAATCAGGCTTAACACTTTTTTGGTCTTACTACATGATTATGCCATGAAACCACTTCCCACTTTTTGCAGTTTCTGACAAATTAATAATAACTACTTTGCAACATGACAGTATTTTCTGTTCTCATTTAGGAGTTTTGTTTATGCCTCTGTTTCCAAATCTTGTTAAATGTTAACATTTTATAAATATTAATTTTTTGCATCATTAAAATCTACTCATAAACCAAAACAACACTGTTCAGTGGAAACAACCTAAACTAATAAGAGGAAGTGAAATGGTGACAGAAATGCCTATACTTTCTATCTTGAAGAAAGGGTGAACAAATTTTAAACGAAATACAGAAACTTGTTTCAGCACAATCTATAATGCACATTTTGAAAATATCACTTACCTTTTACCCTTGAATACTCGTGTTGTATCTATCACATCTTGTTTCATTATATCAAATTCATCATTGTCAAATACATTATATCTCTCCTGTATGTTTGCATCTTCATCCTGTGACATGACAAATCAGAAATTTCAAATTATGCATTTACAGGGTCAATGGATTCACACTTTTATTCCTTGTTGAATTTTCCAAAATATGAGACCGAGAGAAATTATAAACATTCATTTTTATAACTATGCAAATTTTCGCGGCAGCAGTACTGTAGAAAAACTTCTCGGGTTTTCAAGCCATGTCAAAGTTGAATCATCTGGAGATGTTTCGGAAACTTGCAACGCTTCCATTGTCAAGCGCCCTTTAACATCACTGAAGTCTGCCACACAGTAGTCATTATATAGGACTACCAGCCGGGAACACAGGGGAACGCGTGTGGATGAGGAATTCTCCACTGAACCAACCCGGCAATTGTAAGGGAGAGGATGTAAGTTAACCTAGAATTTTGTAAATTTCCATGACAAAATTTGTTTATAAAATGGCAGGCTCAGTTGAACAACGCTATACCTCAGCTTTAGAGTCATTTTTGTAGTTAAATCAGGAAATAAATCAAACTAAACAGTCAATTCAGGCAATAAGTCAGGTTTAAACACTAAATTCAAGTTCTAAATAAAGACTGGAAATAAGACCTGCAGAGTTGATATTTGATTTCAGAAATTTTTTGTGAAAACAAACATTTTCTTCACTTTGAGAGATATTCAGGATAATAAATAGTAAATAGAGGATAGAAATTTTGCAGCTAGCGAATCCTGCTATAGAGTTTTAATACACTGAAAGTGAAAAGCTGGTATGAAAGTTTTAAAACGTAATTACATTACTTAAATTCGAGAAGTTGTAATTTGCAAAGATATAAAAAGTCAGTTTATAGGTAGGAAGGGACTTAATTTTTACTTATACAACATATTAAAGTTTAGAAAAGTTTAATAAAGTTTAAAGGTAGTTTTTCGAGTAATATATAGCAACTTTGAACGCATGGGTAAGGAAAAATTAACAAGTTTAGATAATATGCGCAGATTCAAGGGAAGAAACTGTATTCAAAATTAAGCTTAGTCAAATACAAAGTTTTTCTAGTAAATTTCATTTAAATTAATGAAGTCATTGGGACAACATTAAATTTTTGGCAGCAATGATACTTTGATAAAATGGCCAGACAAATAGCCTTCAAGGGAATGAATGATATATCAGCAATTCATAGTAAATCGGAGAAAACAGGTAGCAACTTCAAAATTGCTCAGTAGTCATTTTGGAATATGTAGAATCATTTAAAGTAGGTTTTTAGGATATCAGAAAGTTATTAGCAGGGTCAATTTCGGATTGCACAAGACTTTCGAGCAAATGGTTAGAAAATAGTAAATATGCCTTGGTTAGTATCAAATGAAAGAGCAGTCAATTAGAAGTAGAATAAAAGTTTTTTTTTCAGGTTAGTAGCTGCAAATTTGTAGAAGTTATAAACAAGTTTTAGAATCTTATAAAAAAATTTGTAGCTTCAATAGTTTGGCTGTAAAAAAAATATTTTCTAAGGATCAAAATTAACACTTTTTAATCACCCTAGCTACTGCCAAAATTTCAGATCAATAGGAATATTTTGAGTCACCAAGGTCATAAGTATGATGAAATTTTCAAGCTTTAAGGTCGACATTTGATCAAATGAAGGGACTGCTAATGTGGGAAACCGGAAAATGAAGTGTTCCCACGGGCTTTTCTATATATAGCAGCCCTAAGCATTCCTCACCCAGTCTTTCAGATTCAGTTAGAGCGTGACTACGCTTCTTTGTGGTGCTAATTGGGTGCACAGCGGGGCGGATGTAGATTTCGGGCAAGCATGTGGAACTTTGAGGCCAGAATGTGGTGAAATTAGGACACCTCATGTAACTATAAATTCAGTTAGGGTTCATGAGGTTGGTCTGTCTCGAATGTGTTAATCGTTCCTGCAATTAAAATTTTTTGTTGATGATTTTCGATGCCATAAGTTTGTGACTATACAATTTTGAAAGAATATATAAGATTCAACAGTTTAAATTTCTACAGACACTTTTAATGACTTATATACCTTTCATAATTTGAGGTTAGATCAAGTTAGGTGGCGGTCGAGTTTTAGTAAAGCACAAACTGTACATTTAATTGCAATGGAGCACAGGCTCCGGTGGCAATTTCCCTACACACCTGAGGCAACAACACAGGGTTACAGTTAAGGCAGATAGGTTTAGCACTAACCCCGGCACTGAGCTTATCATCTTATAAGGATTCATCAAACTCGCTGTGATCTCTATAAAAATGCTACAGAACTAATGGGATGCTATTTGCAACTAGCAGCTGCCCTCTTGTCGATGGATTGGGAATGCTTCATTAACTTCACCACAGGGAAGCAAAATTCTACATTGAGGGCAGCTAAATGCAGGCAGTGCTGCAAATTCAACTGCCTGTCACGTGATCGGCATGACGATCAGCAAACCGAAGAGAGACAAACTGTGATTAATTTGTTGGGGAAAGAAATTGACGAAGGTGCTGTCTCAGCTCTGAAGAAAGGATTGCACTTCACACCGGCTCCACATTCTGTACCTTTCATGAACATGTTCAGCAGACTGGAACAAGCAGTGCATAATATTCCAATAAACCAAACCAGATGACAGAGATTGGCTGCTCAACAAAAAGGGCATCCGTTCGATTTTTCGGCCTCCACCAAAAATTGGACAGCTGTTACGAACTCCATAGGGTGGTCTCAATCTTTGGGCTCCTGGAATCTATAAAATTCCTTGTGGATATGGTACTTGTTATAAAGGAAAAATCTTAAGGACAATAGATAAAAGATGCAAAGAACACATCAGATATTTTAAACCCGGACAAAAAGAAAAATCTGATATAGCTGAAAATGCCATTGACAATGGGCAGAAAATGTTGTTATGAAAATAACTTCTAGGACAGTGTTGTGAATAAGGCGATTGAAATTAGTCTAAGTAATAATGTTATTAATCACGATCAGGGCCTCAATTTAAGCCAAACATGGAAGCAAGTAATTGGATTATTGCAAGCTACACGGGATCCAGCCATGTTAGGGCACTAAAGTGACCCGATCATGGCATAGAAGTGACTCGATCATGATGTCACCAAGTGAGCACGTCCCAACTAGACCCCTCCCCATGCATTCCCCTCTGCTCCTGGCTGGTAGCCCTATATAATAAACTACCATGTGGCAGAATTCAGTGATGTTAAGCAGACCTTGACAACAAAAGTTTCCAACATGCCACCAGACGATTCAACTTTGACGCGGCTTGAAACTTGAGAAGTTTTTCTATATCCAATTCTATGTTTCCTGGTAATGTAACCCATATTTTACTAAATCTTATGTCTGTTGCTAACTTTTATAACTGTTTACAGTAATACTCTATGGACCATCTCAAGTTTCTGTAATCATTTTACTGCAAATGCATTTATTATAATTTTTCATATCAGTTAAATCTTCTGTGCTAGCTATATACATTATTCCTGAGTCAAGTCCTCAAAGAGATTGGGCTATATAAACATGAAGAGTTTAAGAGAATGTGTTATAGCCAGTCCAAATCTTGACTGCTGTGCATAAGTTACTAGATTCCAATGTAAAAGGATTTGAAGTTACAAAGGAAAAAAGATGGAAAAGCATGCCTGGGCAATTGGTTCAGAAGTCCAAGTGAATAACCCTAAAAATGATGTGCAGTAATATACCTTTATGAGAGTGGTAGTTCCTTGCATGTGGCAGTGGTGACAGAGGTGGAAAATGAGCCTTGCCTTTTTGCAGGGTTATACAATAAATAACATTAATCAATATCTATATCAATGAGAAAATTTGGATGTATGTTTGGATATACCATCTGCCTCAATCACACCATAATTACTCAACAGAATTAAAAGAAATTTGGCACAAAGTTAGTAAATTGTATGCGAAGTGGCATAGAATAGTTTTAACCCCACAAAAACGAATAGTTTCTTTAGAAATTGCCATTATCAATTTGCAAACACCGAGGAGTTTCCTACTTTGTAAATAGCAGTGCCACTTTAACTCTTTTGTTTTTTACACGCTTTATATTAGCTTGACTTGTATGTATGTATGTATCTATGTAATAACAATGAGCAGGAAAAAGCTTTAAGGCAATAAAATTAAGGAAGGATAGGGAAATATGACCCAGCACTTACCACAGATGAAGGCGGCTGGGACGACGAACAAAAAACAAACACAAGAGAAGTGCAATATTTCGGCCTACAGCAGCCTTAAACGTGCAGAAGGTGAAGCCCCAGGCGGCGTCACATGTGTACACATAGACAGCCGACTGGTGAATGGTGATTCACCAGTCGGCTGTCTATGTGTACACATGTGACGCCGCCTGGGGCTTCACCTTCTGCACGTTTAAGGCTGCTGTAGGCCGAAATATTGCACTTCTCTTGTGTTTGTTTTTTTGTTCGTCGTCCCAGCCGCCTTCATCTGTGGTAAGTGCTGGGTCATATTTCCCTATCCTTTCTTAATTTTATGTATCTATGTATGTATGTATGTATGAACGTAACGGAATTTTACAACTCCATTTTGACACACTTCCAGATGTTCGAGCTGTTTGAAATTTGGTACACATATTAAGAACCGGTGACAATACAATAATTTCATAGCTATATCCTGCTATTCTAATTACTTTGACAGTAGCAACAGAAAAATGGTTGAATGTCGTGGAATTTTGCAATTTAATTTTAACCCAATTCCAGATGTCCAAATTGTTTGAAATTCTGCTCATATATTGATAACCGATTACAATACAATAATTTCATAGCAATGTCTTGATATTCTGATTACATTGACAGTAAACACATAAAAATTTTGCACACATTTTAAGAATCGTTGACAATACAGTAGTCTCTTAGCAACGTCCTGCTATTCTCGTTACTCTGACGGTAACAATAGAAAAATGGTTGCATGTAATGGAATCTTTCATTTCAGTGTTTAGCCGCTTCCTGACGTCCGAATCATTTGAAATTTTGCACACTTATTAAGAACCCATAAAAATTCAATAATTTCACTCTCACCACGTTGTCAGAAACAACTTAAAAGTGGATTTTTGTAATGGAAAATTTCATTTCAAGTTTCACCCACTTCAGAAAGTTCGAATTGTCTGAAATTTTGTACATGCACTAAGAACCGATGACAATCCAATAATTTCATATCTATGTCTTGGTAATCTCATTACTTTGACAGTAAAAACACTTAAGTGATTTAACCGTCTTCTGAAAGATGTGGCTCATTTTCACCAACTTTTCGAATCGTCTTTGTGGCCTAGTTGGTTAAGGCGCGCAGACATTCCCTGCTCGAATCCCGTTTTCGGTTCGCATTTTTGCGGATATTATAAATGGAAAAGATTAGGATAACTTGATGGGATTACTGAGTTAGGCAAATGCAGCCGCGGCATTAGTGCACAGGTGCGATTCAAGAAATCTTCATCATTTGGCGACCACACCCTTCGGAGATTTCCCGCCCAATATAGCCATCATCATCATCATCATCATCATCATCATCGTTCTCCAGTTTCCCGGGTGTGATTTACGAGCCTTGGTTGCTGTAGACGATCGTCTTCCACTTTCTCCTATTCAGAAAGGTTTCTCTGTCTGCAGTCACTTAACGTGATGTTGAATAGTAAGTATTCGAAATATTACTTCGTACTATTATAGAAAAGTAGTCTTCCTCGTTTACCCTGCTATTGGATCTCTTGTTGAATTGACCATTTAATTGTATTTTACTCATGGGAATAATAATTAAAAATGAAACTACAACTCAAAGAAAAAGAGAGATTGGCGAAGAAAAGCCAACAGAAAGAAACATACTTTTTAAACTATCTGAACTAAAAAGTTAAAAATAAAATTTTAGTTTAAAAAACTAAAATCACGCTTTCATAGTAATGTGAACTAAAAGGTTAAAAATAATATTTAAATATAAACATTTTGTTTAACAGTGATAGGACGTCCCACAATTCAGGATAAATTAATTTTTTTGAATAAGCTTAAAGTATAAAGTCACTGATTACAAATTAACTTTAATGTTAAAAAAGCGTGGGGTGCGCTCTACATAACTTTTGACAATGACTCTGTCTTTACAAACAGCCAACGACAAAAAATATAAGACAACTGAATTAGCACCCCATGCTTTTTTACATTAAAGTTAATTTTGTAATCAGTGACTTTATACTTTAAGCTTATTCAAAAAAATTAATTTATCCTGAATTGTGGGACGTACTATCAGTGTTAAACAAAATGTTTATATTTAAATATTATTTTTAACCTTTTAGTTCACATTACTACGAAAGCGTGATTTTAGTTTTTTAAACTACAATTTTATTACATCCATCTATAATGCTTCATTTCAGAAATAAAAGCAAGATACTTCTGATATATGCATGTTTAAAAAGGCTAAAACTGATGCACTTGATAAATAATAGTTTGGAGCAGGAAATATAAATCTGTACTTAACCTTAAATTTTTTTAAAATCATACTGCAGATAACTTCACAAAGAGATGTCTTCAGTTGCGTACATGAAATAGTATGACACCTGAGACATCACACCGTAATTCCGTTCGTTGTATATGCGACAAAATGTGAAAAATCAAAGCTCGAAAAATAAAACAAAATTGTAAAGTGCTAAGAGTATACCAGCACAGAATGGCATGCAGAATGACATTATATTTTTATGATCATGAAAAATATGTAACACTTTTGATTCCTCCTCAGTTCAATTTATTTCCCGTGTGTCTCCTTTTTTTCTACTATACACTCTCTCTAATATTACAAATTATTTTTACTAACTGAAGGTAAATAGCCCTTTTTTATTTTTGTGTTAATTTTTTTGTACAAATTGGAACAAATAAAGCCTACAATTAACAAAACAGTACTTTTTACTTACTGTTAAATATTCTGCAAATACCTCTTAAATCTTTCACTTAAAACAAATGGATTGATTGGCCTAAGGTAGCAAATTTATGTTTCAAGAAGGAATCTTGGAAGTAGTTTACATCGGGATACACGTTGTCACTAACATGGCACTTATAAAAGCACCTTATTTATTACTAATAACAATTAAATTACTGCAATCATGCACAAGACCCCAGTCACTGTATCATGATGTTAACTTAACCCGCAACATTAACTTAAGTTGTGTTAAGAGTTATAATGAATCTGGACTTTCTGTTGTACAGCGTAAGTTATGAGCATTTTAGAATATATTTTTAAACTACATGACTTTAATAATTGTCATGATGTTGATGCCATAGGGTTCATGTGGTTGAATATAGTTCCACATGTATTCAGTACTAGCAGTTACCTGCGACTTCGTCCGCGTTGAGGAGTGTTGTAATATAAGATTTTCTTGAGAGGTTTGGTTTCTCAGTGGTTAGGGTGTCCAACTGGAGATGGAAAAGTCCCCAGCTTGAATCCCAGTCTCGGAAAGGATTTTCAAAGGTCCTTAGCTCGACCTTCACATCTGGCATAGGTTGTGTGACGTGAATTACGCCACAATGCTCACTTGGTTCTGATTCCGTGTTGAACTGTGGGTCCTCTATGTCCGGTAGGATTACTGGGTTACGTTAAGAGACTACGAAATGGACTGATTGCGGAGACGTAAAGAAGCCTTGTCACCAGGTCAATACGACCATACAATTGATTTTAGAGCTATTTTTATTAGTAATAGTAGTAATAAATGTTGCAATAAAATAACAAAAATCTATTTATGTTCCACACTTCATTGTATTTTTAAAGCAGTAAAAATATTCTGTTTGTAAGGAGTATTTTCAGTTTAATATATCCCTATATAAAATATTGAGGATTTGTCTCCTAGGTTTTGCCTATTTTCATATCCCTAGTTTTCTTACATTTCTTTGAAAGATTTGAATTTCGTTTACCCAGCACCTCTTAAAATTACTTATTTCATCTCGCGAATAAAAATGAATATAGTTTTAATTAATGGAAGATCAAAACGTCAAAATATTAGCAATACATAGATGGAATCGACTAAATATCAACAACAAAAAAATACTAACATCCAAACAGCAAATAAATACTTTAGTGGCCCAAGGATGTTCATTTCCGTTAGTAAAATTGCGATTTTAAAAATGAATATTTTGATTTGCATTGGATATCTGAAAAAAAATCTTTAAAAAAAGAGAACTTAATTTGCGCTTCGAATATTGATTTTTTTTTTGGAGGATATATTGGTTCCATCAACAGAAATTTACATATTATAGTAGTAAGTATAATAGTAATTGATTCTTTTATCCATAATGATCAGTGGTATTGTGGTAATGGTTTCTCTATCTGTGGAAACAACTGAATTGCCTGCAGACCAGTTTACTATAGTTCATTCGTTTTGAACATTAATTCTGCGCTAAAATATGAATTTCAATGTTAAAGTAGTAATAGATTGTTTCTTCATAACTGGTTTCTCACTCTACAAACAGAATTGAATGACAACCGGCGAATTACCACTCCGCTTGTCCGCCACTCCATTATCTGAATAAAACATAGATAAATTTCAAAAATTTACTTCGGGCAACGCCGCATGGTTCTGCTAAATCGTCCAAGCTTACTTAAGATCTTTTGATACAATATCAGTACAAAGCGATACATGATGTCACTAAAATGGTGCTCATGAAAGAAGCTTAACTAACTAATAATGTTTCAGTTCTCATTTTGGCCCAGGCTGCTTTTAAAATTACCACTAGAAAATCAAAGCTTCTATCACTCACATTAATACATTCACTATATTAGTGACGTCATGAATAGCGAAATAAAATTGACTTATTATTAACACAGTAAATTAAATATTGAATACATCTAAAACTACATTCATCCGCATGAACTATGTCGTCAGCTTCATGACAGTTATTGAGGTAAAGTAATTTAAAAAAATTATACTAAAATGCTTTTAACTTACAGTGTACAACGGAAAGTCCACAATTCTCTACAGTCGTTAATATTGCTGGTCAAATTTACATCGCGTGATTTAGTAAGGTGTATAATGAAATTAATGTTGATAGTAAATTATGATATACTAATTAGGAATTTTGATATAGAAAATTCTGTTACTACTCGAAATGTAGTTCCAGAGCATTTAATATGCTGAGATATGTTCATATCATTTGATTTTGTAGCGGCAATATTAGCAGAAATAGTGGTTTGGTTGAATTGCTGCCTGGACCAGAATGTTTTTGTTATAGCAGAAATCAGAAGGAATTTAGTTATTATTAGTAATAAGTAAGCAGCTTTCATATGCTCCGTGCAAATGAGGTGTATTGTGTTGTAAACGACTTCCAGTGTTACTTCATGAAACAATAAGTTTATACATTGGCCCATTGAATACATTTGTTTTAAGTGTAGAATTCGATAGATATTTGCAGAATATTGAACAGTAAGTAAAAAGCAGTACTATTTGTACAAAAATTCTGAACGAAAAATAAAAAGGGTTAGTTAAGTTTTAAATTTCGGCAAAAGTAATTTGTAATGCAGAGACTGTATAGTAACAAAAAAGAAACAGGAAATAAATTAAACCGAGATACAATGGAATCCGTAACATTTTTATAAATACGACCTTTCGGCACCGGCATTTTGCACTTTTAGTAAATCGGCTTTCGTGCTAGTATACTCATAGCATTTTACGTTTTGTTTTTTTTCCAAGCTCTGATTTTTCACATTTTGTATGACGCATTATATTAAGATCGAAATTATGGTGTAATATTTGATATGTCATACTATTTTATGTACGCAAATGAAAACATCTCCTTGCGAACTTGACAACAGTACCTACCTTTTTTTTAAATTTAAGGTTAAGTACAGATTTATATTTCCTGCTTCCAAACTATTATTTGTCAAGTGCGTCGGTTTTATGGCTTTTAAACTAAACACAAACTTGCATATGTAAGAAGGTTTTTGCTTTTATATCTGAAAAGTAGTGTTTGCAATTTACGTAAAAAGCAAAAAGTAAACGTGGCACGGCTATATACGAAGTAGGAAACTCTTTGTTGTTTGCGAATTACTATTAATGGCAATTTCTAAAAGAACTATGCGTTTTTGCGGGATAAAATCTATCCTATGTCAGTTCGCACGCAGTTAACTGACTTCATGCCAAATTTCATTTAAATATGATGATTTATTAAGACATTATTGATTCCAGAAGTACATCCAAACACACATCCGAACTTCCTTGTTTTCTCATTTATAGATATATAGATAGATTTACTCACTTTTTTTAGCAGTTGCTTTGATATCACGATCTGAAATTGTGGGTCAAGTTTATATCACCATTGATGATATCACTACAATATAGTGAATGTATTAATGCACAAATGATAGAAGCTTTGATTGTTTACAGACACTTTTAGCAGAGTTTCCGGCTTGGATGAAACGCAGCCAGAATTAAAATTGCAACTTTATTAGCAACTTGAACTAGTGATGTCATATTTCGCATTGTGGCAAAATTATATCAAAAAATCTCTAGTAACAGTTCTGGAGCAGGAAATATAAATCATACTTCGCCCTAATTTTCTTTAAATCCGTACTATCAGTCAGTTCATAAGGAGATATTTTCAGTTGTAGACATGCCACATCAGGAATCAACCATAATTCCGTTAGTAAAATATGCAAAAGACAAAAAAATTGAGAAATGTGCTAATTTTCAAAGAGCTGTATCAACAAAGGTTGTGGTTAGGTTGAAATGCAGCCTGGACCAGAATGACTACTAATATTCCATGAAGGATAGTTGATTTTAGGTAAAGGAGCGTGTTATAGCTTTACATTTTATCTTTAGTGGTGTGTGGATTTAGTTAGTTTTATCTTTGAGTGTTTACTTTTGTAGAAAGTAGAGGTTAGTTGCAGTTGGACGGTCACTCAGTAAAGTAGCGTGTTATAGCTTTACATTTTATCTTTAGTGGTGTGTGGATTTAGTTAGTTTTATCTTTGAGTGTTTACTTTTGTAGAAAGTAGAGGTTAGTTGCAGTTGGACGGTCACTCAGTAAAGTAGCGTGTTATAGCTTTACATTTTATCTTTAGTGGTGTGTGGATTTAGTTAGTTTTATCTTTGAGTGTTTACTTTTGTAGAAAGTAGAGGTTAGTTGCAGTTGGACGGTCACTCAGTAAAGTAGCGTGTTATAGCTTTACATTTTATCTTTAGTGGTGTGTGGATTTAGTTAGTTTTATCTTTGAGTGTTTACTTTTGTAGAAAGTAGAGGTTAGTTGCAGTTGGACGGTCACTCAGTAAAGTAGCGTGTTATAGCTTTACATTTTATCTTTAGTGGTGTGTGGATTTAGTTAGTTTTATCTTTGAGTGTTTACTTTTGTAGAAAGTAGAGGTTAGTTGCAGTTGGACGGTCACTCAGTAAAGTAGCGTGTTATAGCTTGACATTTTATCTTTAGTGGTGTGTGAATCTGCTTAATCTCTGATTGTTTACTTTTTGTAAGAAGTACAGGTTATTTGGCAGTTTTAGGTCTTTTCCTCAGTAGCTTATCGTTGTGTTACATTTTATCTCTAGTGGGGTGTAGATTTGATTATTGTTCTCACTGAGTCTTTGCAGTTTATCCAACGTACAGATTAGTTCGAGTTTCTGTTCATTTTTCTTTTTTTCGATTTTAAAAAGCAGTATGTCTAGGGACTGTGATTGCTGTGTGCAGACGCGAGCTGAGGTGGCTGATCTGCGCGCTCAGCTTGCTGCTGTGTTAGCGAAAGTTACACAGCTGGAAGCTGCCGTAGAAGGTTGCAGCAGATGCGATATTGGTGAACTCGGTGTAGCCACGCCGCTCACTGATTCACCTATGTCGAGCATTGTACCTGCATCCCAGGCTGAAAAGTTGGAGGCCGTGCCTAGGTCACCTGACGGTGACTGGCATATGGCTACCAGACTTCGAAGCCGCACACGGGGGCAGTCGAACAGGCTTAAAGGCCAAGACGGTGAACTTGTTCGACTGTCCAACCGGTATGACGTATTGTCGGAGGCTGATTCAGTCCCGCAATTGTCATCCTGCGAGCTGACGGCCCCCCAGCCCGCTAGGTCTGGGCGATCGCAGAAGGGTATTCTGGTAGTTGGGAGCTCTAATGTTAGGCGGTTTATAGAGCCCCTTAGGGAAATGGCGGATTACTCGGGGAAGAAATCCAACGTCCATTCGGTGTGTATTCCGGGTGGTCTGATCCGAGATGTGGAGCAGGCCATCCCGGATGCCATTAGAACGGACAGGGGTGTAGCCAACTGCAGATTGTGGCTCACGTCGGCACCAACGATGCTTGTCGCCTTGGGTCGGAGGTTATCCTCTCTTCCTTCCGGCGGCTGGCTGAAAGGGTGAACTCTGTGGCAAGTGGCCGCAAGATTTCGGCGAAGCTAACCATCTGTAGCATCGTAGACAGAGTTGATTGTGGACCTCTGGTTCAGAGCCGTATTGAGGGGCTGAACCAGAGACTACGACGTTTCTGTGATGATATTGGCTGCAGATTTCTCGATCTCCGTCATAGGGTTGAGTCAGTGTAGGGTTCCCTTGAATAGGTCAGGTGTGCACTACACACGTGAATCGGCTACACGGGTGGCAGGGGCCGTGTGGAATGCACTGGGTGGTTTTTTAGGCTGAGGGAGGAAGACCCGAAACATGAAATACAGTTACGGGCAACCCAATCAGATACAACACCGGAATGTAGGAGGAACGTAAAACAGTCACAACAGTTAAAGTACTCGTAATTAACTGTAGAAGCGTTTGTAACAAACAACCAGAACTTGAAAGCATTATTTGTAGCACAGAAGCGGATATCATTATCGGTACAGAAAGTTGGCTAAAACCGGAAATAAGTTCCGCCGAAACTTTTAAAGACAGCATGAACGTTTTTCGTAAAGACAGATTACATTCTCATGGAGGTGGGGTATTTATAGCTGTGAGTAAATTCCTCCCATGTAATGAAATAGAAGTCGATACTATCTGTGAAATTATATGGATTAAACTCAATGTTGCTGGGTCAAAACTCGTCATAGGCGCCTTCTACCGTCCACCCGATTCTGACATAGCTATCGCCGAGGAATTAAGAAGTAATGTTAACAGTATAGCTAGCCGTTTTCAGGATCATGCTATGATTCTGGGAGGCGACTTCAATCTGCCTTATATCGACTGGCGAAATTATGTTCACATTACTGGTAGCAGGGATAAGGCAGCTTCTGAAGTAATTCTCGATTTATTCTCCGATAATCATCTCGAGCAGCTAGTGAATGAACCTACGCGGTGTCATAACGGTAGCGAAAAACATTTTAGATTTGCTAGTTACTAACAGGCCAGAATTATTCACCGACATTTCAACGACCACTGGAATAAGCGATCACAAAGCGGTAATTGCGACTATCAAATTAATGACCAAGCGAAAAAGGGGAAATGGACGGATTGTATACAGATTCAGTAAGGCCTCAAAGGAGTGTTTTAGAACCTACCTGAGGAATAATTACCATAACTTTAAGTTAACAAAGGACACCGTTGAAGAGATGTGGCATCGATTTATACATATAAGTCAAGGAAGGTATGGAAGTACATATACCGAAGCGGAAAATAAATGGGGAGAATGATCCACCGTGGTACACATGCGAAGTCAAAAGATTACTCAAAAAACAAAGAAGGATACACGCACGCTACAGAAGGAAGAGGTCTCGCAGCGATTTAGAAACCTTGGCTGAGTTAAGACTACGTGTGAAGAATGTGATGCGTGAGGCCTTCAACGATTTTCATTCAAACACTCTCTCTAAGAGTCTCGCAGAAAACCCAAAGAAATTTTGGTCGTATGTTCGTAAAGTCAGTTGTACCAACAGCAATATTCCAGCACTAGTTCGCGAAGGGTCCGAGGTTATTGAAAGCCGCGATAAAGCTAATGTACTAAATACTGTATTCAAAAATTCATTTACTGACGAAAATAAGGATAGCATTCCCGTTTTCCCACGTCGTGTCGAGTTGGAGATGGAATCATTACGAATAGATACTGCAGGTATCATAAAGCAATTAGAGCTCCTAAGTGGGGAAAAGCACCTGGCCCGGATGGTATTCCAGTAAGAGTATTTTCAGAGTATGCGGCGGAAATCGGGCCATTTCTGTCTGATATATTCAGTAAATCCCTAGAAGAGCGAAAAGTACCTTCAGACTGGAAAATAGCGCAAGTAACTCCGATTTTCAAGAAAGGTGATCGCAGCGATCCTGGAAACTATCGTCCCATATCTATAACATCTGTTTGTAGTAGAGTTATGGAGCATATTATATGCTCGAACATTATGAATTTCCTAGATGAAATAATTTGCTTACAACAAATCAACACGGATTTCGGAAGAAAAGATCATGTGAAACACAGCTGGCCCTATTTACACACGACTGTAATGAAAGTTATTGATGCAGGTTCACAAGTAGATGCAATTTTTTTAGATTTTCAGAAAGCCTTTGACTCTGTGCCACACAACCGCCTTTTAGCGAAAGCTACGAGCGTACGGTATATCGGATCAGCTTTGTGAATGGATAAAGGATTTTCTAACTGGTCGGTCGCAGTATGTCGTTCGTTGAAGGAGAAAGTTCTTCTAATCTAGATGTTACATCGGGTGTACCTCAAGGAAGTGTAATAGGACCACTTCTTTTTTAATTTTTATAAACGATCTCGGAGACAAAGTGAAAAGCCTTTTTAGATTGTTTGCTGATGATGCGGTTATTTATAGGGAAGTAAGGAATTTGGCCGATTGCTTAGCAATTCAGCGTGATCTGGATGTTATTTTGGCATGGTGCGCTGAGTGGCAACTCACACTAAATTGTAAAAAGTGTAAGACAATGAGCATAACTAACAAAAAGAATCCAATTGTTCAGAAATACGAGGTAAACAGTTCAGTTATTGATGTGGTCGATTCTATGAAATATTTGGGAGTAACAGTACAAAGGAACATGAAATGGGACTTACATATTAATACGTTGGTAGGTAGAGCTAATTCTAGGCTGCGGTTCTAGGTCGAATTTGAAAAATTGTAATGAACAAACAAAGGAGATAGCGTACAAATCTCTTGTGCGTCCACATTTGGACTATTGTTGTGCCATTTGGGATCCGTTTCGTAAGGGGCTTGATCGAAGTATAGAGAAAGTACAGAGAAGAGCCGCTCGATTCGTGACCGCTTGCTACAGTCCTTATGAAAGCGTCACAGAACTGATTAGTAGACTAGGCTGGGAGTCTCTGGTAGATAGACGACGCACGTTTCGTATAAACTTATTGGTAAACATGCGTACTCCCACTTTCACTTACGAGTGTAGTGAAATACTTCGTCCACCAACCTATTTGGGTCGGAATGACAGGAAAGATAAAATTAGAGAAATAAGGTGCCGCACTGATTCTTATATGAATTCCTTTTTTCCTCGTACCATTAGGGATTGGAATGCACAACAAAGAGATTAGGCTTTGGTGCTGAGCACCCTCTGCCACCCACAATTTTGTGAATTGCAGAGTATATATGTAGATGTAGATGTAGAGGTGGCTGCCATGCTGAATTCTGACTATAATGACGTCAGAATTGGCTGTATACATCTATTGCCGTTGAATGAATAACCGTATCTTTTTGTTTGCATTACATGTTTGTTACCCTTTTTTTGGCTTTGAGGAACAAGTTTTCCTGAAGAGTAAAAGACATGAAAGCAGTTAACCATATTTTCAACCCGAAAGAAGAAATTTTTCTGCTGTTCATACTTTGAACAGTAACCAAAGCTCTTCTACTATAACATACTTTCAAGCGGACGAAGTCACAGGTGACTGCTAGTGTTTGCATATTTTTCTTATTTATATATATTTTGAAATCTAGAGTTGGTATTTTGGAGGGAGTAAGGAGAGCAACAGTGTTATATAACAAGCAAGGTGGTGGCATATGGCGTTGCTCAGATGTGACTGCCATAAACAGAATTATTTTGTTACTGTTTGTAATTGTGTGATTTGTTCTGGTGTTCTGAAAAGTAACTACTATACATTGTTGTAATAGTTCAAGCAATTATGTGGATGTGGAACTTCAGAGGCTGCTCATAAGTGTAATTTTGTGTTTTCAAAAATTATAACAAATCAAAACAGAGTGTGAATTTACTGGTTTATTTCAAATTGTTATCAACAGCTTTGGAGCTTATTTGTTATTAAAATCATTTGTGCATCAAGTTATACTCCAGGATTCAATGGCACATTGACATTACAAATCCTAGATGGACTCCTGTGAAAACGTGCTCAGGTGTTCTTGTGGCTGACCAAATGGCTGCATATTCTCAATGTGGATAGTATATAAAATATTAAGAGGATACGTTACAAGTGGCAACTGTGACAGGACTACAAAATAGCAACTAAGGTATTTTAGACGATCAGTAATCTTTGAGAAATGGCGCAGTTTGGTAAAGTACAAACTATCATTAGTTTTTGGGGCAACAGTTCAGATTTGGAAACAAGAATTCAGCAGTCTCAATACTTTTATAAATAACTTCATTTACAAACAACTACGAGGGTTGTTTTTTTAAGTAAGGGCCGTTCGCGGCGTATAGCCCCGTAGTTTGCGCGGACACCGCAACAATCCACCGCGCCACTTGCCGGCATCCTTCCCGATCACACTGATGCCAGTTGCAGCTCTGTAGCTGACGTGTACGCATCGCTGTGCTACTTTATAATGTTTACGATTATTGAATCGCCCGCCGCGTGTGAGATACGGTCAGCGATACGTTTTTTGACCGCAAGAAGCCTATCAGCTGCAGAAATTCATCGTCAGTTAACAGAAGTTTATGGCTTGAATGCAATGAGTGAAGGTAAAGTGCGTCAATGGGTTAGAGAGTTTAAAAATGGCCGTAAAAATGTCCATGACGAAGAACGCTCAGGTCGGCCCTCTGTGATCACTGATGATTTGGTGGCTGCAGTCGAAACAAAGATTCGTGAGGACAGAAGATTCACAATTTCCAATCTTTATTTGGAATTTCCACAAGTTTCAAGATCGGTTTTGTACAAAATTGTGTCGGAAAACCTAAATTTTAAGAAACTGTGTTCTCGGTGGGTACCCACACTAATCACAGAGGACCACAAAGGGAAGAGATTTGCCACTTCATTGGACTTTTTGATTCGTTACGAGGAAGAAGGGGATGACATGTTGAGTCAAATTGTCACTGGAGATGAAACATGGGTATCCCATATCACTCCCGAAAGCAAGCGAAAATCGATGGAATGGCGACACACAACCTCACCCGTCAAGGTCAAAGCCAAACAGACACTGTCAAAGCCCAAGATTATGGCAACTGTGTTCTGGGACCGGCGCGGTGTTTTGTTAGTGGACTTTATGCCAGGAGGAACGACAATCAACTCAGATGCCTACTGTGCAACTCTAAAGAAGCTCCGCAGAGCAATTCAAAACAAAAGGCGCGGCATGCTGACAAAAGGAGTTTTGCTCCTCACCATAACGCTAGGCCTCATACCTCTCAAAAGACTCGGGATTTGATTGATTCTTTTGGCTGGGAAGTTTTGGACCATCCACCATACAGCCCCGACCTTGCTCCTAGCGATTTTCACCTTTTCCGGTACCTGAAACACCATCTTGGCGGGCAGCGCTTCAATGACGACGATAAAGTGAAAGCGGCCGTGAACTCTTGGCTGTCGGAGCAGGCGGCCGAATTCTTTGAAGAGGGAATTAAAAACTTAGTTGTACGGTAAGACAAGTGCTTAAATAAACAAGGCAACTATGTAGAAAAATAGGTAAAAGTGTGTAGAATCAGAAAATAAAAGTTTTTTTACAAAAGTACAGAGTGTTACAGAAAAATGTATACACACTTCAGGAGAAGAAAAAACATATGGAAACGTTTTCATACAAAATGTTTATTAGCCTGAAAGTAAGATTATAAGTCTGTTTGAAGTTTCCAATACACTTTCTGGGGTAAATGTTTATGTTAAGTGTTCAAAGTGATGGCCTTCTGCATCAATGCATTTCTGAACACGGGTTGCGACTGATTCGGTAACTACCGCTAAAGTTTCCAGAGGGATATCTGTGCACAATGTTCTAATCTCATCCCAAAGTTCGTTCAGGTTATCTGGTTTTCTTCTGTACACCTGGTCTTTCACTGATCCCCATAAGTAAAAGTCCAACGGTGTTAGATCTGGAGAACGCGCAGGAAACTCGATTGGACCCCTGTGTCCTACCCAATTCTCTGGAAAATGTAGATCAAGGTATGCTCTTACATCCCTATGTTTTTTTTTTTTTTTTTTTGGTAACAGTTTAACGTCCCTTTTTAACAACGTGGTCTTTAGAGACGGGAAAGGATGGGGGCAAGGAATGGGAAGGAATTCGGCCATGGCCTTTTGAAGGAAGCATCCCGGCATTCACCTGGAGTGATTTGGGGAAACCATGGAAAACCCAAATCTGGATGCTCGGACGGGGATTCGAACCGCCGTCCTCCCGAATGCGAGGCCAGAACGCTATCCGTTACACCACCACGCTCGGTACATCCTATGGTAGTGCGCAGGGGCGCCATCTTGTTGATAATAAATCCTCTCATTACCGTACAGTTCATGAATGGCAGGTAAAATTGAATCGTTAAGCATTCTCAGATAAAGTTCACCGGTTAAAGTACCTTCATAACGGAAAGGACCAATGAGTCCCCAACGAGTCAATCCGCACCACACATTTACACCAGGCAAATTCACAGCCGTTTCCACTTGATGTGGGGATTATTGTCAGCCCAGTACACACAATTGTGTCTGTTGACAGTTCCATTGAGCTTGAACTGTGCTTCATCTGACCATACCACATTCCCCACAAATCCCGGAACATTGTTAACCATGTTTCGAAACCATTCACAAAATTGTAACCTACGATCTGAGTCGTCGTCATTTAACTGTTGCACCAGTCTGGGAATGTACACTTTAAACTTGCCTTTCTTCAGAATACTTAGCACGCTGACATGACCTACACCACTCTCACGCGCACATTGTCCTGTAGATTTTTGTGGCGACTGCTGAAAGCGTTCCAGCACCGCAGCCGAGGACTCGTCACTCGTAGCTGTGCGAGGTCGCCCTGATCGACCTTTGTGCACATCACACACTGTTCCATGCAGCTCGAATTTGTCACGTATACGGGTAATTGTTAACCGTGTAGGTGGATCTGTACCAAACTCACGTCTCCACTGTCTCTGGACAACAGCCACATTCTCAGATTTCCAGTACCACTTCAACAATTGCTTACGCTCTTCAAAGTTCAACCGTACTTCCGCCATGTTGATATCAGTTAAGCACCGCTGCCCGCGTCACGGCCCTAGCTTGCTGCCACCTATTGAGCAAACATCACACTACGTTTGTACCAAATTTCATCCTCTCAAGCATGAAAACGAACTCTCTATGACCTTTAAAAGTGTGTATACATTTTTTTGTAACACTCGGTATTTGTATCTTTTTTAAAAAACAAAAACGGCCCTTACTTAAAAAACAACCCTCGTATTTTGGTGAATTATATTTTATTTTATTCCCTACAGCAAATGTACAATGATTTTTACATGTTCTTGCTCTGATAAGTTCCTTATATCTTATGTTGAAATTTCTAGACGTCTGTGCTATGTATATAGTTGGACACTGTTGGCATGTTAGTTGGTATTATTCCTGCTTATTGGTACAGGCCACTTCCACCACTGGAGTTCAGATGCTTGTGTAGTGTGTTATTTGTCCTGAAAGCAATTTGTATTAATTGTTTCTTGAATATGTTAATGATTCTGTGTGCATGTTTATTATTGTAGGTCATGGTATACCATTGTTTCTTGGATTGGTTCAGTGTGCTGGTATGTTGTATCCTGGGTGGTATTTCTTTATTTGTATTGTTTTTGATTTTGTTATTGAGCTGTTCAATAAGTTTTTCTGAGTACCCATTATTGTTTGCTATTTGATTGCGTTTCATTCTCTGGTGTAGTCTTTTTTAGATAGGGATGTTGTATTTAGTCTGTATCTGCCCATTTGTGATTGTTTGGATGGTTAGAAGTGTTGTGTATTATAGTGTAAGTGTGTGTGGGTTTTCTATATATGCTAAACGAGTGTAATGGGTATTTTTTGGTTATTGTTACGTGAAGTAAGTCGAGTGTGTTGTTTGTTTCTTTCCCTATGGTACATTTTATATATATGTGGATGTTATTAATTTCTTCATGGAATATGGAGATGTTATGTTGTGGTTCTTCTATCAAGCAAATGAATGTCATCTATATATTTGTGCCAGTAAAGTATGTTGTATTTTTTAGCCGACTTCAAAAAAAGGAGGAGGTTCTCAATCAGTCTGATTTTTTTTATTTTTTTAAATATGTTCAGCAATATCTTCGCCAATTTTGAACCGATATAAATTACATTTTTTTACTGGGTAGGGTAAACCACCCCTTCTACCCCTTAATTTTTATACAATTTTGATGGAACCTTGAACATGTTTAGTCAAAAATAAAGAGAAAAATACTATCAACTTTTTGTTCGAAAAAACTGAACCCCTCTCCCTCGATCCACCCCCTTAATTTTTGTCAATGTTCCTTATACAAAGCTATAGTTGACACCGTTTAACTGATTTCCATTAAAAATAGCAAATACATTATAATTATTATTGCCGAAGATTTCAGACCACAAAAATTATAAAAACCACCCTATCTCCCCATTTACACCCCTTAATTATATACAAACCAACATTTCTTATCTGATTTTTATTGACCTTTGCACACGTATACTTCAAAATAAGGAGAAAAATCCTGTCAACATTTGGTCTGCAAAAGCTCAACCCCTCTCCCTCCTTTCACCTCCATAATTTTTGTCAATGTTCTTTATAAAAAGCTACGGTCGACTCTATTTGACTGATTACCTTCAAAGTTGGCATATACATCTAATTTTTCATGGAGAAGGTTTCTGACTAAAAATAAAAACACTCCTCTCCCCCTTTTCACCCCTTAATTTTATACAAACCTACATTTCTTATCTGATTTTGATTGAATTTTGAACACGTATACTTCAAAATAAAGAGAAAAATCCTGTCAACATTTGGTCTGATAAAGCCCAACCCCTCTACCTCCTTCCACCCCATTAACTACTGTCAATGTTCTTTATAAAAAGCTATAGTCGACACCATTTGACTGATTAACATTTAAGTTGGCACTTATATCTATTTTTTCGCGAAGAAGGTTTCTGACGAAAAAATCAAGAAACCATCTCCTCTCCCCATTAAACTACTTAATTTTTATACAAACCCACAGCTTTTATCTCTTTTAGATAGAACTTAGCACACTTTTACTATAAAAAAAAAAAGAGAAAAATAATTACAACTTTTAGTTTGCAAAAACTGAACCCCTCTTCTCGTTTCCACCCCCTTGATTTTTGTCAATTTTCTTTTTAAAAGCTACAGACGACACCATTTGAGCAATCTTTATGAAAGTTGACATACACGTATTTTTTTTATGGAGAAGATTTCTGACCAAAAATTCAAAAAACTACCCTAGCTCCCCTTTTACACCCCTTAATTTTTGTACAGCTGTATATTTTAATCAGATTTTGGTGGAACTTCAAAACTTTAAAAAAAGAGAAAAAGAAAAATACTTTCCACATTACTTTCACAAAAATGCAAACTCTATCCCCCTTTCTACCCCTCTAATTACTGTCAACATTCTTTATATAAAGCTACAGTTTCTATCTGATTTTGAAGGAAGTAAGCACGTGTATACTTCAAAACAAACAAAAAAAAAGGCTGTCTAAATTTGATTTAGAAAAGCCAAACTCCTCTCCACCTTTCCATTCCCTTAATCCAAACACAGCTACAGATTCTATCCAATTCTGCAGGAAATTTGCACACGTATACTTTAAAATATACAGAACAATTGTGTTTAAATTTGGTTGCAGAAGCCCAACACCTGTTCCCTTCTACCCCAGCCAATCCTAATTTTCAATGCTCTTCATAGATACCCACAGTTTTTATCAGATTTCGATGGAACGCTGTACATGTATACTTTAAAACAAAGAGAATAATTTTGTCCCCACAAGTTTTACAAAAACCAAACTACCCTTCGCCTCCACACCTCTTAATTGTTTTTTATACATACCTACAGTTTTTATTTTATATCAATTGAAATTCACACACACACACACACACTTTAAATCAATCAGAAAAGTCTGTCTACATTTGGTATACATAAGCCCAATCCCTCTTAATTTCCAATGGTCTTTACAAAAATCCACAGTTTTAAATCCCATCAATTACGTTTTGGCAGAATATTTATAAAACAAATGTGTCCTAATGTCTCTACAAGTAACTCAGATTTCAACTTGAACCCCAAGCTTTCACGTTGTGAAAACCAATTAATAAGCTATATTTTCTGTGTGTGATGCCAGAACAAACAGGTATATTCCTGAGACAGATTAACGCCCAGATGTTACATTTTTGATTATCGGGTGGCAGCTTAAGCTGATGATATGATTAGGTCGAAATACAGCCTGGACCAAAATGTAATCTGATATGCCTTAACACAGTATCCAATTCACTTTGTTCTGAACATTTTTGGGGTATATAAAGACAGATTTTTTTTTTTTTTTTTTTTTTTTTTTAGCAATCGCTTCAACTACTGAGATACCACGACGTTCACAAAATGAGAACTGCTGCGGCATATTTAAAATACAATACAAACTATAATACCACTAACAATTTAAAAATAAAATAATTGTTTAAAAAACAATTACTGCCATAAAAAAAGCACACTAAAAATTTTAAAATAATTTTATAAAGTAAATCTAAATGGACAATATTTTACATTACTGTTACTGAAATTTTTACATTAATTAGTTATTTTTGGAGTCGGTGCCAGCCAAAGCAAGAAAAACACAACAGATAAAAACAATAATGAATAGCAACAACACATAAATATCATGTTACTAGTTACCAACAATTAATGTTAGAAAGATGTTTCAACAAAACTGAAACATACAGATGATACGCCGATATTATAATAACTGTAAAATGTTTACTGCATGATGCAGCCTACCAACTGACACTGTAGTGCCAGATATATGCCTGAAGGACCAACGAGGCCGAGCCATTGATTAAAAGACTGTCTCATTTGTTTCCCTAAACTGTCTCCTGCAACAATAATATCTGCCTCACTACAAGTTGTAAAATATTCTGAATTGTTGTTTGTACTTCCCGTTTTGCCTCAAACACCAAATAAAGTTCAGTGATTCGATCTTCGGGATGTGACAGTTGGCACCGACTCCAAAAATAACTAAAAAATGTAAAAATTTCAATAACCGTAATGTAAAATATTGTCCATTTAGATTTACTTTCTTCTAAGCAAGGTATAAAATTATTTTAAAATTTTTAGTGTGCGGTTTTTATGTTTTTAAAACAGTTATTTTATTGTTTTTGAATATGTGGTGTTCTATATGGTCCATAAAAATATTTGCCAAGGTGTCTGAAACCGTAGAGCCCATCAGTTAACCATTGTATGGATGTAGTATTTGTTATTGAACTGGAAATAGTTTTGTGATGTTACAAGATGTAATATTTCTGTTATCTCTTTGATGTGTGTATTTGGGACTATGTTGCGTGTGTGGAAAGGTTGTTTTGAATAATAGTAATTGTTTCATAGACCGGGGTGAGAGGGAACATATTTAATACATCAAATGATAAAAGTATTGCTGTATTGGTATCATGTTTGATTTTTGTATTAACTGTGTCGTATTTCTGATGGTTCTTTAATTGTAGCAGCTCTATTTTTCACTGAGGAATTCATGTATGAATCTGCTTAGTTGGTATGTTGGTGCCTTCCTGAAGTTTATGATTGGTCTTATTGATACATCATATTTATGTATTTTTGGTTGGCCTCAGAGTTTTGGAGCCTATAACTGGGCTATTTTCTATTCAAACTTACCACGCAAGCCAGGTTATAAACTGCAGATGATTCCTTTTATTTGATTCGGCAGTTGTGCATATTAATGTAATGCATTTAAGTGAAAATAATATTTGCTAAACCAAGAAAAACCACACATATATGGAACACCAATAACATGAGACGTTTATTGAAAATCAGATATCCAAAAAACCAAAACCGCTCGCAAGCTTAACACAGTCCGTGCTCTCTTTTGTCTCACAGCGATTACACACCTCTCTCATACTAGTTATATTATTCTTTGGCAGCACCCGCTGACCAAAGATAATTGTCACTTACAGCCAATACTTAGAAGCTAGTCTTAGCGTATATGCTACACCTGCCCCCACTTCGAGGCAGATTAATAAATTTAGCACAATTTTTAATTTGCTGAGAAGTTATTGAACTACACAACGGAAGACACCATTTTCTCCTTGAATACAATGTCCACCAGTTCTTCTCAAATTTGGTTTGCAATGGCCTTACTTTTTCCACATTATGCTAATAATTTCGATTAATAATCCAAAGTATTTTCACAGTCTATATCAGTTCACTATTTAAATTTTTGCTTGTCACCAAATCTGGCATCATATGCACTATATAGCATCCAATTCTATTATTGTTCGTTCGCCCTGACACGTACACTCAGTTCAGATTAAAGATGCTCAAATTTCAGTCTTAACGATTACATTTATCATGCTACTTTCTCGTCACAACAAGGTGTTAACAATAAAATTATATATTACTATAAACTATTGGATTTCTTTTCATATTTGTTTTATGATACTATTCTGTTTTAATATTGACATTACTTTGTCAATTAGGTACTTAACATTTTATCTTTTTAGTCCTTTGTTCTATATAATTTTCAACCAACTGTGGCAGAACGA
The DNA here is from genome assembly GCA_031002005.1 of Vandiemenella viatica. Lineage (NCBI taxonomy): Eukaryota > Metazoa > Arthropoda > Insecta > Orthoptera > Morabidae > Vandiemenella > Vandiemenella viatica. Next base: position 15,427,442 of record JARYHS010008075.1, on the reverse strand, counting down.
AGAACAAGGGTTTATAGATTACTCTCTGTCAGTAAGAGGTTGCTATGGTAACAGTTGGCTATCAACGAGAGCTAGCGTGAGAGCATAGACACGAGTTGGAACGTGAAGTTATTGATAAAAGAACCTGCAATCTTCGGAGTTAAAGCATATGATTGAACTTTAATAAATGGTAATCAATCGTCAGACAAGTTTACTCATTATTTAAATAAAAGTTTAATAAAGAAAAAATCAAATCGGCACGAACTACAAATGAAAGGTGACATCGGAAGAAAAGCAATATAAAGTAGAACAACAATCTTCATAAAAAGATAAATACGACCGAACACAAGAAATACGACATGAAGTGTGACATGAAATGCGACACAACCACATTTCTTAATCCTAGTATTTTATTAGATTTGGGATAAGCAAGCAAATAGGTGCTCGCGTTTGGCTTAACAACAATCTTAAAAGGTCCATGATAGATTTTGAAGAATTTTTTTATTTTTGAATTTATTTCGCAAGAATTTTGTCTAGTTTTCACCAAAACAAATCTCCAACCGAATCGATAATGGAAATACTTGCCCCCGATAAGCTTCTTGCATACACGTAGTTCTACCGTAGTTTTTTCTTCCGCCTCTTCCAATTCCTTTCTGCCGCTTTTTCATATTCTTCCAATCCTTCATGTAATTTCTTTCTTGTTTTCCAGTTTTCCTTTTCATGAGACCATTCAACTACTTCTCTTGTACTTACATCAGGTGGGTACTCTTTTCTCAAATAATTTGAAGCAATTCGGTGTCGGCCGTCATCGATTGTGTCCTGCAACAATACTTCCATCGCTCCCTTTTCATCTTTCCCGTCAAAAGAAACATATGTAGCGGCTTCTGTATTACCGCGCCGGAAAAATACATTCGTTCTTTTATAGCTACCTGGACCTGGTACAATATTAATTTCTTCGGTTCCCATCTGCAATACATTTTCATCTTCTTCTTCGTCATAACTCCTTATAAAAAACATTCTTATTCCACTTTCATCATTTTCTTTATATTCATTCTCACTACTTCTGCATTCGTACTCTTCCCCATCGCTGCTAGGAACATTTTCACTTGCTTCACATTCATTAATACTTAAAGGTAGCTTGCTATCATTATCTGCTAATTCTTCTTCCTCGAATGTATCTTTTAACGACTCGTTTTGTGCTTCCGCTATACTCATTTTTTCTTCAACAGCTTCTTCATTACTTCGTACTTGGCCTTCCAAAATTTCTTCCATTTTAATTTCCACATTTTCTGACTTTCTTCTATTTTTTGATTTAATGACATTTCTACAGTTTCAACAATAATTTTCTCCTTTTCTTTCATATAGTGATCCATTAAAACAACGACATCTTGATCCATAACTTTCTTGATTTCAGTGGTATCTTCCCTCATTGTTTTCAGTTCTTTTTCTGACTCCTTCTCCACCTTCAAATTTCTTCCATACACACTTACTATCATTTCTTCTGTCCTTTTAATATTCTCATTAATACTTTCCATAATCCTTTTCTCAGATTCTTGACTCCTTTGTATAACTTGCATGAGTTTTTCATTAATTATTCCGATGTCTTGTCTGGTTTTTTCTTGGCTCTGTTCAAATCCTTGCGTTATGGCATTTAATATCAATTCAAGGTCCGTACTCTTTAGGTCTGTACTCTTTTCGGCACTCATTCTAGCAAGTTTCATACAATTATTATATATAATACATATATTACAAGCAACAACAAAAGTTTTACTACTCAGGAGAGCCAATCCCCAAAGCAAAAACCACTGCTCCATATTTAACTTCTTTACTATACACTACTCACTCCTTATCAAAATAATAAATGATTTACTACTGAAGAAAGACAGTCTCAATAACAATCACTACTTCAGTTTCAAGTTCTTTACTGTACGTCATTCACTCAGTGTTCAAATTTTAATTACTTTTCTTTTTTCTTTATATGACTGATGATTACTGCCACCTCAGAACTTATAAATGGAATGTTCTCTACTTGCCGTGCTGCGTAGAATGAAAATCTGGAACTCGCCGCTGCCACTGCGTCATCAGAAGATTCCAGTCGTTTAGGGTGCTATGCTCATTAGTAGTAATTAACACCCGTAAATTCTGGTCCAAGGTTGCCAAATATAACTGGGCTATTTTCTATTCAAACTTACCAGGCAAGCCAGGTTATAAACTGCAGATGATTCCTTTTATTTGATTCGGCAGTTGTGCATATTAATGTAATGCATTTAAGTGAAAATAATATTTGCTAAACCAAGAAAAACCACACATATATGGAACATCAATAACATGAGACGTTTATTGAAAATCAGATATCCAAAAAACCAAAACCGCTCGCAAGCTTAACACAGTCCGTGCTCTCTTTTGTTTCACAGCGATTACACACCTCTCTCATACTAGTTATATTATTCTTTGGCAGCGCCCGCTGACCAAAGATAATTGTCACTTACAGCCAATACTTAGTCTTAGCGTATGTGCTACAAGCCTTAGAATTTTTTTTAGGGGAAGTGCTGTTTTTGCTAACCTGTTAGAATGTGATTAATGCTTTTGAGGCACTTTTTCAGGTTGTTGTGAAATCTGTTTGTGGGATCTGGGGAATAAAATAAAATGAAATTCACCAAAACAGATGTTGTTAAAAAGTGTTATTTATAAAATTATTGTTCAACAACTGTGGAAACATGACCTATTACCTGATTAATATCAGCAATCACAGTTTTACTGAAAAATGTGACAGTAAAACATTTGAAATATATATATATTTTGTTCAAAAATGGTACAGTAGAACATAGGTGTAATGCCTTTGTTTAGGGCAATTTATGCATTTTCTAAAGAACATAAACCCAACATAATGTTGTTTGTAAAACTACATTTGAGTGACAACATTCTAGATTAAAATGATAAATTTTCACCTTCCACAGCTTAAAATGGGAGGTAATTTCTTTTAATACAGGAAATTATTGCTGCGTGGAAATGCAGATATAAGATTTTAGTTACATCAGTATCATGTTCTCGACTATGATAAGATATAATGTTGCAATCGTTGGTACTTTCTGCTAAACAATATATTTTTGTTCTTATTCTGTCTGTTGATGGGAATTGTTGTTCATAACATTTTTTTTTATGTATAGTTCATTTTTTAAAAAAATAATAAAAAGCAGTTTGGATTTTTTTAAATTGAGTTGTATTTTATGCAAGTGTTATAATAATGAGTAACCAGAAGCATTATTCTAATCGCAAAGCTACTTAGAAACTGTTTATTGACATCTCCGTGATATCTGTTGCTGCAATCTAGGGACTTGGCTCTGAACTGTCCCAAACGTGTGATCTCCTTATAAGCATCAAAATCTGCAAAATTCTTTCTTAATTTATGATGTTACCTAACTGGATACCTTAATCTTTAAAACGATATCTCATTAATCGATTATGGTTAGGAATCAAAGGAGATAAATGGACCGTAATTAAAAAAAAAAAAAAAAAATAAAAAAAATAAAAAAAAAAAAAAAAATGAGTTGTTGAAATAATATTGATACTTTTGCCTTTTAACCCTTTGACTGCTGTAGACGCGTTAACACACGTGGCTACTACTGAGCCCAGGTGCTCTAGACGTGTTTACATGCGCCCTTGTTCCTTCCATCAGGTGCTCTGGACGTTTATACACGCGCTGCCTTGCCGCCCTCTCTGTGCTCTGGATGCGTTAACTCGTCCTGCCGCTCGGGTCCCTGTGTATTCTGCACGTGTTAACACGCGAACCACTTAGCGGTCAGTACAGGTAGCCGTATTTCCACCCTGACTGGTTAATTGCTTTCCAACATTCAGCCCCTGAGCATTTGCTGCTGTGATCTTATTTGTGTTGCTATTTTCATTTTAGTTTTCACTGAAAAAATTGCTCGCCTTCGTGTATGTACAGAGGAAGAAATCATGGAGATTATTACTAGAAGCGACTGTGAGAATGATCTCTTTGATATGGATGATAGTGATGACCCGTCGATAGGATCTCGAAAAAATAGTTCTAAGCCGTGTACATCAGTCAGTGGAAAACAACCACCTGTCTCCACAAGAGGTAAAAATTCTTCATAAACTGATGCTTGTAAGGTGACAAAGTCCCTTACACTTTAATTTTTGTGAATAATTTTTGTTAAAAGTTAATTAAATATTAGTCTTGCTTGTGTTGTGTATACAAATGTGTTAAATTGTTATGAAAAAATGATAAAGATAAACGTATATTAAAGTGCCAGAATATCTATGGACAATGGTTATCTATGATAATGTATATCTTTGGACAGAAGAAAAGAAAATATGGCGAGGGTATGAATGAGAATATAAAATATATCTGGCAAGTCGTTGAATAAAAGGAATGTAAGAAGTGTGTTTTGTACCTTGTGAATATAAATAAAAGTGTTTTCGAGTGTTACTTCAAAGAATTCGTTGTCTAAATATTTATTATTCATTTGTTTCTGAACTGTGAATGGAAATAATCTGCTGGCTTCTGCAGCTTAGATTACGGCTTGAAGATGGGCAGATTACATATACCTAAACCTAAATACAGGAAGAGGGGATCTTACATGCTTCAGATAGCAAGAGCTAAATATGTGGAGGGAGAGGATGCTTTAGTGACAGGTTTGACTGGAAGAAAAACGATTCTCATCCTTTTGTGCATGCATTTGATGATTCACCTGCAGGACACAAATATGGATTAGGTCAAAATTCCAGTATTCTATCATTTTACTGATATTTTTACCAGAAGATCTTATGAAATCTTTTGCTAAAGAAACAAATAGATTTTATTTAGATAGTAAAATGCACCAGAATCAGTTCACTAGATTTTCAAGGAGACATTTTCGAAATATTATTCATATTGAAAATTAAAAATTAAAAAATTAACTCAGCAGTGCTTAGATGCACTGGATGTTTGAAACAGAAAGTGCGTCCAGAAACCAGGCACAAATACGGAACATGCAATGTACAGTACCACTGTGTGTTGTGCCATGTTTCGTGGCTTATCACATGAAATAGGATTATTAACCATGGGTAACTGCAATGTAATAATTACATTACACATATACGCCTCTAAAACTAAGTGAAATAAAAAAAAGGAAATTATATATTATTAACTCCACCAGTCTAAAGCCCGGATCCAAAAGAAGGATGGAAAATATACGCATAATTTGTGAAAGGTATTCGAACATTTAACTTTGAAATTTTCTCCAGATGAATTACTGCGCTAAAAAACCAAACACATTTTAGTTGATGTAATATTTATTTAGTATATGAAGTACCTGCATCTTTGTCTATGCGGGCATTCACTTTTAGAGGAACATTAAATCGAAAAACTTTAGATGTCAGTAACTACATTTATTTGGTATCTGGGGTTTCAAAACGCAGAGCGACAGCGGAAGGCCGTCACACAGAAAGCTCCAGAAATATTCAGCACACAGCATGCCGCGCCGCATGCCGAACTCAGCAGCACAGGTACCGGCCGACCGTGGCTTCTCAGCACAGGTAAACAGCTTAGGTGAGAGCAAAGGAGCACTCAGCAAGGGCTCTGTCGGGCGATCCATAGCAGTTAAAGGGTCACGGGTCGAATACCAAAAAATTCCTTTTATAAATTATAGTGTGACCAAAGTGGACAACTTGGTCTTTAAAATGGTACATTATTTATCGTTTTCGGTTAGGCATCAAGTGAGGTAAAAGAAAACAATAAAGTAAGTTTTAGAAATGATAATATTTTTGCGCCTTAAGGGTTGAATTTGGAGAAAATTCTTTCTTAAAATATGATGTGACCAAAGCAGAAACTTTAATCTTTAAAACGATACCTCATTTATCGATTTTGGTTATGTGGCTCTTGACAGAAAAATGTAATATAGAAATATTAATACTTTTGCCCTTTAAGGTTTGAATTTTGAAAAATTTCTTTCTTAAAATATGGTGTAACAAAACCGAAGACCTTAAAGAGACCTCAGTCTTTAAAATGAAACCTCATTTATCAATTTTGTTTAATTATCAAGGTAGATAAATGACTTGAGACACAAAAAAATACAGTTTATAAATACTGACATTTTTGCTCTTTAAGGGTCGAATTCTGAAGAATTCATTTCTTAAAATATGATGTGACCAAAGTGGAGACCATAAGCTTTAAAATGACACCTCATTCATTGATTTCAGTTAAGTATGAAGGGAGATAATAGCTTGTAACAAAAAAAAAAAAAAAAAAAAAAAAAAAAAAAAAAGACACCCAATAGAAATAATACATATGATAACTAGATAACAAAAGTACTTACGAACCAAAGAATAACACTTACGATAATGAATTTCAAAATAAAGATGAAGGTTGAATCTATTTAGTGGTAGTGTGGATAAAAACTAATTAGTTACTTACTAAAGTTGTTAAAAAAAGCTGGGAAGTTTGTTATATTAATAAACACAATTATATTTCAGGCAAAAACAGATTAATTAGTTTAACGAAAGTTTTTGTTTTCATAAACTTGATTGCGATATCAATAGTGGAGCTTAGAATAACGATATTATATAAACCTACTGTGAATAACTGGATGCTATATATAAATACATATGTTTATTATTGCCAGTTGTTATATTAGTGTTCCAGAACTAATTACCAACTGTGTTATTTTAAACCGAACAGAACCTTATTATGGGACAATACAATAACCTTAACAACCAAAGTTTGGACTACTGATTTAAGGTATATACGAAATTTAAAATTGTGAAAATAACTTACGCCACAAAGTTTACCCATGCAATCTAATATTATAATAAGCAACTCTAGGTTATCTGTGACACCATCTGTCACACCATGATGTCACTCTATGTCCTCGCACTTTATACCATTGTTCTTGGTTATGCACATTATTTAACAACATTTCTAAGCATCCGCAAATAAATTAGCTGACAGATCACTGATATAAAAGAATGTATTGCATTTAAATCGACATGTCAATCCTTTGGAAGCTTATATTTAAGTAATATTCTTTCGATATACTGGTATAGAAGTGTTCTTTAAATTCTTTGTCCATAGATATGCAACATAAAAGCTTTAAGTTTCAAGCATCAATGTTAGTGGCAGTTTTGATTAGATTGTTACTTAGCACGGGTCAGAATTACAACTGGTATTTGACGTTACAGCAGAGGACAGGAATTTAAACTGTGTCCTAGTATTGAAAATATTAAATCGTTTGAACGGAAATAGTTGCACACTGATTACAATCTGTGCAGACTACACTACAGTTAAAACAAATATTATGTGGCATAATGTAAGTTTACAAGATTTATTTTAATTTTCTTTGATTTCACTGAGCAATATTACTGAGGCTATTATTTCAGCAACTATGTCAGCCATTCAAATGTTGTAATATTAGTCTGAAACACAGATAACGAAAAAGAAAGATGTAAAAACTCTTGAAGATTTTTGAACAAATTTATATCGAGATCCACTATTGCCACTAAAATGTGATACAGTGCATGTATTAATATGTGTGAGATAGAAGTATTGTTCTTCTGATGGCAAGTTTAGCGTAGCATATGGTTAGGTTCAAATGCAACTTGGATGGAAACTGAAAACTTTTGCTACAGTGAAAGGCATAACGAATTACATTGATTTTTTTTTGTAACAATTCTATTTACTTAAGCAATTGATAAGAATGAATTGTCAGAACACTGAAAGAAAAGTATGTATTTCATTTAAATTGGCATAGTAATTATCAGTTTTTTTTTTACTGAAATCATAACATGGTTTGAATGAAAGAAGTTCCAAATTGAACACGATATACGAGGTGTGTTCAGAAAATAACGGGAATTTTTAAATTTCGCGGGTTTGGTCAAAAAATTTTTTTATTATGTTGGTATTCATGCCCTGGAAATATGATAAAATTTTGAGCTGTATTCATTGCTTACTTTGTCTGTGGCAGCCGCTAAGGTTAGACGTGTTTTTATGAGCTCGGCGATTTTCGTTTGTTAAAAGAAATGGATCAAAGAATTTGTATCAAATTTTGCGTAAAAAATGAAATAAAGTGTAACAAAGTGTGTGATATGTTAACAAAGGCCTATGGTGAGTCTGTTATGAGTAAAACAAGAGTTTACGAGTGGTATAAGCGTTTCCAAGATGGCCGTGAAGACGTTGAAGATGACGAACGCCCCTGATGCCCCAGCACATCAACAACCGATGAAAACGTGGAAAAAGTGAAAGCAATGGTTATGAATGATCGCCGAATCACAATCAGAGAAGTTGCTGATGATGTTGGCATATCAATTGGCTCATGCCATGAAATTTTTTCAAATGTTTTGGGTATGAAACGCGTGGCAGCAAAATTTGTTCCAAAATTGTTGAATTTTGAACAAAAACAGCGGCGAATGGAAGTTGCTCAGGAGTCACTAAATGAAGTCAACGACGATACAGAATTACTGAAACGTGTTATAACAGGTGACGAAACATGGGTTTACGGATATGACGTCGAAACTAAGGCTCAATCGTCTCAGTGGAAGCATCCTGGCTCGCCAAGACCGAAAAAGACTCGACAAGTGCGGTCGAACGTGAAGGTTATGCTTACAGTGTTCTTCGATTTTAATGGCATAGTGCATAGTGAATTCTTGCCACAAGGTCAAACGGTAAATAAGGAGTACTACCAGAAGTTCAACGCCGTTTGCGTGAAGCAATCCGAAAAAAACGTCGGGATTTGTGGAAAAACAATTTATGGCTTTTACACCACGATAATGCACCAGCTCACACTTCGTTGCTTGTTCGTGAATTCTTGGCCAAAAACAATACTGTAACGATGCCCCAGCCACCATATTCACCAGACATGGCTCCGTGTGACTTTTTCCTATTTCCAAAAATAAAGAGAACCTTAAAGGGCCATCGTTTTACAAGCATAGACGACATTAAAAGCGCATCGCTGAAAGAGCTTAAGGCTATCCCAAAAATCGAGTTTGAGAAGTGTTTCGACGATTGGAAGAAGCGCTGGCAGAAGTGCATAATATCTAATAGGGACTATTTTGAAGGCGACAACATTAATGTAGACAAATAAATAAATATTTTTTTCAAAAAACGAAAATTCCCGTTATTTTCTGAACACACTTCGTATGTGGCGTAAACCAAAATTAAATATTACGTGGCATAGCATAAGTTGTTAAGATTTACTTTTAGTATCCTTGGTTTTCACTGGGGTCATTATTTCAGCCAATGTAAGCTGCCTCAGCAGTTAAAATACTGATCTTCATCACAGGTAATAAGAAAGAAAGGCTTGAGAACCTGTGAAGGTTTGGGATCAAGTTTGTATCACGATGCATGATGACACTGATATGCGATACAGGGAATTCGTGTGTGATTGAAGCTTTGCTTTTCTAATGGCAATATTTACAGAGATTGTGGTTAGGCTGAATTCTGGACGAAGTTGACAAATGAAGCTTTTTGCTACAGCACAAGAGATGATAATTTATTTTATAAAAATTCTATTTAGTTAAGCAAATGGAGAGAAATAAATTACCATAACACTCCGTTAAACCCATCATTTTTGATGGGCTTTGGGACTAGTAATATTATAATTAAACTAACAACAAAGCTTATTCTATAAACAATTCAAAGAAACTTGAAATAACTAGAAAAGGGACAATGAACAATGAAATGAGCTTAAAACTGTTATTTATGGAAGAAATTTTAAATAATTCTTCTGACTAGCAAGAATCCTAAGAATTTAGATGATAATTTAAAGATTTTAAAGCAATTTAGTTTGCATAAACTTAGTTCATGATGCAAGATCACAGTTTTGTGAGCAGCTCTCAACACACAAAGCCAATGATCACACCTATTGCTAACTACGATAAAAAATTTGAAACTATGACCATAAAAAAAAATCTAATGCAGTTACTGTAAAACAAAATTACTTAAAAATGTTTATATAACTATGCTCAAATAGAAACAAAAGGTGCTGGTTAGTAAATCAAAATAAAAGGGCAAAAGAAGGAATCTTCACTACTTAAAATTGGCAATGCAATATCAATACAAATAAATAAATACACAACAAATCACATTGAAATTTTTTTAATGGTAGAGTATTTACAGTCATCTTCAACTTTTTAAGGGTTGTTGAAATTCTGCTACCTTACTTGGTAAGCATTCTTATTTCTATTTTCATCAATTGATTTTCTTAACAAAATGAATCCGATGCGACAACTGAAATCTTAAATCATAGTTTAATCATGCTGCAAAAAATTACTTCACAAACAATTTTGTATTTGTCTTACCAACGTACAAATAAAATTAAAAAAGCAACCTCATACCTTTTCTGGTGGTATACGTGGCAATGACATATCTAAGTTGCGAAGTTCTTCTGGAAGTTGATTTTCCAAGCATGCATTTATTACTTGTTCACTGTTATAGTCATAGTATTCCAAGCATTTCTGAAAATAAATATTTAAAAAATAAAATTAGCTATCATAGCAACAATAAGTACTAAAATGTATTTAAAAAAAAAGGTAATAAGGAAGGACAGGAAAACTAAAAACGTCACTCACAACAGATGAAAGTAGGATGGTCGCGAAGAACACAAACACACTTAAAATACATAAGAATGAAATTTCTCTCGGGTAACTAGTCGTGTTAACAGTGTTATCATATGATATTTCAGTGATCACATTCACTGTCACCATCTTCTCGAGAAAATATTTTAAGTTTATATAAAATGCTTTTGGGTAACTAGCTGAGTTAACGAAGTGTTATCACACGATATTCCGGTGATCTCGTTTATTGTCACCATCTTCTGGTGAATCTTCACCTAAGAGCATTTTATAAACCCTTAAAGTATTTTAGTAAAATCATTACTTGTGTTAGAGTTGAGACATGAGGCAAGATGATCAAATGAGTACAAAGTGCGAAGGATCAGGGTGGTATTAGTGGAGGAAGGAAGTTGATTATGTTTACAGTGTTGTTTGTGTTGTTGATGAGAGATGATAGAATGGAGAGTATGAAACCTGATGCCGGACCTTTTATGCCTACTCTTCTTCAAAGACACTATCACGGCTGCCAAGCTTTATGTATCCATCTGATGGACGAATCCACATCAACAGTGTCGTATGCCCTAACCCCATATGCAGTGCGGAGAGGTTTCAAATTTAACTCAAGACTTTGGTGAAAAATTCGAAATTTTGAACCACCACATCTCCTACCATGCAGGCAAAGTCTTAATGGTGTAAAAGTCTTCCCCCACCAGGACTCATATCAGCTAACCCCATATAAGACGCTGGACAGCATCATGGTGCCATAACCAACTCAACCAATGAAGAGGGTATCAGGAAAATCTCTGACAGCTCTCACTATAAAACAGGTGTTGAGATTGTTAAGAGTTATAATGGACTTCCACTGGATGGTCTAGATTCTTTGCCTAAGGCTGTTCTTCATGATGGATTGCTGGTAAGTTGTGAGGTTAATATAAGAAGCTGTGCAATGGAGACAGGTAAACTGGTAAATGAGGTGTGTAGTTGTGCAAGTGACAAGTCCAATAAAAACAAAAGATTGCCTGTGGTAGGATTGGAAATGGTAGTGGTGGCTCAATGCATACTACAAGTGTTGCAGTGAGGTCTACCACATAGGAAGGATTCTAGTGGTAGTCTAGAAGAGTCAGAAAATGATTATTCTTGGCGCAAGATTTTCTTGAAATTGGGCAGTCTGATGGAGGTTTGAACTGCTCTAGGAATGGAACTTTAGTTCTTACCTACTCCAAAGTTTAGCTATGCTGTTTTTATCTTGGGCTCATTCCGCTGGTGGTAACATTTTGTTACCACGGTGGAGAGCGATTACTGGAATGACAAGACTGAGTCTAGTTTAGAGTAGTTCAAACCTCCATCCCATTCATTTTCCCCCTGAACCTTTTTTTTTCTGTACCAAAATTTCCTCACATCTACCTTGTCCTCACATTTTTCCTCAGTTTCATTTCTCACATCCTCAGCACATTTGGAATCTTGGCCATGATAGAACTGTCCAGGAATAAAAACAGCAGCATCCTCTCCAACATCTCGGGTGATGGACTACAAGGGTGAGCCCCTTGAACAGCTTGCAGACATACTCCACAGATTCCCCCACCCCTTTTTTCAATTACCAGGAAATACTTTCTTTGGCCTCCTAGGCCACTTACAAGGCCTCTCATCACAATCCATTTCCTTCCTCATAATGTATAGACATTATCCCCAAAATTCACGAGGCTGGCCATCTCAGATAAACAAAAGTTGCAGCATATCGTTCACCCATTGAACAGATTTCAGCCATTGTCAATCATTACCTTCAACCTTTTGTGCAGAACCATCCTTCCTGTTTTAGAGATAACCCACACTTCCTGGAGAATTCTACTTCCAGACTATCTCCTTGTCTCCACTGATGTTGCCTCCTTGTACTTGAACATCATCCACTTATTGGGCCTCAATTCTCCTCAACACTTCCTGGTATGGAAGCACATGCTTTTCATATAGCTAGCCTATTTCAACCATTCCAACAACTAGCTCTCCTCCAATGCCCAAATGTATTACCAGATATTCGGCATTGCCTGTACCCATCTTATACCATGCTCTTACTGTGTCATATGGAGGAACAATTTCTAATTAAATACCTATTCAGCCACCTTGTGTGGTTCAGAAACACAGATGATATATTTATGATATTCATCTACAGGGAAAACTGCCCTCTAGATTTTTTTCAATTTCCTTAACATCAGCTATTCCATCAGTTTCACCAGGACTTTACTGTGATTAGCTGTAACAGAGATTATATTTTCCCTCAATTTTGGTTAGTCAACCTCCTCCTTCTACTACTGACAACCCAACACCTGTTTATCTTGTTCATTCTGTCTTCAGTCATGTGGTAGGCCTCTATATGTACTTGCTACATGCCTCACCTCTAATATGACAAAGGGTTTTCCCAATATATTGTAAAGTGTGCAAATGGTTTTGTGTTAATTGTGGCACCCCTGCCTTTATCCACGATGAGTCACTCTGAACTATATTTTCCGCTTTCAATAGCAAATTTCTACTGTCGTGATAAATGCAGCTTACATTTTTATTAAAAACAACTTTATTATTATTTTCAGTTAACTGTTTAACTGACAAAATTCCATGGCTATTTCCAGGCACTAAAATAGTGTCTTTAATTTGCATCTCACTATATGCAAAGTTATCACCTATAATCTTTGCATTTACAGTACCTTTTCCAATTTTAGGTGTCATCATGTCATTTGCTGTCACAATATTTTCAGTAGTTGGATTTTTACTGATCCAAGAAAAATACTTTTTGTCTGGAGATGTGATGAGTAGCATGTGAGTCTATGACCCAAACATCGTTATTTAATATAGCTGGTCCACACGAAGCACTTATTGTTAATGCACTAGATGAATCTTTATTGCTTGACTTATTGAGACATGTATTTGCAAAATGACCATCTTGTTTACACATAAAACACTTGCCTTTGTCATTTTTACCTTTTCATATTCCTTTGTTTCAAGTGTTTTTCATCTTTGCTGCTAGATTTGATGCCCATAGTTTTCGTGTACTTTGTGTTTGTGTGTTTATAATTCCAATGAATTATAATCAGTCAGTTTTGGCAAATACAATTTCCACCCGAGTTGCATAATATGAAATATGCTGTATACAAAGATTCCAGCTCATTCCATGTTTCCTTAGCATTTGTTAAGTGTTGAATATGCATTTGCTGTTTATCGCAAATAGCAAGTGCGACCTTTGCATAAGCTTTATTTTGTCTTGATACATAATTATGTTTTACAGTTGGATCTGCATTGGCGGTCAGTTCTTCTTCACCTGGTACAACAAAAGTGCGTAAATCACTTTCCATCTTTACCATTTTCATTTGGTAACTCCATGATGCATAATTTGTGCCATTTAACGTGTTAATTATTGTAGACCGTTGATGTTTGTTGCTGTTGTTGTTCTTTGTGCTTTAGGGCGCGTCAACATTGGGTTATTAGCGCCCTAACAAATACAAGACGTGACAAGTGGCCGACAGTAAAAAGGTCGGCCACAGAGACAGCACAATAAAATACTAAGATACTGACAGACATACCGTCTGCATGGCCGACTGTAAGGAAGTCAGCCACACAGACGGCAAAATAAAACATAATAATAAAACTATGGCTGTAGACGGGCCACAAACAGTAAAAATACATACATTGACTGGTTGGCTGTAAAAGGGCCAACCAGTTTAAAACATCCAACTAACTGACTGGCTGTAAAAGGGCCAGCCATATAAACAAGGTCACAAGTAAAAACAGTCCAATCCAATCTAAAACCTAGGCCGGTCTGCCCAAAATTTTTGGGACAAGACCGGCCATGCTACAAAACTTTAAAACCTTGGCCACATTGTCACTATCATTGTTTAAGATAAGGGACAGATCGTTGGCTAAGCCAACGTCTGCCCTTAAGTCTAAAAATAAAATACAATCACTTAAAATGTGGCGTACCGTCAAAGGTACGCCACAAGCATCACATTCCGGAGGGTCCTCTCGGCGGAGAAGAAAGCTGTGCGTCAGAGGACAGTGCCCTATACGGAGGCGAGTGAGGAGAACCTCATCCCTCCTCGCCCGCTAGAAGGAGCTGCTCCACGGCTGAACGGTCGGTTTGACCAGCCGGAGCTTGTTATGCTCAACTTCCAGCCACTGCCTCTGCCAAACATCAAAAACAAATCTCATCGCCGTCGAGGCAAGGTCTGACTTTGAGACCGGTTCAAAGTCGGTTCTGACCTTGTTGCAGGCTAACTTGGCAGCTACATCAGCTGCCTCGTTCCCCCTGATTCCCACATGGCCCGGTACCCAGCAGAATAACATGTCCTTTCCACGAGATTGGAGGGAAAGGAGGGCGTCCTGGATGTCCTGGACTAGACGATCTGCTGGATACATATTTCCTATGGAATGAATACAGCTGAGGGAATCACAGCATATGATGAAACACTTATCGCGATTTACTTTCATATGCTGGAGCGACTTTAGCACGGCGTAGCACTCGGCAGTAAAAACACTGCAACTGCCGTCAAGTTTATATGTGTAAGTCGCTCGAGGGAACACGACGGAGCAGCCAACTCCGTTAGCCTGCTTAGACCCATCCGTAAATACTGGGGTAAAATTATGATGCTGGTTTAAGACATCTCTAAAAATTCTGATAAAAACATTATCCGCGGTACACAGCTTGTTGTGCCGCAATAGTTCTAAAATCATTCTGGGCCTCTTTAAAAGTCAGGGAGGAGATTTACTCCAACCCTGGTGATAAAAAGAAGGAAGCTGGAATCCGTATTGTTCTAAAATAGCCTTTGTACGGTAGATAAACGGTTTAGTGGCTCTATGCCGGTTGGTATAGAGCCGCTCGTAGTTGGGGTGTAGAACTACATCATACACGGGACTGCCAGGTGTAATGGCAACGTGCAGGTAGTGTCGCACCATGAGGAGTCGCCGGCGGATGGTAAGGGGCGGCTTGCCCGAGTCAGCACAAATACTGACAATAGGGCTGGTGCGATATGCACCCGTGGCGAGCCGAATTCCAGCATGGTGGACACTATCCAGTATACAGAGATAGCTGTCCCGTGCCGAACCATACACGATACAACTGTATTCCAGCCGCGACCGTACAAAGGCTCTGTAAAATTGAAACAGGCAGGAGCGGTCAGCACCCCATGATCTGCCTCACAGACATTTTAAAATATTTAGAGCTTTTGAGGCTCTGGCTTTCACATCTTTGAGATGTGGTAGCCAGGTTAATCTGTCGTCTAAAATGAGGCCCAGAAACAGAACTGTTTCAGTAAAACGTAAAACGGTATTCCTCAAGGTAAGATGGGGCTCTGATAAAAGGCTTCTGCTACGAGTAAAAAGCACACACCGGGTTTTCTCGGCAGAGAAACGAAAACCGGTGTGCACTGACCATTCATCCAGCCTGTTCAGCGTGAGTTGCAACTGCCACTCGGCGCTTCTCAGGCTGGATGATACAATAAAAATTAAAAAGTCGTCCACATATAAGGAGTACCGTATGGGACTACTCATTATGGCTCCAATGCTATTCATAGTAATGGCGAAGAGCGTCACACTTAAAACTGACCCCTGAGGAACATCATTTTCCTGAATAAAAAGATCAGACACTTCACTACCGACTCGGTACCGGAAGCAACAACCAGATAAAAATGATTTTAAAAAATGGGGCAGGTTACCCCTAAAACCCCATTCATGCAACTGTTTTAAAATAACATGTCGCCAGGTAGTATCGTAGGCCTTTTCAAGATCGAAAAAAACACCCACAAGGTGTTGGCTGCGGATGAACGCATCCTGTATTGCCGCCTCCAGGAGGATCAGGTTGTCCAAGGTGGAACGTGACTTCCTGAATCCACACTGGAAGCGGCTCAGCAGCAGCATCTGGTACTGGATCAGATCGGGCCATGGAGCAGTGTCGTTTAACGCTGACTCCAGCTCCCAAGTTGTAAATGGGCAGTTGTAGGCCTCTGTCTTCGACGAATCGAGGCACAGCGGGTGCCTCTCGGCCGCGACTCTTCGTCGCTGAAATCAGGGGTCAAAGTTAGTGGACAAAGTGATGGCGGCGAAGTTCTCCGCCATCAGCTGCGCTATGCTTCATTCGTCAGTAATTATACATCCGTGATCCAGTAACCCAGATACTGGTGGGCGGGAGAACCTTCCAGATATACGGCGAATGGACTCCCATACTTTCGACGAAGGTGTGGAACGATTTATAGTGCTGCCATGACCTCTACTTGCTCTCCTTAATAACTCGACGCGCCTTAGCTCTGGCAATACGGAACGCTGCTAGGTTGTCAGATGTTGGGCACAACCTAAAACGACGCAATGCCCGTCGGCGACCCTGGATGGCGGAACGACATTCATCGTTCCACCAGGGGACGGGCGTCCTTTGCAGCGTTTAGGAGCTCTTCGGCATGGAAACGTCAGCTGCACGGTGAATCACTTCTGTCAAGTGAATTCACCTTCTCCTGTCTACTGCCACAGGGTTACAGTTGTACAGAGCGGCAGTAGAGCTTCCAATCTGCACAACTGACATTCCATTTGCGTCGGTTATTTCCTCTCCCACATTCACACTCGAAGTGCATCCAAATAGGGTAGTGGTCGCTACCATGTAGGTCGCGATAACCAGAGTCCGCAATTAAGGGGGAACACAAGGAAAGGTCAATGGCAGAAGACATACCGGTAGCAGTGGTGAAATGAGTCATTTGCCCTGTATTCAGGATACAAATTTCCTCCTGTTCTATCAATCTACCAACCACTCGGCCCCTGGGGCAATTGGTGGTGGAACCCCACAACGCACTGTGGGCGTTGAAATCTCCCAAAAGGAGAAAGGGCCGAGTGAGTTGTGTCGTCGTAGCCGACTGACACACTGAGTGGCAGATAGACAGAGCATACGGTCAGTTGGATTGGACAGTGTATTTTCACCGCTACTGCTTGTAGATCACAGGTGAGAGCAATAGGTTCAGAGTGGAGAGTGTTTCGGACAAACACAGCCACTCCCCCCTTCGCTAGATCACCCTCGGTATCGTCCTTTCTATAGATGTCATACCCCCTTAGCACAGGTTGGTGTAAAGGTCTAAAATGTGTCTCCTGAAGACAGAGACAAAATGGATTAGACCGTGCTTAGAGGTGGACTTCCTAATTGTGAGCCTGAAAGCCGTTTACGTTCCATTGAAGTATGGGAGCCTTTCTACCTATTTAAAACCACCCGCCCCGGGTTGGCTGGGTCGGAGTCTACTGTCTGCTGAGGAACGGGACCAGGTTCTTCGTCCACCAGCATAACGTCATCTTCGGGATCCGAAGACGACTTCTGTTCTAAGGCCTCGGTGTCTTGCGGATCTTTCTTCCGCCGAGGCCTTGTCCCCCTCCTCCCCATGCTAGTTGGGGAACTGGGAGGAGAAGTAGAGGGGGACTTCAAGAACATGGTGGGGTCCGTGTGTTTAAACTTCAGACCCCGAACTTTCTGCACTAACTGCCATCCGCTTCCAACAGATGGCGTTGCTGCTGCTACTACCGCTGCAGATGCAGCTTTTGCCATGGGTGCTGCTTCTACTGTTGCAGAGGCACCCATGGCTGCAGCTACTGGAGCGGATGGCCGTGCTTTGGCTGGTGGACTTGATGACCCTGCTGCTGTGGTGGTCGAGTTAGCAGAAACGCTACTACCGACAACCGCAGTCCTTGGTGTTAGGACCTTAGTGGGCTGCGCACCACACTTGCACTGGCACGAGCATGTCGTGCTCGTGCCCATGTCTACAACGGTCGTCTGCGTAGCAACGCTCTACTTCCTGACGGGAATTGATAACGTTTTGGCGAAGATAGTGGTCAAGACCGGTGGCGCCAGCGCCTTAAACCATTCCTTCGTCTCGCCAAAGGATATTCTTTCCTTAGTCTTCAACTCCTGTACCTTCTTTTCTTCAAGGTACACTCGACACTCCCTGCTCCAGGCTGGATGTGACCCGGAGCAGTTAATGCACACCTGTGGGAGGGTGCAACTTGCACCCGGTTCATGCGCCGATTTTCCACACTTCCCACAAGTGGCGTTGCCTTTACAGTTCGCCATCGTATGCCCGAACCGCTGGCACTTAAAGCAGCGCATCGGGTCCGGAACATACGGGCGAACGTTAAGATGTAGGTAACCAGCTTTTATGGACTTTGGCAACATTGGAGTGTCGAACGTCAGGACGAAGGTGGCAGTCTTCTCAAGATTGCCGTTAAACTTTCGTTTGATCTGCCTAACCTCGACCACATTTTGTGATCACCACTCCTTAAGGAGTTTCTCGGACTCTATATCCATTAAATCTCTGCAAGTGATCACTCCTTTGCTAGAGTTTAGAGTTTTATGGAGTTCGCATTTCACTGCGAACTCCCCGAGCTTCTCACACTTAAGGTGTGAAACAGCCTGCTTGTGGTTAGATGTTTCCAGAAGCAGGGTCCTATTTCTCAGCTTTTTCACGCTCTTCAAACCTCCCGCTATTCCGCACACCCGGACCGCAGGGGTTTTGTTTTTGATTGTGAGGAATTTTTGGTCCCACGAGCAAAAACATGTTATACAGAAATGCTGATACAACAGGGTTGCGCAGGTGCCCCTGAGGTCGCACGTTAGCGGGTGGTTTGCCTCACCACTCATCCACCTCCTCGGCACGTGTCCGACCTTGAGGTGGAGGTTTTTATTTATTAGAGGTTTGTTCCGTCCTCACAATCCGGGCGATGAAGCCAAGATCCCCATTCTCCTAGGCACACAACGTTCTACCGCCACGCCCTACGGTGGTCGTTGTAGCATGGTAGGAGTTTACGGTGTGGGAAACTTGCGGCGCTCACAAGTTTCCAGCTCGGGCACCACGGGTTCGCCAAACCCGTACCTGGCACTTGCATACCAGGCCCCTGCGGGGTAGACCGTTGATGAGACATGTTGAATTGATTTAAAGAATTTCTGCTGCCATAACTAGCACATTTAACCAACTTTTTCGTTTTGACACTACATCTGTTAACAATTGCGCAATGAATTTTAGAGTTTATATCACCTCTGCACTGTAGTTGGGCCTATAAACATTGTTAATATTAATTAAATTTTAGTAGTAAGTGCGTAATGGAGTGGTGCATGAAAATAAACTAAAGACATTATTAAGAACAACAATCCTTTATTAACATTAACATGCCAATGTGTAATACAACAAAAGCAACATATACCACAGAGGTTACATACAATGCAGATGGTGGTACATGCGATTTACATATTTATATACAATATCTCAGTCCCACCGACGTATTGAAAATCCACCTAGTCGTGTAGCAACCCTCGGCGTGTGCACACCTCCCGAGCCTCATGACTCATTTTCTCCATCACGAATAAGGTTTAATAACTGAAATATTGAGTTTATTTGTGTGTTCGTAATATATGTTCTTCTCTCGTCGCTGCCTACAACTTTGGTGACTGATGAGTCATTTTCCCTTTCCTTGCAATTAAATACTTTATTGAGCCAACCTCTGTAGAAATTCTAACTGTGGCTGCCATCACTGATGGTGATTTCATATAGAAACATCCCAGCAAACTGCTCTTTGGTAAATGACTGGTGTATAACTTTTCAAACACTTTTCTTGACAATTTTTACGTGAACCACTATTACATCTAATGCAGATCTCAACTTACTGTATGTAAAATTGTAAACTTCGACTGGACTCTCTATAATTTTCAGACCTGTATGTACCCTTCATGCCACAATCCTCCCCCTTCATGTTTCAATACCAATCCATGAACAACATCTATTTTTCATGGTTAATTCTTCTAAAATTATGATGATTTTTTTTTTAATGTCCCACAGGATAATGTCCAGTTATCCATTTCCATATTACAATTGAAAAAAAAACAAATTGAATGAAATAAGCAGTCAATCATTTTTAGATACAAACTACCTGACCTGGTGAACTTCGTATCACCTACATCATATATGTATAACGTATTGAGATGGCAACACCTGACATTACTGATCAAAAACTCTTTTATGTCATGACTGTACAGTAGTGTCTCTTTCGTGTATGTTACGGTTTATGCAGTTGTTTTACTACAGACACGTATATCATCAAATATGGTGCCTACAATTTTTTTTCAGTCTATAATATAATATGCATTGCCCGTTTTGCAAAAAGTAGATCGAGCGGCAGAACAACCGAAGTTCATGTCGTAGTTGTTATAACATTTTGTTATGTCATGAAAAATGTAAAACAATAATAATTTTATTTCAGATGGATATGTTTTAGTAACAACACCAAATATACATTTCACATACACCCATACGCACACCCTCACACATATTCAGCATACTATATCTCACAATGTTTTAATTTCGTCCGGTTATTAAACGAAATCAAATGAATACAAATCAAATGAATACAAAATTTTTATCTACATTAAATACAACACAGTTATACTCTTAATCAATTTAAAGCTTTCTGATAAACTATATTTTTTGTCTTTTTTTGTGATGCGTAAATATATAAAGATGATGGTTTTCCAATACACGAACACGCAACGTGATTTATTTATGGTCATCGCAAAGGCTACTGCTACTGAACAAAAACAGCTTTAATTGGAGTGGCAATTGTAAAAGTAATGATTATTGGAAAATTTAGAAAGGATAAGAATCTCTAGAAAATGATGTAACACTATAGTTCAACGGATATAAATTCTTTGTCTACGCCAATCTACAAATTCAGTCTTGCCATCAGGTTTTTGTAATATTTTGCTAAGAATAAGTATGCTGATGAAAAAGGCAACCACAAAATTCCTAACTGGAACAAGTATTTGATGTTTAAAATGACAATGTGTGCACTAATACTTTCAATAATGTCCTAACATATTAATCTCTACAATACACAAACGTTGCACGACTAAAGTGAAAGGTAATTTGTAATGTGAACTCTTGGCAGAAAACCGACTACTCTTGACACACGTAAAAACAAACAGGAAGCACATTGCAGGTACACAGAGAAATGAAAGAAACACAAAAATCATGACAAGAGAAAATCGATTCTTACAATAAAAATAAGGAAAAATTATATGTTGCATTACTGCCACTAAAATTGCACACATTATTAAAGATATCAGCACTTCATACCACAGGAAGCAGACAACATTTTATATATATAAAATAATTGTTTCAAAAAACATAAAAAACGCTTTCAAAAAAATTGCACTAAAAATTTTAAAATAACTTTATAACTAGCTTAGGAGAAAGTAAATATAAATGGACAATATTTTACATTACTGTCATTGAAATTTTTACATTAATTAGTTGTTTTTGAGGTCGGTGCCAGCTGTCACACCGCAAAGATCGGATTACTGAGCTTCTTTTGGTGTTAGAGGCGAATCGGGGAGTACGAACAAAAATTCCCAATATATTACGGCATGTCGTGAGGTAGATAGTGTTATTGTGGGAAACAACTTAGGGAAACAAATTAATAGTATTTTAATCTGCGGCTCAGCCTTATTGATCATCCAGGCATATCTCTGGCGCTACAGTGTCAGTTGGTAGGCTGCATCATGCAGAAACGATTTACAGTTAGCATAATCATCTTTATGTTTCAGTTTTGTTGAACATGTTTGTAGCATTAATTGAAGGTAACTAGTAACATGATTTTTTATGTATTATTGTAATTCATTATTGTTTTTTCTTGCCTTCACTGTCACCGACTCCAAAAATAACTAATTAATGTAAAAATTTCAATGCCAGTAATGTAAAATATTGTCCATTTTGATTTACTTTCTCCTAAGCAAGGTCTAAAGTTATTTTAAAATTTTTAGAGCATTTTTTTGATGGCGGTTTTTACGTTTTTTAAAACAATTATTTTATTTTTAAATTTTTAGTGGTATTATAGTTTGTTTTGTATTTTAAATATGCCGCAGCAGTTCCCATTTTGGGAGTTCAGTTTCTGGTAGCTCAGGGATTAAAGCGCTTTATATACCACAACAACTTCCAGAACGGGGTGAATTGAGCATTGTGTTAAGAAATGTCAGTTTATATTTTGGTTCAGGCTATGTTTCGATCGTATCATAACATCTGTTATAGCCGCCGGTCGATAACCGAAACATGTACCATCTGGGCATTAATACATACCACATACAGAAGAAATCTGTCTCTGGAATATATCTGTTTGCTCCGGCATCACACAGTTTTAATTGGTTTCCACAATGTGAAAGCTTGGGATACAAGTTGAAAACTGAAGTACATGTTGAGACATTATGACACATTTATTTTATAAATATTATGCCACGACTTAAAAACAGCTTAATTGATTTTGACGGAATTTAAAACTAATGGTTTTGTAAAGAACATTAAAAGGGGCGAGGGTAGAGGGGAAGAAGGATTTTGCTTTTGTATAGCAAATGTAGATTGCCTTTTCTGAGTGATTTAAAGTATACGTGTGTAAATTTCTGTTGATATGAGATAAAACTGTAGGTATGTATAAAAAATAATTAATTGGTGTGGAGACGAAGAGTAGTTTGGTTTTTGTTAAACTAATGTGGGCAGTTTTTTCTCTCCAACACCAAAAGAAGCTCAGTAATTCAATCTTCGCGGTGTGACATGTGCAAATTCCCATCGAAACCACACAAAAACTGTAGCTTTGTATTAAGAACAATTGCAAAAATTAAATGGGGGAAGGGAGTGAGTGGGAGGGTTTTGAAAACAGAATGTAGACACTGTGTTTCTCTTTGTTTTTAAGTATTCTTGTGCAGTGTTCCATGGAAATATGATAAAACTGTGAGTATCTATAAAGAAGATTGGAAATTAGGAGGGATGGAGATAGAAGGGAAGAGGGGTTGGGCTTCTGCCACCTAATTTAAACAAAATTGTTTAGTATGTTTTAAAGTATACGCGTGCAAATTTCCTTCAGAATCGGATAGAAACTGTAGATTAAAGGTTGGAAAGGAAGGAGCGGAGTTTGGACTCTCGAAACCAAATGTAGACAGTATTTTTCTTTTTGTTTTGCAGTATACATGTGCATACTTCCTTCACAATCAGAAAGAAACGGTGGCTTTGTATAAAGAACATTGACAGTAATTAAAAGGGTAGAAAGGGGGATAGGGTTTGCGTTTTTGTGAAAGTTATGTGGACAGTATTTTTCTTTTTCTATTTGTTTTAAAGTATACGCATGCGAAGTTCCACCGAAACAGATTAAAATGTGGGTTTTGTACAAATATTAAGGGAAGGGGAGTAAGGGTATTTTTTTGGTCAGAAAACTTCTCCATAACAAATTACATATTTACATGCCAACTTTTGTAAAGATCTGTCAAATGGTGTCAACTGTAGCTTTCTAAAAAGAAATTGACAAAAATCAGGGGGGTGTAATCTGGGAGAGGGGTTCAGTTTTTGCAAACCAAGAGTTGGCATTATTTTTCTCTTTGTTTTATAGCAAAAATTTGCTAAGTTCTGTCTTAACCGGATAAAAACTGTGGTTGTGTATAAAAATTAAGTGGTTTAATGGGGAAAGGGGGTGGTTTTTAGATCTTTTGGTTAGACATCTTCTTTGTGAAAAAATACATATAAGCACAAACTTTAATGGTAATCGGTCAAACGATCGCGACTCTGGCTTTTTATAACAACATTGACAAAAGTTAATGGGGTTGAAGGAGGGAAAAGAGTTGAGCTTTGGCAAACCAAATGTTGACAGGATTTCTCTCTTTGTTTTAAAGTATACATGGGCAAAGTTCAATAAAAATCAGATAAGAAATGTACATTTCTATAAAATTAAGGGGTGTAAAGGGAGACATGGGGTGGTTTATTTATTTAATTTTTGTCAGAAACCTTCTCCATGAAAAATTGCATGCATATGCCAACTTTAATGGAGACCAGTTAATTGGTGTCGACTATAGCTTTGTATAAAGAACATTGGTATATATTTAGGGGGTAGATGGGGGAGAGGGTTCAGTTTTTTCAAATCAAAAGTTGACAGTATTTTTCTCTTTATTTTTGACTATTCAGGTCCAAAGTTTCATCGAGATCGAATAAAAAATGTGGATTTGTATAAAAAGTAAGGGGTGGAATGGGGTAGAAGGGGTGGTTTCTCAATGAAATTCATATGGGACCACTTTGAAGGTATACCCTATACACTAAAAAATTTCATTTAAATCGGGTCAAAATTGGTGAAGATATTGCTGAACATACATACAAGAAAAAAAAAAAATACAGATAAACTGAGAACCTCTGCCTTTTTTTGAAGTCGGTTAAAAATTTTACATTTTTCTCTTCAATCTACTTATATAATCATAAGAGTATCAACTGATATGCAACTAACTGTGCTTAAAATCTATTATGTCTGTATGGCAAAATCTCATCTATACTAT
This sequence comes from Vandiemenella viatica, assembly GCA_031002005.1. NCBI lineage: Eukaryota > Metazoa > Arthropoda > Insecta > Orthoptera > Morabidae > Vandiemenella > Vandiemenella viatica. The sequence continues at coordinate 15,402,565 of JARYHS010008075.1, read as the reverse complement.
TATATATCTGTAAGCAAGCTGTGTTTGTCTCTTTACTGTAACAGGTATCGCGCAATAAGTACCGCAGCAATTTGATGTGGTTTTCACATTTTAGAGCTAATGATGCCAATAAAAATCTGGGAAAATAGCTGACGATTTGTATGTACCATGGGAAGGAACAAACAATTAAAAACCTTTATATTTGGAAAATTGTGGGTTGCCGATCTCAGTGCACTTTGGACGCGCACTCCTTTCGCAATAATCTCTGAAAACTTTGGATTCAGTTTTATTTTTTTACTTTTGTTACTCAATTTTCTGGACCCCAGTGCTTAAAATAAATGGAATATGTGATTTAAACGTAATAAGCATTGACTTGCATCGCAACAGGTAAGTTAATATGAGAAATCGTTAGATTAGTTACAATATGGTGGTATTATCTCTGGTAGACAGTTAACAGTTTGTTTCTGAAACAATAGTCGCTAAACTTTGTACATTAATAAGCCAATATTTCTTATTTACATATCATTATTGTTAAGAAAATCAGTTTTTTCCTTGAAGAAAGATGTATGAAAAACAGCTACCATAAATATCAACAGGTAACAATACATTTTCCCCACAATGACTTGTGCGGAACTTTCCATATTTCTCGATTACTCGATTAATATATATTTTGTGGCTATAAAGTGCAAATATTCGTCACTAATATCACCCAAGGAACGTGTGTACAAATTTTGGCTGTTGTTCAAACCACGGCAAGTAAAATAAACTGTTATTTCTTTTAAATAAGTCTCATAACCCAGATTCTGCAATCTTTATCACCATACGTGCTTTGGGCTAATGACGACAGCAACATGGAACGAGTGAAACTAAAAATCAATTAAGCATCTTAAAACGTTATGCCACACCGCTTAAATAACAATAAAACTAAATCCATCATGCCCTATGATCTAACAAAGCGAGTCAATTGTCATTCTGGTCCAGGCTACATTTTAACCTAACCACAAATCTAGCTATTGATTCTTTTCATAAATCATTGCTTCTGTCACAACCGCATTAATACATTCTTCATCGATTCTTGAAACTTTGTAATTCTTAAATGCGGGTTAAATAACGACAAGTAATTTGGTGTCACTGAAAACGAAGGAAATTAAAAATAATTCGTAACATGTAAGATTAGTTTTAGTACTTGCTTTTTTAATGATGGATTCTTATGTAACTCGACGAGACAAATTGAAAGTAAAGAATAATTTTTTTTTTGGTATCTCGCTTAGTTCTCGAGATATTGTATCTCAAAAGTTAGGAGGTTAGAGTGAAATCCGGCATGGACCAGAAAAAAAATTCACCGAAACCACTATAACTACACGGTGGAAATGCTCTATAAGGGTTTTATTTTCATCTTAATGGTTGTTGTTAGGTTGAAATATAGCCTGGATCAGAAGAAACACCACCAAAAGCACAAGGAACTATACCTATAACTGATTTTTGACATGCTATATCTCAAAAACCAAGCGATATATAAATATACAAAAAAAAATAAAAATATTTTCAATTGGTTTTGCCGAGTTCTATAAGAATCCATCATCGGATTGTGACGCCATGGTAATGATAGAACTGTCTTAAAAAATAACCTTTTGAACATCAGTATGAATACCACATCTACGGTAATAACTAAAAGAAAGGAAATTTTTTAAAAAAGAAATTTGTATGTTTTGCTTCTCTGCATTAATATTTGACACTAAAATAAAAGGGGTAAAACATTTGGGGGGAAGCTTCCTACTACTGGTACTAACCATTTGATATTTGGATTAACTGCTTTGCTATAATATTCTCTTCAGGTTTTGCACTCTCCTTTTTCGGAAAAGTTATCACAAATTAAATTAAAAATGCCGAAATATCAGAGAGATGTTTAGCTATTAGATGGCACTGCAAAATTAATGAAAATCTATTGAAATGTTGGTTAAATCCTTTGTTGTAATGTTTGTTTGTCGTTTATGCTTCTCTCCATTGTAAAAAGTCGCACAAAATTAACAAGCATTGCTTCCGCTGTAAACAAATACCCAATGTTTTGGATGGATGCCACAGAACATTTTTTTTCTTGGTCTAGGCCGAATTTCAACCTAACCACGACCTCTATGACAAAACGAGACTTTTTATGTTGATATGATCACTGTGCTGATAATTTTTGTGTCATTTTTACAGTGCTGGCAACATTACGCAGTTGCGCAGAGTCTCATATTTCGGCATATTTAATGTAACATGTGGCAATTTTTCCGAAGAAGGAGAGTGTGTAACGTGAAGAGGACATTTTGTGGATGCAGATACTTCAAATTTCAAAAGGTTAGTACCAGTTTTGGATTGGTGGAGAAGGAGGCTGACTACCCGCATTTTTATACACTTCATGATCTGCGCGTGCAAAGCAGCAGGTAAATGCTAGTTAAGATATAAATTTAGTGAACTGATTGGCTTTAGGCCATTCCATTAATGAAACTTTCAAAACTGGTTTAATACAATAAATGAAGTGTCTTATTTCAAGAGCAAAATTCATATGACAATAGGTGCTTAAAGATTTCCAATAAATGTGTGGATACGGTCATCTTCTGAATGAGTCCTGAATTATGTGGTTGAGCAATATATTGGGTCAAAGTGTCACACAGTGCATTGTTAGCAAATGGAATTAACTGCTGAACATTGCACAGCATCCGAAACATGATATTTTTTTCTGTCCATGTTACTATTAACAACGGTTAATATATTTAACCATGAACAAGGAGTACATTATAAACTGTATATGCAAGTGTTGCTATACACCAATAGTCTAGTCACTCTTCGTGAATCTCTGAGGTGTTAGCCTGTTTTTCACTAAAGAAACTGACACTATTTGATTAACCCAGTCTTTCATAACATGTTAAAAATAAACATCCAATGCCACATAATGTTATAATTCTGGCACAGGCTAATAGATAGTGACATATGTGGTACCACCCCCATTCCAGGTTGAAAACACATCCGTTAAATAGTGCCCAGGAATGCAGCTTAAACTAATTATAAAAAATAAACACTGAAAGCTATGCAGAGTTATAATTCTGGGCCAGGATAAATAGATATGTGGAACTATTTCCATCTGTATGTTGTAATCACATCAGTTACACGGTGTTTGGGAAATCAGCATAAGGTATTATCAAATACTAAATTCTTTATGCCTTATGCTGCAATATGGAATTTTTATTGTAATTCTGGTCCAGGATGCATTTCAACCCAACCACAATCTACATTAATATTGGTGCTCGAAAATCCAAACCTGTACCAGAAGTGCACTGGTACATTCCACATGTATAACTCTGTAACTGGACTTTACTTTGGCAAAACACTAAAACAGGTATTGATGGTATTTTCACAATTTGAATGTTTGGTGTGTCAGACACAGTATGATATCATTGGAATATTGTGGAAGCATGTACGGAGCGAAGTGTATATTTAAAATATAGTTAATAGTTAGTTTTTGTTATAATAGTAATTTCAACCCCTAAATTCTAATACATTCTTCTACTGTGAGTGTTTTTATTAGCGCAAAAAAATAATAAAAAATAATAATAATAATAATTATGTGTGTTTTAGTGCTGTGATCTTTTTGGTGTTTATTTTTTGTATTTGTTTACATTTTTGAATGCTAGGATTAAGTTCAGATTTTTGTTATAGAGCGTTAATATCGTTTGCATTAGTTTTAGGTATTCGTGTTATCAGCAATCTTTTCCATAGGCCTTGTTAAATCCGTAAATTGTAAATTCAATGTTCGTGGCTTTTGTTTACATCCATATTTGATATCTGGTATCAATATTCTTGATTTAACGTAACAGAATATCATAGTAAGATTGGTTTGACTGCATTAGTTTTGTTTTGCAGTAAATTATGACGTTATTAAGAGACAGTGAACCATTTTTTTAAAATAGAAAATCAGTTCAGTGTAAAAATATTTTATTTGTTTACATTTGAGGTTAGGTCATAATCACAGTTCTAGGATGTCAAATTTCACTGTATTTGTTTAAAAAGTTCTTTCAATATCATTTGTTTGTTTTTGTTGTAAGTCTTGTAGTTGATAGGTGTTTTAATTCATATTTCGGAAAAGTTTCGAGTGATTTACATAGTTTTTGTTTAGCATTTTACTTAGAATCCTACTTTTACTTTTCATTGGCAACTGAAACACAAGTAGTTAATTAAAATAAACATTTTAAAAAAATGTCTCCAAGTTCTTGATTTTTTTAAAGTAGTTTAAGAAGTAAATGTTTTAAAATTTTTATTCTCCTAAGTTATTAAGTTTTTCTAAAAGTATCATAATGGATACTAAGTGTGAAAATTGCCAAAGACCAGTAAGAGAAGGAGTAACGTGCCGGGACTGCGGAAGCTGGTTTCACTGGGGGTACTGGAATGTTACTAACAGCGACTCTTGTGTCAGTATTGCCCGGAATTGTCACTCCTGCAGAATTAAGGATCAGGAGCAGCGAATACTGAACCTCATGTCAGATCTGACATCTGCACAGAGGGATTTAAGGGCCTTGAAGGCAGAAAACTCTGTTCTTAAGCAGGAGAGGTAGGAGACGCTGTCTATCTGAAGGTTTCCAGCTGGAGAATCTAATGTGTTTCGGCCATTGGAGGATCTAGATGGTGACTCTGAGGACCGTCAAGTTGGACTGAACGATCTGGGATCTTGTAAAGTAAAAGAAAGGACATTTCAGGGGGTATCTAAACATAGGAAGGTATTGTCACTTGGAAGCAGTCATGGGAGGGACAACAGTGAGATGGTTCAGTCTGACTTAGGGCCAGATTTTCAAACCAAATGCAGATCTTAGAAGTGTTGTAGCAAATGTGTAAGACTTAGGCAAAGATTTCTCCAAAGAGGATTGTATTGTAATTGTTGGGGGACCAGGAAATAGTCTTCATAAGGACCTCAATTATTCAATTGAGGAAGACATTGCTCACATTTCCAGGAACAAACGTCAGACGAATGTTGGATTTGTGGGTTTGCTTGAGCGTTGTGATAAACCCTGGAATTGGCATAACATTAGGTGTACAAATCCATTGTTGGAAAGGGTTCTCTGGCAGCCAGCAAATTCGCACATTGGTTTGATAGATGTGGTCTGCATTGGTAGGGACAGTTATACTTGACATGGACTCCATCTGAATTTCAGAGATAGAAGGAAGCTTTCGCTTCTTATTGCTGATGAGATCAGGAAATGCCAGATGAGTGAAAGAGGTATTCCTGTTGTAAGTGGTGTTAGGTCACGGCCTTGTTTAGGGCAAATAAAATAGATGTATTAAGATGTCTAAAAGAAATTATGTCTCTCCTGATAAAAACGTATTGTAATTAGAAATCCCAACAGACATACCAGTATGTACTAATAAAGTAAACAATTTAAATTCATTGAATCAAAGTGTTCAGACCACTATTCAATATAAGGGGAATATTTAGTAAAACTGATGACAATACCTTGTGCGTAGAAGAGATTCAAAATTCCAGAAATTTTAATGTAGAATATTTTGTGCATATCTGAACATCATTTGTCTGACACAGGAATATCTCAGCTGTCCATCCCAAATAATAAACAAAGCTCTCATTCCTGTAGATGTAAAATGGAGAAAGGGGGCGTTGCCATTTTTGTTAAAAACAATATTCAGTGCAACAGTGTAGGTGTAAGTAACTATTGTATAGAACAACACTTTGAATGCTGTATTACTAAACTAGAATATGGTAAGGAAGATCTCATAGTAATAGCAATTTACAGGTCCCTATCAGGAAATTTTAGACTATTTTTATCTCAGAGTCTTTGCAACTATGTTTCAAAAATAACAAACAAATAGTTTTATGTGGAGATTTTAATGTTGACTTTCTTAATCACAGCAATGAGAGGCTAGATATTGAAGCCTTGATGTTGTCTTTTAACTTAACGGCACTTGTAAATTTCCCCACAAGAATACAAAATAATAGCAGGACTGCAATTGATAATTTTTTTATGGATATTTCTCAGTACAGTAATTACAACATACTTCCAGTAATAAATGGTATCTCAGATCATGATGCCCAGCTGTTATGTATCAAGTCCAGAAACCCTACTAAACAGATAAAGAAAAGCTGGGCATATAGAAGAAATATTAATGAAAACAATATAAAACGTTTCATAGATTCCTTAAATAACGAACAATGGTCAGAAGTGCACAATGCACGGGGTGTTTTTGAAAAATTTGATTCCTTTCTCAATATATTTCTAACACTTTTTGAAGAAAGTTTCAAAAACAGAAAAGTTGTCAATTCTTCAAACAATGAACTGGGTAAGGGTTGGATAAGAAATGGTATTAGAGTATCTTGTAAAACAAAAAGGGACCTGTACTTAAAAGTAAGAGAATCAGATAACTATACACTGAACGCTTATTATAAACTTTATTCTAAAATACTAAGAAATGTAATAAGAAAGGCCAAGAACAGGTATGTATCAGAGAAAATAGAGAATTCTGGCAATAAGATGAAAACTATTTGGAATATAATAAAAACTGACAGGAAAATCTGTAAAACACTCTAAAGACATAAAAACAGAACAAAATGGATCTGTTCATAGTGAAGAAGGGGAAGTTTGTGAAATATTTAACAAACTTTTCACTTCAGTTGTAGAGAAATTAGGCATAGAAAAGCAATCCCCACTTAGTGGCCTAAGGCTTCTTCAGACTGCTTTCCCAAATAGATTTGTGGAGTTGCAATTGCCACCAGTAACAGTCTCAGAAATAAATAAACTCGTGAAACAATTAAAACCTAAAAATTCTTCCAACTATGACAATGTTTCAAGTAAATTACTGAAAAGATGTTCAGATTGTATCAATCATGTACTTGCCCACATTTGTAATGAATCCTTAATGGAAGGTATGTTTCGAAATAGATATATCCATAGAAATGGCTATATATTCGTTTTTAAATCAAACATTTGAGGAACTGAATAATAAAATGAGCCCTGTAGAAATATTTTGTGATCTTGCGAAAGCAATTGAGTGTGGTAATCATGAATTACTCTCGATAAAAAATGGAATACTATGGTATTTATGGAACTGCAGGTAAATGGTTTAAATCATACATGGAAAGTCAAATGCAAAAGTTTCCATTTTGATTCTAAAATAAGTAAAGATGCTTCATCAGACTGGGAGAAAATAAAACATGGAATTCCACTAGGTTCAGTCCTAGTACCCCTCCTCTTTCTGTTATACATCAATGATCTTCCAGGAAACTTATCTGACAAAGTTAAGAGCACTTTATTTGCAGATGACACTAACCTGACAGTAAACAGTAATCTAGAATTTAATGTAAATGAAGTACTTAGAGAAGTATTAAATTGGTTTAAGGCAAATTCATTAACATTAAATTTTGAAAAAAATATACACATTATATAAGGTTTAAAACAAATAATTCTGCACAGTAGGATTCACAAGTTAGCTTTAAAAATAAAATAATCTTAGAAACAAGGAGTATAAAATTCCTTGGTACTGAAATAGATGAGAAACTCAGTTGGCACAAACATATCACTTCACTACTGAAGAAGTTAAGTAGTGCCATCTTTGCAATACAAATACTTTCTCTAACAGCCGATCTAGAACCAATTAAACAGGTGCACTCCTCATATTTTCCTTCAGTGATGTCATATGGCATAATTTTTTGGGGAAGCTCTTCATAAAGGAAAAAGTTTTCATAGCACAGAAAAGAGCTATTAGGATGCTGTGTAGGGTAAACATCTTTCTAAAAAAACTCAATAATCTTACAATGAATATATATATATATATATATATATATATATATATATTGCTTTTTCATAAAACATTTTAACCTGTTTATATCTAATTTACAGGTACACAATTTCAATACAAGAAACAGAAATAACTTGTACTAAACACAAACATCTCTGTAATTGGTACAAAGAGGAGTTAACTATTTTGGGATACGCCTGTTTAATAAACTTCCCAAGAGTATAAAACAGTTTGCAGATAATAAAGATATATTTAAGGAAAAACTGAGAAATGATCTTATTGGCAACTCCTTGTACTCCACCCAAGAATTTGAACAAAATAAATAATTGTATTCGGTATGACCTTTTTGTAAAACTCAGTTGTCAAAATTAATGTTTATTTTTATTTTCTTTATTTGTCTTTGTTATATATGATTGTTTTCATTATGATTATGACTCATATTGTATGTATGTGTATTAACCATGACATGTTTAATATCCCAGAGGATCTTCCTCAGCAGGGATCCATGAAACAAGATTGATAAATAAATAAATAGTTCAGGTGTGCACTATGCACGTGAATCGGCTACACGGGTAGCAGGGGCCGTCTGGAATGCACTGTTGGTTTTTTTAGGCTGAGAGATGAAAACCCGGATCACGAAATACAGTTATGAACAACCCAATTAGATGCAACACCGGAATGTGGGAGGAATGTAAAAGAATCTCAACAGTTAATAGTTCTCGTAATTTAATTGTAGAAGCAACTGTAACAGACAGCCACAGCTCGAAAGTGTTATTTGTATCACAGAAGCAGATATCATTAGTGGCACTGATAGTTGGCTAAAACCGGAAATAAGTTCCGCCGAAACTTTTAAAGACAGCATGAATGTTATTAGTAAAGACAGATTACATTCTCATGAAGGTGTGGTATTTATAGCTGTTTGTTAATTCCTCCCATGTAATGAAATAGATGTCGATACGATCTGCGAAATCATATGGATTAAACTTAATGTTGCTGGGTCAAAACTTGTGATAGGTTCCTCCTACTTTCCACCCGATTCCGACATAGTTATCGCCGAGGAGTTAATAAATAATGTAAATAGTATAGCTAGCTGTTTTCAGGATCATGCTACGATTCTAGAAGGTGACATCAACCTGCCTTATATCGAATGGCATAATTACGTTAATATTGCTGGTAACATGGATAAGGCAGCTTCTGAAGTAATTTTCGATCTGTTCTCAGATAATCATCTCGAGCAGCTAGTTAATGAATGTACGCAGTGCCATAACATTAGCGAAAATATTTTAGATCTGCTGGTTACCGACAGGCCAGAATTATTCACGAACATTTGAACGACCACAGTAATAAGCGATCACAAAGCAGTAATTGCAACTATCAAATTAATGACCAAGTGAAAAAAGGGGAAAAGGACGGATTGTATACAGATGCATTAAGGCCTCAAAGGAGTGTTTTAGAACCTAACTTCAAGTTAACAAGGGACACTGTTGAAGAGACGTGGCATCGATTTATACATTTAGTCTTGGAAAGTATGGGAATACATATACCAAAGCATTCAGTAAATGGGGATAATGCTCCACCGTGATACACACGCGAAGTCAAAAGATTACTCAAGAAACAAAGGAGAATACACGTATGCTCAATGAGGAAGGAGTGTTTTAGCGATTTTGTAACTTTAGCCGAGTTAAGAGGACGTGTTAAGAATGTGATGCGTGAGGCCTTCAACGATTTTCATTTCAACTCTCTCACAGAAAACCCGAAGAAATTTGGGTCGTATATACGAAATGTCAGCTGTACCAACAACAATATTCCAGCACTAATTTGTGAAGGTTCCAAGGTTAATGAAAGCCACGATAACTTACTAAATACTGTATTCAAAAATTCATTTACTGATGAAAATAAGGATAGCATTCCTGTTTTGTCATTTCGTGTTGAGTTGGTGATGGAATCTTTACAAATATATACTGCAGGCATCATAAAGCAATTAGAGCTCCTGAAGTGGGGGGAAAGCACCACGTCCCGATGGAATTCCAGTAAGAGTATTTTTAGAGTACGCGGCGGAAAAAAGACCATTTTTGTCTGATCTATTCATTAAATCCTAAGAAGAGCGAAAAAATACCTTCCCACTGGAAAATCGCGATAGTAACTCCAGTTTTCAAGAATGGTGATCGAAGTGATCCTAGGAACTACCGTCCCATATCTATAACATCTGTTTGTAGCATAGTTGTGGAGCATATTAAATGCTTGAATATTACTAATTTTCTTGATGAAAATAAGTTTCTCACAACAAACCAAAACGGCTTTCGAAAGAAAAGATCATGTGAAACACAGCTGCCCTTATTTAAATATGATATAATGAAAGTTATTGATGCATGTTCACAAGTAGATGCAATTTTTTTAGATTTTCAGAAAGCCTTTGAATCTGTACCACACAACCGCCTTTTAGCGAAGCTTCCGACCGTACAGTATATCGGATCAGCTTTGCAAATGGTTAATTGATTTTCTAACTAGTCAGTCGCACAATAAGACATTGTAAAAGAAGAAAGTTCTTCTAATATGGATGTTACATTAGGTGTACCTCAAGGACCACTTCTTTTCTTAATTTTTATAAACGATCTCAGAGACAAAGTGAAAAGCATTTTTAGATTGTTTGCTGATGATGCGGTTATTTATAGGGAAGTAAGGAATTTGGTCGATTGCTTAGAAATTCAGCGCGATCAGGATGTTATTTCGGCATGGTGCGATGAATGGAAACTTAAACTAAATTGTAAAAAGTGCAAGACAATGTGCATCACTAACAAATAGAATCTGATTGCTCAGAAATCGAGGTAAACAGTTAGTTATTGATATGGTCGATTCTGCAAAATATTTGGGAGTAAAAATGTAAAGGAATACAAAATGGGACTTGCACATTAATTTGTTAGCAGGCAGAGCTAATTCTAGGCTGCAATTCCTAGGTCAAATCTTGAAAAACTATAATGCACAAACAAAGGAGATGGCATAAAAATTTCTTGTGCCTCCACATTTGGACTTGTGTTGTTCTTTTTGGGATCCGTTTTGTAAGGGGTTGATTGACAGTATGGGGAATGTTCAGAGAAGAGCCGCTTGATTCACGACTGCTTGCTACAGTCCTTATGAAAACATCACAGAACTGAATAGGAGACTGGGCTGGAGGTCTCTGGTAGATAGACGGTGCACGTTATGTTTAAACTTAGTGGTAAACATGTATACTCCCACTTTCACTTACGAGTGTGGTGAAATACTTCGTCCACCAACCTATTTGAGTCGGAATGACAGGAATGATAAGATTAAAGAAATAAGGTTCCACAAGGATTCTTGTATGAATTCTTTTTTCCCTCATACCATTCAGGATTGGAATGCAAAGCAAAGAGATTAGTTTTGGTGCTGGGCAACCTCTGCCACCCACAATTTTGTGAATTGTGCAGTATTTATGTAGATGTGCAATTATTACCCTGTTTAATGGGTTATTTATTTTATTTATCGTATGATTATTTATGAGATACACAATTAGGAAATATACATATGACAAGCTTGTACAATTTCATATCTCGAGATCTAATGTTTTAGTCCAGTCAACTGCACTGATCGACGCATCATGGATTTCCGCCATTGTTCCCTTGTAGGCCCGAAGAGGACAGTCAGAAACGATGTGATTTATTGTCTGTAAGGCGGCTCCACAGTCACAATTTGCAGAATCTACCCAGCCCCATTTGTATAATAAGTAGGCGCATCTGCCTTGTCCTGTTCGAATTCGGTTGATGATTCTCCACTGCCGCCTAGGGAGTTCGAAACCTTGTAACCTTACTGAGGGGTCCTCAACTAGATTTTTATTGGCTACTGATGACTGCTCCCACTGAGTTTTCCACAGCTTATTGGTGTTGAAAGAGGACTCTGTGAGGTTGATTGCTGTGCGCCATGGTGGTTTTCTTGATTTCAAGCGTTGGTGTTTCGCTTGAATTATGTCTTGATGTATAGGCAGCCGAGGGTTCTTCAGGATATTTTTCCAGATTTTTAAAAGAGCTTCTGATCTTCTTAGTGCTGGGGGTGAGATGTTGCATAGCACTGGAAGCCATATGGTAGTTCGTACTATGAATACATCCCGTAATTATCCTCATTGCCTGATTAAGTTGCACATCTACCTTCTTTGTATGGACACTATTGATCCAGGATGGGCAGCAGTATTCAGCAACAGAGTATGACAGAGCTAAGGCTGTGGATCTTAGAATGTGAGCACTGGCTCCCCATGAAGTACCAGCAAGCTTATGGAGAATATTGTTTCTAGTTTTGACTTTGGCAGCCACATTTGAGAGATGCTGTTTGAAAGTTAGAGTTCTGTCCAGTGTTATACCCAGATATTTTGGTGTGCCGCAAAAAGGTAATAGTTGGCCTCTGAATTTAACTTCTGGTTTATAGTGTGCTTGTCTGTTGCGCAAATGAAATGTTGAAATAACTGTTTTCTGAGGATTTAGATGAAGGCACCATTTCTTGAAGTAGTCATCTAACTTTTCCAGATCAGCTGATAAAGTTGTTTCCGCATCAGAAAAGTTGGGGTTCTGGTTCACCAAACAAATGTCATCAGCGTAAGTAAATTTTCTTGAAGATGTTTCCGGTAAATCATGAGTATACAAATTGAATAGAAGGGGTGCTAAAACAGATCCTTGGGGTAAACCATCATTTAGTGAACAGATGTATTTACCATATGAAACAAATACATAATTGCACCCATGCAATAAGTTATTTGAACCTCTTTCTCCATACACTCTCTATAAAATATCCACCCTTTAAATAGTTATTCTATGGAACCAGGCTATTTACAATTTATACCCTTATCCGACTATTAGGCAAAAATGCAATGTGAAAAAGAATTCAGATATTAAAGAACTATAGCAAAACTTAAAAAGAATGTAATATATTGCTGATAAACACACAAATATCCTAGGATCATGCTATTTGTCATATCTGGAAGTTTACATATAACAAGGATTTTCCTAAAAGCAAAAACTTTCGTTTTTTGTGTGTCCAATTATACCACTTCTGGCATATCATTTTAGGAAAGAGATATTTTGCTAATTGGGGGTGGGTGTTTGGATAGTGAGTGGAAGGAGTGAATAGAATAGCTTGAGACATTAAGTGGATGCAGAGGTTATTGTTGATTGAGATGCTAATGTTTGGTGCTGATGATATGCTAATATACCTATTCCCACTTTTCTATTTCAGAAAGGCTGGTGGTTCTCTGATTGTGTAGACTTGAATCATGTATTTAGGTTAATGGGTTCCTATTGACAACAAATGGATGATCTGTTATGGCAATAAATTCTATATGCCTTCTGACTGCCTGATTATAAATGATGTGTTTAAATTAAAGTTTTGTGGTCTGTCTGTAGCGAATTATTGGTATGTTTTGTTGATAGGCAATCTGACATCCAATTGTGCAAATGCTTGATGTTTACATGAATGTATGTAGCATAGATGAAAGAAAAAAAATGCTGTCTTTCTTTGTAGAGAGGTTGAGTTATTAGACTTGAAGTATACACTCTGCATCCACCACTTCTCCATTTCTTTCTCCAGGTAGTCTTACTTTGTATTTGACTTTCTATATACATTATTTCATACCTTGTGAACTTGCTTTTAATTGTTGCCTTTCCCTTCATTTGTTTCACTGCCTGTCCTCTACTAGTACAGATGACAGTTCACATTTAGTCCATACCAATTGATGATCATATCAGTTCATACAGCACTATTAATCTCGGTATATTTCTTGGCGCAGACAATTGGAATCTCGGGAAATATTAGCCACTATGGAATTTAAGGGTGAGGCAGGAATAACATCATATCATTGCTACCAAACATTTAAGTTTTCTACTGCACTTCATTATTCCCTTCAATTTATACATGATGGCCATCATTTATTTTCATCCTGCACTTCATTTATAGCAAGACTTTCTGGAGATGCTAAATATGGTGTGGAATAAGTGAGGATTGATGCAAAATGTGTATTATACATGTAGTTATCCACATGGAGCATTTTGTTGAATTCGTCTCAAATAGATAATATCTACCTTTGTAAAGCTTTAATTTCTTCACATCCATATAGTTGGAAACTGCTTACGTATTTATAATTTAATTTCTATTTAGTAAAGCTTGTCTCCAACTAATCATTTAGCTAAACATAAAATGCTTCTCTTGTATTTTCCCATTAATTCCATCACCTTTTGGTCTTCATGCATATATTTCACTCCCATGCTGCTCAAAAATTAATTCCAAAAAACTGTACATCCTTACACTTCCCTTTTAAATTATGTTGATTCAGCTTCATTCCTTACTTCCTTGTTCTTGTTGGTGGGGCTTTATTTATATACTTGCATAGTACCCAATGTTGTTCAGATTTTTTTTATTAGTTTCAAGAATTTCTGGTCACCAAATGATTTGTGCAACAAGTTTCAAAAAATTTCCCAGCCATATCCAACATAACAGAATGTCGACTCACCCTGTCTCTACCCCTTTTAGTTGCCCAGTGAGAAACATCAAAATCCCTCCAGCTGCTTCAGGAAAGTAACTAAATGTCGATTTATCCTCATCCTACTCCGAAGGGGTAAATTGGAGTTGATTTATGTCTAAAAAATTTTCATTTATCAAATGAGAAACGCTTGTATACAATTTCTACAAAATCACCCGAGCAATATTTTGAATATGTAATAGTGTCAATTCACTGCAACCCAATCCAAAAGGGGGTGGACTGGGGTTGATAGCCCCTTACAAAGTCTTTAGTTGCAAAATGAGAAGTATGTGGACCAAGTTTCATAAACATTTCCATAGCGGTTATTTGAATGTAAGCAAATGTATTACAAAGTTTGGCAATATCTCTGGTATGAGACAACAATTAACTCAAAAGAACATAATGATTAACCACTTGAATACGTTGTTTAATTTGTCCACTGTTCAAATTATTTTAACTCGGCTATAACAGAGAGAGGTTATGAAAACTTGCACTAAAGCACTGATGTTGGTCTTTTTGCCACTACAGTTGAATTCACAATTTTCCAATTTACACTACAATACAACAATACAATACATTCATTTTCCATTGATCCCAATATAAGAGACTGGCTCTGTGGGATGTGGAAAGTTGTCAATTTACAGATAAAAAGTTGCATAACAAAATAATAAGTAAACCACTAGATGTACAGTCATAGCATACATGGTACTACCATGCTCATTTTAATCCAAACGACCTGAATTGCACATCGCTACATTTCCTCCTAGGACTTATTCAACCCATTATACACATCTACGAAGACAGTACTATACACTAGAGGTGGTACAGTCTCACGACTATTAAAATTGAGCCACATCCACCTCCAATAAAACAAAATACATTTCCGCTTTTTTGTTTCATAAACCGAAATAGTGATTACATTTCGGCAATAAAAGAGTTATAGGAACATCGAATACGTTTCATTTACTGTTTTAAAGACATTTTACAGTTATTAAGTGTTCACACACAACACGAAAGTTACCAATCTCAAACAAAATGCTGGTTTTTAGCAAGTACTGGATAACAACAAAATGCAGATTTTATACCCGTCTACAACAACTTAAAATGACTCGAAATTTACGTTAATATTCAATGTTTGCTGTGTATTATAATTTTTTGGAAACAGTACAGACTTAGTACAGAGTTCAGTCAAATATATAAGATGTAACAAGATTTCGGATTTAATAATTTTGGCAGTGGACTTGTAAGTATGCTTGCCAGTAAAAGCAATTCTTTTAGTTCTGTCGTTTCTTGAACATACTTAGCGTGGAACAATAGAAAAGAATCATAACATTAATGTTCTGGCTGACGTGAGACACTGTCAATGCAGCATGCGTGAGTAGGATTTTCTATTAAATTTAACTTCACCGTAAAGATTTCTGTTACTCAACATTCCCCATTTTTTCTAAAGCTCATAACAAAGTCGGGCGATTGATCATTGATGTGATACGTAATGATAACTGTTTAAAAATAATCAAGGAACTAAATCAAACTAATGTGTCTATTGTGCGAAAAAGTTTTTTTAGCTAATGTCCTTATTGTACAACAGCGATAATTTCTTTCCTGTGGTATTGGGAAGCAAATGAGAAATGAAATGGAAAGTGGCTGTTCTTACGAAAAAAAATTCTCATCAAACAAGAACATAAAATTCAAAGCTTCCGTATTTAAAAACATGCTGCTCCGACTAGTGATAGCTAATGAGATAATTGATGCTTAACCCAAACTGGGCATTATTTGTGGCATGGAGTTATCTTCCCTGTCCTATCGCATTGACCGCTATCTCCGGGAGTCCGTAAAAAAATTCAGTTTGCGGTAAGGGGCAAAATCGTTAACCGAGCACAAAAAGAATAGACATTATTAAAGAAGTGCAGAAATTTTAAAAGTTAATTCTGACGCAGATCACAATTGATGAAAAGTTTCTTTAATTTTATTTCCTAAATTTAAAATTCCAAGAAATAAACCGTAAATTCCAGGAACGAGGAAAGATAATGCCTGGCTCGTTATTAGTTTCTCCTACTTCAGCTTCCGTCTCTGGTAAGCCTGACGCTATGGTGCTGTAATTGGCTCAGGTTCGGGGAAGCTGATCCCGGAAGCTACGAGGAGCGATGTCTTGCGGTTCCATGGTTCGAGTCAGCCGAGGGCAAAAGTGGTTAAATGATGCGTTATGTTTTTCTTGGGTTACCCGTACACTGGGACAGTGAAAACATATTTTACACCTATTGGGAAGTTGAAATTACAAATTTCTACCTGTATCTATTGTGAAATCGAAATTCGTTGTTATTCTTCAATAAAGATACTATTATTTCAAAGGCACGGAAGTGGTTAGTATTCTAAAAACGTAAACGAGTTCGGCAACGATATTTGAGAAATGGCAATTCCTCATTCCGTTGAGTAATTTCGAGATTTTTTATTTAAACAGAATTTTTGATAGCCAGATCGTGAGTGTGAATTGAGTACTGTCTAGTGCCACTGATGAAATTTACCCTTCACTCAATTCGTTCAGCAATTAATTAATGTAAAATTCCGGGAAATAAACAATAATTTTCAGGAACGAGGAAAGATAATGGCAAGCTGTTTACGCGTTGTAGCTACCCATCTTCCGTCTCTGGTATGCCTGACGCGATGGTGCGGAAAGTGGCTCATATTCGCGGATGCAGATCTCGGAAGCTAGTGCGTTGTCTCGTGGTTCCACCGTTCGAGTCGCGCCGCGGGAAAAAGTGGTTAAACGATGCGTTATATTTTTCTTGTGTTACCCGTACACTGAGACAGTAAAAACGTATTATATACCTATTGAGACGTTAAAATTACAGATTTCTGTCTGTATCTATTGAGCAATCCAAATTCATTGTTATTTTTCTGTAAAGTCATTATTATTGCAAAGGCCTGGAAGAAATTATTATTATTATTATTATTATTTTTGGAAACGTAAATTAATTGATCCACGGTCGTTGAGAAGTGGCAATTCCCCATTCCTTTGAGTATTTTCGGAATTTCTTTTATTTAAACCGAAACTTTTTTGGCTGGATCGTGAATGTGACTTGACTACTGTCTAATGCGCTGAAGAACTTTGCCTATTTGTTTGATGAACAGTAACACAATCAAGATTTAATTTAAAACTGCTGGTATCTGTATGTACTAACGTATTAACTCATTGTATGCTGAATTGACGCTAAATTAAATACAATCATGTTGTGGATACTGAAATTTGTAACAATCTAGTCTTAAAGTATAAATTGTTCGCGATCATTCATTTCGCTAAAGTGTAAAGTAAAAGGTTTGTTTCCTCATAGTTGTGGAAAAACGATAGCCAGTATATAGATGTCATAACATCCACGAGGACTATGAGAAAGAAGAGTGGTTTTATAAATATCGTACGTTTCATTTATTCTAAACAAAAATCTATCAGTTACTAAATTTTTGAAAATTTTTGTCTCAAGATAAATATCATAACAGAAAGAAACTACTTTTTTTTTTTTTTAGGAATATTTTTTTGTAAAAAAAAAATCCTAACTCACAGCATATTGAAATCACAGATCCAAAATAAAAAAATAAAAAATAATTGTTTCTTTGACAGATCAAGCGAGAAATTGAACAGCAGTGATTAATCTAGCAGGTTCTCATGATCAACTACAAATGTACTCCCTGCCTTTGTGACACTAAAATGCACTAAACTTATCAGATTATATTGGATGAACAGTGTCTTAAATTCCAAATACACACATTTGATCGTCGATGTGGCCTATAAACTGCTAACAAAATGTTTTTCATATGGAGTGCTAAATGAATCTGTCTTCACAATAAACAACTAAAGACGCTGCTACATTAGTGGACTGAGACATCCGATGACGAGTGTATATGCGCTTGATATTAGAATTTATTTTTAAACAATTTGCCGTAAAATATAACAAGTTTTTTATGTTTATATACATATGATGTGTATTTTGCAACAAGTGAAAAGGAAATAATCAATGAAAAATATTCAACCGCAAGTGGGATCGAACCTAGGATCAACAGTTCCACAAGTCAGCTCATTACCGATCTGCCACTCTGCCTTTATAAAGAGACGTGCTTCGTCCATTATATAACCAAAGTGAAGATATGTATAGATACAAAATCTTGTGAATGAATAGCTATTGATAATCTGTATAAAGAATCAAACTGTTAAAAACAGAAAAAAAATCAGTTAAATTAAAATATGAGACGTGGAAGAAAAATAATTTTCCATTTCGGCAATGTGTCTGATCTTATGATAACGCCTAGCTATGAGACACGATTCCTTGTATAGGAATTTCCGGAGCACTGCCAGAAGTCAGAAATCGTGACAACATTGGAGGAAGTAGATGTGGCAGCTTTGCAGGAGGAAATAAGTGTGAACTTTCCTATTTCCTTCGGCTAAGAACACCTTTATAACGCAAATAATACACGTAATGATTCATCATGAGCAGCAAATTCGGCTAAAGTTTTTTATTGTTTTTCACTAAAATTATCCAACTTAAGACTGCAAGTCACAGCTGGAAATTAAAAATACAATGGTAATCCATGTTAACTGTAAGAGGGAAATCCAAAATCTAAGGTCTCCCAAGCAAAGTTTCAATTTACTTTCTTCAATGTATACATCGTTTTAAGGGCTGAACAATTATACAACTTTCTACGTCATCACCATTCGACACACGCATTCTTGTAGACGCTGTGACGCTCTGGCCTCTCATTCGGGAGGACACAGGTTGGAATCCTAGTCTGGCCATCCAGATTTGGGGTTTCAACGGTTTCCCCAAACCACTCTATGTGAATACCGGAATGGTTCCTTAAAGGCCATTGGTGAAATCCTTGCCACTAGTCCTTGTCCGCCTCTAATAGTCGGACGGGTATTCAAACCCGCTTCCTCCCGAATGCGAGGCCAGAGCGTTAAAGCTCATCCACTACGCTCGGTCCTCCGGTCCTAAGGCACTGTCGAACTTTCTTTGCCGGTAGGCTGTGTCTGGTTGAATTTTTGCGGCTTAGTTGGAGTTGACTATCACGGGTGACGAAAAGTCACCGTTCCACTTCACACACGAGACTAAAGAACACTCACACCAGTGGCGACATCATTCTTCGTCAAATGGTGGTATCTATTTATGTTATTATACGGAAGTAATCGCAAACAAAGAATAACACAAAAATTGTACTGATTTATTAAGTAATGAGTTTTTAAATCCCGCAGGTATCAAGTTGCTACGCTGTAAAGCAGTAATTTTAGAACTCTCTACTTCAATCCCGATTCTCAATTAACTTTCTTTACTTATACCAGTAATAAAAGAATTTATGCTAGTCCTACGATAATAACCTGGTTTTAAATTTTTGAGTGACAATGGTCATTTAATTTGTTACAGTACTAATATTTGGTTCTATGCGATTTCCTTTCATGTTTTTACATTATATTTTTGTTTTCCTTGACGACGGTGTATGATCATTATAGACCACCTACAGAATTAATGATAGACATGGCTTAAAATTAGAGACATAATTCCAACGATAAATTAATTGTTTCTGAAATGTGAAATTCGTTCTACTGTGAAATGATTATTTTTAATAAACGTGTACAGTTGGAAATGGGACAGACGATCTGATTTCGTCGTGGCTGGGAACCAGAGTAGCTTTCGTTCAGCGCTGTCACCACAAAAGTGTTTACTTTCATGTTGGTAGTTGGTTAAAAATCATTTGATAGTTTCGGTTATAAGAGATTCCTTAAGTATCTTATTCCCTGAGGCAGTTTGGAAGGAATCAAGAATATATAATATGCATAAGCATAGTGTAGGTTCGGAACTTATAAAAGAGGAAAAAAAATTAAAAGAATATGAAATACGTGGATTTGAACCTTCAACCTCAGATTCAGAAAACCACAATGCTAACCACAGGACCCGCTCACATTATGAGTGAAATATTATCAGAAGGAATTAGCCAAACCAGTATGTAAATAATGATCGTTAAAGTTTTACGCTACTCAGTTGTAGTAAAAAGTAGAACGGAGCCTTAGGGGTTATTTTTTGCCTCGCTTTAATGCATTCCCGTTAATTACAACTTTTGCAATAGGTTTTATGATCTAAATTTATTTAAAGATTTATTAAAATGTAGGGGAAGGTTGATGAACTACCCCGCCATTATGAATCGTCAGTGGGGAGGAGCTTAATTCAGTTTTGTTTCATGCATTGACTTACGGAAATGAATAATCTGAAATATAGATGGCTCTGAATGAAATATCCTCCAATGATATTGCCAAAAGACGGAGCCAGCATTGCCTTACTCTTTCCTGGGATGAGATTGATGCCAGATTGTGCAAAAAGACTGATAGAACATGACAGCGCTGTCCACATTTAATGCAAAGAGTGTACGAGTATATATAGAAAATTAATGATTATGCATTCTTTAAGAAGTAGGAATATCCTGGGAATGGATATTCCATACAAGCTGTTCACGGAAAGGCTGCGCGTTCAACGCTGTGTGTAAACAGCAATATTTCCTCATGATGATCCTACCACACACCACTTGCCGAGTGTAACCGAGACAAACTATAAATCATTATAATGAATTACAATGTGGCGCTTGATAGTCCTATCGTCATCTATCAGCCGACACGTAATTTTTTAAAGTTTTCTATTAACAAAACATTACGAAAAAATAAGTGTCACTATTTCTTTCTGTTATGATATTTATCTTGAGACAAAAATTTTCAAAAAATTAGAAACTGATAGATTTTTGTTTAGAATAAATGATACATAGGATATTTATAAAACCACTCTTCTTTTTCATAGTCCTCGTGGATTTTATGACATCTATATATTGGCTATCGTTTTTCCACAACTATGAGGAAACAAACCTTTTACTTTACACTTTACGAAATGAATGATCGCGAACAATTTATACTTTAAGACTAGATTGTTACAAATTTCAGTATCCACAACATGATTGTATTTAATTTAGCGTCAATTCAGCATACAATGAGTTAATATGGCAATACATACTGTAAGACAACAAGCTTATGGTGGGGTATGGCATAAACTTGCTTCTTAACTGTGATCGTGCAAACCTAATGAGTTGAAGTACTGACTAAGCTCTTAACAGAGTCGCCACCGTAGTTTTAACCAAGAAACTAGGGAAAGGTGATTGTTCAATGATGAAAGTTCACTTCTGATATGATGAGTATATTCTTCAAAATATTACAAAGTCAAAGTACTGCACAGGCAATCAGACAACCTTTCCAAATTTAATTTACAGATTCGACTGACCATTCAAGCACGACCGAACCCCACGCTACCATTATTTCTTAGCTACACGAGTTCTTCAATTAAAGCTCCTCCCATGACATTAAATTTTCTACCGATGTTAAACAAACTAGCAGTTTGCCGCGCCACGAGCCCAGAACTGGCCAACTTACTACATAATGCGTCTACATTGAGTAACTGCTGCTTCTAGAATGGGGGCGAGCTTAGGCTCTGGAGGGGGTATATATATGATTGGACCGTGAGAACCTTCTTATCTCGACTTTCCCAGGGATTTGATACGATAGCTGATCAGTTTCTGACAAATGTTATGAATCTAATTTGATCATGACAGTAAAAATAATTCTAGCTCTCTGAAATTTTGGTGGTAGCAAGATATTGTTACAAACGTCAAATTAAGTTATTATAAAAATTTTTGTAACTTTAATAGTTTAGCCAGAAAAAGAGTCGTAAAGATGTGATTGTCATAACTTCCGAATTATTGCTCCTATTGAGCTGAAACAAATTTGACTCTACTCTCCTATTGCTCATCTATACTTTGATATTGAATAAAGAATTTTACCTATTTTTTAAAGTGGTCTAAAACTCGAAAACAAAATTTAATGTCTTGAAATATTCCGAATATCGACTTGAAAATAACTCTAAACAAATTTCCCTAATGAAAAACTATTACTGTAAAAATTTGGAATCTCTAAGTCCATTCCCTGATTTATTACGAATTTTAATAAATTTCACTCCAGGCGAATGCCGAGCAATTGCATCATTTTGTCCAAGCACTTACTCGCGCCAAAACCCACTTCATTTTATTATTATTAACTGCTTTTATCTTTTGAAACAGAACTTTTCCAGAATTCTTTAATTTTAAATAAACTTTACTCTGAATATAATTTCTTATCATGAATCCCCCGAAAAAGACTGAAATATCGAACTTTTACCTAAATCACAGGTCTGGCTATATCACATTATATTCAAAAACGATCTTTAGACTGCATGGAACTTTCTCAAATTTTAATATGTTATTTAAATCGAAATTACGATACTTTCTATCTATCCCTTGATTTCCTAACTGTTTTCTAATACCTAAATTTTAGAGTGGAAAATTACGTGATAAAATTCTAAACCGGCAAATCACTATTAAAGATATTCATACTCTAAGTAGGATCTTTTAACAACAAAATCAATCATCTTCTGGCTATATATTTACCTAAACATCTTTTCAACTAAATAAATATCTTGATTTAGTGAACTTAAATGAAAGTCAAATAATACCTATTCAAATCTGAGTTTAAGTTTCTGAACAGCTATTTAAATGAATTTAACTATTGTATTTACTGTCAACACTTGAATAAATGCTTATATAGGACATATTACTGGGAATTATTAGCAAAATTAAATATAAAAATGACTTTAAAATGGTGGTACCATATACTTCAACTGAACTCGCTATCTCAGTAACTAATTTCGTTATGCGAAATTCTAAGATGTGTTACATGCCCCCCCGAAGATTGAAGTTATTTCCCAAAAGAAAACTGACTGAAATCTTAAACATTTTAGGTGGAGCAAAACTAAAATCCCCTTATCCTACCTACTTCGTGGGTTGGTCTGCCCAGTCATACTTCCTTTCACTCATTCTCACTCATACTTATATCAAAATCATCATATTCTGCACATATTAATTTACCAAAATGGTATCAAAAATTCAAAAAATCATAAATATCAAATCATCAAAATCTTAAAAAACTTAAATTCTACAACAATTGTTTACATTCATATACATAAAAATGAAATATTTTGTTTTCATAAATGTTCAATTTTTCTGAAATAAGTGTTCATAAAATTTTAAATGTTTTTTGTTTCCTTATATTGTAGTCTACAAAATACTTTAAAAAAAAATTCACTCTTTTCACTGCACAATAAATGTGTCAATTTCAATTGTATTGTTCTGTTTTATCAAAAACTCCCTAAATGGGCTAAAAGCCATGTCCTGTCACGGGAGTAGACCATGTGTGGGGCAAAAAATGAATACAAATGAACGCCCCCAAGCTGTGTCTGCCGAGTGCACATGTGTCCCTGGCGTCTGACGCAGCAGATACACCAAAGGGACCTCGGTCAGTCAGCTGGTCTGAAACAGAAAAACCAAAAAACACAAGTGTACGAATCACCTAATATTAAATATTTACATGGTAACATACAAGAAATAGGAAATAACATACAAATAATATAATACAAAGAGTATACATTATAATAATACAAAATAATTATGACAGAGTGATTATAACTTAGTTTCAAAAGTTGAGAAAATTAATCATTGAAAAATGACAAGAAAATGAATATATTATTGACTCATTACAAAATCATGAGTTAAATACAATATACAAAGAGAAAAAAAAATCTTTAAAAGAAAGTTGATAATTATCAAAATTTGTGAATACAACATGACGTGCTTGAAAACTTATTAAATGTTTTATTATTTATTAATTCATTTACTTATTTTGTTTATTTGTTTAGTGAAAACAGTATATAATATTAGGAACATAGTATAACCTAATAACATGAAAAAATCTTATAGGAAATCTTCTTAACTTAAACACTAGGCACAAAATGATAACTTGTTTATGTGCACTAAAAGATCATTTCTTTGAATGTCTCTGTCACTAGTATATGACATATGCATTTGAATATATAAAAGTGAATTATTGTTTATACAAAGAGAAACTTAAATTAAATTACATGAGTAGGTACAAAATAAAAGTAGAGAATTAATTTTAAGGAAACACTGTTTCCAATCAGCAGTACACTGCTGCTTACAAAATGTCCATATCTCTTAAAAGTAACACAACCCAGTTGTGGAGGTACCAATATTTTCTCAAATTTAGTCAATGCTTAGTAAAGTATCATAATGGGAAGGAAAGCCTATAGCTAACCTAAATGTAAAGTAGCAAAGGTAAAATAGTTTTTAATAGAGCAAATGACATTTACTTTGAAAATTGTCAAGCATCAAGTTATGTTGAGTCTCATGGAATGTGTGTGTGTACTCACAAGGTTGTCTACAAAATTGTCTTATTGACATTAGCAAGTCAGTTTGAAACAATTACAACAGAGAAAAAAAAATGTCGAATATCAAATGTAATCAAACTCTTTAGTACTTTGGTATCACTATCCTGATCGTGTTACTAACCTCCTTCAATTTTCTAAGTGTATAAGACAATAGTGGTTGCCGTCACAAAACCCCTCTATGGTACATAAAATAACACTTAGGGTAGTACATTACTCCCAAAATAGTGTTCAATTCTTTCTTCCTCAACAAGAATGTAAACTCACATCAGTGTCGAAATGATATCTTCAAGACTCCATTATCTGTAACAAGTTTGGTTATTTCCGCTTTTGTCTCCATAAAGAAATTTAATCAAACTCTTATGTTTCCTATATATTGTTTATTGTTTGTGTGGTGTAACTTATAAAAATTAATGACGCCTTAGTTTTTTATATGTGTGGTCATCCCTAGATGCCAAATGTATTTATATATAATGTGACATGCCGCAATATTTGCCTTAGGCTATGCACGAAGTATGAGGTCGTCTTGTTTTGTTACACTAATAATTATAATATGTATTGTAATGATAAGGTCATCCCATTATTGGTGATGCCGGATACATAATAATAATAATAATAATGGGTGGAAATGCGAATAATAATAAAAATAAGGATCGCAGGCAAAGTCTTAGCTATATGTTTCCTGGTCCTGATATAATAAAGCATTCCCCCAATATATTGTTACTACTTCTCTACCATCCACCCCCTCTTTTCTCTCTTTTACAAATATAGGCAAACATGAATTATCTTCACCTCCACTTCAACTAGAGCATCGATTCCCTCAATTGTCCAAACAACTTTATCTTGTTGAAAATCAGTCTTCACATCCATGAGCTCCACCCTTGGTGTCTCAGAAATCTTATCCCATCTAATCTGGTCAATGACTCCCCAAGGCAGATGTTTCAGTATGGTTGGATCATAGTACTCTTTAGAAATGTAAAGTGGTTGCAAAACTTCCAGTCCTAATACTACCCCAAAAATCAAAATCAGCTGAGTAAAAGACTCAGATAAACAAATACTAAATGTGCAAAAGTTACCAAAATGAAAAATATTTAAAGTAACATAGGTTGTCTGAGAATTGGTGCAAGTGTAGATTTCCAATGTGTGCACCTGAATAGGAGGATTAGTGGTTTTAAGTTTGAAGACATTCCTCCATTCAGCAAAGAGTATGTCTTTGTTTGGTATGAAAGGGTTCAAATAGCATTTAAATTTAGGAGCCCTCCCAAAGCATTGATAGCTGAAAATAGTTTTCTTTTTATTTCTGTGCTGACATAACATTGGTAAGGGGGGTTGTGAAAGATAAACACCATTTTCTTCCATATCACAGGATTGGAAGAGTTTCAGAACAATGTTATAGTAAGCTGTACTGAATTGTCTGTTGCTTGAAAAATTGCTTGCAAATTGGTGTATACTATCCCCCATGTGGGAAGTGTTAAAAATCCAAGTCACTTCCTCATGTGAAACATTCTGAAAGAGAATGAAATGTGCCATCTGTTTTGTTAATCTGAAAATCTCCTAAATGGGCACTGGTAGCAATGAAAAATTTCTATTGCTGTTCTCAGGGAACATGTTAGTTGTTAACTGTATATTTAATTTGTCAACAAAGGTTAGCTTTTTCAATTTCTTATTGAATGGTTTGCTAGTTGCTTCTTGTGTGCAAACTAATGGAGTAGGGAAATCAGCTGAGTGATGCATATTGTGTTGATTGGTTATATCAACATTGAAATTGTTTAAGTCATCACTATTCTCTAGAATTACTGGCATAGGTTTATCATCCCCAAAAATGTCAGAAATAAGTTGCACTGGTGTATTAAATTTGTTGCTAGTTGCTTGTTGTGAGCAAACTAATGTAGTAGGGGAATCAGCTGAGTGATGCATATTGTGTTGATCGGTTATATCAACATTGAAATTGGTTAAGTCATCACTATTCTCTAGAATTACTGACATAGGTTCATTATCCCCAAAAATGCCAGAAATAAGCTGCCCTGCTGTGGTGTGTATGGGTATGTTTTCAGCTGACAGTATAGTAGTGGGATGTGATAAGTCCGTTGAAAAATCAATCAAGCTTTCTAGTTGTTCAATAGTACTGTTAAAATCAGCTGATTGTATTGTATGCTCAGATTCTGGCACATTAACATTTACAAGGTCAGTTACAGCCTTGTTGACTACAGGAGGCAGGTCAATGACCTGTGAAAGATCAGCTGTTTGAGATGTAGGTTGAGAAATTATATTAGAAACATCCAACCTATTAAACTTATCTCTGCTGTGTTTAAGGTGGGTATTAACTACAGTTTGATGTTTATTAAAGCCTTCAGCAATCTCTTGTGTATTGTGATGCAACTGTTGTAATATTTCCTGGTGTGCTTCATCACGCTTTTTATCTAACTTAATTCATAAAATAACGCCAATACAACTGTATAATGTAGGTTTATTGCCGTACGCGTTTCGCCTCTCCTCGAGGCATCATCAGCGACGAATCTATTTTAACATTTACATTTTATTTACAAACTTATTTGACATAACGCTAAATTGATATATTTTCTTATTATTTACACTTACTATTTACATTAGTGGATTTCAGGATAGTAACCACCCATCTTTGCTTTCTCTCCAAAGCATGTTTCCGTTACAGCCATTTGTCTTTGCTGTTCTGTACACGATATAAACATGTTTATATCGTTGCATCACAATTTACTCAGCAACTGCGGAAAAATGGCCTTCAACAACATTGCATTTTATCTAACTGGTTGAAGTTATCGTTAATATGGTCAAGTTTCTTACCTAAACTAAGCTGGACATTATCAAGTTGGTTAGTGAGTTTAACAGTTCTGTCTGTTATGACTTCTGTTAATTCCTGTGTCAAAGTTTCAGAACACTTTATGATGAATTACTTAATCTTTCCTCAAAACCTTTAATATCTAGGAGTTGTACATTTTGTTAAATAGTAGTATCCTGAAGGTCGTTAAGCTCTTGGATTGGCTGGTCTAACTTTTTATTTTGTTAATCAAACTTAGTGTTGAATTCTTGTTTTGGTTCATCCAATTTGGCAATAATAGTATGAAATTCTTCTTTGTGTTGTTCAAGCTTATTATTAATGTCTTGTTTTTGTTGGTCAAACTTATTATTAATATCTTGTCTAAAATCTTGTTTTTGTTGGTCAAACTTATTATTAATATCTTGTCTAAAATCTTGTTTTTGTTGGTCAAACTTATTAATAATATCTTGTTTTTGTTGGTTGGCAGTTTCTTTGACAAGGTCTATAAGTGCCATTAACACCTGCTGTATACTCATATCAGTGGGAGGAGAAAGTGTTTGTATATTATCCACATTAGGTATAGGTAAGGGTTGCGAAACTTCCTGTTTCAGTAAGTTGTCACAAAAGGATGTGAAATTTGACAGAAGGTCTTTCATAGTTTTAATCTCGAGGGTTTTCATGTCTGTAAAGAGGGTTAGTATCTCATGAAATAGTGGATCTATTATCGTCAGAATGTACTCAAATTGAACTTTCAACTGTTGTAGTTGATCAGCATCCGCCCAAGACTCTAACATTTCTCTACAATGGAGTAATTTCTTATCAAATTCAGATTTGACTGCTAATGGAGTTCCCTTTACTTGTTTGGCAAGTTGGTTCTGTGTTTCAATATTCCCCGAGAATTTCAATTTCCATCTTTCAATCTCACGTAAAACAAAATTTTTATCGGCCTTTGCCAGTATGTGTTGCTGTATGGAAGCTTGTGCAGACATCGCCGTGTTTTTGTAGGCTTCACACTTTCGCATAACTAATTTCCAAACCCCTTGACATTTCTCATTGAATTTTTGTTGGAACCTTAGTATACATTTCTTAACTTCCTTTGTGTTTGAACCTAATCGTGATGGGATCTTCAGCCCCTCTTCAATCGCCTGCAACTCTTTACATAAAGCATCTATATGTATAGTGACAAAGTCAGGGTGCGCCATGACTGATGAAAATAGTTGAAATGACAAAGTACTAAATGTGAAAACTGAAAATATGAAAGGGGAAACCCAGTTCAAATAAAAGGGAATAATGCTTAAGAATTAAAAATTACAAAAGGTAGCCTACCCAGTAAGGCTATTGATCACCATGTCACAAAACACATAAAGAGAAATACACAAAACATAGAAACACAAATAAAACTTAAAAGTACCCTGGCAGGAATATACAATATTTCACACACAAGATGTAGATTGACAAAGCTTGAAAAATAGTATACAAAACAGCGATGAAGCAAAATTGACAAAGTTACAAAAACGAAACAGCTGTTCGGCGCAATGGCTGCTGTAAACATGCGCTCGAAAAAAAAAAACAGTAAGCTTACAGAATGTAAGATACATGAAACCAACTGGTAGAAGTTATTTGAAAATTAGTAAACAGGTCAGCTGTTGCAAATAGCATTACACATGTGAAAGTAATGTAGTTGCCGGTAACCATAAATACTTTAACTAACTCGTGCCATAATGTAAAAAAATTCACTCGAAGTTCTCGAAGAAAGACTGGCGGGTAAGTAGAGAATATAAAGAAATGTACTTATCTTTTGTACGGAGTCGGCTTGAAGACTGCAGCTGTAGGCTGGAAACAGGTGTTGCATCATACGTAGATCAGCCTCCGCGTTGTGGAAGGATCAGCTGTTGAACTGCGTCTCGCCATCTCAGGCGAGGCGATCAACTGGCCGCGTCGTATGGTGCCATCTATTGCCGTCGCAGGTCCCATTATCCCGGGCTGCAAACTGGCGTAAGGTTGCGTCATCTCGGCGTCGGTATTAGTATTGTAGCGTCTCGTGGTGGCATCTGCTGCTTGATGTGTGTTGTCCATCGTTGTTGTCTTGATAATACGGACGCGGTTGAAATCTCGGTTTAAGTTGTTATCAATTCTTGAAGAAACTCACCGGCAGACACGAATGGTCGGAAAATTCAGAATGAATTTTGTCTCACATGGTCGTCATGTAAGACTGTGATGTCTTTGAGGTTGAACAACCTTAGAACAAACAAATGTTGCCGAAGAAAAGTTTACAGTGAACACAAAACCATTCGAACTGGACCCACAGGTCACGAGTCCCGCAATATCTTGAGTTACTTGAAGTTTTTTAAACAAACTTCCATAATGATGGAAGATTCCACCGGTACGCCACAACTTTGTAGTCTGTGAAGTCGCGGCACGAGCCCAAGAAAGGCGCTGCCTTACTACATAATGCGTCTACACCGTCTAACTGCTGCTTCTAGAATGGGGGCGAGCTTAGGCTCTGGAGGGGGTATATATAGGATTGGACCGTGAGAACCTTCTTATCTCGACTTTCCCAGGGATTTGATACGATAGCTGATCAGTTTCTGACAAATGTTACGAATCTAATTTGATCATGACAGTAAAAATAATTCTAGCTCACTGAAATTTTGGTGGTAGCAAGATATTGTTACAAACGTCAAACTAAGTTATTATAAAATTTTTTGTAACTTTAATAGTTTAGCCAGAAAAAGAGTCGTAAAGATGTGATTGCCATAACTTCCGAATTATTGCTCCTATTGAGCTGAAACAAATTTGACTCTACTCTCCTATTGCTCATCTATACTCTGATATTGAATAAAGAATTTTACCTATTTTTTAAAGTGGTCTAAAACTCGAAAACAAAATTTAATGTCTTGAAATATTCCGAATATCGACTTGAAAATAACTCTAAACAAATTTCCCTAATGAAAAACTATTACTGTAAAAATTTGGAATCTCTAAGTCCATTCCCTGATTTATTACGAATTTTAATAAATTTCACTCCAGGCGAATGCCGAGCAATTGCATCATTTTGTCCAAGCACTTACTTGCGCCAAAACCCACTTCATTTTATTACTATTAACTGCTTTTATCTTTTGAAACAGAAGTTTTCCAGAAATCTTTAATTTTAAATAAACTTTACTCTGAATATAATTTCTTATCATGAATCCCCCGAAAAAGACTGAAATATCGAACTTTTACCTAAATCACAGGTCTGGCTATATCACATTATATTCAAAAACGATCTTTAGACTGCATGGAACTTTCTCAAATTTTAATATGTTATTTAAATTGAAATTACAATACTTTGTATCTATCCCTTGATTTCCTAACTGTTTTCTAATACCTAAATTTTAGAGTGGAAAATTACGTGATAAAATTCTAAACCGGCAAATCACTATTAAAGATATTCAGACTCTAAGTAGGATCTTTTAACAACAAAATTAATCATTTTCTGGCTATATATTTACCTAAACATCTTTTCAACTAAATAAATATCTTGATTTAGTGAACTTAAATGAAAGTCAAATACTACCTATTCAAATCTGAGTTTAAGATTCTGAACAGCTATTTAAATGAATTTAACTATTGAATTTACTGTCAACACTTGAATAAATGCTTATATAGGACATATTACTGGGAATTATTAGCAAAATTAAATATAAAAATGACTTTAAAATGGTGGTACCATATACTTCAACTGAACTCGCTATCTCAGTAACTAATTTCGTTATGCGAAATTCTAAGATGTGTTACAATACAGATACCAGCAGTTTTAAATTAAATCTTGATTGTGTTACTGTTCATCAAACAAATAGGCAAAGTTCTTCAGCGGCATTAGACAGTAGTCAAGTCACATTCACGATCCAGCCAAAAAAGTTTCGGTTTAAATAAAAGAAATTCCGAAAATACTCTAAGGAATGGCGAATTGCCAATTCTCAACGACCGTGAACCAATTCGTTTACGTTTCCAAAAATAATAATAATAATTTGTTCCAGGCCTTTGCAATAATAATGAATTTACAGAAAAATAACAATGAATTTGGATTGCTCAATAGATACAGACAGAAATCCGTAATTTTAACGTCTCGATAGGTATATAATACGTTTTTAATGTCTCAGTGTACGGGTAACACAAGAAAAACATAACGCATCGTTTAACCACTTTTTCCCGAGACACGACTCGATCAGTAGAACCACGAGACATTGCAATAGATTCCGAGATCCGCATCCGCGAATATGAGCCACTTACTGCACCATTGCGTCAGGCTTACCAGAGCCGGAAGATGGGTAGCTACAACGCAAAAACAGCTTGGCATTATCTTTCCTCGTTCCTGAAAGTTATTGTTTATTTCCTAGAATTTTACATTAATTAATAGCTGAACGAATTAGGTGTAGGGTTAATTTCATCAGTGGCACTAGACAGTACTCAATTCACACTCACGATCTGGCTATCAAAAATTCTGTTTAAATAAAAAATCTCGAAATTATTCAAGGGAATTATGAGGAATTGCCATTTCTCAAATATCGTTGCCGAATTCGTTTACATTTTTAGAATACTAACCACTCCCGTGCCTTTGAAATAATAGAATCTTTATTGAAGAATAACAACGAATTTCGATTTCAAAATAGATACAGGCAGAAATTTGTAATTTCAACTTCCCAATAGGTGTAAAATATGTTTTCACTGTCCCAGTGTACAGGTAACCCAAGAAAAACATAATGCATCATTTAACCACTTTTGCCCTCGGCTGACTCGAACCACGGAACCACAAGACATCGCACCTCGTAGCTTCCGGGATCAGCATCCCCGAACCTGAGCCAATTACAGCACCATAGCGTCAGGCTTACCAGAGACGGAAGCTGAAGTAGGAGAAACTAATAACGAGCCAGGCATTATCCTTCCTCGTTCCTGGAATTTACTGTTTATTTCTTGGAATTTTAAATTTAGGAAATAAAATTAAAGAAACTTTTCATCAATGGTGATATGCGTCAGAATTAACTTTTAAAATTTCTGCACTTCTTTAATAACGTATATTCTTTTTGTGCTACGGTTAACAATTTTGCCCTTTACCGCAAACTGAATTTTTTACGGACACCCGGAGATAGCGGTCAACGCGATAGAACAGGGAAGATAACTCCATGCCACGAATAATGCCCAGTTTGGGTTAAGCATCAATTATATCATTAGCTATCACTAGTCGGAGCAGCATGTTTTTAAATACGGAAGCTTTGAATTTTATGTTCTTGTTTGATGAGAATTTTTTTCGTAAGAGCAGACACTCTCCATTTCATTTCTCATTTGCTTCCCAATACCACAGGAAAGAAATTATCGCTGTTGCACAATAAGGACATTAGCTAAAAAAACGTTTTCGCACAATAGACATAGTTTGATTTAGTTCCTTGATTATTATTATTATTATTATTTTTTTTAAAAATAAAGGAGGTTAAGGCTGGTATGGTCTCAAGGATCTCAGCCTATGCCGGATGGGCTGAGACAATAAAACCTTGAGAAATGCCTCTGCATTCTATCTTAGCAGCTCTGTCAGCAAACCCTACTCCCACGTCCACGAAGGTGAAAGCCGCGTGACCCCTGGGCAATGCACTTTTTGAGTGTAGCTAACGGGAGAGGATGGAAGGCGAGCCCCCAGCGCCTTAAAACTGGGGCATTCTGGCTAAGGGAAGGAACACCCTGAAATAAAACCCTGGCTCTCCAGGATGGGGGTTGTGCGAAGGGCTGGTAACCCTTCCACATAAAAAGATATATTACTCATAAACCTCAAAGTAAGGAAAGCCGGATGAATCTTATGAAGACAACAAAGGCAAGGTCAAAGGACAAACGATTTGGAATCAAAGACAATTTGAAAATAGGAACGTGGAATGCGAGAGGTATAAATAATAAAGAATACGATCTGGACAGGGAGTTAACTAGAAAGGGGATCAATATTGCTGTAATTACAAAAACAAAAAAGTAATTGAAGGGAACAGAAGAAATAGATAAATATACAATGATCTACAGTGGAGTGGCACGAGAGAAAAGAGCTGCAGTAGGAGTGGCAATATTAGTGGATAGGAAATGGAAAAATAAAATTGTCAGTTACACTATGATAAGTGAAAGGATTCTGACTCTAAGATTGAAAGTAGAGAGAGGCAACCTAACCTTGATCGCCATACAGTCCCTGGCCATATTATTAGACGCACTGCAAATCTTTAGTATTATTTGTAATAATTACGTGTTGAGTACTATTTCTCATGCAATTAATCATAAAATTTATAACAGTTATTTAAGGCACTTAGTTCATTGTTGAATTTTATGTCTATTGTTGCTATTTGACATTGGATTGTTGACTTATTGTGGCTATCAGTGTTCATAGTACAGTGTACAGGTACAGACCTGTTCAGTGGCGTTCTCACGTGTAACTGCTCTGTTTCTATGTTCACTTTTATTATCATTTGTGTAATATCGACATCACAAGTGATTGTTTAATAACCAGATATTACTGATTGTGACCTTTAAAAATGGGTAAAAGAGGAGATATTACACCACTTAAAAAATCAGAAGTCAAAGCCCTCGTTAATACAAAAATGTATTCCAATCGGGAAATTTCACGAAGGTTGAAATTATCCGACGCTAGCGTGAGGCGCATAAAGAAGAAAATTGATTCAAGTGAAGAATTGAGCCCCAGAAGGAAGAATAAATGTGGAAGAAAGCCAATTTTCACCCCAAGGTCAGAAAGATTTCTCAAAAGAATTTGTCTAGAAAACAGATTTGCAACAACGAAACAGATAAAATCTCAACTGGAAGAGGCTAATGTGAATGCATCTGAACGCACTGTTCGCAGAAAGTTGAAGGATATTGATTTCAAGGCTTGTCGACCTGCTAGAAAACCCAAGTTAACAGCCGCAATGAAAGCAAAACGTCTGAAGTGGGCTAAACAGTGGTGTGATAAGGATGTGGACTTCTGGAGATCAGTAATTTAACTTTAAAATTATTATTTACGATATGATAGATGCTATGTACATTTATTCATAATATATTAATTAAGTTTCTTGATTTTTACAGGTATGCTTCAGAGAAGAAAGCACGTTTGAAATTTTACGTAACAAATGTCAGCATGTGCGCTGTCGAAGAGGAGAAAAATTCCATCCCGACTGCATTATTCAGACCGTAAAACACCCAACGAAGGTGATGATTTGGTCTGTCATCAGTGGCAAGGGTACAGGACGTCTTTATGTGGTTGTAGGCATAATGAGGCAAGACCAGTACAAAGAAGTCTCCCAAAAACGGTTAATACCGCAGCTCAGAGAATGGTTCCCTAATGGGGAACCATTTATTTTTATGCAGGATGGCCCTCCCTGTCACACAGCCAGGTCGGTAAAAACCTTTCTGAAGGATCAAAATATCCGTCTTTTGGACTGGCCAGGTAACAGTCCCGACATGAACCCCATAGAAAATGTATGGGAACTCATGAAGAGGGAGATGGCAAAAGATGTCATCACGACAAAAACGCAGCTCTTGGAGAAGATCATCATCCACAAATCCAGGACACTGTACAATCCTGCATCAACAGCATGCCGCGTCGCATTAAGGCTCTCATAGCTGCGAAAGGTGGCTCAACAAGATATTAGAACTAATGTTTTCATTTTCACAATATTTTAGTATTTTGTTTTGATTATTTGAAATAAAATATTTTCAACAAATACTGTGTTTTATTTATTTGTTATATCACCTGTGTCATGAAGCAGACTACACATAATAATTTTATTGCAATTTATGTATTAAAAAACTTATTTAGTTAGCCACAAATCAAAAATTGCATAAAAACTTAAGTGCGTCTAATAAATTGGCCAGGGACTGTATATGCCCCAGAAGAAAACAAACGAGAAGAATCTGAACAATTTTATGAACAGCTTCAAGTGGTGATAGACAGAATTAATAAAAGTGATTTCCTAATACTGGCTGGTGATTTTAATGCCCGCGTAGGAAATAGTCCAATTCCAGAGGTAATGGGGAACAGAGGTGAATACACATTAAATGAAAATGGGAAACTACTGAGAGAATTTGCGTCCTTCAACCAGTTAAAGATTACAAATACATTCTTTACAAAAAAGGTATCCATAAATTTACATGGACGGCAAGAGGACAAAGGTCTATCATTGACTATGTAATGGTTAATAAAAAATTAGGCCCAGATGTAGTAGACACCAGTGTACATAGAGGTAGTGATATGTATACAGATCACTATCTCGTTATATCAAAAATAAGAATACTTGCTAAATGGAGGAAAAGAATGAATAAAAACTTACAACAAGATCAAGAAGTTTTTAAGACCTACCTTTTAAAAGATGAAGGAATAAAACATCTATATCAAAGCCGATTACAACAGCGCTTACTGAAAAACCCAACAAATAATGACATCAATAAAGAATGGGAAACTATAGCTTCATCAATACTGAAAGCAGCATATGAAGCCATTGGCAAGAAAAAGAAATTTAGAAGAAAAACTGGACTTAAAATGTGGAACGAAGAAATTGCAGAAGCCGTCAAACAAAAGCAAAAGGCTTATCTAAAAATGATACAGGATCGAACCCTAGAAAATGAAAATGAATATAAAAGAAGGAGAAATATTGTTAAGACAATAACAAAGAAGTTGAAACAAGAGGGATGGGATAGATTAATCAGTTCAATAGAAGATGATGTCCATGGTAGACAAGAGATGGCTTATAAACTTATGAAACATCTCAACAAGGATGAAAAGGAAAGTGCTAATATAAATGTAATTGAAGAAGAGGCATGGGTAAAACACTACAGAACATTATGGTACAATAGTAATTATAAAGAAGAAGAAGAGAAAATAGGAATTGACCATGTGGATACTAAAGAAATTGATCCTATAGACATAGAGGAGGTTGATGCAGCACTAAAATCATTTAAAAATAGAAAAGCTCCTGGACTAGATACAATTAACTTAGAATTGATTAAGTATGGGGGAATGATTCTGGAATTTAGATATTTACACTTAATTAATATGTTTTGGAAAAAGAGAACCATCCCAGAAGAATGGAGGAAGGCCAAAGTTATTTCACTTTTTAAGAAGGGAGATAGGAATTCATGTGATAACTATCGAGGAATTAGTTTATTAAATACGGGATACAAAATATATGCAAAAATAATAAATAACAGGCTAAAAGTAATAGCAGATGCTCTCCTATCAGACGAACAATGTGGGTTTAGGAAAGGAAGGTCCTGCATAGATAATATATTCTGCCTTAGACAACTACTGGAAAAGAGAAGAGAATTTAATTTAAAGACTTTCATTGCTTTTATAGACTATGAAAAAGCATTCGATAAAGTAAATAGACAAAAACTATGGGAAATAATGCAAAGAAATGGTTATCCACAGCATTTAATACAAGTTATTCAAGATATGTATAGAAGGACAAAAATCGTCTTACACCTGGGAAATAAACTTACAGAAGAAATAGCAATTAACCAAGGAGTGCGGCAAGGTTGTAGCCTGTCTCCAACACTTTTTAATATATATATAGATGACTTAGTCAGGAAATGGAAAGAAAATGCCCATCCTGGTATAAAAATAAGCAACAACACTTACATAAATACTATGTTGTTTGCAGACGACCAATTTATCCTCCAGGAAAATGAAGATGGAATTCAAAAAGCAATTCATATACTAAACATTATCAGCAAAGATTACAATTTGCAGTTGTCTCGTGCAAAAACGAAAGTTATGGCATGGCAGGGGAAATACCCTATCAGAGTTAAAATAGTGGTAGACAATCAGCCAACAGAACAAGTCTCCAGCTTTACTTATCTCGGATGTGAATTATCTTTTAACGAGGTGAAGGAGAAACTTCACAGATTTCAGTATATGTGTGGAACAATTCGACGAACACTGAAAGTAAAGCACGAGAGGAGACTCAACTCAAGTTTTATAAAACAATGGCCGTACCGACTCTGCTATATGGCAGCGAAACATGGGTAAATAAAATGCAATACAAAAGCAAAATTCAATCATCGGAAATGAAATTTTTAAGGTCAGTAAAAGGGTATTCCCTAAATGATAGGAGGAGGAACGAGGAAATAAGGGAACAACTGAATATCTCCCCACTAAATGATAGCATTACCCAAAAAAGGGATAATTGGAAGAACCACGTCCTACGGATGAGAAAGGACAGATTTCCTAAGCTTGCCCTGGCAGGGTGGCCATAAGGTATTGATTTAAAAATTCCCTGATATTTCCAGGTTTTACAGAAAAATTTGCCATATTTTCCCCTGATTTATAAAGTTTATTTGCATGATTAAGATATTTAAAGTTTTAATTAGATTCTGATTGTAAATAATTAAATCTGGTATAAAACTCAAAAAATTAGAAAAAGAAACATGTTTAAGAATGTTTATTTGAAAATTTTATAACTAATTTAGTAATCTTATGAAGCATAATTAAAAATGAGTAGTACAAAAATAAGATAATGACTAATATGAACTTGAACAAATTAGTAATCTTTCAATATTTGGTAGATAAACTAATTGAAGATTTTTAAATTGTCCAGCATTAACTAGACTTTATTCATTTGCTACACTTTTCTTTTCAAATCTTCTGGTTCAGTTATTGTAGCTTCTTTTTTTCAATCTTCAATTTCTTCTCTTGCCGAGTTAACACTTTCGCGTAAGTTTCCGCGAGTCTATGCAAGATAGCATGAACATGAGTTTGTATAAACCATGCAATCATGTAGGCTCATCTTGCATGGTTGCTCGAGTGTGCCGCTCGCCTTGGCAGCGGTTTATTTGGTGCAAGTCAAAGGCACGAGCACAATGTTTATACTCTCACATCGATTCAGCATTTGAAACAGCTCTGAATGACGCAAAACTTTATAAATCCTACCTATTTAGACCTCTGGCTAGTATTTACATGATCTTACGTATTATTTTGTTGCTGCTTTAATTCGCCTTATATCATTAATACAAAAAAGTTATAATGCCGTAAAATTATCGCTATTCACATTTTTGATGGCATAGGTATCTTGAATCTAGGCTTTTGTTTTGATATTAAAGGTTCAATTTTTCTCAAAAGAAGTTCAAAACCAGCTTGTGACATTCTACAGGATTGCGAAGACTCTCCTCAAATTCAATTTTTTTGAAATATCTGTTTCACACTTTGCTTGAAATTGTAAAACTGTTTAGTGAAACATAAAAACACCTTTATAAACTTACTACTCCACGATTGCTGTTTTATTCAGTAAAAAATATAACTTCTGAGTTTACATGTAGTACTAAAATTCTGATTTAGATGACATCCACCTTTTTTTTAAATATAATTTCGAATGCTGAGTTCCAGAGAGAGTTCATGTCATCGCTTGCGTATGAACATCTTGTCATCGTATCTTGATGAGGCGCAAGACGAGATGCTAGTTGCTAGTCTAAATGCGGCATTTGTTGGCTATTTTATGTCAAAAACATATAAGCTGAATTATTTAATGCAAAAGTTTAATATTAAAATAAATTATCAAAAAACTTCCAAAATTAGGGTTGTTGCAATTAAAATTCCCTGATAATTTTTTAAATTACTTGGATTCCCTGATATTTCAGGTTGCTTTAAATTCCCTGATAATTCCAGGTCTGTGGTCACCCTGCCTGGAGTACCATCCCACAGGCAGAAGGGACATTGGAAGACCTAGGAAGAGATGGTCGGAAGAATGAGGTCGGAACAGGCTTTTGGCCTATCCATGAAGAGGAAGTAAGTAAATATTATTTTTAAACAGTTATCATTACGTATCACATCAATGATCAATCGCCCGACTTTGTTATGAGCACTAGAAAAAATGGGGAATGTTGAGTGACAGAAATCTTTACGGTGAAGTTAAATTTAATAGAAAATCCTACTCACGCATGCTGCGTTGACAGTGTCTCACGTCAGCCAGAACATTAATGTTATGATTCTTTTCTATTGTTCCACGCTAAGTATGTTCAAGAAACGACAGAACTAAAAGAATTGCTTTTACAGGCAAGCATACTTACAAGACCACTGCCAAAATTATTAAATCTTGTTACGTGTTATATATTTGACTGAACTCTTAGATAAGTCTGTACTGTTTCCAAAAATTATAATACACAGCAAACGTTGAATATTAACGTAAATTTCGAGTCATTTTAAGTTGTTGTAGACGGGTATAAAATCTGCATTTTGTTGTTATCCAGCACTTGCTAAAAACCAGCATTTTGTTTGAGATTGGTAACTTTCGTGTTATGTGTGAACACTTAATAACTGTAAAATGTCTTTAAAACAGGAAATGAAACGTATTCGATGTTCCTATAACTCTTTTATTGTTGAAATGTAATCACTATTTCGGTTTATGTAACAAAAAAGTGGAAATGTATTTCGTTTTATGGGAGGTGGATGTGGCTCAATTTTAATAGTCGTGAGACTGTACCACCTCCAGTGTATAGTACTGTCTTCGTAGATGTGTATAATGGGTTGAATAAGTCCCAGGAGGAAATTTAGCGATGTGCAATTCAGGTCGTTCAGATTAATATGAGCATGGTAGTACATTAAACAATTCCATTACAAAATAATACATTCACCAGAAGATGTACAGCCATAGCATACATGGTACATTAAAATAAATCCATAACAAAATAATACATACACCACAAGATGTACAGTCATAGCATATATGGTACTGTAAACAATTGCGTAACAAACTAAATACCTACACCAGGAGATGTACAGTCATAGCATACATGGTAAATTAATTATGTAAACTACATTTACACAAGCTACTGGCAGTTATTTTTTAAATACCTTAGAAATAAATTCTTCGACAGAGTAGCAGTTGTCAATTAAAAATTCTTTTAATTTTTTCCTGAATTAATTCTTATCATCTGCTAGACATTTAATAAGTGTTGGG
This sequence comes from Vandiemenella viatica, assembly GCA_031002005.1. Classification (NCBI taxonomy): domain Eukaryota; kingdom Metazoa; phylum Arthropoda; class Insecta; order Orthoptera; family Morabidae; genus Vandiemenella; species Vandiemenella viatica. The sequence goes on along the minus strand of JARYHS010008075.1, from coordinate 15,362,203 downwards.
AGCTTATTGAAGATATGTATCCCTGAATATCGGACCCCTTTTGGAACAAATGACAATGACTTTTAAGTCTTGTGAAGATCATTTTTACTTCTAGTGCCAAAATTGTGTATTTACTATTTTTTTCTAACAAAGTATAATTTGTGACTACAAAGGACATTAATGTGTATATATACTCAGATGCTAATGTTAAAATCCCTAACTTCTTGAACAGCTATCTACATGAAGTTCTATTCCTAACCCTACACATAATTTTTATTACACGCTTTTGGGCTCTGAACACTTTGTCTCTATGGGTAGAATTGCCCCCAGAATATTATTCCATATGACAATAAGGAGTGAAAATAAGCAAAATAAACTAGCTGCCTCATACGAAGATCACCTATAGCTGAAATTGTACGAATTGCAAACGTGGCTGCACCCAATCTCTTTAGCAAGTCAGAAACATGTACTTTCCAATTTAAATTATGATCAATATACAAAACTAGAAATTTTACACTCTCTACATCTTGAATGGATTGGCCTGCAAATTTCTGTGTGATGAACTGAATTGCATATAGTGAGTTTTATCAAAGTTATCTTGTTTCATGGATCCCTGCCGTGGTTAATACACATACATACAATATGAGTCATAATCATAATGAAAACAATCATATATAACAAAGACAAATAAATAAAATTAAAATAAACATTAAATTTTACAACTGAGTTTTGCAGAAGGTCATACCGAATACAATTATTTATTTTGTTCAAATTCTTGCGTGGAGTACAAGGAGTTTCCAATAAGATCATTTCTCAATTTCTCTTTAAATATATCTTTTGTAATGGGTGTTTTTAATAAAAAAAAAGGAATAAAATAATAATCATTAAAAGTACGATTTTAAACAGCGGCTGTAGAAGCACAGCGAAGCCGAGCGAAGCTGACAGTGTGTGTCAGCGAAATTGCATCGAACGAAGTAAGCGCGACCAAATGAAAAGTAGGTTAAACGCACATAACAGCCTTCCAGAACATTTGGGAGGTCACCGACTTAAGTCACGCGGCAACGTTCTAGTGGATTCGATGCAGAGACAGGAATCACGTGTGACTTACGCTATAAAAGCGAGGTAGAATAGTGCCTTGCTCTCGCAGTCTGGAAGTATACTAACGCAGTCACTATGCCGGATTAGGAAACGACGTCTAGAAGCCAGCTGGGTCCGCTCCTTGATGCCAAAGTCAGTCTGTAAGTCAACTCCTACTGTTTATTGGAACTAAGCGTCTTGGATCTTTTGCCGAGGGGGACCGTGTACTCAGTGTAACTAACTGATGGCATTGGCACAATAAATGGGTGACAGTAATTGAAGACTTTGCCTACTTAGTAACTTGGCTAGCCTATGCAGAGACTTGAAGTTACAGCTGACGGGCGCAATCAGCCGGAGGACTACAGATCCAGCAAAGTAAGTGAACCACAGAAAGAGTTGCCTTTGCCCAAGCCAACCTGTCAACCAATCGACCAGGCTCACTAAAACAGTTGATTACACTTTATTATCTGCAAACTGTTTTATACTCTTGGGAAGTTTATTAAACAGGCGTATCCCAAAATAGTTAACTCCTCTTTGTACTAATTACAGAGATGTTTGTGTTTAGTACAAGTTATTTCTGTTTCTTGTATTGAAATTGTGTACCTGTAAATTAGATATAAACAGGTTAAAATGTTCTATGAATATATATATACTGAGAAGATTATTGAGTTTTTTTAGAAAGATGTTTACCCTACACAGCATCCTAATAGCTCTTTTCTGTGCTATGAAAACTTTTTACTTTATGTAGAGCTTCCCCAAAAAATTATGCCATATGACATCACTGAAGGAAAATATGAGGAGTGCACCTGTTTCATTGGTTCTAGATCTGCTGTTAGAGAAAGTATTTGTATTGCAAAGATTGCACTACTTAACTTCTTCAGTAGTGAAGTGATATGTTTGTGCCAACTGAGTTTCTCATCTATTTCAGTACCAAGGAATTTTATACTCCTTGTTTCCAAGATTGTTTTATTTTTAAAGCTAACTTGTGAATCCTGCTGTGCAGAATTATTTGTTTTAAACCTTATTTAATGTGTATATTTTTTTCAAAATCTAATGTTAATGAATTTGCCTTAAACCAATTTGGTACTTCTCTAAGTACTTCATTTACATTAAATTCTAGATTACTGTTTACTGTCAGGTTAGTGTCATCTGCAAATAAAGTGCTCTTAACTTTGTCAGATAAGTTTCCCGGAAGATCATTGATGTATAACAGAAAGATGAGGGGTACTAGGACCGAACCTAGTGGAATTCCATGTTTTATTTTCTCCCAGTCTAATGAAGCATCTTTACTTAGTTTAGAATCAAAATGGAAACTTTTGCATTCGACTTCCCATGTATGATTTAAACCATTTACCTGCAGTTCCATAAATACCATAGTATTCCATTTTTTATCGAAAGTAATTCATTATTACCACACTCAAATATTTCTACAGGGCTCATTTTATTATTCAGTTCCTCAAATGTTTGATTTAAAAACGAATATATAGCCATTTCTATGGATATATCTATTTCGAAACATACTGTAATGTAACCATGAACGTTACGGTTATATTTGGAGTGGATAGTGTAATCTGAGAGGTATGTAAGGTCTTTGGCGGTGGGCGAGCGCCGAGCGCGGTGAGTCGGGAGTCGATGATTGACAGTGGTAGCGTACGGAACAGCCGGCGGGAACGGAAGGGCTACGGCAGTGTGTTTATCCCGTGAATACATCGTACGGCCGCTTGGCGTGTGTTCCGTACTAAAGAACACTGTGGGATGTGTGCTAAAGTATATGTTGGACTATGAAGGTTCTTCCGAGAGACCTGATTCAATATAAACTGTGTTTAGTAAACTACTGCAGAATCGGACTATGGCGATTGTTTGTTAATTAGTTTCGAGAATTGTGCTCACTGCTTATTTAGTTTTTGACTGTACTTGAAGCTGCTATTTTCGGTGACGAAGAAACATTAGTATTATTGTCTGGTGGCATGCTTGTGGACTGTGTAGTCTCAGAGGAATAAATCTACGAAAACTAGTACGCATATGTGTTTATTCTTCTGTGACTTTAATTAACCAATTAGCATAGCCGAAAGACTGGCGACCGCACGGCAAAACGAATCTTTAATTAAAAGAGTAATTAGTGGTGGAAGAAAGCTTAAAAAAAAAATCGTGATAGGAAGTGTAGCTGCACAATTGCTTCAACGAACTTTTAACTATACAAACACGAATAGCGCGAGTAGCCGTTACAATACCTTGCATTAATGATTCATTACAAATGTGGGCAAGTACATGATTGATACAATCTGAACATCTTTTCAGTAATTTACTTGAAACAGTCATAGTTGGAAGAATTTTTAGGTTTTAATTGTTTCACGAGTTTATTTATTTCTGAGACTGTTACTGGTGGCAATTGCAACTCCACAAATCTATTTGGGAAAGCAGTCTGAAGAAGCCTTAGGCCACTAAGTGGGGATTGCTTTTCTATGCCTAATTTCTCTACAACTGAAGTGAAAAGTTTGTTAAATATTTCACAAACTTCCCCTTCTTCACTATGAACAGATCCATTTTGTTCTGTTTTTATGTCTTTAGAGTGTTTTACAGATTTTCCTGTCAGTTTTTATTATATTCCAAATAGTTTTCATCTTATTGCCAGAATTCTCTATTTTCTCTGATACATACCTGTTCTTGGCCTTTCTTATTACATTTCTTAGTATTTTAGAATAAAGTTTATAATAAGCGTTCAGTGTATAGTTATCTGATTCTCTTACTTTTAAGTACAGGTCCCTTTTTGTTTTACAAGATACTCTAATACCATTTCTTATCCAACCCTTACCCAGTTCATTGTTTGAAGAATTGACAACTTTTCTGTTTTTGAAACTTTCTTCAAAAAGTGTTAGAAATATATTGAGAAAGGAATCAAATTTTTCAACAACACCCCGTGCATTGTGCACTTCTGACCATTGTTCGTTATTTAAGGAATCTATGAAATGTTTTATATTGTTTTCATTAATATTTCTTCTATATGCCCAGCTTTTCTTTATCTGTTTAGTAGTGTTTCTGTACTTGATACATAACAGCTGGGCATCATGATCTGAGATACCATTTATTACTGGAAGTATGTTGTAATTACTGTACTGAGAAATATCCATAAAAAATTATCAATTGCAGTCCTGCTATTATTTTGTATTCTTGTTGGGAAATTTACAAGTGCCGTTAAGTTAAAAGACAACATCAAGGCTTCCATATCTAGCCTCTCATTGCTGTGATTAAGAAAGTCAACATTAAAATCTCCACATAAAACTATTTGTTTGTTATTTTTGAAACATAGTTGCAAAGACACTGAGATAAAAATAGTCTAAAATTTCCTGATAGGGACCTGTAAATTGCTATTACTATGAGATCTTCCTTACCATATTCTAGTTTAGTTCTATACAATAGTTACTTACACCTACACTGTTGCACTGAATATTGTTTTTAACAAAAATGGCAAAGCCCCCTTTCTCCATTTTACATCTACAGGAATGAGAGCTTTGTTTATTATTTGGGATGGACAGCTGAGATATTCCTGTGTCAGACAAATGATGTTCAGATATGCACAAAATATTCTACATTAAAATTTCTGGAATTTTGAATCTCTTCTACGCACAAGGTATTGCCATCAGTTTTACTAAATATTCCCCTTATATTGAATAGTGGTCTGAACACTTTGATTCAATGAATTTAAATTGTTTACTTTATTAGTACATACTGGTATGTCTGTTGGGATTTCTAATTACAATATGTTTTTATCAGGAGAGACATAATTTCTTTTAGACATCTTAATACATCTATTTTATTTGCCCTAAACAAGGCCGTGACCTAACACCACTTACAACAGGAATACCTCTTTCACTCATCTGGCATTTCCTGATCTCATCAGCAATAAGAAGCGAAAGCTTCCTTCTATCTCTGAAATTCAGATGGAGTCTATGTCGAGTATAACTGTCCCTACCAATGCAGACCACATCTATCAAACCAATGTGCGAATTTGCTGGCTGCCAGAGAACCCTTTCCAACAATGGATTTGTACGCCTAATGTTATGCCAATTCCAGGGTTTATCACAACGCTCAAGCAACATTCGTCTGACGTTTGTTCCTGGAAATGTGAGCAATGTCTTCCTCAATTGAATAATTGAGGTCCTTATGAAGACTATTTCCTGGTCCCCCAACAATTACAATACAATCCTCTTTGGAGAAATCTTTGCCTAAGTCTTAAACATTTTCTACAACACTTCTTCCGTGGTTCGGATTCCACGTTAAACTGTAGGTCCCAGAGGAAAGGAACTGGCCGTCCTACCTCTGTCACAATGGCTTAGTATGCCTCCTTCGGGAGGATCCAACCAACCTTCGGGTTGTGGACTAAGTTAAGTTTTACAACACTTCTAAGATCTGCATTTGGTTTGAAAATCTGGCCCTAAGTCAGACTGAACCATCTCACCGTTTCCCCTCCCATGACTGCTTCCAAGTAACAGTACTTTTCTGCGATTAGATATCCCCTGAAAAACTCTGTGGAATTTTCATGAGCTTGGACATGAATTTCAGATTAAACACTGCAAATTGTGCCAGATAAATATGTGCAGAGCACTACAAATCAATTCCAATAAGTTTTACAATGACAGCTAGAAATGATTTCCTTCATAATATTCTTCAAAAAATAAAAATAGTATATAACTTTATATTCATATGACACCTTATTCTCAGCATTTGAAGTACTTAATACTGCTCCATTACTAGTAAACAATTATCAGAGAACTCTATGACTTAACTTTCTAATTCAACTCATCATCAAAAAAAGATAAATTTATTAATTACACACAAAACAGAAATACTAGTCATTACAAATCAAGCAAAATCCAAGCAAGAAAAGTTATGCTAAAAGCACAGTACAACAATTTATTGGTAGAATGATTTCATTAAAGGTTTCAAAAAATTTTCAAGTATAAACCAGTTTTGCTAAATATACTGCACAGGTGACTGGAAGTTGAAATCAACTATTAATATCATTAAAAAAAGACTTATTATGTATTTGCATCACCTCGACAAAGCCATCCCCAAGATGTGGAAGTATATCCAGAACCTCACTAATAAGAGAATCAAGTTCAACACCAGAAATCTTTTTCTTATTTGAGCAGTTTGTTGTTGCCAGCAGTCCACCAAAGTCAGACTGAAACAATGAAATTGAAATTAAAGACATTTATAGTACAATACAGTGGATACAAAATGTATCAACCAGTTAGGGGCACCTCGGTATTGGCAACACAAATCAACTGAAGATACCAACAAATGTACATGCAAAAATTTTAGTGAGCACATTACACAAATACACATCAATATTGATGTATTTTGATGTTAAAGAGTGTATGCAAGCAGACCACATATTAGTATATCAAGTGAATATAATTAAACTATGGAGGATATTCAGAGAGGAATGACGACTTCTGATATTCATTGGAATTCCAAAATTGCTCTCATATAACATAGATTTTTCACAAACCATATTTCTCTTCATTCAATATCTCTTCCATGGTCTGGTCTATTCCTCACTTAATTATCTAATTACAAAGGAAAGAAAGAATGATTCTTATTGTCATAATATTAGTACACAGTGTAAAGAAATTAACTGCCAATAGCTCAGTGACACACAGTATGGATTTTGTCAAACACACTATAAAAATGGAGATAGGTAAGCCATATCTAGTTATCATCCTACTTCATTGCTAACAGCCTTCCCCAAGGTTTTTGAGAAAGCAATGTACAATAGAGTTTATGAACAGCTTAAAAATAATAAAATTCTAAATAAATCAAAATTTGGCTTTCGAAAGGGTCATTCAACAGAACAAGCAATATTTGCATTCACTGACAATATTTTAGAAGGAAATGATAAATTAATTCCTCTGTAAACTTTTTGTGACCTATTTAAAGCATTTAACAGTGTAGATCATAAAATCCTGATACAGAAATTAAATTAAATTGGTTCTTACCTTCTAAATAGAAAACAAAGTGTCACAAGACAATTTTAATGCTGTATTATGTGGTCCACTGTTTTCTGAGTGTGAATTTATCAGGTGTGGAGTATCTCAGGGTTCTATATTGGGGCCACTATTGTTTGTAATACACAGTCCAGTCACATTAATGTGACCACCACCTACTTTCGACGTCAACGTGAAATAACCAATCACAGAAGGCAGGTGGCAGCACATTACAGTGGAGTGTATATAAAGGATGTCCTAGGGCATCGGAAATCATTTCAGTTTTGTGCGTAATGCAGAAACGTAGCGATTTATCCGATGTCCAAAAGGGCATGATTATTGGCTTTCGGGCCAAGGGTGGAAGCATTTCGGAAATGGCTAATTTTGTGAACTGTTCACATGCTGCCGTGGTGAAAGTATACCGTGCATGGCAAAATGGCACTATTCAAAATCAGCGGCATGCAACATGTGGTGCACCACGGGCTATAGATGACTGAGGTGAACGAAGGCTACGGAGATGCATTCGAGCAAATAGACGTGCAACTGTTGAGCAACTGACCACCCAGATCAACCAAGGGCCTACAAAGAGTGTACCCTCAACAACGGTTCAGCGAACATTGCTGCGCATGGGCCTCCGCAGCAGACGCCTAGTTAATGCACCTATGCTGACTGCTGTTCATCGGCGACGAAGGCTGGAATTTGCACGCCAGAACTGCAACTGGACGTCCACAGAGTGGCGACATGTGGCATTTTCCGATAAATCACGTTTTATGCTCCATCGGACAGATGGACGTTGGCACATACGGCGTGAAACGTCTGAAAGCAAACACCCTGCAACAATTGCCAGAAGGATCCAGGGTGGAGGAGGGAGCATTATGGTTTGGGGAATGTTTTCCTGGCATTCACTGGGTGAACTCATCATTGCGGAACGCACGATGGATCAGCGCAAGTACGTATCTGTCCTTGCGGACCATGTCCACCCCTACATGCAAATAATTTTTTCCTCAGAATGATGGAATCTAGCAGCAGGACAATGCAAGGTGTCATACAGCTTGCAGTGTATTTGCGTGGTTCGAAGAGCACCAGGATGAGTTTACCTTACTCCCCTGGCCAGCAAACTCACCGGATATAAACCCAATCGAGAATCTGTGGGACCACCTCGATCGGGTTGTTCGCGCCATGAATCCTCAACCGCATAATCTAGCGCAGCTAGCCACGGCACTGGAGTCGGCATGGCTCAACATCCCTGTGAACACCTTCAGAAACCTAATTGACTCTCTTCCCGCACGCCTCGCAGTGGTCCATTTTGCCAAAGGTGGTTATTCTGGTTTTTGAGAGGCGGTCACATTAATGTGACTGGATTGTGTAAATATAAATTATCTTACATGTCTTGCATATAATAACTCAAAATTTGTCCAATTTGAATATGAAACAACCATATAAATTAAAAATACTACAGATTTATCTACAGAACACATTTCAAACATTGGCTTTGATCTTATTAATAAATGGTTTACAGCTGTAGAGTAATTCATTATTATCATTGTTATTGTTGGGGACCATCTCCAGTTTACTGGGTGTGGTTTACGAGCCTTCCTGTGTTTCGCTCTTGGTGGCTATAGACGATCGTCTCCTACAGCCTCCTGTCTAGCAAAGTTTCCCTGCGCATAATAGCCTTTGGTTGGGGCATCATACACAACCATTTACCCAGCTAAAGGGAGATAAGACCACCTTCCCTACCCTCCACTTGAGTAGTTCTTGCCTGGTGCATCCACGATGCGGGGGTGGGCATTCTCCATCGCAGTAGTCCAGAATGATAGAATGGCATAGTCCAGAATGGTAGAATGGCACAGTCCAGGAGGGGACCTAGTCCAGCACCCATTCCCAAGGACACAGGTGAAGACCTTAGCAGTATCTATGACAAAGAAGTTATCTGGTATGGGGTAGATGGCATAGGAGGCAACCCATCCAGTGTCTTGTGGTGAAGAGGAATCTTCAAAGGCTAGAGGAGTAAACACCGACAGCAAATCCTTTTCTATGGTAGGTCCAGCAAGCCAACAGAATAGAAACAAAATATTGCTTTCAAAGGTAGAGTAATTCTTAGAGGAAGAAAACGATCTATCAAAGGAGGTGGAAGTGAAGATGGTTGTGCTACAAAGTAATGAATTGGGACCATTGCTATTCATTATTCTAATGAATGGCTTTTAATGGCTTACAGAAAACGAAAACTTTTGCAGAGGCAATAGAGCATGCCTGGATAAATGAACAGGTATAGAACAAGCCTACAGATGAGCATATATGCACAGAGAGAGTAACAAGATGTATTTTCAATGTCAAGAGAGAATAAAAATGCTTTGGATGCAGGTGACTAGGACATAATGCAGACGACTGTCTGTGGAAACAAAGTAATAATGGGAAATTCTTAGAGAAAATTCTGGTGGAACATTTTATGGAAAAAAGTTGGTAGAATCTATCTATATATCTATAAACGAGAAAATGAGAAAGTTTGGATGTGTGTTTGGATGTACTTCTGGAATCAATCATGCCTTAATAACTCAACATATTTAAATTAAATTTGGCATGAAGTCAGCTAATTGTGTGCGAAGTGACATAGGATAGATTTTATCCCGCAAAAACGCATAGTTCTTTTAGAAATTGCGATTAATATCAATTTGCAAACAACAAAGAGTTTCCTACTTCGTAGACAGCCGTGCTACGTTTACTCTTCACTTTTTACGTAAATGGTAAACACTACTTTTCAGAAATATAGGCAAGAACCTTATTACATATGTAAGTTTGTGTTTAGTTTAAAAGCCATAAAACCGATAAACTTGACAAATAATAGTTTGGAAGCAGGAAATATAAATCTGTACTTAACCTTAAATTTTTTTAAAAAGGTAGGTACTGTTGTTAAGTACGCAAAGAGGTGTTTTCATTTGCGTACATAAAATAGTATGACATCTCAAATATTACACCATAATTTCGTTTGTAATATATGTGTCATAATAAATGTGAAAAATCAAAGCTTGGAATGAAAAAACGTAAAATGATACAAGTATACCAGCACGAAAGTCGGTTCACTAAAAGTGCAAAATTGTAGTGCCCGAAATGTCGTATTTATAAAAATGTAAAGGATTCCATTCCATCTAAGTTTAATTTATTTCCTGTTTCTTTTTTGTTACTATACAGTCTATGTATTACAAATTATTTTTGCCAAAATTTATAACTTAACTAACCCTTTTTATTTTTTGTTCAAAATTTTTGTACAAATAGTATAGACTATGATTCACGAAACAATGCTTTTTACTTACTGTTCAATATTCTGCAAATATCAGTGGAATCCTTCACTTAAAACGAATGTATTCAATGGGCTAATGTAGAAACTTACTGTTTCATGAAGCAACACTGGAAGTTGTTTACAACACAATACACCTCATTTACACGGAGCTTATGAAAGCTGCTTATTGATAGACTTTCAACCAAACCATTATTTCTGTTAATATTGTCACTACAAAATCAAACGATACAAACACATATCAACACATTAAATGCACTGGAACTACATTTCGAGTAGTAACAGAATTTTCCATATCAAGATTCCTAATTAGTGTAGCATAAATTACTATCACAATTAAATTCATTATACATCTTACTAAATCACTAGCAATAAAAGTCACTTTATCGTGATGTAAACTTGACCAACAATATTAACGATTGTAGAGAATTATGGACTTTCCATTGTACACTGTAAGTTACAAGCATTTTAGAATAAATTTTTTAATTACATTACTTCAATATGAAGCTGACAACATAGTTCATGCGGCTGAATATAGTTTCAGATGTATTCAGTATTTAATTTACTGCATTATTACGAGCGCCACATTGCTAGCGACATTATTCTGGTTCATTTAGTATCGCAATCTGAAATAATAAGTCAAGTTTATTTCGCTATTCATGACGTCACTAACATACAATACAGTGAATGTATTAATGTGCGAGTAATAGAAGCTTTGATTTTCTAGTGGTAATTTTAAAATGCAGCCTGTGCCAGAATGAGAACTGAAACATTATTAGTTTTACAGCTTCTTTCATGAGTGCCATTTTAGTGACATTATGTATCGCTTTGTACCAATATTGTATCACAAGATCAATAGTAGGCTTGGACAATTTGGCAGAACCACGCGTCATTGCCCAAAGTAAATTTTTGAAATTTATTAATGTTTTATTCAGATAGAGGAATGGCAGACAAGCGGAGTGGTAATTCGCTGGTAGTCATTCAATTCTGTTTGCAGAGTGAGAAACCAATTATGAAGAAACAATCAATTACTACTTTCACATTGGACATCAGCATGCCAGGTATGGAACCATTGAAACAGCTGTTTTCTAACAACACAGATGAATCATGGCAAATTTTGAATCTTATCAGAAAGTATAATTCCTTCTTTCATATGACGTCTTTTGGAACTGATAGAATTGTTGCAAAGCAAGGATTTTCACCGACATTTACTATCCAGGGGCAAGTATATGACGGAATTGGATCTATGCTTCCTTCGTCGAATACGAAACCACAGTTTTTACAAATATATTTCATGGGCGATAAAGAAGCAGAAACTGAAAGACATTATAGAATTATTGAAGGGACTGAGAGAGAGGCCTTATAAAAAATACAATGGGTATTACATGACAACAATGCCTTGGTTGGGGAATTCAAAATGGCTTTGGAGAACATGCCTGAAGTTAGGGCCGGCATTAGGGGTGGGGGGTAAGCGGGTCAAATGTACCCGTACCCACCAGGCTGATGGGGTGGGCCCGATCACCGGCCGTAGGTGCCCCCTACTCGACAAGTAGTAGAGCTAAAAAAAAGTCGCCCATTTGGTCTGAGGGAAGGCCCTAACTGATGAATTCGCCAAGGGCCCCCAACTGCTTACCCCGGGCCCCAAAATCCTAGAGCCGGTCCTGCCCGAAGTAAACTGCAAGGTAGTGATCCACCCCGACCGTTGACCACAATTACAACACGAGAGATGTTACAACCCATCGACGAGTTACAAGATCGCAGTACTCCTACCGGGCATAGGGGACCTAAAGTTCAACGTGGAATCAGAACCACGTGAGCATTTGGTGTACTTCACATCACACAACAAACTGCGCCAGAGGTGAAGGTCGAGCTGAGAACCTATGAAAATCCTCACGAAGACTGGAATTAAAGCTGGGGACTTTTCCTTCTCCAGTTGGATGCTCTAACCATTGAGCGTCCAGAACTCTCAAGAAAATTTTATATTACATCACTATTCCATGTGGACGAAGTCGCGGGTAACTGCTAGTATGTCATAAAAGCAAAAGTAGCAATAAGAGATTTTATAAGGAGAGTTTACAGCTGAAACTGAACCAAGCTGAATCTCAGATATGTGCCATCTATCTCTGAAATAGAAATTCCAACAGAAACTTAAAATTAGATGGAAGGATGTAGAAACAGGCTACTTTTAATCCAATATATCTTGGAGTAACACTGGATTGCTCCTCACTAAGTAAAAACACTACTTAAACACACAAAGTTTTGACCCAAAACAATCCTGCAGCAACTTACTGAAAGCATAGAGGGTGCACATTCCAGAATGCTCCAAACATCAGGTCTTATACTGTGTTATTCTGCTGCAAGAATATGCTGATCCTGTTTGGAACAAGTCAGTTTATGCCAAACACATAGATATGGCACTATATGAAACCTGAAGCATCAATTTGGGTTGCTTCACAGCCACACCAATTAAAAAATTGTATGTACTGGCTGGAATCGCACTCCCTGATAAAATATTGAAGGCAAAATTAAATGTTTTACTTCTTACGAAAGTTTATGATGAGAATATTCTGGTACTTCTACTAACAATTTATCTATTCAAGTAGCACTTTCATCGGATTGTTTTCAAATTGCTACATGACTTTGCATTAAAGTATGTAAATTTATCAATTGAAGTACACAAATTATTCTCACAACAAAAAGAGTTTCTCACCAAAATTGTCACTATAACTCTATTTCATTCCACCCCCCCCCCCCCCCCCCCTACCGATTCAGAGGATATATCATTGTTACCGAAGTCTTCCTTGCTTCCAGAAAATTTAGTATTGTGATCATAATTTAACTGTGATGTAACGCATTCTCTGGTGGCAATTTTCTTACTAATTTTTGTCTTAAATTTGCCACATTGAATCTTTTTTTTTTCAAAATTTATAGAACAAATGACTTATCTAGGAAAAGGAAACATGACCTATTTGTCATTTGTGACTAATGAAAATGATGTAAAAATTATGTTAGTTAAACTTTATTTAATTGCAATGCAGTGCATGCCCTACTTGCAATCTTCCTACACACGTTCCCACCTTTCTTGTAATTGCCTAGTTTTGCTCTCTACAACTGTTAATTTTAGATTCTTTCATTTTTTTTTTTTTTTTTTTTTGGGGGGGGGGGGGGGGGTGGAAATTATTCATCATTTCCCTTGGTAATTTATTCAAATTCCCTGACCACCTGAACTATGAAAGAAAATTTTACCACACCATTACTGGGGCACACATTGAGCTGTGTGGCGCAGTAGTGGCAGCGAAGCGCAGAGCAGGCAGCACGAAAACAGAAACTGTGTCGAGCAGTTGCCAGCCCATAATAAAGCGCAGTTTCGCGTGGCATTTTACAAAGCAGTGTTGTGTTGTGTGAGAAACCGACAAAAAAGCATAACCATAAACATGTCGATGCAAAGACTCGATTTTTGATTTCTGAATCAGACTGAGATGCCGAGCTTGGAAAATTGTTATTACTTTAACAGAAGCCGAGTTAGACAAAGCTATGCAAAAGTGAGTATATGAAAAGAAGAAACTTTCTTCTGGCTTTTGCAGTGACAAGAGAATTCTCAAAAGATTATTTCCGGATGACTCAAGCGGAGATTCACGGCATAATATAACCTGTTATTTTCTCGACAATGCTCAAATACCTATTAGAACTGAAGGAAATCTCGCAGTATTTTTGTGGTTATTTATTTAATTATTTAGCGTTTGACGGTAGATGAATGTTTTTCTCTTTTATTTTATATTATATTTTAAAGAAAACTACGTATTAGAACAAAACAAACACTTGAAACTTAAAAAAAAAAAAGTTTCCCTCGGGGACACTACTGAATTATGTAGTATAAATAATAAGAAAACAAATAATGTAATAATAGCCTATATATCAATATTTTTTCAAAGTTTTATTAAAAATGAATTTAAAAAAAAAAGAAAATAAAAGTGAACATTGTAAGTAGACAGTTTTATGATAAATAAATGCTGAATTTACTAGCCACTTGGGCTCAATGTCCAAATTTCTTGTTTAAATTTAATTTTTATGTATTTATTATGACTGATATTGTGAATCGCAGGTAGATTACGCACCAGTTTAATCACTTTTTCTTATTCCATAGTTGAAAATTATTATAAGTAAAGTAAGATTATAAATAACACTATAAGTATTACGGCAAAACTGGTACGAGTGAGTGGTGTGGCACAGTTTCTGTGTCATGATCACAATGTGGTGCAGTACTGCGCTCCCCTGCTCTGCGCCTCAATATGCACTGTTCTGCCCCAAAAGGTAGAGACACAGAAACTGTGCTGCGCCACCTGCATCAACTGTGCGTCAATGTGCGCCCGGCCTTATGACTGAACTCAAGTGCCAACTTAGCATTATGATCTTTTTTTCCCTTCCATGCACCCCTCCTAATTCTTTCACCAATATCCTTCCACCCTCATCACCAATATACACCTTGTACACTCCTACAACTCTCTTCATCTTCCTCCTGTCTTCCAATTAATCCTATTTCTGCTCCTTAACCATATCAGTTACCGACTGTGATCTGCAGTAATTTCCGGAGATAAATCTAACAGTTCTTCTTTGGAAACCCACCAACTCTGGTGTTTGATATCCAAAATGTGGGCTCATTCTACACCACAAAATTCAAGCAATTGTCTGACAAAAGTTTTGAAACCAAATTCCTTTTCTTCTTTGGTACAGTCCATCATCACCCTCTCCAATAAATGTCCAGTCTATCATAAAAAATAAAAATCTTTATAACAAAATATTTTTCTTTTACTGTTGTGTCTACTCTTGATATCACTCATGTTCATCAACTTTTATTAATTATCAGATTTGTTGAAGAAAATGGATAATCCTGAATAACGATTTTCATGTTTTCTTCTTAACAGTGGACATAGAAAAAGATAAGAATAATTATTCTGCAACACAGTTACTTTTGCTGATTTATTTATTAATTAATTTACAGCGAGCGTGATGCATTTCGAGAAATTATTCTGATTTTCAAATGCAGTTTGTTTTTGTGTTTTGTGCTTTGAAGAAGCCTTCATTAAATGAAACACAAAGAAAGTTTTGTTTACATCCAGCAGAAGCTGACACAAGCACTCTTCACACTGAGAATGTAAAAAGGAGAATAATTTCTCGAAACTTGTCATGCTCACCGTAAATTAATAAATAAATCTGAAAAGTAACTGTGTTGCAGAATAATTATTTGTTTATCTTTTCCTTTTCAAAACAGTTACACACTTTCAAAACGTCCATTTATCATGGATAAAGTAAAGTGGGCACAGATCAGAAGACACATTGGCTCCTTATTCGCGGGAATACGTTCCGTAAAAATGCCACGAGTATGGAAACCGTGAATATGAAATGGTAATTTGTATGGGATTATAGGGGATAGGTTACAAGATTTTTTTAAAAAATCTAATTATTATTGTCAGGCTTAGGCAATGTTTTAAAGAATTTAGTGATTTTTCCTTGTTTTGCCACTTTTAGAAGGTCTTTCAATTTGGATTGCTACTAAGCTGTGGCATAAACAATTTGTCCTTCAAGAACTTCTTTCCATAGACAGATCAATTTTCATGAAGAAATCACAAAGCTCATTTGTCATCCGCAGACCTACATCCAGGTTTTTAAAAATAAATGTCACAATTTCAGTGCTCGCTGAAGCCTCTTCTTCAATGGGTTGGGGATTTAACATTTCCTCCAAGTCGATTTCAGTCAAATTTTCATCTTTTGATTCAAGCAACTCTTGAATGTCACTCTTGAAAGTCTTTCTGTTCAAAACCATCTCGTCCTACTCTATTTGCAACTTGAGTAATGTTTGCAGTTAAAGTATCAATTTGCACGGATTCTCCAACAGTGAGATCAGGTTACAGTTTTTCCCAGCACGGTTTCAATGTGTGTGGATTCAGTTCTTCCAATGATTCTTTTATGGTAACAATCCATTTTGCTATGTCAACATTTTTAAATTGCGAATAAAGCAAAGGTGACACTTGTTATTTACTCAGGTCTACAAGGGCCCCAGTGCAAAAAATTTATTTTGGGCCCTCAGGCCAGATGGGCGACCTTGGTGTTGCTGGTAGGGGCCCCCTGAGTTGTGCTTGGGGCCCTCTGAGCAGTGAGGGCCTCTTCGTGAGGGGGCTCCCTGTGTCTCAGGGGCCCACTTAGACGACGGTAGAGCTAAAAAGAAAAGGTCGCCAGTTTGACGTGAAGGCCCGAGGGCCCTCTGAACAGCGCTTGAGGGTCCTCAGAGGTGGGCTTGGGGGCCCCCTGAGTGTAGGGGCCCAGGTGCACTGCACTGCCTAGCCCCATAGTAGCTACGCCCCTGGCAACGACTGACTAGTTGAAGTAACTGTAGATTCAGATCCGATCGTGGTGCAGCGGCTTTTATCAGAGATCATAGAGATCTAACACAGCGGCAGCGACGGCTTTTGACAATGACCTTTAGGTTTAGATAAGTCATGGGGAAAGTACGGCCCGCGGGCGAAGTGCCCCTTCTCGATAGTCAATCCAGCCCACGACATGGTTTTGAATAACCCCTACAATTACACATAGGACAAAATGTAATTTCTGCGTAGCTAGAATAGAATAAAGGTTTCCTTCTCATTGCGTTTTAAGTACATTATTATTGCATCTAATATTAACTGAGTTTGTGTAGTGTTGTAGTAGATGTCTGTAGATCGGTAGCATGGCAATGTGGAGTACAATGCGTGTGTTTCTCGGCTAAGTTCACAACTTCCCCCGTCAAAATCAAGTTTCCCAAACCTGAAATCTCATGCTCAGAGGATAATTACAATGTTTGCATCTTCCTACATCTGTGAACATGTATTTTCTACAGTGAAGCTTCGCAAAAACAGCGTTAGAAACCGAATGACTGACCACTATTTAGCTTAATTACTGTGAATCAGCTCATTCAAGTTTCTACCAGATTATGAACAACTTTTAGAAGCTCAGTCACCGTTTCATCTGTAACATGCACCTTCATACTCTTCTAAAGAATAATCAATTTTTGTAACTCTATTTTTTTTTACCATTGTACCATATAAGTTGTGTGTGATGTAAAAATCAAAAATAAACTTTATCACTTGTTTTGTTTAATTTTTTTGGCCCACCTAGATAATTTTTTACTTTATCTGCCCCCCCCCCTTTTTGCCGATGACTGGTTTAGATGCAATAAGATTTGTTTTCTTAGTCGTTTCGGTTAGTGACTCTCGGCACGTGCCAGCAATACTCAAACGATGGAGACACGTTAGTAAAGGATACCGAATCCACTGAATGTACCGAATGGATCTGCAAATAATAAAAATTTCAAGCGGCGAATACAGAAAGTTGTCAGAATTATTTTATCCGCAAATACTGAAACTGGGAATACAAAAAGTTGACACAATTATTTTATCCGCGAATACTGAAACCACGAATAATGAACCCGCAAATAAAGAGCTTTGACTGTACCTGCAAAGGTCAATCTCAAGATAATGCTGGCGATATGTCTGGGAGCTACTAGGGTCTACAGGCCCTTCGGTCCAAAGTGAGGCAACAGGACTGGTATAACAAATACCTACTTATCTGAATGGTTGGTCTCCATTTTGAAGCAATTTAATTTAGTATTGGAAACGTTTAAAAAATGCACAACAGGGTTTGGCTTTTCTTCAGTGGGACACTCCTAAAAGTTGACAATAGGCTAGAAAATGAGATTAGAAAAGTTTTAGGTCAACTGGAAAACATTCATGCCTCATCAAGGTTGAAATCTTGAACAAATGAAATTTTTACCGAGTTTTTCCTTCATAAAGTGAAAACTATTTGTGCTATATACCTGATTTGTGTCTCATTTAATACAAAACGTTGTTGTTTATAACTTTTAGTCTCATAAATTTTTGCTAAAACTTCAATTTGTGTTATTTAGCATTCTTAATGTCAGTTTGTGATTTAAATCCTCAACATCAGCCTAGTGAGTAAAAATTACAAAAGAACCGATTTCATTAATAAAAACAATTTTTTTCTTTTGTATTATTTGCAATAAAAGGCAAAAAAATGTAAAGTATTTTGTAACTTTATATATAGTTTCACTAATTGCAGTTAATTAATAGCTTTCCAATTCCATCACTTAAAAGAAGTGTCTCAAACTTTTTTTATTGTACTTTAGGTACATTCAAAACGGACTTCTGATAGTCTCATTTTGTTTTGATCAGTTCTGGGGATGAACAGTTGATAGGAGATCCTCAGCTTCAAAATAGAATGGAAATTACTCAGCTGTAATTTCAGTAATTGAAGAGTGGGAGGCAGGTGGAAAAATCCAGGCAATGTGTTTTGATACCACTGCAGTAAATACACTGGTCACCTAAAGGCAACTTCTGTTTTGCTACAACAATTAATAGAGCAAAATCTTGTGTGTTTACCATGTCACCATCATATTTTAGAAATTATTCTAAAAGCAGTTTTTGATTGTAAAATGTAGTCAAGCAATGGCCGTCAACCAGATTTTTTCAAAAGATTTCAGACTGGGTGATCTAAGCTTCATAAGACAAAGTACAAAACTGGCATTAAAGATAAAAATATTAGATATAGAATACTTAATCCAGATCAGATTTCAAGTTTTCTAATCAAAAAATTTAAAAACCAAGAGCCCAGGGATGATTACAAACGATTTATTTAACTTTATCTTTTTGTAGGACATCTTACTGAAAAAGAATTTTTTTCATCACACCAGATGGATAGTAAAGGCCTTTTATACTCTCAAAATATATCTTTTCAAGGATCAGTTTTCATTAAAAGAAATAGAAAAAAAGGTATTACAGAAATTTGTTTAATTATAATCAATAATTATGTAAAAATGTGGTTTAAGACCCCCAAATTAAGTTTGACTCTCAATCAAGACATACAGTTATTAAAATCATTTATTGATTACAGAAAAACTGATCAAGATGTTGCAGACAAATCATTCTCAAAAACGATAAAACATCTTAACTTGAAGCAAGTTGAATTTTCATTATTTGATGATACTTTGGAAAAAGAAGTCATCATAAGCATGAATTGATAGCTAATGTCCTTTGATGAAAAAGACTACAATGGTGAAGATGATAGGAATGTTGTAAGGAGGTGCTGCTCCGGGGTTAGTGCAAACAGTTAACACCTCAACTGTAACCACCGTTTTGAGCGCCTTGGATATTAGATTGTTATAAAGATCTTGGTCGCCTCCTTTTTGATACCCTCAAGAATGGAAAGGGAGGTTCATCAAATAAAAATCACTGCTTCTAATTCAAAGTTTAAAATATCACTGTATTCTTGAGAAAAAATTTTCAACTTCAAACATCTGTAGGCAGTTAGAAATCGTCACCCAATAATTTGACTGCAGGTTGTAAGTAATTAAAACCAGACCAAACCCCATTACTGAATAAAAGTCACATGAAGATATTTGAAAATGTTTCATCGTGCTACAAAATTTTTAAGATGGCTGCCTTTAATACACCATTTTATATGAAATGAGACAAAAATCAGGTTTCTTGGACAAATGGTTTTAACTTCATGAAGGAAAAACTGCAATTTTTCAGCAAAAATCTAATTTTTTCAAGATTTCAACCTTGCTGAGACACGGGTTAACATTATACAATTGAGTTGAAACTTTTCCAGTCTCTCTCTCACTTTTCTTTTTAGCCATTTCCCCCAGAAACAAATCGAAATTTGATTTCTTGTGACTTCCCCAGTGGATATTTTGACCATGGAAGTTTTCACAGGCCTCTAGAAACAAATTTTTTTTTTTTTTTTTTGAGGAAAGAATTAACATCACATTAGTGAGTTTAATAGCTCTTAAAAATGCCTCATCAAAAGAAAACTTAGTTGTGATGAGTCTGGCGAGTAAGAAGTGTTGTTGCAATCGAATGACAATTTTTGAGTGCATGCATTCCTTCAAATTTGCGTTTAGCTATTATGTGAGTGAGCTGTAAAGGCAAAAGATAACAAGTTTTCAGTCCTTTTGAGATTTGAGAAAAAGAAGAAGAGGAAAGAAGAAAAAGCAGCAAACTACAAAGACTCTACCCAGAAGACCTTGCAAACAGCCTGCAACATGAATGTGTGATTTTCAGATATTATATAAAATCCGAAAAAAGTAATAAAAAAACCTTGAGACAATTAGACGTATTAGACAGAGAAAACAAGCTGGAAGAGGGGTTTCTGTACACTGATATTATGTTACGTAAGTTTACCCATACAGCAGTGATGAACTACAATGCAGATTGCTCATTCTTTATGCTACGATGAATTAAAAATTACATGTGCTTTTGCAAAAGCAAAGAATGCTTAAAAAAACTTAGCTATTCTTAAGGTAGAGACTGATATAGTAACATCATTGAGCTATGATGATGTTGTTGACTATTTTTCCAACAGTTTGGCACATTGCAAACATTTATTGTACTATGATATGTTTAGAAAAGTAATTTTCTTTTACTTGTATCATTACTTGTCTCAAAAGCTCACTCCATTTTGATAAATTAATTTCAATATTTTGTTACGACTTGGAGTACTGAAATCCCGAAATAATCTTTAATATAAATTTGTCACAAATGTTTTGCAAATATTAAATGCACTTCTCAAAAAATTATACATGTTTTTTTTTTCCAAAGTCTGTAACACCTTATTCTAAACGTGATAAATAACTATGGAAACAAAGTGTAAGTTTTTATTTGTTAACTCGTAGCTTTTTATCAGATACTGGGGTAGCCAATGATATTTGCCAGAGGTGCAAAACTTAGAAATATGTCCCAAGTTTTACTGATCTTATTTCCTATCCAGTTGACACCTGGTAAATTTAAATCCCCATCAACTGAATATGATTCTCATTTATCCTCAAGAGACTCAGCATATATTAATATCTGGATGTTGTGGATCATTTTTTCCTCAATTGCTGATAATATTAATAAATAAATTACCCCAAAGCTTTGGCGTAATTTATTTATTAATATAATCAGCATATATTCTTTCACTGTTGTAAGTAACAAAAACCTTAAAAGTAACTCATGGCGGTGATCTATGAACATCAGTGAATAGTAATAGCCTTTTATACCATACACCTTTATTTGGGTGTTGACTTGTGTTTTGTTGATTTTTAATTGTGAAAAAGCCTTTGGGTATCTTCTAGGCAAATTATGGTTAGTTCATGAACAAACATTTTGGTTGTCAACATAGAACCCAGTCATATACCAGAGAAATTACATTTTGAAGTCCAGACCATGGTTATCATTATTCTTTGTTTGGGTTTTCAACGTGGCGTTTGGTATATTTCCATGCTTCACTCAGTTCACAGCCTCTGTCCGTCTTAGGTTTGCTGGATGTTTGAATAAGTAGACTGCTTCTTGGATAATCAACAGCAAATATCCTTCCAGTTTAGCCAACATCTTTGTATCTGTCCAAAACACATTATGTTATTCACTGAAAATTCTATTTACTAGCATCCTTGAGTCAATATGTAGTGAAGCAGCTTTCTATGGACAAGTATAAGCTACCACCGGTACTGCATCATACATAAAAGCAGTAGAACTAATAATCGTTATAATAAAAGATTTGGCTCCATAAAATATAATAAAATGAGAATATTAAAAATTTAAAAGAAAGTAACTAATGTGTTCATTGTTGATTTGTAAAAGCATAAATAAAATGTGATAGTCTAAAAAAGTGAAAATAAGATAGGAAACATGAAAACAGAAAGTATTTATTCGTTTCTCAACAGAAAAGTAAATAATGTAAAAGATGTAAACAATTTTTTAAAGTAATAGTATAGTAAGATGGAAAAAAAAAACAAGTAAATTTTTCTTAATACAATATAGTTGGATAATGGAAACAAAGAAACTGCAGCAAGGCACTGAATATTTAATTTTTTAAAAAATTTAATTTAATTGCAATGGAGAGCACACTCCGGTGGCAATTTCCCCACACACCCAACTTCCCCCATCCTGCACCCAACTACATTTACCCTCTACAAATTTCAACTTTAAATTCTTTTAATGTTTTCAGTAAGTTATTCATCATTCCCCTTGTGTAACTCAATCCAATCCCTGACACCCTTACCTAAAAAAGAAAATCTTCCCACACCCTTGTGCCTGAAATCGAGTGCCTGTTTGTGTTCATGGTCATCTTTTCCCTTCCATGAACTACTTTTCATACCTACTGCAATATCTTCCCATGCCTCATCGCCATTATATGCCCTGTACACTCCCATGACCCTCCTCAACCTCCTCCTGTCTTGCAATGAATCCCATTCCAGCTCTTATCATATCTGTCACTGATTGCATTCTGCAATAATTTCCAGAAACAAATCTAGCAGCCCTTCTTTGCACCTTCTCCAACTCCTGTATTTGATACTGAAAATGTGGGTCCCATACTTCACTACCATATTCGAGCAATGGTCTGACCAAAGTTTTGTAACCCAATTCCTTTACTTCTCTCGTGCATTCCCTCATCACTCTCTCCAACAAGTGCAGAATTTTGAAACCTTTTCCTACCACCTCTTCAATGTGTCAATAAGATAGGATAGGGAAAAATAAATAGATACCCATCAATTATCACAGATGAAGGCAGGAGGGCGAGACTAACACACAAAAACATAAACAAAATTCACAATATTTCGACGTCTGATTCATGTGAGAGGCGAGACATATGGCAGGGGGAAAGATGTGGTCACATCCCAACCCGCCACATGGTGTAGCCACATCCCAACCTGCCACATGGTGTGACCACATCTTTCCTCCTGCCATATGTCTCACCTGTCACATGATTCAGACTCATGTCAAAATATTGTGTTATGTTTATGTTTTTGTTTTTACGTGTTCCTCGCGCCCTCCTGCCTTCATCTGTGGTAAGTGAAGGGTATCTATTTATTTTTCCCTATCCTATCTTTTTTTAATACAATGTAGAATAGAATGAAACAATATTTAAATAAAGCTAAAAAATATAATGAATATATCAGATAATCTTAGAACCAAAGAGTCCAACAGAAGTAAATAGTTCCTCCACTTGTAAACAAATCTATTTAACAGCAATTAAACAAGTAATTTGGCTGTAAATCAATGAAGGAGTTGCAAACTAGAATCTTGAATACGGAAAAATATAAATAATTAATTTCAAGAAGATAAAACATTGGTTTATCAGCTAGATAGTTTGTTTTAAGTGTAGTGAAATACTTCTTCCACCAACCTATTTGAGTCAGAAGGACAGGAAAGATAAAATTAAGAGAAATAAGGTGCCGCACTGATCCTTATATGAATTCTTTTTTCCCTCGTACCATTAGGGACTGGAATGCACAACAAAGTGATTAGCTTTGGTGCTGAGCACCCTCTGCCACCCACAATTTTGTGAATTGCAGAGTATATATGTAGATGATTGTAGATGCTGGCAAATTGTTTGTCTGTAATTGTGATGTATTGGGTAAAAAAAGTAAATAAAAAAACAGAAATCCATGAATTGGAAACAAAATAAGATATAGAAATTTGCGAGGAATAAAGTTAAAAATACCGAGCAAGATTTATGATTTAATTAGAGACTCACAAATTAAAAATTCATTGCATGTGCAGACTTCAGTGAATTTATATTGATATTTTAATAAAAGTATTAAGGAAGAAAATGTTCCTAAAAACTACCCATACAAATTGTAAAAGTTCAAAAAGATTGGGAAAAAAAAACAACAGATTTATTGGTCAGAATAGTAAGCCTGTTACCAACTGAAGTCAAAATGATGTGTCCCATTCTTGATAAAAATTAAAAAAGCACTTAATTTACGATATAACTCCTCAAACGTGGGAGAAGAAAAAGGTTTGCTTAAAAGAAAGACCAGGAAATATGGATACACTTTTGAACTTGTTTGTTTTTTTGGGGGGAGGGGGGGGGGGAATAGATAAAATTGATGTGTCACATGGTTGTGCTCAGGCTCACAGAAGGTTTAGAAATGTCCAGTTTCAGTGTGATGTTGTCTCCTGTGGCAACCATGAATGTGTGAATTCTGTTGTAACAAAGACATTAGGTGACAGGAACATTTGAAAACATAAAACTAAGTAGCGAGGTTGTTTGAGTGAATATTTTGATGGTTTTTTTAAATTAAGAAATTGTATAAATAATGTGTTACCTATATTCTTGTGAATCTTGATTTTTAGTGGGGGTTAGTCAGCCACACTGTTGGTTCGATTCGGAATTATTACCATCAATGGAACCTGCAGTCTTAACATGGATCAAAGCTATATATGAGAAGTTACATACCAGAAACTTTACCATTCAGAAAACAGAATATATTCAATTCTTAAGGAGTTTTTGTTTCCATTTAACAGTCAACGATAATCTTGAGACTCTGACACCTTCGTAAGAAGTTAGCGGCTGAAATGTGTTAGCAACCAAACAGAGAAGATCAAGTGATTTCGTATATCCATGAGATCTGTAACTAAAACCTCCACAGTAAGAGTTTGAAGGAATAAAATGTTGTTACACCCCCAACAGTGATTTTTTTCTTCTACAAACATTGGAATGTGAAAACGTTTTACACAATACTTGCTCATTTATTTTATGCAAATAAAAACCTTTAAGATATATTGGGAATAGAAAATCAATTAAAAAATATACAAATAACAGGTAAAATCACCACTATTATTGAACACTTAAAGTTAGCTACTGATTGGTTGCAGTGGGATGAGTGCCTAACCAGGTTGTCTACTTGCAGTGCAGCATCTTATCCTGAACAAATTCGTAGTTCTTTAGTAACTCTTGCAAGCCTTCCTTTCCTATGTTCAAGTTTTTGATTAACTCATCATTACTAAATCGATAATTTATTTCTTTGAGTACAAAACAGCATTGGCCTAAAAATGACAACTTTGTGGTACCGTGGCCAACATTACAAGTGTTACAATTTGTTTTTAATTTATATGTCCTGCAGAAATAACTACTTTAGAAGTTGACACATTCTACAATAATAATAATAATAAAATGCATACCTATGAATGAAATACACTAAGAGACATTGTATCAGAATGACTGACATCATCAGTCATGAATAAATATTTGAAGAGCAATTACGAATAATATATGAATAGGAAGAGATAGCTATAACCATAAATTAAAAGTTTAGTTCCCATATTCAGGAAGTAGATAAGTTTTCAGGGTTTAGGGTTAATAATTAATGGAGATGCTGGCCAAACTAACAGCGAAATAATTTGAAGTAAATATCTGAATCCAATAAATTCCCAAAATGGAGAATAAGCTGTATCAAAATGTATAACAATAAATTCTGATAATAGAGACAACAAAAATGCTGGTAAGCAATTCCTTATCAATTATAATCTGTAATTGAAAACAAGTTGCAGTTCACTGTTCAATCCAGGAAAACTAAAATGTAAAGCACGTTGTGTTGAAAAATTAGAAAAAAATTGCTACAATGAAGGTAGAAATGGGGCAAATGTATTTTTTGAGCTATTTACATTTTTGTAAACAATTACTTGATAAAGAATGGCAATAATTAAAATGCTTTATCACTATTAACCTTGATGCATACAGTTAAATTCTCAAGTGAGTTCAAGTTGACATTACGTAAAAATATCTTCTGAAACAAAGAAGAGGTACACAGTGTAACAGTCATCAAACCTAAATTTAAATGGAATTGTATTTTATGAGGCATTTGTAGTAAGCTAGAGTTTGGTTGGATATGATCTTCTATGTCTGTTTTGCAATTTATTGTAAATCAATGTATATAGACTGTTTTATGAACAGAAGTTATTTAGAGGCCATTTAATATGTTTAAGGACAGAATTGTGCAAGAGAATTGCTTAAATGTTTGTAATTCCAAGTATTAATACTAGTTAAGATGTCTAAAGGACAATTTGCTACAATTTAAAATGATTTCTGTTAATAATTTTGTGTTTAATTATCTTTAATTTCCATTTCTGACCATTTTGTAATGATTCTAAATGATTATGTATTAATTCTAATAGTTTTTAATATGTTCCAATTGTTTAATGATTGTTAATGTTCAAGAAATATCTGTCGGAATCCTTTGTAGTGTTCTAGAAATTTCGATGGAGCTTATATAAAGCAAACATCCGAGACAGAGAGACAGTTTTAAAGTGACAGTTTTTACAGACTCAATTTACGGCGGCCAAGGACTGTACTGTCTGTGGAAGAAGTGTTGTCTGCAATCGCTGGATTGTATGTATACATGTAACCAATATCTTTGACGTCATGCTTGTGAAAATAAAAACAAGTTTAATTTGAACTGTATGGTGGACTGGTTATTTATCATATTAATTAAACCATGAACCATCTAACAACAGATTCCAGTAGAATGACAAATCATCAGTTGAAATAGCAAGCTTTCAGTGTTCCCCACTCTTTCATTACCTGGGCAAGCAATTTCCAACAACAGAGTTGAGAGTGGCCACTGTTTCCACAGTAATGATTAATTTAGGAAAGCATTACACAACTGGTAGAGGAAAATTGGCACTAAGTAGTAGAAAAAGTGTGAAGAAACATTTTCATGGCAAAAATGAAGGTTGAAAAAAGAATGAATAAGTAAAAGATAATAAATAATAATAAAGTATGTGTGGGTTTTTTTTTTTTTTTAGTTTTATTTTATAAAACACTGAAACTTACTTATGGGTATAGCCTAATACTAATCTTCCTTCTGTTCTGACATTACATATAGCTAAAACATTATGACATTCTGTATGATGTTACCTGCAGCCCATCTGTTCTACAATGTGATACATTTGATACATCTGATACACCTGTAGACTTCATCTCTTCATTTTTATTGTAATTGTTTATTTACTTACATAGTTAAAATAAAATTAAAAAAACACACACACACACACAGTATGTACTGTACTTTATACTTTATTTTTTATTTTTGTTTAAGTATTATATTTACCTCTCACTCCAACCAATACGACACAAGAAATGTGATAACTCACTATTATTATCTAAGAACACCTAGATCAGCACTTCTCAATCTTTTTCAACCCAAGGACCAGAAAAATGTTAAAAATAATTCTATGAACTACTAACTTATATGGACATTATGTATATCACTTATATTTGGGATATATTGTATTGTACCAATATAACCTAAGAAATCTAAAACCATATTTTGAATTACTATCAAAACACAGTTAGGAAATTGGAAGTAAACTATTAAAACTGAATTATGTATTGAACAGATTCTTAATATTTATTAACGAAATTAATGTTATGTCTGCAGACCAACTGTTCCATCTTCCTACACAACTGGTTCAAAATCACTGAATTAGATGAAGTGAATAACAACAATATTAATCATGGAGGGCAACAGTTTTACTAAAATTTCTTCTGATAATGATAGTGAAAAAGATGCACTACATTCATAAATATGCCAACCATTTTGTTTAACATTCAAAAGTGATGTGAAACTTACTTCTTTCATTTTCTCCACTGGTTTTATATTTCTGCAGTGCATGGAAAAAATACTTCTGCGATGCGTTGGGAGATCAAAGCAACTTAAAACAGCTTCCATTAAAAACTCAAATTTGATTGAATCACTGTGTTTAAGTAAAGGAAAATTGAAGAAATTTTACCACTCTAATAAGAATGTATTATGTAAAGAAAAAGTTAACTACAATTAGAACAGTACTTGAGTGTGTAGAATCTAATAATACAGGAAATCACAACAATGAAAGAAACCATCTGCTATTAAAATAAAACATGACCTATTGCTTCAAAACGACATATTACAGGGTTAGCATTAAAAAAGACCAACTTTTTTTTTATTGGTACAGACCAGATATCAAGGTTTGGTTCAATGGAAGTGATTGACGAGATAACATTTTAAAATATGCCTTGACTGACCGCTCTCAGATTCTTTAGCAAATGTAAAATGAAAATAAAGATATTGCTAACATATCCAACAATGAGGAATAAACCTCAAAATGAGAGGGAGATAAAGTATGTGTATAAATTCATATGCAATTAAACACTGTAAACTGATACTTGATTTCAGGTGCAAGAAAGTGGAAAAAAGGTTTCTTTTGTAGATATGAGAATTCGCATGTCTTAAAGATATCAGGATGTGACATTTTACCTTATGTTGAAACGTTATTGAAATTGAGTCTAATTACTTGATGCTTACATGGAAAAGTGTGATAGTAAAAGGAGACAATTGAATAAAGGAAACAAAGAAACTGCCACAAGGCACTGAAAATAAGATAGGACAGGGAAAATAAACAGTTACCCGTCACTTACCACAGATGAAGGCAGGAGGGTGAGACACGTAAAAACACAAAAACAAACGAATTGCACAATAGTTCGACTTTAGTCTTAGTCATGTTGGAGGCGAGACATATGGCAGGGGGAAAGATGTGGTCACATCCCAACCCGCCACCTTGGCTGAATTGATACTTAACAACAACTTCTACTTCAAAGGCAATATCTACTATCAAACCTGTGACACTGACATGGCTCCCTCTTATGCTAGCTGGTACAGACATTTTTTGAATCCCTCTCAAGTCCCTCATGTGGTTCAGACTCATAAATGATATTTTTAGGATCTGGATACATGGGCCTGTTAAAGGCATTTGGCAGATGAGCAATAAAATGGTGGTAAAACATTGGAGTGGATGAAAAACTGATTTGCAGGATAGAAGAATTCTTAAAATGTAGAGAGCAAAAATTTAGGGCAAGAAATGCAGAATCAAAACAAGTGGAAGTGAAAGTGGGAGTGCCACAGGGTAACGCATTGGGACCATTGTTATTCATTATTCTAATGAATGATTGTGTTGTTATTATACTATCAGAAGTTAGGTGGTTTGCAGATAAATTCAAAGATGAGTCAGCTCATTAGGTACACAGATAAAAAAGACAAAAGTTCATTATGATAATAAAGAGGGGAAGGAATTGCTTGTTGAAGAATTGAAATGTAAGTACCTAGGCATAGCATTTGATAATAAGTGCAACTGGCCAGGACACATTGGAGAGAAGGTTTCAAAATCATCTATATAAATGAGACAGTTAGGATGTATATTTGGATGTACTGTCAGTATCAATCATGCCTTAATTGCTCAACAGATTTACATGAAATTTGGCATGGAGTAAGTAAATTGTATGCTTAGTGACATAGGATAGGTTTAATCCAGCAAAAAAGAATAGTTCCTTTAGTAATTGACATTAATATCAATTCGCAAACAAAGAGTTTCCTACTTCATAGATGCAGTGCTACATTTACCCTTTGCTTTTTACATAAATCGCAAATACTACTTTTCAGAAATAAAAGTAAAAACCTTCAGTTGTATGCACATTTGTGTTTAATTCGGAAGCCATAAAACTGATGCACTTGACAAATAATAGTTTGGAAGCAGGAGATATAAATCTGTACTTAACCTCAATTTTTAAGAGAAATAATAAAAAAAAAAAAGAAATGGTAGGTAAATTCACAAAGAGATGTTTTCAGTTGCATACATAAAACAGTATGACATCTCAGATATTACACCGTAATTCAACTCGTAATAAATCGGTCATAATATACGTAAAAAAAAGTACAATACTTACAGTATACCAGCACAAAAGTCGGTTCACTAAAAGTGAAAAAATGGTCGTGTGTGAACTGTTTTTGTATGTTCATGACTAATACATAAAGGTTCAATTTATTACCTGTGTGTTTTTTCTCTCGCTCCCCCTCCCCCTACTATTCACTCCCTGTAACATTTCAAATTATTTTCATCAAAATTTAAAACTTAACAGAAGATAACTAGAAATCAGTTCAAATAGTAAACTATGATAAACAAAACAGTGTTTTTTGCACACTGTACAATATTCCGGAAATAACTATTAAATCCTTCAATTAAACCAAATGTATTCAATGGTCTAAGGTGGAAACGTTTTGTTTCAAATAGTCATATTAAGAGTAGTTTACATCGCAATACACGTCATCACTAATACGGCACTAATGAAAGCAGCTCATTTATTACTAATAATAACTAAGTCCTGCTCCCTCGTGCTGTAATAAGAACATTCTGGTCCAGGCAGCATTTCAACCTAATAATAATGCCACTACAAAATCAAATGATACAGACACACCTTAACACATTAAATGCACCAGAACTAATGTCGAGTAGAAGCAACATCTTATATACATAAAAATCTCGCGTCACGATGTTTGACCAAGATAAACTCCAAAACTACTTAACCGATTTTGATGAAATTTGACTTACTGTGTGTAATTTGCTCCAACTTAAAAGATAGGATAGTTTTTATCTCGAGTATTGATATCAATATTCATTATTGCAAATTAAATGTTTGTTACAGGACAATGATTTGTAATTATTTGTAAGTTTTGTAAGTTCCGTAAGTGTGAGCGGTCTGGTGGCTCAGTGGTTAAGTTGTCTAATTATAGATCGAAAGTTCCCCGGTTCGAATCCCTGTCTCAATGGGGATATTCATAGGCACTTAACCCAGCCTACAACTCTGGCAGAGCTTGCTTTGTAATGTTAAGTACGCCAAGATGGTACTGTGGTTCGGATTCCACGTTAAACTGTGGGTTCCCTGAACCTAGTAGGATTGATGGCCTAGGTTAAGGTGGCTACGATATGGGTGGAATGCGCAGCCAATAGAATCTCTGTTACCACGTCATTATGATAACACAAAACTATTATTATAGTTCCATAACTTTCTAACAGAGAGCGAAGTGTTAATTTATCAACACAACACTTGATTATCTTGATTGGGTAACCATCCAGTAGATGGCGTTGTGTTTCAGTTTCTTTATGCTACAGTCTATTCCACAACATATGTGTTTATGTTTACGACATAACCGAGTTTCTCGAATTTCTCATGTATTATCATTCCTATAAGTGTGCTGTGTTCTATACTAATATTATAAATGTGAAAGTAACTCCGTCTATCTGTCTCTCTGTCCGTTTGTTACACTTCTTGGGCTAAAAGGCTAATCCGATCATGATGAAATTTGACAAAGAAATGCTATTTGGCATTAGGATAGATATAGCATACTTTTTTCTGTATAAAAAATACATGTTGTCATATAATTTTGAAAAATTACTGAATGGCAGTAGACAGACACATAGGATGTGTAAGTCTCTGTACGACCTGTGCGCATAGCCGTCTGGTAGCTCAGTGGTTAAAGAGCTTGCTTACTGCTGTTTGGAGTGTGATCTCTGGTTCAAATCACAGTGGAAGCAAAGGTTTTAAAAATTATTTGTGATTGTATGAGTAACGCCTAGACCGTTGGTTGTTCGGATTGCATGTTAAACTGCAGATACCACAAATTTAGGGGTACAATGCGAGGCAAATCGTAGGTAGTCTAGCAATGCTTAGGTGTACACTTTTTTTTACGTTATATTAATAGTTCAGAGGTTGTTACTCTCGCAGTCAATGTGTGTGTGATCTACAATAATCTATACTAATATTATAAATGCAAAAGTAGCTCTGTCTCTCTGTCTGTCACGTTTCTTGGGCTAAACGGATAATCCGATCATGATATTTGATGAGAAGATGCAATTTGGCATTAGGATGGACATAGCATATGTTTTTCTGTATAAATAATACATGCTGTCATATAATTTTGAAAAATAACTGAACGGCAATAGACAGACGCATAGGATGTGTAGGTCTCTGTACTACCCTTCCAGATACCCATCTGGTAGCTTATTGGTTAAAGCGCTTGCTTACTGATGTTTGGAGCATCACCTCTGGTTCAAATCCCTATGGAAGCAAAGATTTTAAAAATTGTTTTTCACTGTATGAGTAACGTATGGACCATCAGTTGTTGGGTTTGAATGTTAAACTGTATATACCACAAATTTAGGGGTGCAATGCGAGGCAAATAGTAAATAGTCTAGCAATGCTGTACATGTACACTTTTTTACGTTATAATGACCGTTCAGGGGTTGTTACTCTCACAGTCAGTGTGTGCATGTGAACTGCACTAACAATACCATAAATGCAGAAGTAAGTCTCTGTCTTTTTATTACGTTTTGACGACTAAATGGCTATACCGATATTGATTAAATTTGACAAGGAAATACTCTGTATCTGTAGGTAGGGCACAGAACATTTTTTTCAGTATGAATAACAGTTGAAGTCACGAAATTTTGAGAACTTATCGAATGGTGACAGAGAGATGGATGTGTGTGTTAGTATGTAATATTACGTCGGTTGCTCAAGCTGTGCTTCTCGCGTAGTGTGTTAGTGTATGATTTGTTAATAAATTTCATTTAGAAACAAAAAGTATTATTTAGGTAACAATGAAAGGAAAGAAATGCCGCGAGGCAATATTTACATGGAAAAGAAAGGGAAAATACACCCAACACTCACCAAAGCTGAAGGGAGGAGGGCAGCAGCAACACAGCACAACACACAAACAAATAAAAAACAATATTTCGGGTGAAGAATCCCCTTTTTCAAGTAAACAGATAGGTGGCTGGTCTTGCGCAAGACTTGCGTCGGACGCAGCCACTCATAGAACGCAACAGACCGTCGGAGGTGGTGGGGGCAGCAACGATAATATAACCGCGAGTATACGAAAGATTGAAATGATCAAAAAAAAATATATACATATATATTAGTTATTAAAAATATATATAAAGAAAAAATATAATTGAAAAAAAAAATTATGAAACTATTGAACTATTGTACTGGCCAGTGGTGGGTGTATAGGGTGAGGATGGAAGATGTTAACGGAAATTAAGGCCTGGGGGATGTCTGGTTTGAAGGATGTGTTGATATGCCAATTCCCACCTGCGGAGTTCAGATTGGGAGGTAGTGTCTGGAAGTACTCTAATGGCTCTTACTGTGAAGCAGTTATTAAGGTCACGGGTATTGTGAGTACTGGCATGGTGAGCAACGGGGAGGTCCAGGTTTTGGGAGTAAACTGTCTGTCTGTGACCATTCATTCTGATGGATAATGAGTTTGAGGTCAGGCCAATGTAGGAACTTGGACAGTGGAGGCAGGTGAGCTGGTAAATCAGATGGGTGGTTGTACAGGTGGCATGACCTATTATGGGGTAGGTTTCACCAGTTGTAGGATTGCTATAGGTAGTGGTAGGTGGATGCATACCGCAAGTTTTGCAACGGGGTCTCTTACAAGGGAAGGATCCAAACAGTGGTTTAGGAGCATCAGAGGCTTGATATTTATGTACAAGAATGTTTTTTAGATTAGGCGGTCTGCTGAAGGTGACTCGGGGTGTGGTGGGAAGGATAGATGGAAGAATGCGGCGCATTTCAGGAAAGGATCTAAGAAAGTCATAGCCCAGACGAAGAATTTTGTTTAGGGATTCCAGGCCAGGGAAAAACAGGGTTCTGATTGGCTTTAGGTTGTTTGTGTCGGTGTGGAGGACTGTCCCTGACCCTTGATACTTGTTTTTGAATTAGTTCTGGAGGATAATTGCGGTTTATGAGTGCCTGGGTCAGATTGTTGGTGTAGAGGGTAAAGGACTCGTGATCAGAGCATATGCGTTTGCCCCGAATGGCTAGGCTGTATGGAATGGAACGTTTTGTGTGATATGGATGGCAGCTATCAAAATGGAGATATTGTTGTAGGTTAGTGGGTTTTATGTGGACAGAGGTGTGTAAGTGACCGTTCCGTACAGAGATGTCTACATCCAGAAAAGTGATGTCAGTCTGAGAGTAGCACCAGGTGAAATTTAAGGAGGAGAAGTTATTCACCTGGTGCTACTCTCAGACTGACATCACTTTTCTGGATGTAGACATCTCTGTACGGAACGGTCACTTACACACCTCTGTCCACATAAAACCCACTAACCTACAACAATATCTCCATTTTGATAGCTGCCATCCATATCACACAAAACGTTCCATTCCATACAGCCTAGCCATTCGGGGCAAACGCATATGCTCTGATCACGAGTCCTTTACCCTCTACACCATCAATCTGACCCAGGCACTCATAAACTGCAATTATCCTCCAGAACTAATTCAAAAACAAGTATCAAGGGTCAGGGACAGTCCTCCACACCGACACAAACAACCTAAAGCCAATCAGAACCCTGTTTTTCCCTGGCCTGGAATCCCTAAACAAAATTCTTCGTCTGGGCTATGACTTTCTTAGATCCTTTCCTGAAATGCGCCGCATTCTTCCATCTATCCTTCCCACCACACCCCGAGTCACCTTCAGCAGACCGCCTAATCTAAAAAACATTCTTGTACATAAATATCAAGCCTCTGATGCTCCTAAACCACTGTTTGGATCCTTCCCTTGTAAGAGACCCCGTTGCAAAACTTGCGGTATGCATCCACCTACCACTACCTATAGCAATCCTACAACTGGTGAAACCTACCCCATAATAGGTCATGCCACCTGTACAACCACCCATCTCATTTACCAGCTCACCTGCCTCCACTGTCCAAGTTCCTACATTGGCCTGACCTCAAACTCATTATCCATCAGAATGAATGGTCACAGACAGACAGTTTACTCCCAAAACCTGGACCTCCCCGTTGCTCACCATGCCAGTACTCACAACACCCGTGACCTTAATAACTGCTTCACAGTAAGAGCCATTAGAGTACTTCCAGACTCTACCT
Organism: Vandiemenella viatica; assembly: GCA_031002005.1. Lineage (NCBI taxonomy): Eukaryota > Metazoa > Arthropoda > Insecta > Orthoptera > Morabidae > Vandiemenella > Vandiemenella viatica. Next base: position 15,327,283 of record JARYHS010008075.1, on the reverse strand, counting down.
CCCAATCTGAACTCCGCAGGTGGGAATTGGCATATCAACACATCCTTCAAACCAGACATCCCCCAGGCCTTAATTTCCGTTAACATCTTCCATCCTCACCCTATACACCCACCACTGGCCAGTACAATAGTTCAATAGTTTCATAATTTTTTTTTTTCAATTATATTTTTTCTTTATATATATTTTTAATAACTAATATATATGTATATATATTTTTTTTGATCATTTCAATTTTTCGTATACTCGCGGTTATATTATCGTTGCTGCCCCCACCACCTCCGACGGTCTGTTGCGTTCTATGAGTGGCTGCGTCCGACGCAAGTCTTGCGCAAGACCAGCCACCTATCTGTTTACTTGAAAAAGGGGATTCTTCACCCGAAATATTGTTTTTTATTTGTTTGTGTGTTGTGCTGTGTTGCTGCTGCCCTCCTCCCTTCAGCTTTGGTGAGTGTTGGGTGTATTTTCCCTTTCTTTTCCATGTAAAAAGTATTATTTAGTATAGATGTCAATTTTCTCTGTACTATTACTTTGTGTCTGCTTAAATGTTTCTGGCACCAGTTTATTTTTCCTTCTTTTTTGACATGCCTTGCAGGCATAAACAGGCCTAAGGCATAGCTCTAGTAAGGCACGAGCAGCTAAAGTTATTAGAACCAAAGGATCGGATGTTAATGCTGAAGAAAATATCAAGCTGAAATAAAGCTGCCCTTAGTTAACTCTCCAGCTCCCCCTCCCCCCCTCCCCAAGCACACACACACACCTTCATTTCTTTTTCTGTTTTTAAATATGTTGGAAATTGATTCTCTTCATGAGACAGGTTCAACGGTAGAATGATATAGTGATGGTTTTCCTGTCATATTATGCCAACTCGGTGTTGTTTGGGACCATTCTTACGTTACCAACAGCTTATTCTATATTCAATTCTGGCAACAAAATTCTTAATCCATGTGTACGAAATCGTTGGTATCAGCTAGTTTTCTATAAGAGGATTCATTATTGCCTTACCATAAATTATCACAATTAATTTTATTATACTCACACCACCTTCAGTATGACTGTGCAGCTGGACAAAAGCACGCACACTAACATAATCATTGTAGCGTGATATAAACTTGACCTGCAATATTAACGTAAGCTGTGTTAGGAGTTGTAATGAATTCGAGAATTCCCACTGTACAGTGTAAGTTACAAGTATTTTAGTACACATTTGTAAATTATGTTAGTTTAATAATTGTCATGATGCTGATGCCATAGTTCATGTGACTGGATGTAGTTCCACATGTATTCATTATATACTATGCTTTTATGATTGCCATATTGCAACGGTCATTTTTCAGCCATTTTTTAGCAGTTGCTTTGATATCACGATCTGAAATTGTGGGTCTAGTTTATTTTGCAATTCATGTCTTCAATAACATGCAATATAATGGATGTATTACTACGCGCTTGATAGAACCCCTGATTTTCTAGCGACAATATTGGCAGAGTTTGTGGATTGGTTGAAATACTGCTTGAACCAGAATGACAACTGAAACTTTATTAGTAATTAAAGCTGCTTTCACGGATGCCAAATTAGTGACATGTATCGTATTGTACTTAAACTGTATCAAAAGATCATTAATAATAGTTCCAGTGCAGGAAATGTAAATCAGTACTTAAACTAATTTTTTTAAGTTTCACACTGTTGGTAAGAATGTCTTCAGTTGTGGACATGAAATAGCGTGACTTCTCAGGTATCACACCATAATCCGTTCGTAATATAGGTGTCAAAATTTGAGTCAAGGTACTGATTTCTAAGGCGCTGTATTAACGAAGGTTGTGGTAAGTTCAAAATACAGCCTGGAACAGAATGATTACTAATATTCCATCGTGCACAGTGGATTTGGAGTGAAGAAGGTGGTTGCCATTCTGAATTCTGACTATAATGATGTCAGAATCTGCTCAAGATGTCTACTGCCACTAAGTGAGTAATGTATGTAACCGTATCTTTCAGCGAGCATTACACTTTTCTTAGCTATGTCCCGGCTTTGAGGTATACTTTTCATTGAAGAATAAAAGTCAAGGAAGCAGTTGGCAATATTCTCAACCCTATAAGATAAATTTTTCTGTTGGCAGTACTCTGAACTAAGGATATTCATTAAACATCAATGCACCATATCCATTTGATGTTTGCCATACGATATATCAGATTGATTTGATGTTTTGACAAAGAATTTTTCTATTCGATGCATCGATTTTAAAAAAAAATAAAAACATTGACTCAATGGAAAACGTAACTCTGGCTAATAATGACAAAGAACAATAGAAATAAATTTTAAAATTAGTGAATTTATACAACATTAAATTAAGTTACTTCAATTTGAAGTAAATCCCATTAACAGGAAGTGACACCTGTGAGCAACTAGCACGACATAACAACGGTGAAGATGAATTTTTCTTGCAGTTGACTATCCGGCCTGTACGTGTGAATGAATTAAATTAATTTCTTTGCCGGTGATTCAGGAAGTTCTGACAAGATGAAACAGCAGATACTATACGATTGAGAGGTTTTTAGAGTTATGCATTGTGGTCAATAATATAATTATTCACCATAAAAATGCACCCAATGTGTCAAAACTGTCAATTCTCTCTTCTGTATTACAAGTATTTTGTCCCCTCAAAGCTCCAACCAGTGCCTGGCGATAGGTACTGCACTAGCAGCAATGTGATTCCATTAATTCATTGCTTAGTTTTAAAAATACAATCCCTCAGACTGAAAGACTCACTCGCCAAAGAGTTGAAATCATTTGTGCTTAAAGAAATTGATAACAGAATGGATGCTATAGAGAGAGTGACTTCACTCCATAGCAACTGTATTGGATCCGAGTGCACTTTAGGGACACACTTTCTTGCTCTACAGCAGTCGCAAAAATCGAAGACTTAATGACAAATGCCACACAAAATTTTGAAATGTCAGAATCTGATTCTGACCAATCTGAAAAACCAGAAGAGAACTTTTCTTTATGGGAAGATCGTCACAAATCAGTAAACAAGAGCTGAAAACTAACACAGTCTAAGAATGCAATTCTGATGAATTATCTATTTACTTGCATAGTCCAGTAGGAAGACTCAATGCGAATCCTTTGAAAATCTGTAGTGATATAAAGCTATATAAAATTGCCTTTAAATACTTGACTATTGTGGGGACTTGTTTTCCATATGAACGTTTATTTTCGAAGGCTACTCAAATAGTCAATCAGCAAAGAAATAGAATGAAAGTAAAACGATTGAGTAACTTTTGTTTCTGCACAGTTTGCCTAACCACCAATGGTGTTAAGTAGTTAAAGACCTAAAATTAATATTTTTAGGCAGAATTAGTATTTAATGACTGCTATTTTATTGTAATGGTCTGGTATCGTAATAAAATATTTCTGTTAATCTGTAGTTTTTGTTTCACTTACAAAGATATATCTAACTCATACAACATAACTTAACCAACACAAAGCATTATAAAATTAATATTTTAATGTTTGGTGAACAGTGATGCTCTGGCCTAGCATTCGCGAGGATGCAGGTTCGAATCCCCGTCTGGGCATCAAAGTTTGGGTTTTCCATGTTTTCCCCAATCACTCCTGGTGAATACGGGGCTGGTTCATTCAAAAGGCTTGTTCCAAATTCCTTCCCCTTACTTGCACCCAGTCATTTCCCACCTCTAATGACCTCTATCTCTACAAGGTTTAAAGCCATAAACAACAAAAAGCATAAAATTAAACACATAATTACAGCTACAGCACTACACTTCTGGTACAGTGTTACTCTGTGTTTACAAGGACCAAATGAAGACCTATATGCGTTCAACTGGAAATGGTGAATATCAAACTAATGTCACATTTTCTCTTGGCGATTTTAAAGGAAAGAGATGATGAAACGACATTTGCCGACAAATATTGTTGGTTTGTATTTGTTGAGCTAAGAAAAATATAAAAGTATTCGATATTGAAAAATATCGATGCTTTTAAGCAATGCATCTTAAAACATCGATGCTGTGTTCTGATGTATTACAATGAATAAAAAAAAATCGATGTACTTTCTAAGTGGACACTCTGAACAGTAACAAAAACATTTATACCATAACACACTTTCAAGCAGACAAAGTCACGGGTAACTGCTAGATATATTATTTCTAAAAGGTGTCTTTTTGTGACGAGCTATATTTCTCCCTTTATACTTAACCAAAATCGATAAATGAGGTATAATAAGATTATTATGTTCTTGTTTCTGACATCATCCTTGATTAAAAAAGGTTTTTATTTTTTTTTAATTCAACCCATAAATGGCAAAATTAGGAACAACAAATATGCGATAATTTAGAGGCTTTGCTGGCATCAATAAGGAATGATTGCATAACTACTAGACAGCAACACAAATATCACCAGAGATATTGATAAACTGTGTATGTTAGCTAGAGTAAGGAGCTTTTCAGATATTTTTGTTTCTGTTAGGGAAGGACATCATCATTTCTCATATGATAACATAAGTATTTTACTTTGTTAACAAAAAATTACTACAGATGAGCCAGTTTTTCTGTCATCCTTCTACAAAAGGTGACCTGAATAGAAGATCTAAATGGGTAGGTCAGCATGGAATGAAGATAAATAGTAAGAAGAGTCAGCTTATTAGGAACACAGATATTTAAAACAACAACAACAACTAAATGCCATTTATGATTAAAGTTGGCGTGAGAATTGTTTGTTGTAGGCTTGAGGCATAAATATCTTGGCATAATGTTTGATAATAAACTCAACTGGGTAGAGCATATTGGGCAGGTGGTAGGAAAATATCACATAATCATTACTCTACTGAAGAGGGTAATGAGAGGATGTATTAGAGAATTTAGGGAATTGAGTTACAAAACTTTGGTCAGATGTATGGTTGAATATGGTGGTGTAGTATGGGACCCACATTTTTGGTATCAAATACATGAGTTGGAGGAGGTGGAAAGAAGAGCAGCTAGATTTGTTTGTGGAAATTATCGCAGGACCCCACCAGTAACTGATATGATAAAGGAGCTGGATTGGAAGACAGGAGGAGGGTGAAGAGAGTGCTGGGATTGTACAAGGGTGATGGGGCTTGGAAGGATATTGGTAGAAGAATTAGGAATAGTGCGTGGAAGCGAAAAGACGATCATTGCCACAAGCTAGCACTCGATTTCATGCAAAAAGGAATTGAAAAATTTTCTTTTGTGGATAAGGGTGTTGGGATTGGAAAAAATTATCAAGTGATGAATAATTTACCAAAAATACTGAAGGTATTTAAAATTAAAATTTTTAAATCACAAAAGTAGATTGGGGAGGAATTTAACACTCAAATTATATAAAATAATTTAAAAAATAAAAATAAGGTGATTAGATGACCGAATGAATTGCCCCCAGATCGCGTGCTCCATCGCAATTAAATTAATAATAAGTGTGGTAGCAGTGTAGGTCTATGGGGTTGAAAATTACAGGCCAGTCAGTTTGACATCAGTGGTAGGTAAATTAATGGAGAGAATGATATGCAACCACGTCAGAAATTTTTGGTATAAGAATTAAAAGTAATGCATGGAAGGGAAAAGATGACCATTACCACTAGCAGGCACTCAATTTCAGGCGCAAGATTATGGGAAAATTTCCATTTGAACATAAGTGGGTCAGGGATTGGAAGAAGTTACCATGAGAAACTATGAAAAATTTACCAAAAATACCAAAGAATTTGAAATTTACATTCGTAGATGGCAAAGTAGGCAGGTATAAAGTAGGGGGAAAATGTGTGTGTGAATCGAAATTTATGCCATCACAATTAAATTAAACAGTAATACTGATCAAGTAGTATACCTATGTATGACTAAGCAATGGAATGAATAGTGGTACGTATTATGGCCGACTATGTATTCTGGTCACTAATTAATGATTAATAACTGGTTTTCTATAAGCTAGAAAAAAGGTCTCCTTCCCACCTCAAGAATTACAAATCAACCAAACATTGCATCAAACATTTATCCATAAAGCCAAAAAATCTAAACAAAATCATCATATGATAAAAACTGTTGCAATACAATACACAACTAAAAACCAAGTATTTGTATAAAAAAATAACTAACTATAGTTAAAAAAAAGAAGAAAACATCCACGTATTAAAAGCATATGAAACTGACAGGCTCTCAAATTTGAAGAGTTTCAAATTGGTGATGTAAAAGCTTTGTTATAGCCCTAAGACCCTGCCTGCTCCACACTAATTTATATCTATGTAAGTATCTAAAGTTCTGTGTGAGAGATTGATTGTAGATTTGTTTTTTTTTTTTATGAATGTGTGCTGTTTTGATGGGTGGAAGAGCTGTAAATGGACTAAATGACTGCTGTAGTTATATGAGGTAGGGTCAAAAAGTTCCTGCAATTAGGTAATAAAAATTTATTGAAAGTATGCATAACATTTTTACATTATTTTCCTTCAAAATACTCTCCTGCTGTTTCTATACACTTATTCCACCATTGATACAATTGTTGGAAACACTTCTGAAAGCCATTTTTGAAAGTTCTTTCAGCTGCTTCGTCACTTATTTAATCACTTCTGACAAATCAGCAAACCGTCATACCTTTAATGTCATTTTCAGCCATGAAAACAGGTAAAAACTGGTGGTTTAACATCAGGAAAATATGGAGGGTATTCCAGAATGGTAACATTGTTTTAGGCAAAGTATTGTTTCATTATTATGGATCGATGTGATGCGACATTGTCATGCAACAAAACCAATCATTCTCTGGCCATTGTTTAGGATGTTTTCATTGAACTGCATCTCGTAACAGTTTGAAAATCTCTGTGTACAATTTTAGCACAGGAAGCTGTCATCAGCATCAGCCATTTCAATCAAGTCCCTCCTCATGGTCACACTCATTTCTTTTTGTTCAGGGGATAACATTTTCAGAACCGTGTGCAAGCAAACACGATTCATGTTCAAATCAATATGAAGAATGCTGGGAACAGTTCCATGTGAAATACCAATTTCGGAGGCAATAACGCTGATGGTGGTGGAACGCCCTCAACATTCTCATCTGTAGTGGAAGTTGAAGGCCTTCAATTGTTCCGTCGCGAAAAGCCACTTGTAAGCGGCCATTTTCTTCATTGAGTAGTTTCCATATGCTTTCTTCAGCATCTCAAGAGTCTCTCAGGTGATTTCTCTAGAAACACACAGAATCTGATATCGCCATGCTGCTCTAAAGATGACATAAAGATGAAAGAAAGAAACTACATCTAAAATATGGTGCCCGCACGCACAAAATCATCTACTACAGCCTGCTGCATGGCACAACACCTTCCTCAGTAGTGTTGCCAACCTCCTAAACATTTTTTTTTTTTTTTAAATTATGGCCATATGCCTTGTTGACGTCAAGGTCATTAGAGGTGGGATGGGAAGGATTCGGCCATGGTCTTTTGAAGGAAGCATCCTGGCATTCGCCTGGAATGATTTGGGGAAACCATGGAAAACCCAAATTTGGATGCTTGGACAAGGATTTGAACCGGCCAAAAATTTCACTTCTGGCAAACAACCGCTTGATGTACACTACAATTCTAGGAAATTTTTGACCCTACTTTGTATTAAAGGCAGTTCAGTGTATGGCAGGGATGGTGAACCTTTATTGATCTACGTGCCATTTTTTTCAAAAGAAATGTTGAAATATACATTATTTATACTAAACAATAATATCAGTAATTTGTGTTTATTTAAGTTAATGAAACTAATGTGATTTCTGTTGTAAAATAGATGCTGAATAACTTTTATTAGTTTCATACTTCGTTACTTTTAGCAGAATGCAAGTTGAAGTGGAGTCATGTGACAAATGATTCTGAAGCAAGTCTTTAATGTTATTCATTCCTCAAAATAATGACACAGGTATAGGTAGATGAAAATATTGTTAAGATAGCAGATCCAGCTACATAATCTAACTAAATGTGTCTGGAGTTGAATTCCAAGTTTCCATAATTATGGTACAGCATTTTTACTCGTACTGCTTGACAGTGCTGGAAATTAATTTAATTCCAACTCCTGCCTAATTTCCATGAATTTTTTACTCCATATTGAAATACACTGGAACTCAATTAGATACATTTGCATTTCTTCAATTTTCAAGCAATCAAATTTAGATAAGTTTGCTTTATGGGGTGAAGTCAAATTAGGATACATAGTAAACCTGAGTTTCTAATAATTCTTTGATCTGAGAAAATCGTAATGGAAATTGTTCAATTTTATTAATGATGACAACTCCTCGGTGAGTTTTACTTAATTGGTCTGGTTTTTCATGTACCTCCAAATCTCTCAATTTTTTTCAAGTCTGTGAAATACTTGCAATTATTGGAAATTATATCATTACTGGAAACTTGCAGTTTAGCCTCAAAAGCATGAATGAGACCTGTCATATGGTAATTGTTTTGTTTGCACCTTGAAGCTTCACGTTCAATTCATTGAAATGCTGCCACATGTCCATAAAAAACCATTAATTTTGATATCCATCAGTTGTGAGTATTGTTCCATTTTACCCTCATTTTGTAAAAACAGTGATTTTTTTTTCCATACAATTAACAACTCTTTGAAGTACGTTACAATGGCTCAATCAGTGAACATTGTTATATATAAGTAAGCATTTGTACACAGACTTGACTTCATGTAACAAAGCATTAAATTTTTGCTTATTTAAATTCTGCGACAATATGCAGTTGACTGTTTTTGTGATTTCGGCCATTATGTTACCAAGGGAGGCAAATCCACTCTTTTCACACAAGGCTTGTTGATATATGATGGAATGAAATTTAAGAATCAGATTGCTTATATGTGTTTGAAATAAACTGATAAAATCATTTATTTTGCCCACCATAATTGGAGCAGCATCAGTTATTATCGAAGCAATTTTGCTTAAATCCAGTCCTTTCTCAGTAAGTAAATTTTTAAGAGTTGTACAAATATGGATGCCCTTAGTAGTTGATGGTAACGATGTTATCACAATTGATTATTCCTTGAACTCGTTTACTACACAATATGGAGCAAAAACAGCTAAACGAGCAGATTTAGTTTCAACAACATATAAAGATATAAAAGGAGTTGACTTGGTGTCATTTTTTGTAGTTCTTTAACATTTTCCAGCAGTCTTTTACTGTGTTTCTGGATAAAGGCCTATCTTTGATTTATTTAATTATCCTTATCAATGTCTTCAAAAAGTGAAGGGGTGCATGTCATCCAGGCTTCCTTTAAAAATTCGTTTCCTAAGTGGTTTACCATGCTGAGCAATAACATTCGCAGCCGAAAAACTTGGAGCACTAATATGCCAATTTTTGCCAACATTCTTAATCATAAGCATCAATTATTTTTTTCCTTAATTACAAATATAATGAATTCTTTTTGCTCTGGTTTATTTTTTTGACAAAGAGATTTGCAATCTGTTTCAATTTTACAGATGATGTTCTACATACCACTGTTCCAGAACATAAGATACAAACAGTTTTATCACCTTTATTAATCTTACCATATTTTTCAATCCATTACACTAATCTTGCAAATGTTTTGCCCCCAAATTAGCCATGTTGAATAGTTGTTTAGTAAAACTCAAAAAAACTTAAACAGCAGTGTTTTAATGAAATTAGTTTAAAAACCACGAGAATAATGCATGATTGGTAAAAGCAATCAATGACGTCAATCAAAAAAAAAAATTGAATAAGATAGCTTAGCATGTCTTCCGTTGCCTGCGCTTGCTCATTCAGTCCGTTCTGTCAGAAATTCACCTGAAATCTACCTCTTTTTCACAATGTAAAATAACCTAAATTTTGTCATTATATTAACAAAATTTGTTAAAAGAATGTTGAGCTAGCATCAATTATATTTTATATAATGTTTAAATTCATTTTCTTAAGAGTTTCAAGGGTTAAGTAAGAGTAAACAGTTATATGAAGTCCTAACATAAAGTAAACATTGCTGCTATATAGCGTCTTGCTTGTTTCATATTAGAAAAGGTTGCATTCATTTTCAGAGGTACTTTAGGACACAAGAAGCAAAATTAAATACATAACTTAGCAGATAGAAATTTTTATTGACGAGATATCGGACTTTGAAAATCCATTCGGACATGCGTGGACCAAATCCGTAACTCAGTTAATAAACTCCAGAAGTCACCGTTTTATAGATAAGAGAATTAATCATAGCTTAAAAGATGCGTAAATTTTTATTACACATTATTTAAAAAATTTAGAAACATAGGTAAAATTTAAGGATTGTTTTTACAGGAAAACGTGTTTTTTTTTTTTTTTTTTTTTTTTTTTTTTTTTTTTTTTTTTTTTTTTTTAACTGCTGTACGTCTCTCAACAGCTAGGTCTTTATAGAGACGGGAAAGGATGGGGGCAAGGAATGGGAAGGAATTCAGCAATGGCCTTTTTAAGGAAGCATCACGGCAACGTGGTCGTAACTTGATAAATATAGACTAAATTTACAGAGAGGGGGACATAGAAAGTATATTTGTACTCAGAATTTTTACTAATTTTTTTTAACAAAATCCATGCAGTATTGTGGCTGGAATCAGAAAAAGTAAATTAATTCAAAATCCGCAGAAATGGCAAACTTCCTGTTTTAAGAATCTGGCGGGATAAATTCACAACAAACAACTAAATTTTGAATGAATAGGAAAACTAGTAAAGAGCATCCATTGCAGTTGAATAGTATCACTATCATATACAAAATTTAACATAGTCATTTGGAACATATTTTAAACTTGTAACTTTAATATTTCCGGAGATAAAGATTTTTAAAAGTATTTTTCATGTAGTTAAACATTTTAAGATAAGCTGGTTTTGACACCAGAAGATAGAGGAGGAGGAGGAGGAGGAGGAGCAGATCATTTCGAAACCAGTTTCAGCACGATAGCTTAAATACTTTAAATGTGAGAGCAAATTTTTGGTGATATTCATATAATAATTTTTTATGGAAAATCTGTAGGAGATACGAAAATTTTCCACTAGGACCAATTTTGATGTTTAGACCTTGGCCTAAATACCACAAAAAATTTTAGGTGACTGGGAGAAAAATTATGTTATGAAGCAGAAGTCACAGAAGGCTGGCAGTGTTTTGGCACATTCTGGTAGGGATAGGCAAGAAAAGCTGAACAGGAAGTGATTATGTTTAAACAGACATCTTCGAAATTTTGAAAGTGCTACTGCTATAGTCGCATCTCTACCATGTAGCTAATTTCAGTTAAGGGGCTTTGGGGTTAACCATGCTTGATTCCACTAATTCAAACCTGCATCAATATTTTGGAAAAGAAGTACTTATTCCTGTAGATTGTTAAACAGACTTTGTAAAATTTGTTGAAGAATACAGTGATGTTAAATTATTTTGAGACTACAGTGACTTTATTTTGAACTATACCTTTTCTAATTGAGGTTATCCAATTAGATGGTGACCGAGATATTGAACTAACAAACTATTCTCTACAGGCTATATCAACGGTCAGAGTTTCATGACAAGCTGTTATTTGTTCCTGACAACAATCTGTAGTAATTCCGGCACCAGTAGTTTCATTTACAATAAATTTTGTTACCATGGTCTTAAATTACGTAGACAAAAATTATTTATATAATACTTACTTTACCTACTTATATTATACTTTATTTGGCACCTACTTAATTAATGCTGTGCCCAAATTATTTGGTCATGTATCATTGGTTAGCTATCTCTGGCGTTTGGCATAGTAACTAAAAAAACTGTAATTTGTCATACTATAGCAGTAAATATCGAATTGGTGAATGTGCTGTTAAATGTTTTGTTAATATCTTTTACTTTCATTTAAGAATGTTTCCTTACCATTACAAGTATCTGTGAATAAGTTTAAATAATTTTTGTATTATTCATATTTTTCAGTGCTATGACGAAATCTAGATCCTTTTTTTACTGTAATGTGCTTGAATTTTTGGGATGAACTGTCATATAAATTTTACGCATGTTTTTTCTGAATGAAGACTATTGAAACAAGTAAAAAGTATATTGACATTGCTGTTATTTGAGAAGCTACCTGTCATTAAATAAAATACTTTAGTTGAAAGTATAAATCAACTTCGCGATTGGAGTAAACCTGTAAATCTTTTCAAAAGCTGGAAAAAGTCTAAATTCTAAGTTTTTTCACATGGTGAATTTCTGTGACAGGACTGGGAAACTACACTATGACTAAATCAACTAGTTTCACAACCTGTAACTTCATTAATATACTAATGACTTTCAGTTGTATTAAAGGATACATTTCAGGACAAATTTGTTTAATAATTTCAAGATCCAGATCAACATTGTAAGTAGAATGATAGTCTCGCATAAACACTTTATATGAGAGACACTCAGACAAAACTGATAAGTATTGCTCAGTTACTTTCTTTACTTCTTCATTAGTCATGGAGTCTCTGAAACAGAAGTATGCCATTTCAATATAATTTGAAGAAACAGAAATTAGTTTGTATCATTATTTAGATATATTACTTATTGTAATTTATGGTAAAAAAATTTCATAGAGTTTCTCTACAATTCCTGCCAGTTCCACATCAAGTACTTGGTTTTTAGGTGACAAGAATTTATGCATGAAAATATTGAGAATAGTCAACTTTAATGTAATGTCTTCTATCTTCCTTCTTTGTAAAAAATAGTTTATTAAAGTCAACCATTAAAGTACACCCATGAATTCTAAAGCATTTAGTACAACTTCTCAATATTTTTATAAAACTTGCAGTGGTTATGGGGTGGACCTTCCCAGCAACTGCGTAGTTACAGAAAATTCAACTTCAAATGTGTAAAAATCGACACATCTGATCCCACTCTATCGACATCTCTTTAAGTGCTAAATAATTATGCTTCTATAGATGCTGCAAAATTAGTGGTAATGTTTTCTTTTTCTTCTATGTTCACTGCTACTGAAAAGCTTTGTTTTCCAATGGCTGAAAAATTAAGAACTGCTTACAGAAAAGTCCATTTTGACAACAATGAAGTAAAAGAATCTTATAGTGAGCTTTTTAACTTTTGGTGGAGTACTGAAGAGGAATAACTAAACAATGAAATCAGAACTTTTTTCTTGCCTTATTATATGATTAACAGTGGTACGACGTGTAGATAACCTTCTTGTGGTGTACCCTGGACAACGGACTGCTGATGCAGGACGGCTGATAATCTACACAAACTACCGAACTAGATCCCGTATCTCTCACGGTCACACAAAGCAACATCAGAAGATGAAACTGAACAATGACACTTGTCACAGCCAATTGACCAGAATGTTTGGACCCAGCGCTCAGATTTTTCACACAAATGCAGAAGGATTAACAATTACTAAATATGAATACCTTAGTAAACTAGCTACTGATCTCTAAATCAACATCTTAGCTGTTCAAGAGACCCACATGACTGAAAAAGATTTGGAAAGCAGGGGCAAGATTGCAGGGTACAGAATGATAGTGAGACTTCCATCTTCTATACACAGATCAGCCATGTATGCCAAAAGTAACATTTGCTACATCTCGGAAGTGAGCTGTCAAAAAGTCAATGAAATAGAGATAATTACTGCCAAACTCAACAATTTAACTGTTGCATCAGTTTACAAACCACCTCTTTCCAACTGGCCAACTCCATCACTGCCCTCACTACCGAAACCTTGAATATATGTAGGAGACTTTAACAGCCGACATACATCCTGGTGTTACCCAAATTCTGTTGAAAATGGAGAGAAACTTACTGTGTGGTGAGAAAGTCAAGACCTGTATCTCAGCTACGATGCTAAAGAAAAGATGGCAGTCTGACACCAATCCTGATCTGGTCTTTGTTTCCACAGATGAAAGAAAACCTTTAGACCACACAAGGAAAGTCCTTCAGCATTTTCTGAGAAGCCAACACAGACCCACACTAATCAGTGTTGGTATCAAAATACCTGTTATCAGATCAATTCATTAACCAAGGTGGAATTTAAAGAGGGCAAACTGGGACCATTATAGCTCGAAGGTACTTAGTAACCTGCGATGGATACCCCCAAATGTGAAAAACTACAAGAGATTTGTAGATATTGTTATTGCTGCAGCTAGACGAAACATCCCTCGAGGGTACAGGAAACAATACATTCCATGCTGGGACAAATCTACGCAAACTTTATATGAAAATTATTAAAAAACTGGTGACCCTGAAACAGGAAAAAGAATATTAGAAAAGCTGAATGAAGGGAGGAAACAGAAATGGAAAGAGCTAACATCTCAAATAAGCTTTACTCACTCCAGTAGAAATGCATGGACTCTCCTTAGAAAACTGGGTGCAGCCTCAAACACATGCAAAGAGGAGCCAGGAATTACACCAGCTGCAATGGCATTGCACATCAAAAAAAGAGCTGACAAAGACCCAATAGATCCTGTCATGAAGAAACAAATGGAGAGAGAGATGATTGATATGGATAACAACCTTAGAAATAATCCTACCCTTTCTAATCCATTTAGTCACAAAGAAGTTGAGAAAGCCCTAAAAATGAGGAAGGCTGCAGGATTAGATGGCATTTTCCCAGAATTCATAAGATATCTTGGCAAGCAGGGAAGAACTTGGCTCAAGAACTTCTTCAATGATATCCTGCACACTGGGATCATCTCCCCATAATTCAAGATGGCTCACACCTTGACGATCCTTAAACCAGGCAAACCAGCAGATGATGCTTCAAGCTATCGACCTATTGCTCTACTAAGTGTTTGCTATAAGCTTCTACAATGTCTCATCCTTAACCGCATACAAGGAATAATAAATATCATAACACCAACATACCAGGCAGGTTTCAGGTTAAAACAGAGCTGTTGTGAGCAAGTATTAGCACTGACATCATATACTGAGGCTGGATTTCAGAAGAAGTTAAAGACATCAGTAGCCTTGTCGATCTAATAGCAGCATATGATACAGTTTGGCTGGATGGACTGCTACTTAAACTTAAAAAACATATACCCTGCAGGAAACTAACATCATTTCTGAAGAATATGCTGCCCAACCGATATTTTAAGGTCACCATTGGGCATAAGACAAGTAAGTCATTTACAATAAAAAATGGATTACCTCAAAGGTCATTGCTCTTCAACTTGTACACCAGTGACATGCCAAACACAACCGGCAATAAATTCTGCTAGAATGATGACTTAGCTATCGCCATCCAAACTGCCACTTTAGAGGAAGGTGAGAGCATTCTCTCTAATGACTTAGAAACCTTGAATGCATATTATAGGAAGTGGAGACATTGCCAGAACCCGAAGAAAACAGAAGTATGCACATTCCACTTGAGCAATACAATAGCACATCAGCAGCTCAAAGTGAACTTCTGCCACCAGAGGGTGAAACATAATTTCTATACTAAGTATCTTGGAATCACCTTAGACCAATCCTTAACATTCAAAGAACACCTCGAAAACACAAGTAAGAAACTTAAAACACAAAAAAAAAAAAAACATCATGAAGAAGCTAGCTGGTACTTCATGGGAAGCTGATGAGGACACACTACGAACAACCGCTCTCACCATGGTTTACCCTGTTGCTGAGTACTGTGCTCCAGTGTGGCAACGTAGTGCTCATACAAGAAAAATCGACGACCACCTGAATGAGCGTATGAGAGTAATAACAGGCACCCTAAAATCAACCCCAGTCCCCTGGTTACACCGCCTCCAGAGATAAGACACCAAGAAGCAACGGCACATGAGTGGATAAAACTACACCATCCTCATCATCCACAGGATCTCCCAACCCACGAGGTCCTAAATGACTTACCCCCCACTCGTCTTAAATCCAGAAATCTGGTATCGCAAGATGTAATTGACTTTGATGTCACAGAAAAATGGTGACAAAGCTGGAACTCCACCTCTGTAAAACATCCAGATTTTAAAGATCCCTCAACTGGAGTTCCAGGATTCCATCTAAATAGAGACCAGTGGGTCAAACTAAATCGCCTAAGAACAGGCCATGTGAAATGCAACGCCATGTTGTATAAGTGGGGTCTTCAGGATTCTCCTGCATGTTACTGCGGTGCTCCTTCCCAGAGTGTGGAGCATATTATCAGGGAATGTCCTCTATGGAAGTATGATGGACCATTTGAAGATGTTTTTGGAGCTACAAGTTCCTTCATAGAATGGCTGGAAGAACTGGATATCAACTTATGAAAGATACCAACGTTCTTGCCATTGTATATATTTATATGTATTGTATTAGTTGCTTAGCCATAAAACAAATAAATAAATAAATAATAATATATGAATAACATATAAGCTACTCCAGTCTTTGAAAATTTGTTATTTCAAGAATAACAAATTCCTTCATGCCAGTGTAAACCTGTACCCAAACAAAGCAATTGCAAATATACATTTTGTTTAGTAGCCACTCATTTATAATACCTGGTTGAATCTAGTCCAATTACAAAAACAAACTACATATTGCAAAAAAAATTCTGAAGATTCTCCTTCACAAGAACCTCAAGCATATTGAATGCTGGAATATAACACACCTGTATCTATAACCTCAGCAAGTCATAAAGCCAGAAAAAGTAACATACAGCATACAAAAATCATTAAAAATATCAGTCAAAATTTATTATGGACATTAATTTCAATAATTGCTTACCTGTTCTCCATCAATGTGTTCATACGTGATGACAGAATACTTCGGAATGATTTAATTAATTCAAAACGTATGATGTTCAATTTTTCCTTAATATCTGCATACTGAACTCTGTTTTCTGCCTTATTTGCCAAATATGCTAATTTGTTGTACATCTCAGGAACTGCATATTCATAAAATTTTCCTAACCTGAAAACAATTAGAAGTCAAAATAGTGATCATAATAACTGCTTTTTACAGTATTAAGTTAAGCATACCTGACTGAATATCATAATTAGCATTTTGCTGAAGGCAGGGGCTTTGGAGCACGAGGTAAAACAGGTTTGATAAATAAATTAACAAAACAATTGCATTAGCAGTCATCTTTTATTATATGCATACAATTTACTATCTGAAACTGAAGGATATTGCACACAATGACCAGTTATTACTATTCGCTGAGAATGAAGGCTAAGAGAGCAACCAAGGTATCATATCGCATATGTTCTTTACACTAAGTCAACTAACCATCATGTATAATATTCACAAAAATATGAATGTTTCATTTGTCCAAGGTTTGAGCCCGATTTTATATTTTTGTGAAATAAAATCATAATTATGAAACATACTTCAAAAGAAATTAGTAGTACTTCTTTACTCATCAGAATATTTTCTTGTAACAAATGGTATTTCAATCCTCTTTTAAAATGGTATCTTTTGTTGAACAGTATAAAACGATTGATAGAACAACATTCAAAACACACACCAAAAGAATCTAAATATACCAAGTCCTGGAGTCTACAATTTCAAAGCTAATGATGTGACTAGAAAATATCTTAAATGGCACAGTAAGGTCTTACAAATATATTTAAGGCTAGCCTGTTATCAACCACTGCTAAGACACCTTGAGAGCATGTACATGCATGTAGACAGCAGCATTGAAATTACAACCACTAATATCAACCAATAGATCCATCAAAAGTAGGATATTAAACTCTTGATATAGTGTTAGTTTTAAAGACACATTTCTAAACTTTGCACACTGCAGACACATTTTAATTTTTAAAAGCTATTAGCTATATCTGTTACAGTATTGCTATTATCATTGAAATGTACACTCCTGGAAATTGAAATAAGAACACCGTGAATGCATTGTCCCAGGAATGGGAAACTTTATATACACATTCCTGGGGTCAGATACAACACATGATCACACAGACAGAACCATAGGCACATAGACACAGGCAACAGAGCATGCACAATGTCGGCACTAGTACCGTGTATATCCTCCTTTCGCAGCAATGCAGGCTGCAATTCTCCCATGGAGACGATCGTAGAGGTGCTGGATGTAGTCCTGTGGAACGGCATGCCAAGCCATTTCCACCTGGCGCCTCAGCTGGACCAGCGTTCGTGCTGGACGTGCAGACCACGTGAGACGACGTTTCATCCAGTCCCAAACATGCTCAATGGGGGACAGATCCGGAGATCTCGCTGGCCAGGGTAGTTGACTTACACCTTCTAGAGCACGTTGGGTGGCACGGGATACATGTGGACGTGCATTGTCCTGTTGGAACAGCATGTTCCCTTGCCGGTCTAGGAATGGTAGAACGATGGGTTCGATGACGGTTTGAATGTACCGTGCACTGTTCAGTGTCCCCTCGACGATCATCAGAGGTGTACGGCCAGTGTAGGAGATCGCTCCCCACACCATGATGCCGGGTGTTGGCCCTGTGTGCCTCGGTCGTATGCAGTCCTGATTGTGGCGCCAAACACGCATACGACCATCATTGGCACCAAGGCAGAAGCGACTCTCATCACTGAAGACGACACATCTCCATTCATCCCTCCATACACGCCTGTCGCGACACCACTGGAGGCGGGCTGCACGATGTTGGGGCGTGAGCGGAAGACGACCTAATGGTGCGCGGGACCGTAGCCCAGCTTCATGGAGACAGTTGCGAATGGTCCTCTCTGATACCCCAGGAGCAACAGTGTCCCTAATTTGCCGGGAAGTGGCGGTGCGGTCCCCTATGGCACTGCGTAGGATGCGACGGTCTTGGCATGCGTCCGTGCGTCGCTGCTGTCCAGACCCAGGTCGACGGGCACGTGCACCTTCCGCCGACCACTGGCGACAACATCGATGTACTGTGGAGACCTCGCGCCCCACATGTTGAGCAATTCGGCGGTACGTCCACCCGGCCTCCCGCATGCCTACTATACGCCCTCGCTCAAAGTCCGTCAACTGCACATACGGTTCACGTACACGCTGTCGCGGCATGCTACCAGTGTTAAAGACTGAGATGGAACTCCGTATGCCATGGCAAACTGGCTGACACTGACTGCGGTGGTGCCCAACCGTTGCGCAGCTAGCGCCCTTCGACGGCCAACACTGCTGTTCCTGGTGTGTCCGCTGTGCCGTGCGTTTGATCATTGCTTGTACAGCCCTCTCGTAGTGTCCGGAGCAAGAATGGTGGGTCTTACACACCGGCGACAATGTGTTCTTATTTCAATTTCCAGGAGTGTATTTAAAGACCACACTCCTGTGATTCCCTCAAAATAAAAACTATCTGATTTGGAAAATTGGAACATACCTAATTTCAAAATTCAAATCATCAAACTGGGTACATGCCAATGGGCAAACATCAAGGAAAATACTCAAGCTTAATGCTGTGTCCAAAATATGAGTAACAATGTCTTGAAATAAAGGTAATGTCATGGGTTGCTTCTGTACTTTGCTGTTTTCAGATAACTTTATGGGTTCATCTCCTGTACTGTAATGCACATCTAATCTGTATTCGATGGCTCTCAAAACCTGGAAAAAGTTGAGAGAATAATTAAATAGGATAAACACAATAGCAAAATGTAAATTATTTTAAAAATAAGCAGTTACTTTCTGTTGGTGCCACGACAGTTCAAAGACAAGTTTCCTTTAAAAACTTCCCTTGTACAAAAATGATTTTATGTACTATCTATGTTTATCCAACACAGTGTTCAGCCATGAGAAAAAAAACTGCAGCAAATGCATCCAGTACGAAGAATATAAAATTTTCAGTAACTGTCATTCCATTTTCTCCAAGATACCAGCGGATGTTTTACAGCTAATGACCGCGAACCCAGATCAATTTTATGTCAAACCCATTGTAACATTACTGTATATTAGGGAGGGATGTTAAAGGTTTGGGGAAGGTCTTATAGGGGATACAACGCTGGCGAGTAAATAGGAAATGCAAGCAGTCTGGCATGAGATAGACCTGACCCAAAGCTGTCAGATGGGTAAGTTGCACATTACCTGGCATTTATAGACATAAGGGTTAAATAAAACCATTAAAGTGATCAAGGTTTGCATAATAGCTTACAAACATACATTTCCCAATTTTTTTTTTTTTAATATATTTTTCAGTGGTGTACAAATATTTTCAGTCTTTGAAAAGAGCTTGTATTCTAAGGACAATAGAATATTAAATAAGTTATGATAATTGGAAATTTAGTGTTTAATAAATGTGAGCAAGCTATATATACATTTTATCTCAAGAATTTCTTTCTGACTATTACTCATCATCACACTTAGTTGAACTCAAGGAGTTATAATGACCCTAATTGAAGTTCTAAGGTTCTATGCATAGAAGCAAGTCAGTAAGTACCTTGTAGGATTCAAACCAGCTTTTTGTTTATACACTGGAAGTAAAGCATCTACAAGAAGTATGGAAATGAGGGTAGTTGTATTGCGAAATAGTTCCTTGTTTGGATTTATCATGTAGAGTGAAGGGTTTGAGGAACATTTGCAAATGTAAAGTCTTCTTGACTGTTCAGTACTTCAATGACATCCCTATTGATGACCGTGTGAGGGATAAGTTTATCATTACTGAATACTCTGCAATTCAGACACAGTTCAAACTTTGGTAAAGGAAACTTATATAATTGCAATCCCTGTGCTTAAGGAAAAGGTCTCACAACATTAACAAAGTTCTTCAGTGAGAGGTATGCTACTAAATGAAAATCAAAAAGCTACTATACACTCTTTGAACCATAAGGTTTATTGCATTTAACTTGTGGAGTCCAGTACCAAAACCGTATTTACACTCAAAATAAGCTAGACAGTCGGACTTCGTTCAATACTTGCAGCTTCGGACACAATGAAACCAGTCAGCACCTACACTCATACTGTAAAACAACATTCATTCTCTGGCACTAGACTTTGCCTGCCGTTAGATTTCTAGTCCATGAGTTACCATTGCATTACTTGATATCTTTGAAGGAAAACTTATTTTCAACTCCATCACCACTGGTCTTGATTATGCCCAATCTATATGAGAAGAGACCATTTTTCTCAGCTGACATCTTGTAAATTCTTGTAATACTAAATGAACAAGCATGAATGACACCTCATCAGCTCAAACCTGCCAATCACAAATGCCCTATCTCTCATGTGACTTCCTTTGTCCTACTCTAGGTCTTGGCACGTCAAAGACTAACTTACTACACCAGTCACACCATTCATCAAGACTTTACCATTCTTATTGTTCCTTTATTCTTTGATTCCATAATCTTTTGTCCCAGCACTAACCAGACCAAAACACTTTGTCCTCCGAAGGTTATTCAGCCTCTGTGTTACAGTTGCCCACATCCAAATACTCTGGCACTATCACAATAGCTCAAGGAAGAACCTTTAAGTAATACTAAGGGGCTTAACATGTTGACAGGATGAGTAGTGTTACATTTTGTCCCCTGCCAAGATGAGAAGTGTAACAACGTCTACTTACGATTCATGCACCTTTTTACTACTAAATCTATTAATGTTTGAAGTGTATTGTTCCTCCTTCAATTATTCCAGTCCCTAATAACCTTATATAGATATGAAAAATTGCCCCAACCCCTCATACCTAACATTAAGGGTTGATGTATGGTCACAATCCTCTCTACCCTCCCACATGCTACTCATAATTTTGGGCCATATCTATCCAGAAATCATTAACTATTTATAACTCGTAACTACTATTCACTTACTTCCAAAGACAAGCTAATTCAACTCTTTTAAAGTTACCAAATATGTTCTACACATAAATCTAGCGGCGTATTTAATTCCTACTAACTCCTGTACTCTGTACCTACAGGGTGCAGCAAAAAGATCTGATGGTTTTGAAGTAAAAACAACATGAAAAATAAAAGTGATACAAAATATTTTATTGCTTATTACAGAAGGGTGTTCATGTAAATTAATGAAAATAACATCAGATCTACTAATTTCATCCATTTAAGATAATGTCCTTTAAATGACGTCCGTCTTTGACTAAGCATTCTTCCAGCCTTGCACTGAAGCTGTTGAACACCTGCTCTAACATTGCACGAGGCAGGTTTGGCGATTTATTGGTGTATGGCTTCTTTCAGTTCATCCAGTGTGCGGGGTTTGTTTATGTAAACTCTTGCTATAAGGAGCCCCCACAAGAAAAATCACAAACGCTAAGGTCTAGAGAGCGAGCTGGCCATTCAATGTCCCCAAAACGCGAGATCACTCTACCACGAGACTTGCTTCTCAAAACGTCCATAACCTCACTGGCTGTATGGCCAATTGCGCTATCCTACTAGAACCATATCCTCCTGAGCGCTAAACGATTTCTCTTAAGTTCTGGGATCAGGAAGTTTTTCAACATCAACAAATAACATTGTGAATTGACCATTACGGTTCGACCACCCTGTTCAAACAAGTATGGCCAGTGACACACCTTTTCGATACACCACACCACAAGGTAACCTTAAGACTATGCAGAGGACATTCACCCAGTTGTTCCAGATTTGTAGCCAACCAATAACGAAAGTTCTGTTTGTTTACATAACCATCCAGATGGAAATGTGCCTCATCGTTCATCATTAAAATTGTTTAATCAGTCAACATAGCAATCATTTCTTCTGCAAATGCTTTACGCTTTGCATA
Organism: Vandiemenella viatica; assembly: GCA_031002005.1. Taxonomy (NCBI): domain Eukaryota; kingdom Metazoa; phylum Arthropoda; class Insecta; order Orthoptera; family Morabidae; genus Vandiemenella; species Vandiemenella viatica. Next base: position 15,304,730 of record JARYHS010008075.1, on the reverse strand, counting down.
CCGGTAGTCATTAGGCTTTAACTGCTGGACAATAGCCATTTTGTACAGGTGGAGGGTTGAAGTGCAGATCGAAACACAATTAATTTTCATCTTACTGAGCGGTCAGACATGTGCAAAGCAACAACTTGTTTACGGGCCGGCCGCCGAGGACTGGCTTCCACAGCATCTCTTACTTATCTTGGATGGCCTGTTGACTTCTTTTTTAATGCTGAAGGTACTCACCCATAGCATAATTCTGTTACGAGTTGGGCCTCTTCCTCTTGGACCCACATTAAAATGTCTACAGAACTGCCGCTGAACAGCAATGCAGGAATCGCAACTTTTAAAAAACACCTCGACAGCAAAAGTACGATACTCACCTGACCACTGCTCCATGGCTACTACAAATTTCCATGTGTGGGCTCTGGAATGCACATATCCCCACCACCCCCCACCATCTACTCGCTCGACAATATGGCGGCGAAAACCGTCAGATCATTTTGCCGCACCCTGTTGAATAGTAGCCCCATAACACACCGCTACACTCAATTAAGGCCCTGACCAATGGTTGTCATATTTTCCTAGCGAATCTGCTAACATTTACAATAAGTACAAGGATTTGAAATCTCTTGTAACTGAGGCATCCAACGTTAAAGGTTTTTACAATCTAATATCAACAATGATCTCATTGATGTTGAGGTCATTAGGGACAGGAAAGGACTGCAGCCAAGGAACTGGAAGGAATTCAGCCATGGCCTTTTCAAAGTAACAATCCTGCTGTTCACCTGCAGTGATTTTTTTTAAAAATAATGGAAAAAAGAAAACTGGATGGCTGGACAAGGATCCAAATCCACGTCCTCCAAAACACCAGGCCAGAGAGTTACCATTCACCCACCACGCTCAGTAAAAATCAGTGTACTGACTGAAGCCAGAGTTATACCCATACATAATTGCTTAAGTAGACCTTAAACATTTCTCATGCAATGGTACTAAATAGTCAACTATCAAACATTTTGACTTCATTACACAACTGCACACTGTGGTTCTCAACATGGTAATCCTTTTATACGAGGGCATACCAAAAGAAACCAAACTTTTGTTTTTTAAATTCACATATTTAATTTTTTGAGAAAATACAACCAATTCCCTTTGAAGTACACCACATTGGAACTGATACATTTGTCCAATCTTTCATTCCACTATTCAAAATATTTTTTAAATTCCTCTTTAGAGATGCCTGACACTATCTCCACCATTTTTTTCTTAACCTCATCTACAGTAGAAAACGTTTTCCTTTCATGTCTCTTTTCGAAGAAGTCATTATATTTCTATCAGTTCAGGCTGTTGAAGGCCATCCAGAATGAGGCTGGTCATCAATTGATTTTTCACCTCGTGTGTAATGGGAAATACCATTCAAACATTCGGGTTCTCCCAATAGCATCATTCATGTACATCATTTTCAACATTTCAAGAGTTTCTGTGCAAGTTTTTCTGAGCAGGAAGCAAAACTTCACGGCTCCGTACTGTTCATGAGAACAAGCCAACACAGAAATGATGAGCACACAAAACAACAGTCATGAAAAAATTAACACCAGCCAAGTACAACCTTATATTGTGATTACTATTGGTATACTGACTCAGTGACTGAATGACTACATGCACTGGGTGGCAAAACCAGTACTACATACACACTGCCCTCTACAACATCAGTTCGGTTTCTTTTGGGTACCCCTCTCATATACCATAGTGGGTGAATGGTAATGTTCAGGCCTCTCATTCAGGACAGTGCAACTTTGAACCCCTGCCAGCCATACCGATTTTGGTTTCCTTGTTTTCCTTAAACTACTCCAGGCAGCTGCCAGGATGGTTTCCTCAAAAGGCTGTGGCCAAATTTTTTCCCTTTACTAGCCCTGGTCCTTTTTGCCTCTACTTACCTGCGCGAAGCATAAAGCCGTAGGGGGGAAAAAGAGCATTTCTTTTTTAAAAAGGTGCAAACGATCAAATTTTTTTTTTTTAATCTGCTTAACGTCTCTCTAACAGCGAAGTCTTTAGAGACGGGAAAGGATGGGGGCAAGGAATGGGAAGGAATTCGGCCATGGCCTTTTGAAGGAAGCATCCCGGCATTTGCCTGGAGTGATTTGGGAAACCATGGAAAACCCAAATCTGGATGCCCGGACGGGGATTCGAACCGTCGTCCTCCCGAATGCGAGGCCAGAACGCTAGCCGTTACACCACCACACTCGGTGATCAAACTTTCTAAATTCAGACTCAAGTCCATGAGTATATGATAGTAATGAATGTGACTTCACAATGTTTTATCATTTACGATTTACTTGGTTAATGGTGATTTGTTTTTACTTTTTTTATATAAAGATCCTTATGTTAATCATTCCTGTGGTACATAATGTTCCTGACAGATCAGATTAGTTGAAGTTTTGTTAATAGAACCTACAGTTCCAATTTTGAAAATCATCAAAAAAATTGTGTTAAAATAAAGTACGCATCTTTATACAAAAATTTGTTTTTACCTGGAGTAGCCAGTAGGAAAAGGTTAATGAGCTACTGGTCTCCTATAACATACCTTCTATTTCTCCACTTCATGGTTCTATTAGTACCTATTTCATGAAGAAGATAAAGAAGGAATAATTGTTACTAAGCAGTTTCAGTGGAGATACTTTTGAATTTCAAATACAATACATATATGATGGCACAAGGTAAATAAATGTCATTAGTTTTAATAGGAGCTACTGTGGTCTGTCGTTGCTTAACATGACTCCTACCTTTGATCCTGTATGGCCTAATCTGCAAATCTGATGAGACGGGAATGGTTGAAGTTGTGTACTTACCTGCCCAGCCATACCTTCCGTGTAGGTCAGTGAGGTGTTCTCAGCTCATTGACTTATCCACACAAGCATACTACATGGTGTGCTGGGATAGTGTTGTATTCCATTCATACAGCATCAGTTTGTGCTATAATGGCAATGAGTAAAAACAATCCCTGCAGCAAACCTAAGCATTGGACAGACAGTGTAATATCTCAATCAACTCTGCCAAATACAGGCGATCATACGCACAATTCCAAGAGGGCATAGAAAACAATAATCGCCCAAAGCACAATAGGCTATTTGACTGTATTAAGAATATATTATAAATTGTAGTCATTCTCGTAGATTAATGCTTCAGGAAGCTAATTTTTTGAATTTTGAAAATAAAATAAAAAAGCGAAATAAAAATTAGACTTTAGCTTCACAGAATAAAACTCACGGATTGTTTCTATAGCTAGCCCCACAAATAAGGCGTCTTTTTCACTCTTTTTCTGCTGTAGGCTTTGACAAATTGTTCTTGATTTTGTATTCAAAATGAACTTTCATTAATAACAAGAAATAACCAGCAACAAACAATAAAAATAGTTGAAAACTTGGATAACAGGAAACGCTCCAGTTGCAGCCACAGCTTTTACAGAAGTGTGGCATCACGAGTGTCGCTGCTCGTGCCAGGCAGCAAAGGAGCGTTTTGGTGGGCTTTTAAATACTTTAAATTTTAACTTTGAATTTTACGCAGAATAAGAACTTTCATCAAAAAGTAAAAAGTACTCAGTGAATAACGTGTACCAATAAACAATTTAAAACCATTTTCAAGAAGTAGTCAAATACCCAATTGCAGCTGTAAGATGAGAGCATTTCCTGGGCTGAAAAGGTGTCTTATCTCATGTTACTTCTAATGGCAAGTTGACTTAGAAATCATATAAAAAGGACATCAGAGTATGAGTCAGTAAAATTCTACAAGCACTATAAAAGGTGTTCAATTGGTTCCTCAGATGGGAGTCTCCATCAACTGCTCTCCAATCAGGCCGGTAATCGAATAACATGGCCCATTGTGGGGTATATGGTGCACAGCTTTCTGAGAAGGCACTATGGTCATAAATTGGTACTTTATTTCAGGCATAATGGATTGATAAAGTCTTCATTCACCAATCAGATAGTAAAAGCAAGTTAAGAAATGTGAACAGTCATAAATAAACAAAGTTTAGATGATACAATCTATACGTTATAAAATGAAAACCAGGTAAATTAGTTCCACAAAAACTCAAAAACCACTGAACGATTGTGATAGGGTTTTCTTTTTTAAAGTTTTTAATCTAAATTGAATTGTTTAGTATCTCTTACGCTTCACAGCAGTAAATTAGATTCTTAATGTATAGCGTACTACAACAAGGATCTAATGAAAACTACATGTTACATCGTCACAGTTCATAAAAAAAAAAAATAATAATAATAATAGCTGTATTACTGCATCTTCTGATTCCTTCCTTCATTTGAGATTATGCATTCTCACCTAAAGTTTGATACTGTGAAAACTCGGCCAAAATTGACTCACCGGTTTTCAGGAAACGCCAAATTATTTGTTAAATAAATTTGTTGTAACATCTTAAAACAGGCAATAAATTTTAAATTAGACCCCAAGCATTCAAGTTCTGATAATCCATTCAAAATCTATTTCCTGCACGGTGCTGGAATAAACACACATTCCAGACACTATGTATGTGGCCTGTATTAATGCACGTACAGTATATATTTCGATTTTTTAGCAGATACATTAGCAGATGCAATTAGGTTGCAATGTATAACCAAAAAGAAAAATCGCCCAATTTTGAGAGCTGTGTGGGTAAATCAACATTTAGTTTAGTACCGGAAAAAGCTGGTATCAAATTAAGGAACCTCAGTACACATGAATATTTTGGAATGAATATAAATACTGTAAGATGTTATATACCCATTATCTTGCCTAAACTGTTTAGCAGGAGGCCTATTACACATAGTTCATATAGAAAATAACTTTTATAATAATTTCCTTAACAGTAAAGCACTTTTCAGCTCAGAACATAAGCTTGCTATACATCCATTATCTTTCCAAAAACATTTAGAAGGGAGCCAGTTTCATATAGTTGTATAGTAAAGAACTTTTATAACCATTTCTTAATAGTAAAGCACTTTATAAATCGATTCTAAACCATTTTTTCGTAAAAGACATAAGATTCAAATAAGGTTGTTTTTCAGACATAATGAATTTTGTTGTAAGCATTTCCACTAAGAAAGCATAACATGATGACCATTTTAAGGTGTATTTTGTATGCTCTTAAAATTCTATTTAAGGAGATATTTAAAAAATAAAGAATTTGAATATTTTAAATAAAAGAACTAGAAAGATTAGGGTAGGCTTAAATGAGAGAGAAAAATTAATTTAATAATAATAATATAATAACAGTTTGCAGGAAACTTGAAATTTAAAGGAAGTAAAAGAAATTTTATTTTTGAAGCATGATGACATCACCATGTGTGACTTTTAGGAATTAATAGCTCTTAAGCGAAGATAATTATGAGACAATTTGTGATAACTTAAAAGATTGGGAATAAATTAAACTATACGACAGAAAAGTTTTAGGAAAATCAGAGAAAAAATAGGGAACCATGAGAATGTGTGTGGTTTTTTTTTTTTTTTTTTTTTTTTTTTTTTTTTTTTTTTTTTTTTTTTTTTTGCAGTAATTGGTCAGTGCCATGTCTCTGAAAGAACATCGCTGCAGCCACCTGCAGGTGGGCCGGTGGGTTTGGGACTTATAAAATTTCCATACTAACATTGGCAGTCAAAAGTGAACTTCTACAAATATTATCATGAACTTAAGATTTTCTTAAGTTTTCACCAACTATGGGGGAGTGGTGAAAACTTTATCGAAGTTGTGGACTTGAACGAGTAAGTTGAATCTACCTGCTATCTTTGATAACAGATGTGTAGATCTGATGCCTTTCCTTAGGCTTACAACTGATACCAGTTATGCTACCAAATTTTTCAGAATATACAGTTTTCAATTAAGTGGCCTTTTTATTTGGCTGTACAACCTCTCACCTGTTAGCTGTTACAGGTTAAATTAACAGTTTGGCAGCCATTTTAAAGAAACCTAGCAACTCGCGGATCTGATTCAAGTAGTATAAACTATATCAGTAAAGGTCACAGCTTACACAGAATCCTGCAAGATACCCCCTCATCAGGAAAGCGTAACAACAAGTAAATCAACTACAACCCACCCCTTTCTGAGTAGGTTGTCAGTAAAACTAGGTTTGATTTAACTCTAGAAATGGATGGCACAAATTTTATGAAACTTGGTACACATATTTTTCACTGGCTGGATAAAAATAGCGGATGGGTAAATTGACACCAACTACACCGTGCAATGGTGGGAACTCTGTTAGTGTTGGAATAGCAATTTAATAATCATTGTAATTGTAGCGAACGCAGTTGTTCGCTTGGCTCATAAGTTAAATATTTGTCAATTATGAAATGAGGACAGCAAGTAGCATGTTAAGAAACCAGATAGAGGCATCGACCGAGGATTTAGAGAGCTGAGAGTTAGGAAAAAGTGCGCAATGGTCAAGCTAAGGAGGACAGATGACGGCATGCATCGGCCTCATCATTGGCTACCATTTGCCCCTCCACTTTAGGACCGTAGTGGGAGGTGGTGTAAAAACCTTTGCACAGGTATCGGAGAGTGTATTGTCTTGTTTGGTCTTCATCAATCAGTCGCAGCCAGCAACAGTCGGAGCAGAGGGGACGCAGACGTCGAGCTGCGTCTGGCGGCCCTGGCCGCGGGGTGGCGCCACACACGAAGAAGATGAACAGCGCATAACAGGTTGGCTCTGTTGTAGGGTATGGTTGGACGTGGAAAGCCATCGTTGAATTGTAGATAGGGAGCTAGGGTCCTCTACAATGTCTAAGCTGGGGATTTCTGGTGACAGGTGTGACGTTAGTCCCATGCAGTTTTGGAGAAGCAGTAGTTTCATTCAAAGCGAGAAATAAAATAAAACCAAGTCGAGTTCAGTACCGATCGGCCCGACGCCAGTATTCGGCGGTACGGCTGAATATAAATAGGAGGGCAGGAAAGCGAAGCGGCAATAACAAACCACCCAACCAGATCAGTATCGCAGTGTTTTCACAGGAGCAGAGGAGTGCCAGCCAGTGTCGCGGTATTCAGCACAGCGGAGGCCGTTGGCGCAACAAAGTAGCAGTCTGGAGAGCAGCGTCAGCATCGAGCCAGCAGCGGTGGCCGACCCAGCTGGTGCCGTATCAGCAACCGTAAGTAAGAGCACGCAAAGCGAAGTCATGCCTACAACAAGATCCATGAGTGAGACTGCCGAAGGGGGTGAAGCGAAAAAGTCATTTGTGAGCTTGACAGAAGCATTAAAATTGATACCTCAGTCTTTTAGTGGGGATAAAGAGTGCTTGGCGGAGTTCCTCGATAATTGTGACACCGCGTTTGAATTAGTACATGTAGATGATCATGATGTTTTACTCAAGTTTGTGAAAACGCGAATAAGTGGTGGGGCAAGAAATAAATTGTTGGTTCGGGAAAGTACAAAAAAATGGAAGGATGTAAGAGCTATTCTGGTCGAGAATTATCAGCCAAAGAGAACATTGGACCATTACGCAATTCGTCTCTTTGCTAGTAGTCAAAAAAGGGGGGAGTCGGTGGCTGTGTGGGCCAGCCGTCTCGACGGTTTGTTGCACGAGTTTAGAGAAGCGGCGAAAAACTCAATGCAGGAGAATGAAATAACGGGGGCGCTCAAGTTAATCTATACCCTGGGGAGGGGTGTATTTGTCCAGGGGCTGTTGGACTGAACGAATCATTGCGGTGCTGAGAGCGAGAGGAGAGGATATGGGATTGCCCACAGCTGTCGAGATCGCTTTAGCGGAGGAGGCAGCAATACTATCGGCAAGAGAGAAGCGAGTGTATCGAGAGGTTGACGGAGGACGGAGTGGAGAGGCGAGACGAAGTATGAAGTGTGGAAGTTGTGGTCGGGAAGGCCATGCAACGAGTGATTGCCAACGTTGCCAATTATGCATGAAGTCGGGGCACAACGCAAGAGAGTGCAGAAGCGTGCCGAAAATACGGGAGGTCACTGCCGTGGGGAAGAAAAGTGATATGCAGAAGAAACAAGAGAAGGAGAGAGAAAATTATTTAGCGGAACTGCGCCAGTGGAGAGATGGACCAGGATGTCAAGCAGAGAATAATAGGGGAGGAAATTTGAAAGGAGGAGATAAATGTTGGGAAGCCGAGTTTGTGTGGAAGATGTAATTTGTCGCGCCACACAGGAGAATGCCGTTATTTTATGCCAGTTGTGTGTCATAAATGCAAGAGACGGGGGCACGGAGAGAGAAACTGTGGAAAGTCGCAGACGAATCAGGGAAACTGAAAATGAGTGTGACGGAGCGGTCGCGCCACGCTCAGAGAAGAGATGTGTATACTACAGACTGCAGTGATAAAAATGAATTTATAGAATTGCGCTGTGCGCAAAGCAAACACAACCCTGTTAAGCTGCTCGTAGACAGTGGTGCTCAATTAAGCTTGATCCAGAGGGAGTGTTTAAAGAGACCACAGGACAGTAATTGTGAGGAGAAAATAGTGCTAAAAGGGATAGCCGGCGGAGCGATTCATACAGATGGCACAATTCTCCTAACCTTCAGACAAGAAGAAGAATTGGAAGTTGAAGACAAGTTGCAGGTTGTATCGGGAGAAATAGACGTACCATATGATGGAATTCTTGGCAGAGATTTATTAAAAAAGTGGGAAGCTATAGTGGATTATGGACGAGGTGTGCTTCAGATTAAAGGAGTTGACATTCGGATGAAGACGGAAGGAGAAAGCGTGGCCGGGCAGCGTAAGGAGGACCAACCCAGCCGCCAAGTAGTGCGGGAGGCGTCACAGGAGATGGAAGGCGAATGCAAAGTTAGAAGAATCCACATAGGGCCACGGCAGGAAAAAGTGGTGCAGTTGTTGGTAGATCAAGGAGAACGAGCACAGAAGATAGTGGTGGTGCCGAAGCAGAAGTTACAAGAAGGGCTATGTGTGCCGGAAGCTTTAGTAACTGTTAATGAAGGATTGTGTGTAATCCCAGTACTGAATACCACAGAGAAGGAAGTAATCTTAACGAACCCTTGTGTATATGCTGAAGAATATATAGAGGAGCCGGAAAGGAAAGTGCGAACAATAGAGCCGCGGCAGAATCAGAAGAAGATGGAGCGGGTTCGACGAGTGATTGAAGGATTAAGAGTCGAACATTTGAATGAAGAGGAGAAAAGGGCCATAAGAGAGCTGTGTGCGGCTTATAGCGATGTGTTCCATCTGGAGGGGGAGCCACTGACCTACACGAATACGGTGAAGCATGAAATTAAGCTTAAACCTGAGGCTATAGGGAAAGTTATTAACTCTCGGCAATATAGAATTCCTGAAAGTCAAAAGCAGGATTTACAGAGAGAGATAGAGCACCTATTGAAGGAAGATATCATAGCCCCAAGTACTAGCGGCTGGAATGCACCGCTTTTGTTGATACCAAAGAAGAGGGATGCGGACGGTCGGCAAAAATGGAGAATAGTCATTGATTATAGAAAATTGAATGAGATTACGATAAATAGCGTATTCCCACTGCCCCTAATTTCGGAAATATTGGACCGACTAGGGAAAGCTCGTTATTTCTCTACGTTGGATCTAGCAAAGGGATACCACCAAATTTTGCTGGAGGAGAAAGATCGATGTAAGACTGCTTTCAGTACACCCCATGGACACTGGGAGTTCAAGCGTTTAAGTATGGGATTAACTGATGGGCCTGCCACTTTTCAGCGTCTAATGTCTATTGTTTTGATGGGTCTGGAAGATAAGAAAGCGATGACGTATTTAGATGACGTCATCGTATTTAGTGCAACGCTGGAGGAACATATTGACCGGCTTGCGGAGGTCTTTGAAAGGCTCAGAATGCACAATTTAAAGTTGCAAATGGCAAAATGTGAATTCTTACGTTCGGAAGTCACGTATTTAGGGCATCGACTAACGGATCAGGGCGTAATGCCTGACCCGAATAAAGTGGCTGCTGTTCAAAATTTTCCAAAACCTACGACGGTGAAGCAACTACGAGGATTTCTGGGATTGGCCGGCTATTATCGTCGATTTATCCGCAATTTCAGCCATATAGCCAAGCCGTTGCACAAACTACTCCAGAAGGGGATAGCATTTCAGTGGGGAGAAGAGCAAGAAGAAGCATTTTGCACCCTGAAGAATGCACTAGTAAATCCACCTGTGTTAAAATATCCAGACTACGGGGAAGAGTTTATAATCACTGCGGATGCAAGTAATTACGCAGTTGGAGCAGTTTTGAGCCAGGGACCACTGGGGGCGGATGCACCTGTAGCTTATTCCTCTCGGACACTTAGCAAGGCAGAACAGTCTTACCCTGTTATTGAACGTGAGCTGTTGGCGATAGTGTGGTCAGTGAAGCAGTTTCGAGCGTATGTATTTGGAAGAAAATTTACAATAGTGACGGACCATAAACCGCTAAAATATCTGTTCTCGGTAAAAGACCCGTCTTCACGGCTGATGAAGTTTCGCCTGAAATTACAGGAATATCAGTATACTATCCAGTACCGTGCAGGGAAGCAGAATCAAGTAGCGGATGCCTTGTCACGGATCAGACATACCCAGGAGGTACCGAACGCTAACGCCGAGGCTGGCGCACAGAGCGTAGTAGCCGAGCCTAGCGCCGCGGCAGGCCGCGCGGCAAGTAGTGGAACCACAGCGGAGCGAAGGACAGAGGCGACCGCGCCGCCGCTTACGGAGAAAGAGAAGCAAGAAATCCTACGGGAGGCCCATGATACTCGTATTGGCGGCCACGAGGGTGTCTCTCGTACATATAACAGATTGAAAGAGCGTGTGTGGTGGCCGAAGATGAGAGCAGACATCGCGCGCTATATAAAAAAATGCAAAAAGTGCCAACTCAATAAATTGACCCAGCCGAAAACCAGGATGCCGATGAAAATTACCGACACACCCACGCATATTTTCGAGAGGTGCGATATGGATATCGTAGGACCTCTCAAGGTCAGTTCCCAGGGGAACAAATATATCCTGACATTCCAGGATGCATTGACGAAGTATTTAATAGCGGTCCCGATCCAGCGTCAAGATGCCGAAAGTGTAAGCAGGGCGTTAGTCGAGGAGGTGATCCTGCGTTACGGGATACCGAGCCGTCTGGTCTCGGATAACGCGGCCAATTTTACGAGCGAGGTGTTGAGGCAGGTTTGCCAATTGTTGAACGTCAAGAAGGTGTTTACCTCCCCGTACAGGCCAGAATCTAATGGCGCTCTTGAAAGGACGCACAGGACGTTGGCGGAGTACTTACGTCACTTCACGGACCAGGCTCAGGAAAACTGGGATGAGCTCTTGCGTTTCGCCGTGTTTGTTTTCAACACGACGCCGCATTCGGCGACTCGCTATGAGCCTCACTTATTATTCTATGGAAGACCAGCCAACATACCTGGGGTGCTTCAGCGAAAACCAGATTATCCTAGGTACGACTACGATAGTTATGTCGCCAGCTTAAAGCATCGGATGCAGTTTCTTCACGAGGAAGCGAGGAAGTTCACGCATGCTCGGAAGGAAAAGAACAAGGTGATGTATGATCGAACGGAAAACCCGAAGGACTTTAAACCGGGAGATCGAGTGCTATTAACCGATCCAGCGCTGCGGAGAGGAAGGTCGAAAAAATTATCACCGCCGTTTAGAGGCCCGTATGTTGTCGAGAGTTCCCGTCCTCCGAATGTGACGTTACGAGGGCGAGGAAACAAGCTGATGACAGTGCATGCAAACAGGCTGAAGATGTTCTACTAAGCGCGCAAGCGGGGCGCTGAGTCAAGGAAGGCCGAAAGGAGGCAACAACAGCCGTCAGCAAGGCAGCCACGCGCCCTTGACGCAGCATAAACACCGCAGCAGTAAGCACGCATGGTGTGCACTAGGTGCTCAAGGTTACTAGAGGTCGTAGTTAGTCGTGATAGAAGCAGAGGGGAACGCGTAGGCTAATTTCTTTTTGTAATTTGTAAATAATAAGGGGTAATAATTTCGGGAATCACAGTGACGGTTCGTTATTTTTACTTGCAGATGGCGCTACGAGCGTTTGTGTGGCTATTCGTCGTAGGAGTCGCCCAGGGAGGCAGTTATGAAGACCAGCCTTTCCAGACGACGCCGGGGGTGTATTTTGACGGGGAAGCTAGGATCCAGGTATCTAGTACTACTTGGCGGGTAGCAAGCTACCTCAGTCTGGAGGAGCTGACCCAGAAGTTAGCCCAAACTAACGGTTGTGCTAATCAAACCATTGCCTATTGTAAAGTCGAACTAAAACGTTACAAGGGGGACGTGCGCGAATGCATACAGTTGGAGCAGGAGGTCGGATGGCAAAATAAGCAAATAAGACGGAATCAGGAACTATTAGGGCAAATTACCGAACGGGGTTCCCGACCAAAAAGGGCCGTCTTAGGAATTATTGGAGATTTAAGTCGTATTTTGTTTGGGACTCTAACCCAAGAAGATACTCGCAAACTGCGCTCGCACATTAATCGGTTGGAAGCAGAGCAAGGAGAGTTACTGCGTGTCAACCAGGAACAATTGACAATTGTTAAGACTACTTTAGACGCAATTAATGTTACCCTTGATACCGTTGAACGGAACGAGCAGACGCTGTCAGATGCATCCGTCGTGTCACTAAGTATCTTACGGAATATGAGAATAGTACTAATGTTATGTTAAAGGAGCTAGCTGTAATGATCGCGATGAACGAAATGCTAGTTCGGTTGACTACCATGTACCAGGAAATCAACCGGCAGTACGAGCGGCTTATCACAGCGGTGGTCCAAGCTCAAAGGGGAATTATTGAACCTCATCTAATTTCTCCTGGACAAATCGTGCGTTATTTAGAATTGATTAGAGATGACATCGGTAACAAGAAATTTCCTATTGCGTTAACGGAAGAAGCGGGATACCAATTACTCCGGGTTATCGACATTGAAGCATTCTTAGCAGGCCCAGTTCTTTGTTACATCATACACATACCACTGGTGGAAAACCAATACTTTCAACTATACCGAGTTTTGCCGTTACCTGTTGAAATAGATAAACAGACTCATGTATTCCAGTATATTCAACCCTCTTGGGAATATCTCGTGATAAATGAAGCTAAGAACCAGTATGCTCAGATCAACCGGGATCAATTAGATTGCAAGCAAATTACCGTAAAAACACGGCTTTGCAAACAGACCTTTGTGCTCATGTCTACACACACCCATGGTACATGCGAATCTCAGCTGTTACAGACGGTTGAGGAACTTCCCAAGTCATGTCGTCGGCAAGTAGTAAAACTAACGTCTACTGTGTGGACACAACTAAATAGCCGTGAATGGCTCTACGTTAGCCCTTACTCGGAAAGTCTCACTATTCTCTGTGGACAGGAAAAGGCAGTTGACATCGTGCTCTCGGGTACAGGGAAGCTGATACTTCACCAGAACTGTAAGGCTTATGGGGCCCAAGTGCTGTTGCAATCAGAAAGGGTCATACAGACTGATATCTACATTCCAGACATATTGCCCGACGTCAATACGACATTCGAGCTTAACCTGAATGTTACACAAGGGGCTAATTTCACCAGCGTGTTCTTGGACGTTCCCACAGAGCCGCTAATTCGCCACCTCACGGATCTAAGAAGCATAGGGAGAAGTGTACAAGAGTTGGAACAACGTCTTCGTACCCGGCAATATCCGGGGGAGTTTGCAGCCTACAGCGATCGAGACCTCACACCGCGAGTCTTCATGAGTATTGGAGTTGGTAGTACATTGGTGTGTTGCGCTTATGTGCTATATCAGTGTTACAGAATATATCAGCAGAGGATGCAGGTCGGCGCCAGAGAAGCCAGGCCGCCGGGAAGGCGTGGCTCGTGCGTCACTGCGCACGTCAGAACTAGCTACCTCAGCGGGCGAGACGAGTCTCAACCTGCAGCGGTCATTGTCCACGCCGAGGGGGAGCTAGCGTCAGCGGAATGTTCTGCGCACGAGAGGCGATGAAGGGATCGCTTCTACTGGCACCCATATTAATAATAGACATACCTTCTATTCCACCACACCGTAAACCGTTACACACAAATAAGCATACAATAGTCACATAATAACTACAATAACAGTCCTAACACTTCCTCACCCTATACCAGTTTAGTACCCATCCTAAGTATCGCAGCAGAACGCCACGGTGTTCTAGCTACGGCAGCGAGCAGCAAGGAGCTGACACAACAGGCTGAGCACGGGGGCTCGCCGCCAGCACAGCAAGGTCGAGGCCTCGCCGCGTCAGCGCTTACGGTTGGAGTCTACGCGCCAGCACAACAAACGCCAGAGGCAGACGTGTCGTCCCTCCCTGACCTTAACCTTCCTCTTTCCATTTTTGTTGGTGTTAATTAGAAGTAGGGGAATTAGATATAAGAAACATTGTATGTACATATCACTTGTTACTAGACTAAGTATTGGCGCGAGTGGATGTCGCGCCTTGTTGCGAGGGTGGAGATGTAGTGACCACAGGCCACTGTAACATTTTCAAAACAATTACACAACGGCTGATTGCGAGCAGCGGGCATACGAAACCGCCGAGTTGCCAGGCATCGCACTCTAAGTAGAACGCTGAGACAGCAGACTCGCCCCACTAGCATGACCGCATCGAAGGAAGATGACGGCATTACGGAGTGATGTGATAGGCTCACAGAATCCCCTCCACATTAATCGAGAGGGTGGGGGTTGGGGTAAAAACCCAGGAGCGAGGTCGAAATTGGGACTCTCCGCCGCCGCTGCAGCCGCTGTCTTCCGCCGCGATTTGCAGCAGCCGCCGCCGCCAGAGGTGTCGCAGGAACAGCCTCGGGGTAACCGGCCAGTAGCAGAGGAGCCGCTGCCGTCGACATCGTCACAGCCGCGGAGCACAGACAGGTGGGAACACTCTGCTGATTGGTTGTGGGATGGTTAGATGCCTGGGGAGTCACGGGAAGCCATAGAATCATACTCCCACGTTTATGCCCGCTCGCTTTCGCATTCAGCCCTAGTGCCTTTAAATATCACACGACAGCAAGTCACCTTATATGTCTTACTTCAGCCATAAATCAAGTTAGTGTACCTAAACCTGAAAGATACGTGTATATATGTTTATCTGTAATAAAGCTGTACATAAGGCACTGCAGGTGTTGATTTAATTGATCTGCTTCCTATAAACTGGGACTGGTTGTGTGCGCTCGGTAATAATCCGACCACGCAATCCTTGCCTATTGGCTCGCTCTCGGGAGGTACCTAGGAGGATATCTCTCCAGGTTACTACAGGATTTCTGTAGTAACCTGGAGAGATATCCTCTTGCCCCACCACTTATTCACGTTTTCACAAACTTGAGTAAAACATCATGATCATCTACATGTACTAACTCAAACGCGGTGTCACAATTATCGAGGAACTCCACCAAGCACTCTTTATCCCCACTAAAAGACTGAGGTATCAATTTTAATGCTTCTGTCAAGCTCACAAATGACTTTTTCGCTTCACCCCCTTCGGCAGTCTCACTCATGGATCTTGTTGTAGGCATGACTTCGCTTTGCGTGCTCTTACTTACAGTTGCTGATACGGCACCAGCTGGGTCGGCCACCGCTGCTGGCTCGATGCTGACGCTGCTCTCCAGGCTGCTACTTCGTTGCGCCAACGGCCTCTGCTGTGCTGAATACCGTGACACTGGCTGGCACTCCTCTGCTCCTGTAAACACTGCGATACTGATCTGGTTGGGTGGTTTGTTATTGCCGCTTCGCTTTCCTGCCCTCCTATTTATAGTCAGCCGTACCGCCGATTACTGGCGTCGGGCCGATCGGTACTGAAACTCGACTTGGTTTTATTTTATTTCTCGCTTTGAATGAAACTGCTTCTCCAAAACTGCATGGGACTAACGCCACACCTGTCACCAGAAATCCTGTAGTAACCTGGAGAGATATCCTCCTAGGTACCTCCCGAGAGCGAGCCAATAGGCAAGGATTGCGTGGTCGGATTATTACCGAGCGCACACAACCAGTCCCCGTTTATAGGAAGCAGATCAATTAAATCAACACCTGCAGTGCCTTATGTACAGCTTTATTACAGATAAACATATATACACGTATCTTTCAGGTTTAGGTACACTAACTTGATTTATGGCGGAAGTAAGACGTATAAGGTGACTTGCTGTCGTGTGATATTCAAAGGCACTAGGGCTGAATGCGAAAGCGAGCGGGCATACGCGGGAGTATGATTCTATGGCTTCCCGTGACTTCCCAGGCATCTAACCATCCCACAACCAATCAGCAGAGTGTTCCCACCTGTCTGTGCTCCGCGGCTGTGACGATGTCGACGGCAGCGGCTCCTCTGCTACTGGCAGGTTACCCCGAGGCTGTTCCTGCGACACCTCTGGCGGCGGCGGCGCTGCAAACGGCGGCGGCGGCGGCGTCGGAAGACAGCGGCTGCAGCGGCGGCGGAGAGCCCCAATTTCGACCTCGCTCCTGGGTTTTTACCCCAACCCCCACCCTCTCGATTAATGTGGAGGGGATTCTGTGAGCCTATCACATCACTCCGTAATGCCGTCATCTTCCTTCGATGCGGTCATGCTAGTGGGGCGAGTCTGCTGTCTCAGCGTTCTACTTAGAGTGCGATGCCTGGCAACTCGGCGGTTTCGTATGCCCGCTGCTCGCAATCAGCCGTTGTGTAATTGTTTCGAAAACTGTTACAGTGGCCTGTGGTTTTGTACCACTAAAATATCTTGAAAATAGTATTTTAAGCATTATAAGAATAAAACCAACATGTTCATTGTCAACTTGAAAAAGCATATATAAAATGAGGTAAGATCAGAAAGGGTGAAAATAAGATACTAAAAGAAGAGAACAGAAAGAATTTATTCCACTTCTCAAATGAAAAATGTATTTAAAAGACAATAACTATTTTTTCTTAGTAATGGCAGAAAAAAATAATCATATTCTTAATACACAGAATACAATGATACAACATTATAATAACAGTGGGAATGCTCAAAGAATACAAAGAATAGATTGGATTATCTGGGAAATAAAGAACCCAACAGAAATTTAGATTACAAAAGCATGGTGTAATGAAATAGTTCCTCCACTTGTAAACAAATCCATTTAACGCAAAAATAAATTATTAATTCGAACCTAAATCAAGAAAAGAGTTGTGAATTAGAGTCCTGAAGACGGAAACGTTTATAAATAACTAATTTCAAGAAGATAAAACATAAGTTTGTGAGTAAGATGGTTTGATTGTTGATGCCAGTAAACTGTCTTATAGTTTTCATATATCAGGAATAATAATAACACATAATCCATGGAATGATGATATAGACATTTGCATAGAATAAAGTATGACTAAAAGTATTGACCATAATTTATGATTTAATAAGAGATTCACGAAATAAAAATTCATGACATCTGCAGATTTCGGGGTTTAAATATGGTGAAATTATAAGATATTTGATAAAAGTATTAAGTAAAAATGATTCTAAAAACTATACCTACAAATAACTAGAAAAAAAATCAGAATTGTGTCTGCTAGCAAACAAAAGTACACGACCATTTTAGGCAAAAGTTAAATTGACACATATTTAAAGGATCTAAAGTTATTAAAATACATAAAATAATTTAAAATATAACACCTCAAAATGGAGAGACATAAAGGGTTTCTTTAAAAGAAAGACTAGGAAATATAGATACACTTATGTACTTGTTTTGAGATGAAAAAAAAAATCGATATTAGTGATTGTATTACGCGTTTCCTTGGATTATTTTATCAGTGGTTTTCAAACAACAAGGGTGCATGTGTGTGGTGCTCAGGCATCTGGAAAGTTACAAAATGGTCAGTTTTGGTGTCAAGTAGTCTACCATGGCAACCATGAAAGTAGACTCTCTTCTGACTTTGAGACTAGATATTGGGGGCACTTGAAGACACAAAACTAAGTAGACATGATGTTTGAGTGAATATTTTGGTGGATTTCAAATTAAGAAATATGAATTTATAATGTGTTTGCTAAATTCTGGTGACAAGGGTTAACCAGCCTTATTGTAGATTGGATTCAGAATTTTTACCACCAGTGAAACTTGCAATCTTGGTACGGATCGTCGTCATAACTTTCATGACTGATACCAAAAACCTTACAATTAAAAAAAACAAAATATTCATTTTTCAAAGACTTTTTGTTTTCGTTTTATAGTCATTGATCACCTTAGAGACTCTGACTCTGAAACTTTTCCTTCATATGAAGGAGGCAGCCGAAATATGAAGGCAAATGAACAGTGAGAAGACAAAGTGTTTTTTTTTTTTGTACATCTATGGTATCTGTAACAAACCTCCAGTCAGATTAGAAGGAATGCAATGCTGTAATACTACCAACATTGACTTCCTTCTACACAGTTTTCTTACTTCAAAAGCTGGGCTACAACTGAAGAATTTATATCGAATATTTCACCTGTTACTGCAGTAACACCCATCAAGCTTAAATACCCCATGTATTGGCATATGAAATATATTTAAATATAGTTGCACATCCTTGTCACCAGCCAAGATCAGAGAATGACAACTGGTGCATAGATTATTCCTAGAATCAATGACAAAGTTTATTTATCCCTGTTATGCATTGAAATTCCTCATACACTTTTTGAAATACGACTGGTGGCTGAACAGTTAACATTCAGGCCTGGGATCGTAAGGACATAGGTTAAATCTCCAGTCCAGCCATCCAGGTTTTGGTTTTCATTTTTTCAAAATCATTTCATGAAAATACAAGGACACGTTCCTCAAAAAGCTACAGACAATTCTTGTAATTTAATGTCCCCTGTCATCACCTGGCTATAAAGATCTCTCGATAAGCAAGAAAACTGTGATTAAACTCTGTCCCCTAAAACTCAGCCAATCTTTTTTCACTAGTTGGGATCCTCATGCCCCCCCCCCCCCCCAAAGCATGCCACAATCAACAAAAGGTTTGAAACACGATTTCCACAACACAAAGTTTGTTTGATTGGATCCTCTTGTAGGAGGTATACTTAGCCTGTGATCTGAAGGAGGACAGCCAGTTCCTTTCCTCCAGGACCTACAGCTTAAATTGAAATCTGAACCACCACTTACCAGTGGTAAAAATTGCAAATTCTGAAACTTCTAAATCTTATGAATTTTTTTTTAATTTTCTACATTTTCACAACTATATCAGCTATTTGTTATGTAACAGGTACTTAATTTCTAAGAAAAGAAAGAACATATCAGTTAAGAGATAAATGTTCCATACTGGAATGTTGTCATAGGTGTTTCATTAAACTAGTTTGCTACTTTACATCTACTTACTTCTGAACAAAATGTAGCTGTCTCTTTGATATCTTCCAGATACTGAGGTTGTAAGTCAAACACTGTAGATATTATATTCTGTAACCCCAAATGGTTGTCTTCAGCATATATTAAACAGAGATCAAACATCATGGATATTGTAAATATATAATTTTCGTAGATTAGATTTCCCAGGAAATCTCTCGACATGTATTCAGTCTGAAAAAAAAAAGGGTCATGCTAAAAAATGTAAAGAAGTATGAGGATATGTTGTATGTAAAAAGAAGATAGCATACAGAAAATTTCATTACTGTTCACACAATGTTAAAGACATATATCACATTCAGAGAAAGTTTATCAATATATCATCATGGAAGACCAAAAAGAAATAAGCCATCAATATACAAAAGAAGTCTGTATGTACAGTATACTAGTCATAAGAGGAATCTTCATGCTTTCCATGCAGTGCAAAATATCTCAATGCAGTTTCATTCTCGAAGAAATCTGAATCAAGTTGGCCCATGTGCTGGCATTAAACACTAGGATGCAGTGCCAGCGAGGAGCATGGAAACTATTTATTGCTGCTGCCAAAGGCTCCAACTGCAGGAATAATTCATTAATTTCTATAAAAAAATTCTTGCACTATTATTATGATCTATTGTTACATTTTTTCCTCCCCAGGCAAATACTGACAAGTTATTTTAGAAAAAGAACAATTCAGGAAAAAAACTAAACAGTAAGATAGAATCTGAATTTAGGAAAGAGAATTCACATTTTAAGAAGACAAATTCTCTATGATCCATCCCATCAGATTGGTAACTGTTGTTATTTAATGAATATCATTAATTCAAACAGATATCATGAATATCACGAACATTAAGTAATTTCACAGGGCAAGCTGATATTCAAAACATTGATAGGGCAGACAGTTAATTATGTGCATCACATAACTTTGTGTATATTATGAGCATAGATTAAGTGAATATTTTGACAATGAAGAGCATCTGAACAGGAGCCACTTAGCGGTATATGTCCAAGTGCAAAACACAGACCATCAATATAATCATTAACAAGCTTACATGGCTTCATGAACAACACAGTGACTTTAATTATACCATTACCTGGATGCACTGTGGCCAGGACAATTAGTTAAATATATCACTACATGGCTTACATCCATGACAGGACTTTCAACGATCAATTGGCAAGTTTATATGTGGCCGTTGACATTCAATTCATTATTAAGTTATTGATGCAGGTTCACAAGTAGATGCATTTTTTTTAGATTTTCAGAAAGCCTTTGACTTTGTACCACACAACCTCCTTTTAGCGAAGCTTTAAGCACATGGAATATCGGATCAGCTTTGTGAATGGATAAAGGATTTTCTAACTTGTTGGTCGCAGTATGTCGTCATTGAAGGAGAAAGTTCTTCTAATCTAGATGTTACATCGGGTGTAACTCAAGGAAGTGTAATAGGACCACTTCTTTTCTTAACTTTTATAAACAATCTCGGAGACAAAGTGAAAAGCATTTTTAGATTGTTTGCTGATGATGGGGTTATTTATAGGGAAGTAAGGAATTTGACCGATTGCTTAGAAATTCAGCATGATCTGGATGTTATTTTGGCTTGGTGCGCTGAGTGGCAACTTACACTAAATTGTAAAAACAAGACAATGAACATAACTAACAAAAATAATCCAATTATACAGAAATATGAGTTAAACAATTCAGTTATTGATATGGTCGATTCTATGAAATATTTGGGAGTAACAGTACAAAGGAACATGAAATGGGACTTACACATTAATTCGTTAGTAAGTAGAGCTAATTCTAGGCTGCGAATTATAGGTTGAATCTTGAAAAATTGTAATGAACAAACAAAGGGGATAGCATACAAATCTCTTGTGCATCCACATTTGGACTATTGTTGTGCCATTTGGGATCTGTTTCATAAGGGGTTGATCAAAAGTATAGAGAAAGTGCAGAAAAGAGTCGCTCGATTCGTGACCGCTTGCTACAGTCCTTATGAAAGCATCACAGAACTGATTAGTAGACTGGGCTGGGAGTCTCTGGTAGATAGACGACACACATTTCGTTTAAAATTATTGGTAAACATGTGTACTCCCACTTTCACTTACGAGTGTAGTGAAATACTTCATCCACCAACCTATTTGAGTCGGAATGACAGGAAAGATGAGATTAGATAAATAAGTTGCCGTGCTGATTCTTGTATGAATTCTTTTTTCCCTCGTTCCATTCGGGATTTGAAATGCACAGCAAAGATATTAGCTTTGGTGCTGAGCACCCTCTGCCACCCACAATTTTGTGAATTGCTGAGTACATATGTAGATGAATATAATTAATAATACCCTTCAATGGCTAAACGAGCTCAGGAAAATGCAAATCTAGCAGCGGAAGGAGAAGACAATAACTAGTCACCACTGCAGGGAAGAAACGATGGAAACTGGAAAGTGAGGTGAGGTGGACAGTGTCAACAATAAACAAAAAAACAAAGACACACCACTTCGGTGACATTTAGAAGACAGTACACCGATGGTGATGACACCTGTTGGAGATCAACAAAACATCTATGCTGTACGACTGTATGAAAATAAAAGTGACTTGCAAGAACTAGTAGGATTATAATGGGCTACAACTAGTTGGAGTTGGTGATGCAGCAACTCAACAACGAGAGAGGAAACTTCGGGGCATCAGAGGCGGGTGGAAAGCAGTGAAAACAGGAGTGGGTTTTTTAAGCTGTATATTCCTGTTGGCTGACATCTCATCCAAAGGTAAGAGAACAGTTATTTATTTACTAAATGTTTCTACTAAGCACCAAGGAAGTTCTTGTCAGTTTGAGTCGTAAATTCTGTTTACAAATTTTACATTAAGATTCAAGTAAAGTTCACATCAATTGGAGCTGGAAATTTTTGTTCCAAACATTTCTATTAATTTTTTTTTTGAAGAAAGTTTCTGTTACTATCTTTTCCTTCTTTGTGGTTGCAGTTGGCAAGTGGCTAACTGGATAATTGGCTTGCACCCTGTCTCTTTGTGGGTTAGGCCTAATTTCTTCTGGTTTGTTGCTTTGGATTAGGGTTGTAACGGAAGTCATCTTTGTGGATGCAAATGTTTTGTGGAAGCAGAAGTGGAAAAATATAATTATTTAGATTTTAATATTTTATTGAAAATAAACATAAAATCAAAATAAATATTTTTTATGCCAAATTCTACATTTATCACAACTATCGTCTATGTCCATATAATACTGCCACATTGATTTATTTTTTGCTTCATCTTTTAACAACAAAAAACATGGCATCATGTCACATATGAATTATATTATTTACATAGCGACGCAAGTGTCTGAAAAAAGATTCTTTGTCATGTGAACTTTGCGGAGTTCGCGGCTCAACTAATTCAAGCGTCAAGCACAATGCCATGCCATCACACATCTCCGTGCCTGCCACTCGCATTTCCACTGCTCTAGCGTCCCATTCACAGTACAACTTGTGGGACCTACGTTCATCCGATTTTCGATAATGAACCTTGATGGGCCATGAAATGCGTTAGAGAACTACGTCCAGTACGTGTTGGATTTTGGGACTCCCAAACAACCAACACGAGTCCTTGCTGTCCAACAAGCTATTGTGTTAGATAATGATTGGAGGAAAAATGCTGTGAGTGTGTGATAAGGACACATGGTGTGCCGTGAGTAAGTATGAGTGGAAAGGATTGATGTAACATTTTGTTGGATTTCTTTTACTAGCGTGAATGGGTGAGCGCATGTTATTGAGTTCTGCACAGATTTCCTGTAAGTTGCACCGTGAATAAACCACTTTACTTTACATGCAAGTTCAAACTTGTAAATTCGTCGCTTAGGTAAAAATGCCGTTCAATTAATTGTTATTTTTATTGCAAGATCGTCAGAAAAAAACAATCACATTGTTGTCAGCTAAGAGATGATGGGCAGAACGCAGAATATCGCATAAAGAGAAAAGAATAATATATATTGCAATGTAAATAAAACATCTGCAGTAAATATTGTGGATGCGGATGAGGATGTGGGATGCTTTCAGGTATGAATGTGGACCCTGGTGACCCTGGGGAAACTCCTCCTAGCAAATACAGATCTGATGATCGCAAATTTATTCACCTGTTTAAATTCAGGGGGAACGAGCTTAAATCAGATAACAGTATCCTTCAAGGCAATCGGCAATCAGTTAAAGAGTAATTAAAGCAGACTCTAAATTCCTTGTTGGGGAAGCTGAGATCATTAGAAGAGGGTAATATAGATCAGTTAGGGGGAATGAATGCTGAATTATAACAATAACAGATTATATGTGAAAATCAGGGGAAACACCTCACTGACGAGATAAATCGGCTGGAACAAGATCTGGGTGGTGAGACGGAATGTCTGTCCCAGGAAACCAAGGCACTGGAAAAAGGGTCAGTTTCATGGCAGAAGTGTCAGTCACAACCAAAGGCTTGACACTGTGGTAAACCATAATGTCTTGTTCATAAGGCCATGAAGGAAGGTCTTGCAGAGCTGAAGATGGAGATGAGTGGCCTGGCCTCAGATGGTGAACAAATTTCCCATGATGTTAGCACATTCAGGCTGGCAATGACAGCGTTGGTTGAGCAAGTCTTGCATGTGAAATTTCCAGTGATCATTAAGGAGGAGGTTGAAAGGAATGTGGGTTTGCAGGTTCCAGCTTTAGTGAAGGGAGAGATGGAGAAATTCAGAGGGCTAGTTCATTCTGCTTTGCTGACATGTTCCATGGAAGAGAAAATTGATTGGGAATGTTTTGATTACATAGGCCGTATTCACCAGGTTGAATTCACTTTGAATTTTGAGAAGTTCAGCCCCTTCTACATTGCTAGAGAAGCAGAAGATATAAATGGTCCACAAACACTTGACTTGGGGGCACCAGGCTGTAGGGTGATTGGTTCGCTGGGAGCTGTGACACAATTAAACAGTTTCAGAACGTGCTCTTGAAGAACTATTGGTTGGTGGATTGTAAAATAGAGGTGCGAAGGGAATTGATGACAGGTGAGCCATACCTGTCTGCATGAGGAATACAGAAGAAGTTTTTCATGGAATGTATAGCTTCTTGGAAAAACATAGATGGCTTTGGTAGTGAGGAGGAATTAGAGTTCACTGTTAGTGCATGATTACCTCAGTAGATGCAGGTAATATTCACCAGCCATAAGAGTTGCCCTATCACAGTGGCTATTAAAATGTTGACAAGATTAGATATCAAGACGAGAGCTCCCGAAGGATGAGGCACTGGAATCACAGGGGACAGACACAATTTCGAGGACGATTGTGACATGAAGTGAATATGTAATAGGGAGATGATTGAGGTTACAAGCAGAGACGTGAAGCAACAAGTGACAAGATTTTGGCAGAGACCCATGGAAAGGTCAGACAGGGGAGTAAACATCGGAACAGATAGTGGAACACACCCACCATATGACCCACAGAATGGTTAGCAAGGACCGTCAGCATCAAAAAAGGAGGAAAGAAACCAGTAAATTAATTTATGCTACTGTTTTGATAGGGAATGGGGATATGTGAAGGCCAAGTTTAACTGAAGACAAGGCGGAACGAACTGATGCTAATTTTTCCAGTAACAGAACTACAAGAGTAACACACGAAACAAGTTTAATCAGGAAGCAAGAATGTAGGAAAGGAAAAGACAAGGTTACTGAGTGGCAAAGAATTAACCAAGCAATGTGGAAGAAACCATTAAAGAAGTGAGGAGTCATTGCTAGAAGTTACAATTATTTTTGAAGTGGAAGTTTTCCTTGAAGCGGGTAATAATGACCCGACGTTTTGATGTCTGTGTGACTGTGGTGGAAGAAGAGAGTGCTGTGGGAAGGCCTGATGTAAATAACAAATGGCTAGTGTCAACAAGCAATGGCCTGATAAGTGAATCGGCGAGGGTGCGCTGTGACTCAGGAGTGATGGTCGGCATAGTACCAGCATGACATGGTAGTGAGGACACCTACACGATCTTTCGTGATGATATGAAGTAAACTCTGCTGGAAGAAGGGATCAAGTTAGAGTGAAAGAATTCCACACACTGAGGATAACTGTAAAGCTTGGAGGCTGCAACGTGGAAGCACTCTTGGATTAATGGGTGTATGAATGAATAAATACTTCTGGAAGGATGAGACTGATGCAGCGAAGAATTAAACAGTAGTTTTTTTAGGGAAAACTGTAAAGAAAAACAAGGAAGATTGAGAAGGAGGAAGCTGGAGGCATCTGAAGAAGAAACTGGGTGTAAAGTTTTATGCGGACTGGAGGAATATCATGGAGTTCAAAACAGCACATACTTTAAGGAGGTGAGAAGGATCAAGCACTGTTTAAAAGTGTTTTATTTTGTACTGTTAAAACATCCATTAAAGTATTCCACTAGCATTACACAATGTATAGGTTGGTACAATTGTTTTGACTTCCCAGTAAAGGGGAAGGGTCTTCACTCCACTAAAAGGGGAGGACCTCATATTTTATGTACCCCAACCTGATGCGACATAAACAGCCACTGATTCTTTGGTATAGTGCACAAGCTAATGCCCCACCCACATGTATCTTGTCCACAACATAAGAGGTAAATAATGTACGTGGTGAGCCTACGTATGTCAGTTTGTGTGTAGCATGTGAAGTGAACTATGATGTTGATCCACAGCAATATAGGTAAGTGAATGATATTTTTTGGTATAGTGCCTATAGATAATATCTACTCATGTGGTTTCGAGGAATTATGCACTTGAGATAACTTGTAATTGCATTTTGTATTTTTGGTTTTTAGTTTGTTGATGTCTATGTAATAATGTTGCAGGATTGTATAACTGGTAATGAAGTTTATGTTTATAAGGGTAGCCAGGTACCCACCAGAAATAATTGTATTGTATTTAACTAGTGTTGCTGGTCATGGGGAATGCATGCAATCCAGGAGGAGCAGGAATGCACCAGACCAGATGGCATATCTATATGTGACAAAAGAAGTGTTTTGTCAATTCCATCTTTGGCTAAAAGACATCAGCGGGGGTGCAATGAAACAGACAAGGAATATCGGTGGAGGAACTATCAACAGTTATGTCGCACAGTAATATGGCAAGGGTAGTGTGAGCAGGAACACATAAGGCGAGTGTATATAAGTGCATCGTAATATGAGCCGGTTTGTTGCAGTGAAGATACAGTTGACACTATCAGCATAAAGGAGACCAGAAGAACACTTCCTTCAGTGCGAAACGATGCCAAACAAAACTGCAGACAGTATCAACAATTGGTGTTAATGTATGAACACCTGCCTCAGCGTCCAGATACGAACTGCAAAATATTCGGAGATTAAGTTCAATTTATCTTAGGTGTCAGGTAATTACTGCTGGTGTGCTGTAACAGTGTTTATGTGTTTCAAATAAATAAACATTTTTTACAAACTGTGAATTGTGTGGCTAAAGCTTGTCAGTGTATGATAACCTGTCACATTCTTCAACCTACCTTCCACTCCAGTGAGTAGCTACCAGACATTGTTATTTAACGAATGTCGTAAGATCAAAGATAGATCATTAACATTAACTGATTCCATAGTACAAGCTGACGTACATGACATTGATAGGGGCAGATGGATAATTAAGTGCATCACATAGCTTTCTGCATATTACTAACATTGATTAAGTGAACATTTTATGTACATAGTGAATCTGAACAGTAGTGACTTAAGCTGTATATTAGCTCAGAGTTGGAGAGCAAAAGACGGACCAGCAATATAAATCATTAATAAGCTTGCATGGTTTTGTGAACAGTAAAGTGAACTTAAATTATATCATTATCCAACTGTACAGTGGCCAGGGCCATTAGCTAAATATACCATTGCACGGCTTATATTAGCAACCAATTAGCAAGCTTGCACATGATCATGCACATTCATTTCAATCTAAATCATTTTCTGTGGTCCTGTTCCAACATTGGATCTCAGGCCTCCTCTATTGACTATGGCCAATGGGTTTGCTTTAGCACTCCCTCACTGGCAGTACGGTAGCCATAGTGATCTAACCCCAAAAGACGCACCTAGATAACATCCCCAGGCTAGAAGCTAGCAAGCTACCACAGACCCATGATCCCCAAGCGGTTATAGGATGATGGGTGAATAGATCAGATCGGCTTATTGTGATAAATCCCGAAATGTTTTAGCGATTCTGTAGAGCTTATGCTAGAACTACTAATGACACAAGGTCTGGCTTAAGGAAGTATATTTACAAATGCTCTCACAGATAGTAATAGTGAACAACAGAAAAGTGACTTGATAGATCCTCACAAAAGATTACAGCCCATCAGAACTGGATGATATGCTTACATTTGGTTGCAACGAAGGGTGCAGGGACTGGCCGATCTCTGGGCTTGACCCCAGCCTACTGGGCCAGGTCAAGAAAACTCCTGACTCATCAAATGAACTCGACTGATTGATTAGCTCACTGATTGACCAACTGACTCACTAACTGAATCACTCATCCCTCCCCAATGGCTTTGTCGGCCTATACACTCATCTTGCACTTCTGGCATGACTCCACTTGATAACTAGCTTCAAGTGTTACCTAAAAAGGTCGGTGCAGCCACCGCTTACCCTATGCGCACCTGCCAAACGATGGGGTGCCAACGACCATATAAAGTATGGTTACTGGCTCATGCCCATATGTGATATTAATTCCAGTCTTAGAACTTGGCTTGGCCATAACACATTAAAACCCCGGATTGATCGCGAAAATAAGATAAGAGAAATCAGGGCTAGAAACGATTCATTTCTGTACTCATTTTTTCCACGAGCGATTAGGGAGTGGAATAGAAAGGATTTACAGGGCGACTAAACATAAAATCCAACAGGAGTAGCTTTCGATAAAGTACTCTGGCCATCCTGATCTGGGTTTTCCGTGGTTTCCCCGGATCGCTCCATGCGAGTGCTGGGATGGTTCCTCACAAAAGCCCATGGGCGCCTCCTGCCATATCTCGTATATCCCTTCCAAACCATTACCTTCCCGGATAGGTGCAATGCACCCTCCGCCACACACTTTTAGTGAATCGTGGAGTAATAGTAATAGTAAGCTCAAAACTCAGAGCTAATGTTTTACAAAATAAGTCATTAACACGACTTCTTGTAAATAGGTATGGAATAGGAAGAAAGAACAAAACCTTGATTATATTCTCCGTGGGCTAGACATCAATTTCGTTCATTATAGCTTGAAGATAAAAAATCTAGTTAATACCCAGAAGGGGTAAAAAGAAATAATAAACTGTTGCCAAGTCAATAGGAGAAGGAAGTATGATACCATCTATTTAATGCAGTGTATCCAGAGAGATTCAAAACTTCCTTAACTGAAAGACATGAAGGCAAAAATAAATATGTTGAAAAACCTACCAGAAGAACCAAAGGAATATTTCAGATTCAACCTCTATCCAAAAAATAAAACACCACTAGGAAAGGTGGTATCACCAGATGACAGCCAGCAAAGTATGTAACGTAATTGGTTTGTTGAAGAAATACAAAGTGGCAGCAGAATGTCAGTTGGTTTCAGAGGTATGGAAGAATGTAACTGAATAAATCCTTCAAAACTCACATAAATACATTATAAGCATCTGGAATGCTGGAAGAATGGAACATAGCAAAATTCAGCCATTGCATAAGAAAGTAATAGGTTAAGTCCCAATAATTAGTGGGAGATATCTCTAATTGTTTTTATGCATAGGATTTTATCTAGTATTATTTACACAAGAATTCAAAACAACTCAAGGAGGATTTTTACCAGAAAAAGCAATCCAGCTCAAATCACCAAAGAGTTCAAAAGAAGTTATTTGTCACATGTATTAACTTCAAAAAGCAGTATCCATTGTGAGTCATTCTTAAGGGATTTGGCTTGCACCAAAAACTTATTAACATCACTGGATTCACCTTAAAAATACCAAATCAAAAGTTAATTACAAAGATGAACTATCTGAATGGTTTGAAGTCTGAACTGGATTTTGATAAGGTCATGCACGGACACACACCTATGCTGTTTAACTGGGCACTAGAAAAGGTAATGTGGTAGTGGGATAAGAAATGCCAACCAAACATTAGGATAAGCAAAAACATTAAACTTAACTGTATAGCATTCACAGACGTCCTGGCATTATTTGCAAGAGGTCAAATTTCAATTTGAAGAACCCTGTCTGTAGGGTATTTAATTTAATTACCCTTTTAACCTTTATAATTAATTAACATGACAGATTGTATGTCAGGATTATTATAAAATG
Source organism: Vandiemenella viatica (assembly GCA_031002005.1). Classification (NCBI taxonomy): domain Eukaryota; kingdom Metazoa; phylum Arthropoda; class Insecta; order Orthoptera; family Morabidae; genus Vandiemenella; species Vandiemenella viatica. The sequence goes on along the minus strand of JARYHS010008075.1, from coordinate 15,275,228 downwards.
ACTGATAGTTAATGAAATATTAATCACAAATAAAAGTTACTTAGCTCATATTATGCAATGTATTGATTATTCAAAACAGTTTATAAAAACACACAGTTTACTTGCTTCAATATAAATGAAATAAAATGAACACAATGCAAGAGATATTACTATAGGGTGTTTTTTGGCTACTGAGTCACTGTTGTAAACACAAGACATACTTTGATATTACCTCAAACACATTTGCAATTGAAGTAACAGATATTTTGTTGTTGCGCAGTTGCTGGCATCAGCTGTTAGCCATGACAAGACAGAGTCGCCTCCAAGTGAATTGTGATGGACAGGTAGTTTTGTTCTGCCAGGACAGTAGTGTTGAGCCACATCAGCTGTCAGTCTTGGCCAGGTTGGAAGGAAACGAGTATGCAGCCACCATGCCAATCTAAATCTTTGACAGCCAGCAACGCAGTGTTGTTACTCAAGACATCTCACAGTCAGCCAGCCCCCCCCCCCCCCTCCCGCCTTGACTTACACATTTGTTGGCGGCTTAAATCGTCCAAAAAGTGCTGGATGGTCTTCCTCCCTCAATAATTAATAAAGCAAAACTGTATAAACATTAGTATTTATTGAAGGCTTATAGCTGTGACCATCCAAAGAATCAAGTCCAAATACTTGATAACTTGTGAATGTTGTGGATCATTCACACGTCTTGGTGGTGCACTCTAAAATAACTTCTACAATTGCCAGACATGAAACTTATAACTAAAAAGCCACCAGAAAAGAACAGCACACCTTTTCATACCCCTTTAATGTGGTCCCTCAGGTGATGTAATCCACCAGCCTTGAGCGGGAGCATGTGCTAAATTTTCAGGTGCAGTGGGACACTACAGTAAGTACATTAGACTGCTTATGTACCTCCTGTCTTCCAATGAATCCAATATCGACATCCTTTACCATATCAGTTACCGATTGCAGCAGTTTCCACAGAAAAATCTAGCTAGTCCACTCCTTTCCACCCTCACCAGCTCCTGTTGGTTGGGTCCCTAAAGGCGGGTCCCCTACTACATAACCATATTCGAGCAATTTTCAGATAAAAGTCTCACTCCCCTGGTATATTCCTTTACAATACTCCCTAATAAAAAGGATTTTGAAAGCACCTACTGAATATGTCCAGCCCACCTCAGTTTATTATCGAATGCTGTGTCAATATATTTACACTTCAGATTTTCAACAAACAATTCCTTCCCTACCCTAAAATCATAAGCAACCTTCAGCCTTTCCCTCTCCTCCTTCCATGGACTTTACCTTCATTATTCATTCTGTCACTATGGTAAGCAGGCATTTCCTGATTTTTTCTTTTCTATCACTCCAGATATCTACCCCAAGTAACTCATGGCAATGATCTATGAACACCAGTGAACTATAACAGTCCTTTTTTTCATCAAAAAATGAATACCCATCCACCAACTGCTCCTGCAGTACACTCTAATCATCGGAGAAAAGCTCATTGTGAGGCATTCCTTCCTTTAAGCAATACCTTACCCCCATAACTACTTGTGGTTTGTGTATCTCTATTAAGTTGCCAAAATTATATTACACTGTTCATTATATTTAAGGGACCACCTGAAATATAGTTGATTTGTCCTTTTTTTATTGCTGCAAACCTTCTGCCTCAGCTGAGTAATAAGATTTACTCTACCACTTGCAAATTCACAGTAATACTGTGGTTAGATATACCGAACTTTGCAATTGGCTTATACTGACTGAGAAAGCAACAGAGGCATCTGTATAAGGAGGCAGAAATTAATATCCGCAGCACAACTGGAAAGAGTCAGTCAAAAGTTCAATTTTTTTCTGGTCCATTTTGCATTTATGTAAGTGGTAATTATAAAAAAAAAAATCAATTAGGCAGCACTTCATTAGTTAGTGTTTTACATGCATTGAATGTTTACCTCATAATGTGAACACGTCTGTGGCTGAACCCCATTTCGTGTCAACGAGAATAAATATCAAAATAAACAGACTAGAACTGAACCAGAACAGAAGTCGGGAACTGCAACTGTTAATATTATTACTCTGTCAAGGGGAGAGAGTGCTATGGAAGCTACGAAAGTGGACCGAGTGAAATAATAGCAAAACTTGATGGAAGATAGAAGGTTATTCTGCCATGATTTCACAAATATGGCAAGGAATTGCAATTGGTATGAGACTGTTTTGGGAAAATTATTTAACTGATCAAAAATTGTGACATCTTGTGTGTATAAGAATGGACTTTGCAACAATGGTTTGGTGCAATTGACTCCAAAAGACTATACAAAAATTGTTACATAGCACAATCAGTAGAAAAGAACTCAAATGCAACAAGATAAAAGATGTAGGATCGTAATTTTTCACGGCGTTGAATATTAATATATTTTTCTCGAGCTTCCAGCCGTGTTAATATGTCATATTTGCGGGACGTTTCGAAGGCGTCCATCTCTGCCTTCATTTTCAACCTGATGTCAATGTTTAAACATTGACATCAGGTTGAAAATGAAGGCAGAGATGGACGCCTTCGAAACGTCCCGCAAATATGACATATTAACACGGCTGGAAGCTCGAGAAAAATATATTAAGATAAAAGATCATTCTTCTCCTCAAAAGTTGATGGGTACCATGCATGTCTTCCAAACATTTCCTTTCTTTGGCCAACAGCTTCAAGTGGAAACAGGTGCACTAGACTTTAATGCTGTTGATAAATTTTATTCTAGGTTTTCCTTTGCTCCTTTTACCTTCTAGCTTCCTCTCAATCAAGGTGCTGCACCAGTCAGAATGAAGAAACCGGTGGCAAATGAAGCTAATTCTTCTTCTGTTTTATGTTTCACCCAAGATACACACTTTATTTGTACTTTTGAGATTGTTCTCATTGGTGACTTTGTAAGTCCAAGGTATTCTTAGGAGACAACACCAGTAAAACATCTCAAATGCCTTTTGTTTCAGTGCTTTCACTTTCCACGGGGTTCATGTTTCTGATCCACAGCATATAAAATTCTATACAATGCCTATCACAACTTGCTTTTGTATCTTCATGTTGACAGTATTAGATGAGCACAATAAATTACAAATATCTGTAGACTGCCATTTGTATTTTGCTAAGTATTCAGTCCTTTAAAGTATCTCCACAGTCACTTCATAACTGCCACAAGCACCATTCCCACCACCCCAAAATTCTCTTTCAGAAACTTCTCATTCACATATACCGAAAATGTTATACTTTAAAAAAAAAAAAAACACCCTACAACTTTACAGTTCTTCACAAAACTGTCTCCTATCTTTTTTTCATTTGATCTTGGTGCATAACATGTGAAAAATATTTTATTGCTGGAAAGAGAGAGACAATATATATGTGCCAAGAAGCAAACATGAATGTGTACATTATACAAATTTAGACACAATTAGACTCCTAAGTGCATATACAAACCATAACAGCATACATATAGTTACCAGGAACACACTAAATGGCAGCAAGTTAAAAGTTGGTACTGGTGAAGTGGTACACAGATGGAGGAATGAATACAATCAAATTGTTGGTTGCAAAAAGGTGCAAGGAATTATATTCATGCACAAGCAGTGAGTATCACTTCTGAAAATGAGACAATTATCAATGGCAGAATAAATGTAGTGTTACTATTTTGTAGGTAAATGCCACCACAGCAGGGTTACTCCTTGTAAAGTACCTTTTAGTTCACCAAAAGTACTCCCACTAGCTATCCCCAGCAGTAAAATATTCTATAGATTGATTATAAAGTTGCTTATGTTGGACTTAGAAATTTCGAGAAGAGTAATTGTCAACTTAAAGGAATTTTCTTGTAATCTTTCCTACAGTGACGATTAACCATAAAAATCATTTTAAAGTGTATTTATCATATCACGAAATGTTTATTTTAGGAGATATTCCGATTTGATCACGTTTTGAAACACGCGATCAGAAAAGTAAAAATCTAAGATTTGAAGTATCTTTGAATCGAGTAAAGCGACAGCTGAACTTTTATCACCAGCTATAGTCAGCATTGTCCCTGATATTTTGGTAGTAAAATTAACTAATTTGGCAAAGTTTAATTAGCAATTTTAATTAAGAGAAGAAAATGAACTTTTTAATTTAAAGGAATACTAATTTGAAATTTATATCAGTAGATAGTCTAAATCAAGACGATTATGAATATATAATGGTTTCGGTAAAAAGTTTAAGCATTTGTCTGGTAATTAAGTTTTCGAAGATAGATTGTCGTTAATTGTTGATGGAGCACGTAAAAATCCCGCCAAGTTGATCATGTGATGACTTCAATTTTAAGATAATAGAAACACTTTTGAATGTCAAATTAAATTAAAACAGATAGAACATGACGATAGAAACTCCCTGTAAAAATTTCAAGTCAAACTATTTAGTACTTTTGGAGATATTAATTAAAGAAAAATTTGATGATGTCATAGGCTCTGAGAAGTCTATAAAAGACCTTGCAGCAAGCACAGATTGTCTCATTCTAGTCTCATTCTTTTGCCGGAAAGTGATCGCGCAACTCTGCGCTAGTTAGAGGAGCAAATGGTTCCATGCCGTAGCGGTTTAGGCAAGTTCTAACTTTTTTTTTTTAACTGCTTTACGTCTCTTTTTAACATCGAGGTCTTTAGAGACGGGAAAGGATGGGGGGCAAGGAATGGGAAGGAATTCGGCCATGGCCTTTTGAAGGAAGCATCCCGGCATTTGCCTGGAGTGATTTGGGGAAACCATGGAAAACCCAAATCTGGATGCCTGGACGGGGATTCGAACCGCCGTCCTCCCGAATACGAGGCGAGAATGCTAACCGTTACACCGCCCCGCTCGGTGCAAGTTCTAACATGCCGTAATACTCACTAACGTTAGGTGGACTTTGTGAGTTTTTGTCTTCTCGTAGAACTGTACTTAATCTGCAATCTTCAAAGAAACTGTTGTTCGGTGCTTTATTCAGATATCTGGTACCAACAATGTACGAGTGAACTTTTGCAAGAATATAAGTACTGTATTATTCTCAAACTGTGTTAAATGACTATCTTGTTTACCCTTCGTATTTGGAGTTTACTAATATGAATGCGTGGCGGCTGATCTATTTAATATTATAGGTACCAGAGGGCTATACATGGTCATGAACTTAATTGTTCATAGTTCAGGTGAAGGTGTTGCATATCCCCAGTGCAGCCTTGTCGCCTGACATCCTCCATGTAAAATTTAACTGTGGTGGTTTTCCCTTAACTTCTCCAGTGACAGAAATATGTGGAAGTATTACAGTTCTGTCTCGATGAATATGATGGATGTATATTCAATACAGTGTGTCGTTTACGTTGTGAATAAAAGAAAGAAGAGGGTGGAATCCAGTGCCAACTCATTCAGGCCTACTTTTATTAACTGCTTTACGTCTGTTAACAGCGAGGTCTTTAGAGACGGGAAAGGATGGGGGCAAGGAATGGGAAGGAATTCGGCCATGGCCTTTTGAAGGAAGCATCCAGGAATTTGCCTGGAGTGATTTGGGAAACCATGGAAAACCCAAATCTGGATGCCCGGACGGGGATTCGAACCGCCGTCCTCCCGAATGCGAGGCCAGAACGCTACTACTTTTCTGAATGGTACTTAACATACCCCTCTGACAGGCAAACATCATCTACAGTGTCACAGGCTCTCATTCTACACATCCTGCAGATAGGTTTGGAATTTAACCTGGGTGCACAATCTGGTGATTAATAATTGTACATCACCACCACTCCTACACTGCCGGCCAAGACCTTATGATGAAAATTTCTTCTGCCACAAGGACTCGAACCAGGTAACTTCATGCAGGAATTGGACACCATGATGTTAGCATAGTCCTGGGCTGACAATGAAACCTTATACACAAAGCTATCACAATAGCATTTGGAAGAGTTGGTAGAAAATGTCAAATTATCTCAGATGGAGAAATGTTACAAGAGCTGAAATACTTGAGGAAAAAATACAGTAAAAACGCACTGGCATACAAACAGATGGGCTGCAAGTGAAGGATGAACAAATATATGAAGACTCCTCCACCATTGATTTGTTATACTAGCATTTTTTAAGAGGTAGCAATCTGGGATTTTTTTCACAAATGAAAGATGAACATCAGTCTACCAAAAATTTGAAGTTCATCTGCTGAAAATCAAAGCCTATTACTGCAGATCATAATATTTAATATATATCTTGATTGTATGGGTATAAGTGGAATAGCGTCTTTTTTTTCCCTTACTTTTCAGCCATCATTCTGTGCCATTCTTCAGTGGACTAACTTGCCTGAGTGTGATGTCATGTATAAATAGCTTCCAAAGTACTTACTAACCATTTGGAATGACGTCCCATCATCAGTATGGCTGGGCTAAGAGGGCTTGCATTCCTGAGCATACATGACAATACTTGGAACTGCTGTAAGGGACGCATTTCATTATATTAAAACCTTCTATTTTATTTGTCGACTCTGAGCGAGTTGTATGTGCCACAGAAGCTGAGCGGATGTTCTGTCATGGCTCAGCATGAAATCTTACGCGCATGCAGAATAGCACGCCTGGCGAAGGTCACCTTGCAGAGATGACTTGTAACTTTTCCACATTCGTGTCTGATCTCTAAGAGCGACAAGCTCGGCCTCGGGCGATACCGATCGGACGTGATTCCCGCCAAGATTCTCATTTTCCACATGTCGTAGGATATTTCCTACAACATACCTAGTTTGCTGGTATTACGTTCGCGTGAAGTCGCAGATGTATTTCCTTGTAACCAAGTATCCAGTGTTGCAATAAACATCGGGTTAACGACTTCAGTATTTCATTCAACGAATGCAAGCCGTATGTTCTCCGTTCCCATGCAGCCCACAGTTAATATTTTTAGGTGTCAGACAAGCACAGAAGACTAACAGCTTGGCGGAAGAAGAATACCTCGCAAGTCTTAGCAATTGTGACTAAGTACAGACTATACACAAAGCCATCCGACAAATCAGTCACTACACTGCTGTAGCCCACCATATGCATTCATATTATTGGATCTTTGTTTCCTAGTTCCAATAATTCTCTGACTCGCCTGGGCCACCCTCTGCTTTCCTGAACCAGTACACTGGTGTCACTGAATAAAATAGTGTGTCCACTGACAGTTGAACATTGTGCTACAGCTGGTTTGCTGACATCATTGTTTTTAAAATGGCTGTCATGTTCATTCAGTCTTTCCATGGTGGAGAGTACTGTCTCAATTACATATACCTGACCACAGCTACAAGGTATTTGATACACACCTAGTGTCTGTAATTTGTGCCTCTTGTCTTTCACCCTTACAAGCACATTCCTAGGTGTCGATTGATATTTTCTATTTTTTAATAAGGCAGGCAATCTTATCTGCCATCCCACAGAGGTAGGGTAACATTGCCATAGGTCTGTCCCTTTGTCTGTTGGCCTCTTCCGCTGGTGCTGGAGTACAAGGCAGTGCTCTAGGTTCAAGCACTGCGGTGGCTTTATTGATAATGTCAAGGCTGCAGCCACTGGCCAGAAACATTTCCTTTAAAACTTGTCATATGTCAACTATGCTTACTTAGTCACTAACTATTGTTGCAAGGTTGGTTAAAGTTTTTAAAATTCTGCATTTCACTACTGGATGTTAGTGAGAGGCTGCATGCAGATGAAGGTTTACATGCATGGGCTTCTCATAAACTATGAAGCCCAGGAAGCCATCTTCCTTCTGCTACACACCCATAAAATGAAGTTGCTTGTCCACCTCAATTTCCATGGTGAAATGAATTTTACCATGAGCACTGTTGCACATTGGAAAAAGGGCTAAAAGGATTCTTGTCCATGACACCAGACGACAACAGGACATTTTGATGGTTTCAGCAGAAAAACAACAAATAAAAAGAGCACAGAACAAAAATGAGTTCACATTCAATAATAAGGATAGTTTTGACTAAATACAAAAATTTAGTCTTAACAATGTATGCAGTGTGTTTGTGCACTTTAAGGCACCACTATACTGGAACAGGGAAGTACGATAGGATCGAACACTTATCATTTAGAAGACAAGTTACTTGTTTCAAAGACTGCAACACTTAGGATAAACACTCCAGCACAAACAATCTGCTAAAATTGGTTCTAACTGTGGTGAGTCCTCCACCTCCCTCCCTTTTCCACTTCCCTATCCATCATGCCACCATCTCCTCTTGATTCACACTAGCCAGCTGCGCAACATCTACATAATCCGTAGTTGCTATAACAAGAGAAAAATAATGTATCTAAAACTACATAATACTGTCAGATAGCAATTTCAACTTTATAATATGAAACTGGTGTTTTATATTTAAAAATTACCTCGGATTCCTTAGGTGTAATCAAACGGTTAATAATTGCATATATCAAACCGTATGTCTTTCTGTACAGCCTCCACATTTCATCATCCAAAAAATATTTTTTTACAGTGTAAAAAGGAACTGCTTCTTGCAAGAAGGATATTATAGCTGGCATTGTAAGATCATGGTACACAACCTGTGACCAAAACCTGAAAACAACAAAAGATGTTACAGATCCTATTTGCTTAATTACTGGTAATTTAGACTTTAATTTATCACACAGGATCATCACAAAATACGAGGGTGAGTCAAATGAAAACCTTAAATTTGTAATAAAAAATCAAAATTCCGCGCCGTTATCCTGTAAGTTGGTAAGCATGTAACAAGCAGCATACAGAATGGCCTGTAGGTGGCAGCATAGTGCAGATGCACAAATACCGTCGCAGTATCAGTATAAAGATGGCTGCCCCACTTGAGACTTGCACCATGGAAGAACAGCGTTCTGTTATTCGGTTTTTGCGTAGTGAAGGTGTGAAACCTACTGAAATTCATCGAAGAATGAAGGTTCAGTACGGTGATGCATGTTTGTCACAGCAGCAAGTCTACGAATGGAGTAGGAAGTTCGCAAATGGTGTGACTTCAGTGGAAGATGCTCCTCGTCCAGGTCAGGCACAACGAGTTGTGACTCCACAGAACATTGCAGCAGTTGAAGCCATAGTGATGGAAAACCGCCGATTGACACTGAATGACATTGCAGCATGTTTAAAGATTAGTCATGGTTCAGCACACCATATTGTGCATGATGTGCTCCAGTTTCACAAAGTGTCTGCAAGATGGGTGCCACAGCAGCTGACTCCTGAAATGAGAGAACGACGTGTTGATGCTTGTGAAGAACTTCTTCGGCGCTTTGAACGAGAAGGTGATTGCTTCCTTGCAAGAATCGTTACTGGGGACGAAACCTGGGTTCAATTGCACCAACCGGAAATGAAGAGAGCGAGCAAGGAATGGCGCCATTCCTCATCACCAAAACCAAAGAAATTTCGAACAGAACCATCAGCAGGGAAGGTTATGCTGCCTCTCTTTTGGGACGAAAAGGCGTCATTTTAAAGCATTACATGCCTAGAGGGACCACTGTCACCAGTGCATCAAACACAGATCTCCTAAAAAATCATCTTCGGCCTGCAATCAAATCAAAGCGACGTGGATTGCTGTCATCAGGTGTCCTTTTGCAACATGACAATGCAAGTCCCCACACTGCCGGTAGAACAGTTGCAACAATCGCAGACCTGAATTTTGAGTATCTTCCTCATCCACCATACTCACCAGACCTTGCCCCAAGTGATTTCCATACGTTTGGACCACTCAAAGAAGCAATGGGAGGAAAGAAGTTCCGATCTGATGAAGAGGTACGACACGCGGTGCATGAGTGGTTGCGCGGACTACCAAAAGAATTTTTTTCTAAAGGAATTTATGCACTTCGTATGTGCTGGAGGACTTGCATTGAGCATGGGGGAGATTATGTTGAAAAGAGATACAGCTTTGTACCACTTCTGCACAATAAATAATATTTAAAAAAATATTTAAGGTTTTCATTTGACTCACCCTTGTACAATAATAAAGAACTGCCATATAGGTTATCCAACAAAGCACCTTTAAAATCTAGCCAATGGCAGCACTTCATCACCCACCTTTGTAACTTTTTGAGATCAATTAATAATTCCTTCAGTTCTCCAAGATGTTAAACAATAAAATAAACATAACTAGACGACCAGTGCGAAAATTTTGCTAATAGAATACGACGAATAGTGAGATTGAATGCTTGTAATATAATGAAAATTAGAACTGCAATTTTATACCAAATAATTACTTGTTTAGTGTAATAGGTACACATCAAAACATATTACGAACAAATAGAAAAATTTAAAACACACTCTATATACCGTAAACTGTAACTGACCTTAACGAAATACAACCACACTGAACAAAATGCACACAGGATAACAACATCTCTGTGATTTGTGTTGCTGTGCGAACAAAATGTTTACACTGCAATTGTACAGCAAAATAAAAATGTTTCCATAACAGAAAAAAAAATATCCGAAAAGCTACTTATTGTATAAAAAACAGTTTATTAAAAAATCTGTGATATCTGCAGCTTCATTCTAGGGACTTGGCTCTGAACTGTTTCATATGTGCGACCACTTTAAGCATCAAATCCCAAAAAATTCTTTCTTAAATTATGATTTTACCTGATTGGAGACCATAATCTTTAAAATGATATGTCATTTATCGATTTTGGTTAGGTAACGAAGGAGATAGATGGGTCGTAATTAAAAAAAAAATACCTTCCAGAAATAATATTGATACTTTTGCCCTTTAAGAGGCGAATTCCAAACACTCCTTTTATAAATATGAAGTAAGCAAACCGGATACCTTGGTCTTTAAAATGATATCTCATTTATTGACTTCCGTTAGGCATCAAGTAAGGTAAAAAAAAAAAAAAACAAAAAAAAACAAAAAAAAACAAGGTGTGTGAATTAAGCCACTTGTGCTTTATCGCATCAATCTCGTGTGTAACTATATTCTCGTGTAAGCTCTTTGAATAGGCTTTACTGTTTAGTATGTGACTTTGGGCTGATGTGTAAACAGCACATTTGTTTGCAGGTCTGAAAATGTCGAAGTACGAGCCAACAAAACACCATTTGCGGGAAGTGTTATTGTTCCTGTTCAATTCGAAGAAAAGTCATCGAGTGCTATTGGAGACTTATGGCGAACATTCTCCGTCGATAAAAATGTGAGAGTATTGGTTTCGACGTTTTAAAAGTGGTGTTTTCGATACAGTTGACAGGTCAACCGAAAAAGTTCGAAGATACGGAATTGGAAGAATTACTCGACCAAGATTCATGTCAAACGCAAGATGAACTTGCTGAATCGTTGGATGTTGATCGTACAACCGTTTCTAAACATTTAAAGGCTCTCGGTATGATTCAAAAGCAAGGAAATTGGGTGCCATACAAACTGAAGGCGGGAGACATTGAATGCCGATTATTCACCTGTGAACAATTGCTTCAAAGCCAAACCAGGAAGGGATTTTTGCATCGGACCGTCGCTGGCGATGAGAAATGGATACGGTATGATAATCCTAATCCTAATATTCATGGTGCAAAACTTATGCTCTGTATTTGGTGGGACCAGCTCGGTGTTGTGTATTACAAACTGCTTCAACCGAATGAAACAATAACTGGTGAACGCTACAGAACACAACTGATGCGTTTGAGCTGTGCTTTAAAAGAAAAAAGTCCGCAATTCGAGCAAAGACATGATAAAGTGATTCTTCTTCATGACAACGCTCGACCACATGTTGCTTGTGTAGTGAAAAAATATTTGGAAATGTTGAAATGGGATGTTTTACCCCACCCGCCATATTCACCAGATATTGCTCCATCAGATTACTACCTGTTCAGATCCATGGAACACAGCCTGGCTACGCAGCGCTTCCAAACTTACAAAGATACGAAAAATTGGATTGATTCATGGATTGCATCAAAAGATGAGTTGTTCTTTCGCCGCGGAATCTGTATGCTATCAGAAAGATGGGAGAAAGTAGTGGCTAGCAATGGACAATACTTTGAAACATAATGATGTATTCAGTTGTTCATAATAAAACCTTTAATTTACAGAAAAAAACCGTAAAATTAATTCACACACCTTGTAGTTTTAGAAATGATATTTTTGCCCTTTAAGGAACGAATTTTGAAAAATTCCTTTCTTAACATATGGTGTAACCAACCGGAGACCTTACAAAGACATCAGTCTTTAAAATGATTCCTCGTTTATCAATTTTGTTTAATTATCAAGAGAGATAAATGACTCGAGAGAAAAACACATTTTAGAAATTCTGATATTTTTGCCCTTCAAGAGTTAAATTCAGAAAAAAATCCATTCTTAAAACATGATGTGACTACAACGGAGACCTTAATCTTTAGAATGATACCTCATTTATCTATTTCGGTTATATACGAGGGTTGGAACTTAAATAGTGGCAACTATTTATTCACAACTGATACAAAAGCGTTACATGTTTACTGTCCTTCAAAGTAGTCACCAGCGTTGTGTAGATCCTGTTGCCAGCGATGTGGAAGGCGTAGTTTACAGTTAGCAGAGCCTGTTCTGTTGATGGTGCAAATGGAGCGGTCTACTGCCTGTCGAATCTCTGGAACAGTTCTGACGGGAATGCCACAAAGTGGTTCCTTCATCTTCGGAATCAAAACAAAGTCACAAGGACTTAAGTCCGGGGAGTATGGTGGATAGTAGAGTACTTCCCAGTCCCACTGAATGAACAGAGCAGCCACAGATTGTGCTGTATAAGCCCGCACATTGTAGTGCAAAATGATGGGTGGGTTGCGCAGAAAGTGTTGCCGCATCTTTCGCAAAGCTGGTCGCAGGTGATGCTCCAAAAACGAACAATAATACTGCGCACTGACGGTCTTCTGTGGAGGAATGTAATGCATTAGGATAACACCATCACAGTCATACACGAGAATCACCATAAATTTCACCATACTGGGGCTCTGACGCACTTCCGACTTTTGCGGCAACCCATAATGACACCATTCGTTGGATTGGCGTTTCAGTTTTGGCTCATACAATGTGGCCCATGTCTCATCCAGTGTTAGGATACGGCGTAAGAAAGCCTCTCCTTCACGCTCATTGCACTCCAAGTGCGTCTGAGCAGTGTCGTAACGCATCTGGATCCATCTCCGATGTTCCTGTTTCGAAAACATAGTGACACCGTTACATTAGGCCGCCCGCTCATAAGTGACCGCGTTTCCCTCGATTGTGTGCACGTCGGGGACGTAGGACGGGCGAGTCCATATGCTCGGAGGTAAGGTATGTATGTCAACAATGTGTGCTATCAGTGACAATAGTAGATTCCATTGCATAGTGTCTGCACAGTAGTGCTGCCACTATTTAAGTTCCAACCCTCGTATTAATGGTGATAAATGGCTCATGACACAAAAAATGCGTTGAAGAACCACTGATACTTTTTACCTTTAAGGGTTGAATTCCAAAAAAAATCTTTCTTAATATATAATGTCACCAAAGCTGAGGCATTACTCTCCATAATCCTACCTCATTTATCGATTTCGGTAAGATATCCAGGGAGATAAATGGTTCGAGACACAAAAAACGCATTTTAGAAATAGATATTATTGCCCTTTAAGGGTCTAATTGTGAAAAATTCCTTTCTTAAAATATAATTTCGCAAAGTCAGACATCTTAATCTTTAATTTGATACCACATTTATCTATATCGGTTACATATGAAGGGAAATAATTTGCTCGTGACACAAAAACGCGTTGTAGAAATATTAATACTTCTTCCCTTAAACGTTCGAATTCGGAAAAATTCCTTTCTTACTTTATGATGTGGCCAAATTGGAGACCATAAGATTTAAAATGATGTCTCATTCATTGATTTCGGTTAAGAATGAAGAGAACCTTATAGAAATAATATATATTATAACCATTTTTTTTATTTTTTTTCTGTCATCAGTCTTTCGACTGGCTTGCTGCAATCCTCCATCCTTTCCTATCTTGTGCAAATATCTTCATCTCTACATATCCCTTACAACCCACGTCCTCAATTATCAGCTTCATATATTCGAATCTCTGTCTTCCTCTACAGTCTTACCTTTGACCGTTCCCTCCACAAGCTAATTAACCAATCCAGCAGGTCCCAAAATATGACTTACCAGCCTGCCTCTTCTTTCTATAAGCTTCTTCCACAAACTTCTTTCCTCATCCATCATTTCCAAAACTCGTTCATTTCTTACTTTGTCTGTCCACTTAATTTTCAGCATTCTTCTGCAGCACCACATTTCAAATGCTTCAATTTTCCTTCTTTCAGATATTCCTAAAGTCCATGTTTCGCTACCGTAAAGTGCCGAGCTCCACACTCAGAGTTTTAAAAAGTTTTTTCCTAATTACTAGATTAATATTTGAAACTAAAATATTTCTGTTTTTCATGTAGGCTCCTTTTGCTAGTGCTATTCTGCTTTTAACATCATTCCTGCTTCGGCCATCGGTTGTAATTTTGCTTACCAAATAACAGAATTCACTTCTCCAATTGCATTCGATCCTATTTTTATATTTAACCTGCTAGTATTTGTATAATTTCTGTTACATTCCATCACTTTAGTCTTGCTTTGATTTATATTCAGGCCAAAATCTTCCACCAGTATTTTGATCATGCCATTAAGTAATTTCTCAATATCTTCAGCCCTTTCTGTTAACTAGACAATGTCATCAGCAAATCGTAGCATACTGATTTTTTCTCCCTGAACACTTATGCCACATGGAAATTTTTCTTTTACCTTCTTTACTGCTTCCTCTACATATATTAATGGAGAGAGACTACACCCTTGTCTCATGCCCTTTTTAACTTATGCTTGTCTCTCATGATTCTCTACTTTTATTATAGCCACTTGATTCTTGTATAGTTTATAAAGTATTCTTCTATCACAATACTTTAGGCCCGACTTCTTTATAATTTTGAACATCTTGTCCCACCTAACATTATCAAAAGCTTTTTCTAAATCAACAACTGCCATAAAAGTATCTTTGTTTTTCTTGATCCGCCCTTCGAGTAATAATCTTAAAGCCAGAATTGCTTCCCTTGTACCACGATTTTTCCTAAACCCAAACTGATCTTCACCTACTATGTCTTCTACTACCCTTTCCATTATTCTGTATATTATTCTGGTCAGTAATTTTGAAGCATGTGATGTTAGACTAATGGTGTGATAATTCTCACATTTTTTGGCTTGTGCTTTCTTTGGAAGTGTGAAGATGATATTTTTATTAAAATCAGTTGGAATTTCTCCCGTTTCATAACTTTTTGATATCAGCTTGAATAATCTTTTGATTCCTTCTTAACCTTGGGATTTAAGAAGTTCTGCAGGGATCTCACCAATTGCAACTGCCTTATTTGCTTTCAAGTCATTCAGAGCTGTATTTAATTCTGTCCTCAAAAACAGAATTTCCTAAGACATCAATGTTGACATCGCCTTCCTTTTCTATTACACTATTGTTCAAGTCATTTCCATCATACAGTTTCTCAATGTATTCCTTCCATCAGTTAGCTCTATAGTCTGAGCTTAAAAGAGGTTTCCCATCGGCGGCATTAATGTTCACACCTCTTTTCTTCATTTCTCCAAAATTCTGTTTGATCTTCCTGTATGCAACATCTACTTTCCCTATGACCATTTACTTATCAACAAATTCTCACTTTTCTTCAAGCCACTTTTCTTTTGCATTTCCTGTTTGTTTGATTTCTAAATTTCCTGTATTGCTCTGATCCTGCTTCATCCTGAGCATATGATAAGCATATGTAATATTTTAATTACTGAACATATTTGTGCTTTAAGAGCCTCCAAAGATGACAGTACTATAATACTCTGTCTCCTGATAAGGTAGGATTTTAACTGGCTATTTTTTTTTTTTTTTTTTCAATTTTCTGAAATTAAGTTAAAGTAAACAGGATACGTTAAAGCATAAGTCAATTGTGAATTACTTAAAGTAAACTTGTTTTTGCTTCGTATTTATATGTGTAGACTCGATAAGTCCTTATCAATTAGAACTTTATTTTGGTAGAAATGAAAAGCAGAAATTACACTGAGAATTTTTATTTTTTTATTTTTATTTTGAATGAACCTTCAATAAAATGGATTAGCAGTAGTAAATTTTATCGAGACTACTTAGTGGAGCACTATCCTATTCGTGAATAATGGATGCTTGTTATTGGTGGGGAAAACAAATATAAATGAACCTTTTGCAAAAAAAAAAAAAAAAACCTAATTTTTTAATTCTGGAATTATAAAAATTTGGGGGCATGTATGAAACCAATTGCATAAGAACAGCTGCACCTCCTCATTAATTGTGAAGTGCTGTTCACCAAGGGTGTACTTATGTCTCAAATGTATGGAAATCACATAGTGACAGGTCTGTGTTGCAGGGTGGATGTTCTGGGACAGTTCAGTGCATGTCAAACAATTTTTTCTTGTGTGTGTGTTTCTACTGCATTGTGGTGTCTGGCGTTGTCATGGAGAAGCAACACACTTCTGATTGGAATGCACGCCTTTCTGACCAACTGAAAACTATAATTTGACTAAGATGATAATGATAACAGATAGCATTAATGGATTGACATTCTTGAAGAAAATTGACAAGCAAAACTCTTTTACAGTCCTAGAACACAGTGGTTAAAACCTTCCCTACAGACAGCATCATCTTCGGTTTTCATTGGTGCACCTTCACCAGTCTGCCGCCACTCCATAATGGTCTTTTTCGAATCAGGGGTGTAATGATGGAGCCAAGTCTCATCAAATGTGATGAGTTTTTCCAAAAAAGCATCATCATAACCTTAGCAAACTCATTTGGAGCCTTTGAGAAATTTCAAAATGTGCAGTTTTCTGCTCTGCATTCAGCAACTTTTGATCCCATTGAGCTGACTCTTTTGGAATCCAAACTCAATGCAAATGATTTATTGCACACTTCCATGGCTGTTCTGAGGTTCCTAGAGATTTTAAGAACAGTTATGTGCTGATGGCATTCAATGAGTTCTTGAACAGCCTCGGTGTAATGTGGTGTGATGATGGTGCAGGGAGGGCACTGGTTGGCAATGTTTCTAACATGGTCCTGTCCTTTCTTAAATCTGTTACACCACTATTTTACCGGAGCCCATGAAAAGGTTCTTTCAACCAACTGTGGGAATAAATAGAGCCAAATTTCAGCAGAATTTACAATTTATCTGACAAGTAACTTAATAATAACACATTGTATAACTGTGAGGCATACCTCTTTCTCCCTCATCATTATTGTTACTCAGAATAAGAAGCACGTGGTGTGCAAATATTATTACTGCCTTTAACATGACCACCTTTTACTGTCCAAACCATTTCAGACTCATCACACCAGCTGCGGACATGCAATTAAAAAAGGCTCATTTATAATTGATTCTCCATCATATTACTGTGTATTACAAATTAAGTGCAACAAAATTATGTTTAGGTCACCATTTTGCAAGGAGTCATATCAGTTTTGGATCATTAGTACAAAATTAATTGAACCATTGTGTGAAGAGCTTTTTTCCATCTTTAAATATATCTTATCAATAGCCTTCAATCACATGGAATTGTGAAATGTCTTGCCACTCAGTGATACTATTTGGTACTTGAAAAAAAAATCATTTTTACACACACCAAGGACCACATGCGTAAAGCAGAGGGCAAATGCTAGTAATAATAATAAATCTACCTTGTCACTGAGGAGTATTGAAATACATCTTGCTGGGTGGAGAAATTTTTAAGAGGTAGAAAATAAAAATCCAGCACAGGAAATGTGGTGTGGGGTTGTTAGTCCTCCTCCACTTAAAGCTAGGAAAATTTATCACAGATACAGGTGGTAGCATGGAAATTAAAAACTCAATAAGACAAAAACTATCAAAACAGAGTCTATTATCCATGGCAGGATCAGCATAGCAGAGGTTAAAGCATCTCATATAAGGAATACCAAAAATTACAGGATTAAATTATACATCTGATCACACTGCAACCCCTAGATTAAAAATAGTCAGGAAACCTTTCTATTATCAGGATTTACGCTTCAGAAGAAAGAAAGAGCTGACACTATAGCAGCAAAATATACTCATTTATTACAGAACTCAAAATCATTAGTACTCAATACAAATTGTTTTGAATAGTTGATGAAGACCACCGTATTCCTGTCCTTTTAACTAATCACCAATCACTCTGTCTCAATTGATATTAATTTTCAGTTAAGATATAAGCAAAATCAATTTTTGAAAAAAAAATAAAACTCTAGTTTTTTCAATTTGCAGCATTGAAAAAGGCTGTTTTAATTTTATCGTTTTGTCTTCAAAGTTAAGAATCCAGCAAAGGATTGATTAATTTATTGAAGAAAATAATGAACAAAAGCAAGGCTGAAGGCACAGTACACCACAGATTACAGTCGGCAGAAAATCGACAAAAATCATGTTATTTCACAGAAAGACCAAGATAATAGTCCGCAGTAGTTGCACAGGCAGTGTTCAATAGCAACTGATGAGTATTATGAGATTCCGATCCTACAAGGCCAATGTTGCAGTTACCCTGCAGGCCGTGGTGATCATATCAGGTGACAAGAATCTAAACGAATACATAAACTGCACGCATAGCAATGCTGTGATGGACAGTCTGAAGTGACTAATCTAATCTTATAAATGTGAAAGTAACTCTGTCACCCTGTCTGTTTGTTATGTCTTCATGACTAAAATGCTAAACCAATCATACTTTGTTTCTCTTGTAATCAGTTTGTGGGACACCTTTTACGTAACTTTAAGCTTTCTGTATACGATTCCAGCAATGAAATTCTATGCCCACACATACGAAGTTATATGAGTATTACCAGAGCTTTAATTATTCCATGTCCCCAGGTCTCTTAATGTAGAGTCCTTGGAGTTGACATTATTGCTTCTTCATGACTCGCTCTCATTCTCTCTCTCTCTCTCTCTCTCGATGTGTGAAGATAAAGTCATCAAGTAAAAGAAATATATTTTGCATAAACGTTGCAATTTAATTTTGGTTGCTGGAATATGGAGGGATTATATAAACCATTAATAATGTGAGCATTACTATTTAGAAAAAATGAATAACTATTCACTAAAATGTCTGTTGTAGTGTGTACCTGTAATTGTGCTTCAAGTTCTATTAATTATCTACATTTTTTATTTGCTGGATTTAGAGGTAAAAATTATTGGACAATTTTAAATTAAAGCTCTTTACTGAAAAAAAAAGAGATTGGTTCTACTGATGAACTCTTTGAAAATGATTTTTGATAAATATAGCAGGTGACTATAGAAGCTAAATGTACCAATTCTTTCTAAAACTACTTTGAAATTAGCTCGGGAAATAAAGTGTCTCTTTAAATAGCATACAGCCTATCTACTCATTATAAAGGTATTAGCAATGAAGTCTTCATCGCTGTACCACTGGAATGTGTTGTGAAAACACAATATTTGGACGACTAGCGCCATCGTCTTCCCCATCTGTACTGGTCGGCTGACCGACAGATTATCGCTGTTAGCATTTCTCCAAAGATGCCAAGCCAGTGACAGTGTACCACAATTTTCGATGGTCAGCCATCACACTGAAAGTGCCAAACCCAGAAGAATTCTCCATTGGGTGAGCCTTGCCCTTCTGAGAGAACACATTCATTACATGTGGTGTGAGCTCGAATGTAATGCAGTATCTTTGTTGGAGTGCCACTCAATCTTGTCCAGCAAATTGTATCTGATTCTTCAGACTGGGTAGACACCTGCTACATCTGCTCAAATCTGGAGTGGGACAGTGCAATAGCTAGACATTTATTTAAATACAACCGGCTGGCGGGATCTCAACATCCCAGGGAATGCCCTGATGTGAGTCGCGCTGTGGTGAACTTGAGCAGGAAGCAACTTGACAATGTACCATTTCTGTCTTCTCCAAAGGCCTCAACTTCGCACTGGCACGAAAATGCGTGCAAACGCTTGAGATCATCAGCTTGGTCAAACAGGCCGTTCACACACTACCGGGGGAGAGAG
The DNA here is from genome assembly GCA_031002005.1 of Vandiemenella viatica. Taxonomy (NCBI): domain Eukaryota; kingdom Metazoa; phylum Arthropoda; class Insecta; order Orthoptera; family Morabidae; genus Vandiemenella; species Vandiemenella viatica. The sequence goes on along the minus strand of JARYHS010008075.1, from coordinate 15,255,273 downwards.
TGGAGGAGATCCGCGCAAAGACTTGCCGAGTCCTGGATAAAGCAAAAACCCTGACAACCAACATTACTAGGGAGGAGAATAAAGTGCTTCATGCCTTGTCAGAACAATGAAGTTGTTGATTTATTGGCGGACAAGGGAAATGCTAAAGAATTGCTCATGGCAGAAAAGTATGAGGAGAATATGAGGAACATTGTTGATGGTCCTTCCTATCAATGCTTGGACAATGATCCTACTAACAGAATTGAGAGGAATACTACAGCTCTATTGAAGAAAGCTGAATTTTGTGCAGAGAACAGCAAGAAACTCAGACCTCATGCTGCCATACCACCTCAGCTATACAGTGTGCCAAAAAAATACACAAAGGCTTTGCTACCAATCGTCAGCAATATTGGAGCTCCTACTTACCCACTGGCAAAATATCCGACTCGTCTTTTAAGTCTATCGGCCGGCCACTGCAATCACCACGTCAAGAATTCCACAGAATTTGTCAAGATCATCAATAACATGAAACTGAATGATTCAGACATAATGGTGAGCTTCGGTGTCATTTATTTATTCACTCGCGTCCCATTGAAAGACACGCAGGCGCTGATATGCCACCAATTTGAACCAGCCATTGTGGAACTATTGAAACATGTGCCGAGTCCACATATTTCACTTATTTAAGGGGAATATTATGAACAAGTGGACAGGGTTGCTGTGGTATCGCCACTTTCTCCTGTAGTTGCCAACCTATAAATCATGTATTTCAAGGAAAAAGCAGTGGAAGATGCAGTTCTGAAGCCGACGTTTTTTCCGATATGTCGATGAAACATTTATTGTGTGGCTCCATGGTAACAGGGCTTTGATGAGTTCCTAGAACATACCAACAAAGGTTACAATGGAACAGGAAAAGGACAGCTGCTGCCTACCTTTCCTCAACATCCTGATTAAAGAAGATCAGATGAATTACTAGGACACAGAACATAGTGTATACAGAAAATTGACCCACACACACCAGTACTTGGGAGCCACAAGCTTCCACCACCACGTACTGTGTAACACTGTTTTTACGCTTGTACATATGGCTAGGGCGATTGCTGACAAAGACAGCTAACCATACGAACTGGAACATCTGCCTTATATTGACTGGTAGCAGGGATAAGGCAGCTTCTGAAGTAATTCTTGATTTGTTGTCAGATAATCATCTCGAGCAGCTAGTTAATGAACCTACGTGGTGTCATAACTGTAGCAAAAACATTTTAGATTTGCTGGTTACCAACACGCCAGAATTATTCACTGAAATTTCAACAACCACAGGAATCACAAAGCGGTAACTGCGACTATAAAATTAATGACCAAGCGAAAAAGGAGAAAAGGGTGGATTGTATACAGATTCAGTAAGGTCTCAAAGTAGTGTTTTCGTACCTACCTTAGGCAAAATTACCATAACTTCAAGTCAACAAAGGACACCGTTGAAGAGATGTGGCATCGATTTATACGTCTAGTCAGGGAAGGTATGGAAATACATATACCGAAGCAGACAATAAAGGGGGAGAATGATCCACCGTGGTACACATATGAAGTCGAAAGATTACTCAAAAAACAAAGAAGGATATACGCACGTTCAAGAAGGAATGGGTGTCGCAGCGATTTTAGCTGAGTTAAGAGGATGTATTAAAAATGTAATGCACAAGGCCTTCAACGATTTTCATTCCAACTCTCTAAGAGTCTCACAGAAAACCCCAAAAAAATTCGGTCGTATGTACGAAAAGTTAATTGCACCAACAGCAATATTCCAGCACTAATTCATGAAGGTTCTGAGGTTAATGAATGCCGTGATAAAGCTAACTTACTAAATACTGTATTCAAAAATTCATTTACTGCTGAAAATAAGGATAGTATTCCCGTTTTCCCACGCTGTGTCAGTTGGTGATGGAATCATTATGAATAGATAATGCAGGTATCATTAAGCAATTAGAGTTCCTGAGGTGCGGGAAAGCACCGGATGGAATTCCAGTAAGAGTATTTTCAGAGTATGCGGCGGAAATTGGACCATTTCTATCTGATACATTCAGTAAATCATTAGAAGAGTGAAAAGTAAATTCAGACTGGAAAATCGCACAAGTAACTCTGATTTTCAAGAAAGGTGATCGAAGTGATCCTGGAAACTATCGTCCCATATCTATAACATCTGTTTGTAGTAGAGTTATGGAGCATATTATATGCTTGAACATCATGAATTTTCTAGATGTAAATAATTTACTTACAACAAATCAACACGGATTTCGGAAGAAAAAATCTTGTGAAACACAGCTGGCCCTATTTACATATGACGTAATGAAAGTTATTGATACAGGTTCACAAGCAGAAGCATTTTTTTTTTAGATTTTCAGAAAGCATTTGACTCTGTGCCACACAACCGCCTTTTAGCGAAGTTTTAAAAGTACGGTATATCGGATCAGCTTTGTGAAGGGATAAAGGATTTTCTAACTGGTAGGTCGCAGTATGTCGTCGTTGAAGGAGAAAGTTCTTCTAATCTAGATGTTACATCGGGTGTACCTCAAGGAAGTGTAATAGGACCGCTTCTTTTCTTAACTTTTATAAACAATCTCGGAGACAAAGTGAAAAGCATTTTTAGATTGTTTGCTGATGATGGGGTTATTTATAGGGAAGTAAGGAATTTGATCGATTGCTTAGAAATTCAGCGTGATCTGGATGGTATTTTGGCTTGGTGCGCTGAGTGGCAACTTACACTAAATTGTAAAAACAAGACAATGAACATAACTAACAAAAATAATCCAATTGTTCAGAAATATGAGTTAAACAATTCAGTTATTGATATGGTCGATTCTATGAAATATTTGGGAGTAACAGTACAAAGGAACATGAAATGGGACTTACACATTAATTCGTTAGTAGGTAGAGCTAATTCTAGGCTGCGAATTATAGGTCGAATCTTGAAAAATTGTAATGAACAAACAAAGGGGATAGCGTACAAATCTCTTGTGCATCCACATTTGGACTATTGTTGTGCCATCTGGGATCTGTTTCATAAGGGGTTGATCAAAAGTATAGAGAAAGTACAGAGAAGAGCCGCTCGATTCGTGACCGCTTGCTACAGTCCCTATGAAAGGGTCACAGAACTGATTAGTAGACTAGGCTGGGAGTCTCTGGTAGATAGACGAGGCACGTTTTGTTTAAACTTATTGGTAAACATCTGTACTCCCACTTTCACTTACGAGTGTAGTGAAATACTTCTTCCTCCAACCTATTTGAGTCAGAATGACATGAAACATAAGATGCCACACTGATTCTTATATGAATTCATTTTTCCCTTGTACCAATCGGGATTGGAATGCACAACAAAGAGATTAGCTGTGGTGCTGAGCACCCTCTGCCACCCACAATTTTTTGAATTGCAGAGTAGATATATAGATGTAGATCTGAGGACTGTCTTCAATGGGCACACAGAGAGGCAGATAAATAAGGCAATTGATCATAGGCTGGAGAAAATACCTGTTTAACACTAAGAAATGCCTAAGGCTGCCGCTTTTCTGCAATTCGCTGGAAATTCTTGGGAGAAAATTGGCAGAATTCTCGCATGACATGGAATAAGTATCTGTTGGTCAGCCGACCAGTACAGATGTATTCACACCCAAGGAAGACAATGGAGTTAGCTATCGAGATATTGTGTTACACAATCCGGCAGAACACCCATGAAGACTTCATTGCAGTTATACACCAGCAAAATCTCAATTGTTACATTAAAGTACTAGTCTCAAAGCCCATCAAAAATAACACATTGAAGTTCTGGCAAGTAATTTATTTACAGTTGATTGATTGCTATATCATTCAATGCAGACAAAATTTTTGATCCACTCAAAACCTCCTCTACCATTGTTGCCCAAAAATTAAAACAATTTTCTTACATATCTACAAGTTAAGAATTTACTGAAAACTTCTACATCAAATGAATAAAAATAAACAAAATGCAACTAATAATATCAATATGTTAATTTAAATACTATATATATACTATACTTTCTTTTTCACTAATTTATATTTTTGCTGATGCTTAATTAAATAGAAATGTTGTTAAAAGATCTCTTCTAAGTAGTCTCTGGTCATTATAAATCCAGTGGTGAAGGCTGGCCGCATGATGTCATTGCACAACAGACAGTGTCCAAGATGGAGGTATGGTGTATGTTGCACATCTTGCGACAGGACCTGTTGCATGGGAAAGGACCTTCAGGCTATCTAGTGAGATGGGGCAGACCATGTATGTGGATTAGAAGTTGGCCGAGATTAGCAGGTCTCCTGAAGCATGTCCTGGGAGAGGCAGGGAGGATTTTGGGAACAAGTATCTCAATTTTTGGAAGGCTTAAAACAAATCATAACCTTGCCTAAAGATTCAGGTACTGGGAAATACTGAGTGACCAGGACTGGGCTATGGTTGGGTTTTTGAAGGTTTAGGATGGTTGATGGGCTATGATGGTTGTGGTGTGGTATGCAAAAGTTGTTTGTGAACTAAATCTGGTAGGTAGTTGTGGGATGCCAATGCTTGGGTAATGATGTTGGAATATCTAGTGAGGGATGCTGATTAGCAATGAAGGTACTGTTGTAGATTTGATGCAGATTGACAAGTTGAGGTGGCCCCTGGAGAGGGACAAGTACACCTCCAAGAAAGTTGGTCCATGCAAGGTGCAAGGGCACAAACTATTTGAAATGTGAAGAAAGTTGTTTTCCCCACAAGACCAAATCACAATGATCATCTATGAATCTGCTCCAAGCAATCTAGCGAGAGGTTTGCATAAGAGGGGGCCATATTCGTACCCACGGTGGTGCCACAAATCTGATGGCAGATTTTACATCCAAAGGAGAAACAGTTATTGTGGACCCACGTGGTAAGAAAAGATGTTCTGGGGAGGTTGTTAGGAGTGTGCTGATCTAGAAAATGTTCCAGGGTAGTAAGCCTTTGACAGTGAGGAATGTTAGTGTACAAGGAAGTAACACCAAATGTGACCAACAAGACTGATTCAGAAGGAAGAGCTGTGGGCATAGAAACATCAAAGAGGAAGTATTGTATGTCTTTGATGTAGGAGGGGAGCTGATTGACTATGGGTTTTAGATATTGATCCACAAAGGCAGAGATGTATTCGGTCGGAGAACCATAAGCAGCAATTATGAGACATTGCTGATTTCCAGCATTATGTATTCTGGGTTGCAGTTACAGAATTAGGTTCCAAGGATTTTGGGGAATAAGAAGAGAGATAAACTGTGGGGTGAGACCTTTGACAATTGCATTAAACTGTACGAAGTTCTCAATCCTTTTGTTGATTACAAGTTAGAGGTCATAGATAAAGGGGCAGTATCTGACAACTAGGGCCTTAGCTGCATAGTCATAATGATTTATGACCACAACAGAAGAGCCCTTGTTTCTTGGAAGGATGATTGGTTGGAAGCTTCGATACATGGGTTTAAGCTGGCTAAAGATTGGTGTTACTGGGTAGGGATCCCAGGAATCTCTGAGAAGACATGGTGGATAAGAAATTTTGAAACATCCGCAAAGGATGGTTCTGAGGAATGGGTGATGGGTCGAATATGAATTGTGGCTTAAATTTCAGGAGACTAGACTCTAGGTCATCCTGAGAATTGGATTACTAACCCAAGAGCAGCAGAGTGTACAGCAGAATGATAGGGAATCAATGTTCAGGGGGCATTGTCAAATTTTGGGGTAGGAGAAAAAGTGAGACATTTAAAGGGTACCAAAACTTGGAGAGAAGAGAATAGATTCATATCATGTAGCTTGCATTTTTTAGATAGCTTTGGGTTAGATGAGCAAGTAATAGGCTTTGAGATATGTAGAACCGGGCAACAGATGGTTGTAAGGAAATGTGAGGAGATTGTAAGTTGGGTTGGTGACCTGGCAACTAGCAGGGCAGAGACTGACCTGCTATGAAATGGGACTCTTAATTGTGGAAAACTCTGTAGGTGGTTTTGGGCATGCTCCTATTTCTCTCTTCGATTTTGAGTATCTAAGGACCATGAAAAGTAATCCTGTGCATTCATTTCAATGCTTCTTTTATTGACATCCAATAGGTCTTCACCATTTCTTGGGCCCACACATTATTACATTTTCTCTTCTCCTCTACCTGGAAACCCTTGAAATTTTGCACCAATCTTCTAAAAATTGCCTTATCTAGTATTATATCTTTTGTTTTTCCAACCTCTATCATATCTTTCTTTATTCCTTGGAGCTACTGGTTGCCATTCTTACTCTTGTAAACATGGTTGAAAATTCTCTTGTAAGTCTGGTGTCACTCACTCTCATTATGTGGCTAAAGAAACTGATTCTCCTCTTTCTGATCATGTATGACATCCTTTTATTTTCTTCTTCCTTGTATAAATATTTATTCCTCTGGTGCTTAATCTTTCCTCTTTCAGTTTTAAATTGTTCCCAAATTATCTGCAAGATTTTCCTTTCCTTTATCTCTCTCTTTTCTATTTCCCAGTTTTTGTACAAAACATTCATGCTGAGTCGTACAGACCTTCTCGTTTAATTACTGTGTTGCAGTGTTTGATTTCAGTTTTCTTTGAGAGATTCTGCTCATTGTATGTACCTTCAGTCAGTAAGTACGAAAGCGGTCTGATAAGTACTTAGCCTACAAAAGAAAAAAACGAAACTTTTGGAAAAGTGGCAATTTATTTCTCAACAAGTTCTCTGTTTAGCTCGATACACTTGACCCAGCGATGCTCCAACTTCTTTAACCTGTCTTAAAAATACTTTTTCTGGAGATATGCAAAGTAGGCCTCCGTGGCGGTGATAACCTCTCAAATTTCTGCCCAGTGAGTGTCTTCTTCAAGTTCGGAAACAAAAAGAAGTCACACTGGGCCAAATCTGGAGAATATGGTGGATGGGGCAGCAGTTCGTAGCCCAATTCGACCAATTTGGCCGTGGCAACGGCAGAGGTGTAAGTCGGTGCGTTGTCATGAGGAAGGGCATTTTCATCTTCGCCAAATGGGGCCGTTTTTTCTGCAAATCGGCATTGAATCGGCCCATTAATTCTGCATAGTAAAGCCCTGTGATCGTTTTGCTCTTCTCCAGGTGGTCGGTGTAGATCACACCTTGTGAATCCCAAAAAGTGGTGGCCATCACCTTTCCGGCCGATGGGACAGTCTTCACCTTTTTCGGAGCACGTTCGCCGGGTACTGTTTTGACTGTTCCTTGGTCTCTGGTGTGTAACAGTGGATCCATGTTTCTTCAACGGTCATGTAACAACACAGAAACTCCTTCAGATTGTGCTTAAACAGTGTCAAAAACTGCTGTGAAGTGGTATCACGGTTGCGCTTGTTGTCCAGAGTGAGCAAAAGCGGCACCCATCACACCAACAGCTTTCTCATGCCCAAAATTTCATGCAAGATATGACCCACACAGTCCTTTGAGATGCCCAGCAATCTTGTGCACATTCAATCGGTGGTCTGCCTGTCGCGGTAGCTGATTTCTATATAGATGTTAGTATAGAGTTTAGTAATAATGAAGGGAGAGTACTTCCAAGCTAGCACGGTAGCAGGAAGGTTACACCGCTAGTACACGACACCAAGCCAAGGCCGCTTGGCTGGCAGTTCTTACTGTGGGAAAGCTGCACAGCACGACGAGTACATGAGGCTAACACACTATGGGCACGCGATACACACGCGTGTTCGTAGTGACTGTCAGCCAATGAGAGGAAGGCTTTCCCCACCTTCCGGAATCGAGGGCGCCTCTTTGCGCGCACGATTCGCCCCAGTCCGCGATGTGATTTTTAGTGGTGAGAACCTGTTACGGTCTAATCAGCCATTTTGGGCATCTTTCCAATAATCCTCCCTCTGCTGGCTTGTGATGCATTTCTGTCTCACATCGGATCCTATGGTCCATCATTCTAATACCAGGAATGCTGATTTTATGTACCAGTTGATTGTAATTGTACCATACAACTGCTCTCGCCGAATAAATCAAGTAACCGCAGTTCATTACATTATTCAAGGAGCACCTACGTCCCAATTTTAGACCAGTTAAGTCTCTGTGCATGTATTTTATCCCAGCTAGGAACTTACAGATGCCGGCTGGAAACCGGAAGTACCTCAGTTGGCAGTAAGTAGACGCTGGAACGGACCCACAGTGGGTAAGTTCGACTCTCGCTCGGTCATCACACGACATGCCAATACGAGATCGTGGATTTTTGTCATGTTATCCTCCAGGACAGGATAAATTTGTGGGGGGAAGGTTGCAACCAAATACGGGCAATTTTATGGTATTGTGATCTGGGGGTTTACTGAAACTAAGATACAATTTTACGAAGAGGCATAGCAATTTTAATTTGATTAGATAGTTGGCATGATAATGGAATGCAGAGAGGTATTTAGTTACTGGAGAGTTTATAGAAGAAAAAAAAAAAGACAGATGTTAGAGTGTGGGTCTGTGGCTTTTAAAGAAGGTGGCAAAATGTTAAAAATGCAATGAAAAAGTGGTAGAAAATGAAAGTATCAGAGGACTAAGACTGCCCGAAAAAACTTTAAGTATAGTACGGAATCCAGAAAAAAAATATAAAATATGTTATGCAAGGTGCACAAGTTTCCAATACAACAACCACGAAAATTGTTCAGGAAAGTTTGGGAGTGAACTTAGATCAACCAGGAGTCAGATTAGGACAATGGAAAAAGTAATGTGTTGGAGAAACAGGAATGTGATTAGAAGAAAATTCAAAGGAAACCGAGAAGAAGGAGGAAAACACAGATAAAGAACACAAAGATGGTCTACAAATGAATGACACACAGTAATGCCTGAATGGTTATATGGGTTGTTGGAAATAATAGGTGCTTAAAAGCAGTATAAATTAAACATTTGGATAAATAAATATCCACCAGTTATATCTGCCAAAGGCAGGACAGCATCAAAACATGCACAGACACACAGTAAGCATTGAAATTTTTGGGTCTATGGCTCTTCACCAACAATAGAACAAGGTAGTTGGTGCTAACTGATAGTAGGGAGACTGTTGGTGGTACCATAGAAAGGAGTACCGATGGAGGATTGAAAACCATAAACCAAATTATTGTAAAATTGAAAACAATTTCATGGAAACATGTTAATGACAGGCAGAAGGACATATTGTACAGCAATTTTTTTCTTGTATAAATTAAAAAAGAAAATTTGAAATACACGAACAAAATTCAAAGACATTACACACTAATTTAAGCAACAAATCTGGCGAATGGTGGTTCATTTTACGAAAAGATGGTGGGGGTAGGGGACAGGGGTAGAAAACAATGTAGATTACCAAAATGTCCTGGATACTAGACATCCACCTAGCCTCAATCTCTGACAAGACCCTACCGATAAATCCATCAGTTATTGCAATTGCGGCCAGTCTGCTGTCTCTTGGCTTTCTGGGTGATGCCATGTTATGATGTGTGCAGCCACACATTACTCACCCACCAGTTATTGTTTATTTACTAACAATAACTATTTCTTGGATAGTGGAAACAAATTGCCGTAAGGCACTGAAAATAAGATAGGGTAGAGGAAAAAAACAGATACCCGTCACTTACCACAAATGAAGGCAGGAGGGCGAGACGAACACGTAAAAACACAAAAACATAAACACAAATGCACAATATTTCGGCATGAGCCTCAATCATGTGAGGTGAGAGACATATGACAGGGGGAAAGATGTAGTCACATACCGACCTGCCACATGAATGAAACAAAGGCAGAACACACACGATGGTGGTAGATTTGCTGGGGGTGGGGGGGATGAGGTTGACCAGCGATAAATGTGACACAAAATAATCTTTGTCTAGCATAATTCAAAAAGTTATTGTTATAATTTTATTTAGATTTAGATTGGTTACAGTGGAGATAGAAATATATATATATATATATATATGAAATATAGATATATAAGTAACTGACTGTAAAGTAAAATGAAAGATAGCAAGTGACAGGTTAAACGTAGGTTTAGGCCAGGGGTGTGTCTGGTGTCAAGGATATGTTGGTAGGCTAGTTCCCATCTGCGGAGTTCTGAAGGGGTGGTGGTATTTGGAAAAACTTTAATAGCTCTAACTGTGAAGCAGACGTTGAGGTTATTCGAATCATGTAAGTTGGCATGAATTGCTGGATGGTCTGGGTTGGAAGTATAAACTGTTTGCCTGTGGCCATTCATCCCGTAGGATAGTTGTTGAGTGGTGAGACCAATGTAGCAGGCAGTCCAATAGAGGCAGGTGAGGTAGGAAATCTTTTAAATAAGGTTTTAAGCAAAAACATTGTACAATTGTGATTGTCTCATATTTCGTGTGTTCACTGCAGCCCTCCTGCCTTAATCTTTGGTGATGGTGAGTGATGGCTTTATTTCTCAACCCTTTGTTATAATAATTGCTGATACCTGTTGTTTAAGGAGGATATTTATTGGTCGATCATTTCATAGCAAATGAAGTTAATAGTAGTGATACTAAGCAGTAAAATATAGGTAGCTAAAAATTGGTACTAATTGTATTTAAGAGGTAATAGTTGCAATTTTAAGTAGTGAGGTAAAAATGTGAAATAATAGAATGACAACAAATGCCAACATTTTGACATTTGAGATGATACATGTAATGACTTCCAACAATTATAATACGAGCATTGCATAATCATGATAAAATGAGATTATTTTATGTAATGAGTCAGAGAATAACAAAATTATATTAATACAGCTATGCTAATAAGTGGAGAGGAAATACGAGGGTTGCTATTCATAATTCTGGCCTTGGCAACAATAGTGTTGCCAGGCACCATCTGACGTTTCCATTGGAGACATCGACATTGTTGAACATAGCCTTATTCATAACAATGTGTCATTTGAGCACGATTTGTTGTTTACAGTAACTTTAAAAATTCATCTCGCGCGAAAAATGGAATTAACTCATGAACATTTTCGTGTGATTATTTCTCACAACTTTCGGGGGGCATTATCAAGACAAGAGTGCATCAATGAACTTAATCCTACTATATAAAAAGCTAACGTGTGGTCTGCGTGCGTCGTCTATAGCTGCTTCTCCTATTGGCTAACGAACGGCCAATCATCAACCACCATATTGCATTCCTTCATTTTGGATTTTGTTTATTTACTACAGTTAGATGCAGAAAGTCGTGTAAGACGAATGGTGTTCGATGTTTATGTTATATTATTTGTATCAGTTATACGCCAAAATTCATGTAAGGAGAAGGGATTCAATATTTACGCTATTTTATCTGTGTCAGTTATAAGCCCTAGGTCAAACCATAACCTAAGATTTTTTCGGCAGACGGTAAGAAACTGTGAAGTGTATTTAAAACTCGGAGAAACATAATGATGTATTGGTCAAATAAATAACAGTTATCCGTTTTCGAAATTATAGTCTACATTTATTTATGCAAAATCCTAACCAAATACTCTGATAATCTAACCAGAGTAACGTATTCATATAACAAACGATATCATTAAAAATGACTAATTGATTTCTCCTTATAAGCTTTTCCAGAATAAATTCTTACTACCATTATATATGATACCATTAGTTTTTGATACATTTGTTAACTATTAAATGAGATTTAATATAAACTTTTGATTAGATTTAAACCATGATTTAAACAGTGAAGGATATGACTATTGTCTCTGACTTACAGTATAAGCGATATGACACTCGAAATGCAACAACGATATTATTTCCGCAAAATAGCAGTGAGCAGAGATATTAGAAATACGGAGAGCAGGGAAAAAAATTAATGCGAGGCAATTATGTGTCACAAAGTTACAATTAGTACGTTCGTTTAAATTTACATATTGCTTTTTATCTACGACAACCAGAAGCAAAAATTCATGTAATGTATGTATGTGTACGTTATATTACCTGTATCAATAATGAGTACTAGGTTAAAACACAGCCTACAATTTTTTTTTTTTTTTTTTTGTCCGGAGATAAGAAACGATGTAGTTTGTTAAAAACTCGGAGGAAGTTTACTTCCCGTCATTTAAAGTAAAATAATGTAAATAAATCGGTATTACCGGAGATCGCGATTCTGCCAGGAATTGGTGTGGTAAACTGCAAGAATCCACTAGAAATATTTTCCGTAGTACATTTAACTGTATTATGCCCGTCCAGAATGTATTACAACCTAATTTCTGCTTGAAAATAATGGTAGTCTACAGGCTGTATTACAACGGAATCACTGCTTAAAAACAATATGTCTTGCGATTGACTACAGCATTTGAGAGTAGTAGAAGTTATGATTTTCGAAAGCAATATTAATGGAGGGTTGTGGTTGAGTTGACGAGAAAGCCCACCGACACATTTGATTACAGCGTAATTCACTCTGAAATGAGTTTTACAAACCAATTAAACTGCTTTCATATGCGCCAAGTTACTGAAGGTATTAATAAATGCGGGTGAACGTAGTTCGTACCTATCGTGCTGAAGTGTGCCTGGACTAGGAATAAAACTGATATTAAATGGATAGCAAAAGTTTCTGGATTCCTAATTTATTTTTCATTTTATTGGTTTTATACATCCGCCCTCATTATTTCAGTAGAAGTTACTACTGTATTGCTGTGTAGAACATTATCAAATCAAGGCCACTAGCATTATCTAATAACAATCCCGTATAATTAACCAACTGCAAAATAATAATAATAATAATAAAATGAACTGCCAGAATATGGCGTTCAAACCGTCATTTTTGACGGGCTAGAAGCTAGTTCTTTATATGGCGATAAAGCGCCATCATATGGCACTGTAAAAAACTGATATAACGAATTCAATCATGGCCAAAGTTCGCTTTAAGACAAATTCTGTTAGGATCATCCGATGTTGTGTGTGAACTGTTAAAGCAAGATCATCATGTGACACACCGTAAGATTGAGGTATCTTTGGGCACTAGTATGACAAGCATCAATAAAATACTGCATGATCATTTGGCGCAGAGGAAGCACATCGAAGCAAATGGTTGCTTGTTTCTTCGGCATTAACGGTCAGATGGCAACAGTAGCATTAGAGCATTGTAGGATGGTCAACTCCGAATGGTACACGACCATTTGATTACGAGAAGTCGTTGGAGAAATTCAGAAAAAGTCAAACAAGAGGCAAATAATTCTTAATCACAACAATGCGAACTGTCACACATCGGCTCAAACAAAGGAATTTTTAATTGATTGATCATCCGCCGTACAGCCCTGATTTGGCACCTAATGATTTCTTTCTATTCCCACACATCAAAAACAAATTACATGGTAAACGATTTCCAACACCCGAAGAAGCAATTGATGCATTCAAGACACAATTTCTGGAGTTACCTCCATCGGAGTGGAAAAAGTGCTTCAAAAATTGGTTCAAACACCTGCAAAAGTGTATTGATCTTCATGGAGAATATTTTGAGAAACAATAAAACCAATTTTGATCATAAATATTTGTTTTTTCATTATTAGGCCAGAAATATAACTAGCAACCCTTGTATTAGTGTAAGCCAGGCCTGCTGCTAGCTGTTTGAACACCCTTGTGCAACGTCAATTTTACTGTCTAGTTTAACTGCAGCTACCTGCACCTAGCTTTAGGGCGCAGCAAAATTGTCTTTGAAGGCGGCAAATTTATTTCGCGGTGACCTTTATTATGATTAGCTCTATGACAATGAGGTGGTCATTTCTTATGGTGTAGGTGGGTGACTTTAAATATTAAGTAATCGATCACTTGATCTGATGCCCCTTGGTCATGCTGCCCATCTGTGGTGCTCTCCTTGCATACCTGCTTAAGGCGGGGTCTAGTGGAAGTTCTAGCTAAGTCTGAAATCGTAACAAAGTGATATAAAAAAACCTTGCAAGATGGCTTTGTTTTTAATAACAAAGGCATGTATGAGTGAATAATGATATAAGCATATGGACTTGTCAGTTTTGTCGAGCATGATAATAGTGCCAATCATATTGCAAACTGAAAACATTACAGTGACATTTCTTCTTTTACTAGCAGACCAAGTGACTGTCATCATAATTCTTTTCGGCTAATTCAACCAGTTGCATTGCACTACTCTTACTGTTATGTTTATGAGATTAAATTGTTAGCAAGCATAAAATGATGTATGATTAGCATTTGTAGATGATTATGGCTTACTGAAAGCTAAAGTGTTGAAGTGTCACTTTAGTGAGTGTGTTGTGATCATGAGTGCTGTAAAATCAGAGAGGGCTGTACCACCCCTCCTGAGCTTCCAAATTGGCAACAGTGTTGCATGTTTGGGTCAAGCTGCTAATAGCTAACCTGGACATACCTGCTGTGAATGTGTCAACCAACCATGAGATGTTGGGAAAAATGTAGTTTGCACTGTATCAAATTATATAAAGAATTATGTGGAAGCAACGCCTACCTCTCAATGAAACTGTAAGTATTTTGCAACCCCACTGTAAACAAACAATTTTTATGTGTCTATTAATGGATAATTTGTAATTCTATTGTAAATAAATCGGATCACCTTCAGCTGTATGGTTTGCATTGTATTGTATTGTTAAGTATTGGACCTTAGCAGATCCCTGCACACTGATAATGGGAATTTTACAAACTTGGCAGCAGCACTAAGAGGTGCTCATGTATCTGAAATTGCATTGTAGTTATTCTGTATGACAACTGTATCGCCACTACTTCACTACTGAGCAAACAGTAGCAAGCAGTAAGCAACTATAAAGGCTTAATTATTTGTCGCAAACTAGTTGCAAATTGAGAGTGAACTAAGCAAAGGCATAGTACATTATAACAGAACTTCGTTTAATCTGGGTATTCACAAGGGAAAAAAGGAAGGGGAGAGGAATTACTTTTGTGGCATCAGGAATTTTTTTCCCATTCAAGAGGGACATATTACGTCTTGTGCATCAGTTTCTGGAAGCAACAGTTGATGGTAAAGTAATGCTGGGGTAGCGAGCATTAGTATGTTGGTCAGCAGAAATTGTGCATATAATGGGCACACTGATAGATGGTAAGTCAGTCAATCTGTAATTGTCATTGAATTGATATCACATTTTTCAGCAGTAGAGGAGAGACAAGAGTCGAGGATCATAGCATCCTAGGACAAACTGGGGACATTTTGACAGGATCATTCTGATTCACCTTCTGTCAGATACACTATCCATTAAATAACTGAACGTTTTCGCGGCGGCAGCACTGTAGAAAACACTCTCGGGATTCTAGCCGCGTCAAATAAAAGTCGACTGGCGACGTTTCGAGAGCCGGCACTGCTCCTATTGTCAAGCCCTGCTTAACTAACTAAACTGCCTAGTGGTAGTCTCTATATAGGGCTACCTGGCCGGAGAGGAGGGGAACTCGCGCGGAGGGCGGGTCTGCTTGGTGACGTCATGTTCCGGTTGTTGTTATGCCCAAATATGGTCCGCTCCCGTGTGTTTCGTAATTGTCTAATAACTGGCCTCCATGTTTGACTTATGTTAAGTCCTTGAACCCGATTTATCACATTGTTATTAACCCTGATTTCAATCGCCTCTTTCACGACACTATCCCAAAAATGATTAGCATAGCAGAGGCGTGTCGTCTTGTCAAAGCACGGCTCATGACAGTTTTCAAGGGCGTGCTCTACTATAGCCGATTTTTCTTTCTGCCCCAACTTAAAGTATCTTATATGCTCTTTGCGCCTTTCATCGATCGTTCTCAAAGTCTGTCCTATATAGGAAGAGCCACACTCACAAGGAATTTTATCAGGGTTAATAACAATGTGATAAATCGGGATCAAGGACTTAACATAAGTCAAACATGGAGGCCAGTTATTAGACAATTACGAAACACACGGGAGCGGACCATATTTGGGCATAACAACAACCGGAACATGACGTCACCAAGCAGACCCGCCCTCTGCGCGAGTTCCCCTCCTCTCCTGCCCGGTAGCCCTATATAGAGACTACCGCTAGGCAGTTTTAGTTAGTTAAGCAGGGCTTGACAATGGGAGCAGTGCCGGCTCTCGAAACGTCGCCAGTCGACTTTTATTTGACGCGGCTAGAATCCCGAGAGTGTTTTCTACAGTGCTGCCGCCGCGAAAACGTTCACAGTTATTTAACATACCTCTACGGGGAGGATATGTCGCGCAGCGTTAAACATCTGGAGAAGCTGCGCTCCAAGAAGGCCAAACTACTGAGTTCGCTGGCCTTCCTGTTAAGGTGTAGAGACACCGAAACAGTGCCACGGTTTGCCGTTGTAAACCATCCGGCAAACACTACTGCCATGAAGAAGATTTTACGCCGCACCAGCCTGGCGATTGTAAGGGAGAGGATTCGTCAAACTCGCCGTGACCTCGACAAAAATGCTAGAGAACTAATGGGACGCCATTTGCTATTAGCAGCAGCCCTCTCGCCGTTGGATTGGGAATGGGTCGACAACTTCACCACCGGACAACAGAATTCTATATTAAGGACGGCCACGCGCAGGCAGTGCTGTAAATTCAACCACCTGTCGCGTGATCTGCGCGACACCCAGCTACCCGAAGACAGACGAACCGTGATTAACCTATCGGGGAAAGAAATTGACGAAGGTGCTATCTCAGCCCTGAAGAAAGGACTGAACTTCGCACCGGCTCCACGTTCCTTGCCTATCATGAACATCATCAGCGGAGTGGAACAAGCTGTGCGTAATATTCCAACGCACGCAGCGGAAGAGGTACGCCGGGAGACAACGCGCATCCTGACGAGGGCCAGACCACCTAAGCCCAATATGACCGCAGCTTAACGAGCCGGCTTACGTGTTTTACGGGAAGACACCGAAATCGTGGTTTTACCAGCTGACAAGGGAAATTCGACCGTAATTCTGACCAACACTGACTACCACCAGAAGATGTGTGAAGTTTTAGATGATGAGGCATATCGTGTGCTTCCGCGCGACCCCACGGCACGGACAGTCAGAAAAACCAATATTCTAATAAAAGAAGCTGGATTGGCGGAAGAAACAGTGAAGAATTTGACAGTCCGAGCCCCAAGACCAACAAGATTGTATGGCCTACCAAAAATACACAAAGAGCATGTTCTGATGCGGCCGATAGTTAGTGCCATAAATTCGCTGATGTACAGGTTGGCCAAATACCTGACACGTCAGTTAAGTCCGTTTGTGGGTCAATGTGCACACCACGTTAAGAACTCTGCTGCGTTTGTGGAAGTGGTTAAAACAATGAGACTTGAGCGTGACGATATTATGGTCAGTTTGGATGTCACATCGTTATTTACGCGGGTGCCGTTAAGGGAAACAATCGAACTACTTAGTGAACATTTTGACCAAAAACTCGTGGAATTATTCAGACACACGCTCACGTCGACGTATTTCGTGTACCAAGAAAAATATTACGAACAAACAGACGGCGTGGCCATGGGGTCCCCGTTATCCCCAGCGATTGCCGATTTTTACATGGAACATTTTGAGCATGTAGCTCTTGACGCGGCCCCTTTAAAGCCCAAATGTTTTTATAGATTTGTTGACGACACATTCCTCGTGTGGCCTCATGGGATACCAGCCCTATATGAATTTGTGAACTATCTCAACGGCGTTCACCCCAATATCAAGTTCACGATGGAAATCGAAAAAGATGGCGCACTTCCTTTTTTGGATGTATTGGTACGTCGAAATCCGAACGGAAGGTTGGGGCACAGTGTGTATAGAAAACCCACACACACTGATCGTTATCTAAACGCCCTTAGTTTTCATCACCCATCTCAGAAGCGCGGCGTACTGAATACGTTGGTCCACAGGGCAAAGGCGGTATCCGACAATCAGCATCTACAAGAAGAGCTGCGACACTTAGAACGTGTGTTTAGGGCCAATGGCTATAGGTCCAAAGAAATTCGACATGCGATTAGCGGAAGAAGAAACAAAAACAAAACGGATGACAGGGAACGAGAAACCCCACGTGCCTTTTTGCCCTTCTGCGGAGCGGTGACATCAAAAATAGCCAGGCTGCTCAACAAGCAAGGCATCCGCTCCATCTTTCGGCCCCCGCCTAAGATCCGTCAGTTATTACGAACCCCGAAAGATTGTATAAATCTCCGGGCCCCTGGAGTGTATAAAATTCCTTGTGAGTGTGGCTCTTCCTATATACGACAGACTTTGAGAACGATCGATGAAAGGCGCAAAGAGCATATAAGATACTTTAAGTTGGGGCAGAAAGAAAACTCGGCTATAGTAGAGCACGCCCTTGAAAACTGTCATGAGCCGTGCTTTGACAAGACGACACGCCTCTGCTATGCTAATCATTTTTGGGATAGTGTCGTGAAAGAGGCGATTGAAATCAGGGTTAATAACAATGTGATAAATCGGGATCAAGGACTTAACATAAGTCAAACATGGAGGCCAGTTATTACACAATTACGAAACACACGGGAGCGGACCATATTTGGGCATAACAACAACCGGAACATGACGTCACCAAGCAGACCCGCCCTCCGCGCGAGTTCCCCTCCTCTCCTGCCCGGTAGCCCTATATAGAGACTACCGCTAGGCAGTTTTAGTTAGTTAAGCAGGGCTTGACAGTGGGAGCAGTGCCGGCTCTCGAAACGTCGCCAGTCGACTTTTATTTGACGCGGCTAGAATCCCGAGAGTGTTTTCTACACTATCCATTGTCATTCACATCTAATTAGTCATTATCAATGTACAGAGCCTGTCTAGTAACCTCTTTTTCTTCTCTACAGATCTTTTCTGTGAAAAGTGTTGTAAATATACTTCTGTGACAAAGTTCCATCTCATTTCCTAACTACAAAAGGCTTCCAATCAAAACCTCACATCACTCAGGGAATGTGGATATCAGCCTATTCCTCCTGGCCATTGGCACAGATGCACTTAGCAGATATGTAGAACCTATCCTTTTATTGTACTGCCTATAACAGAATAGAGTGAAGTTTGTTTTAAAGTGTAGGAAATGGCCGGCTTTTTTGAACTGGGGAGTGACAAAATGGATGATGTTCTATAGAGGTTGTTGCTAACACATTTTGAAGGATTTGGTATAGAGTAAAATATTGTGGAAAGTGCTTTAAGTTAAAAAGAGTTTATTTAGGGATTTTCCAAACAGTTTAACATTCTATATTTGATCACAGAAAATAGTGAAATAATGGAACCATATTTTGAGATGGAAATTTGTGAAAGAGTAGATAGTTCGATTTAGTGGGATAAAGTATAAATTATTTAAGAAATGTAATAGAAAGTATAAAGCTTCATTTAGCTTGTACAACAAAGATGATAGTGATTGTCATTACCAATAATTAAAATATCAGTTCAGAGTGATTAACTGGGAAGGAAAGTTTTAAAAAAGTTAGTAGAGTTAGAAAGAAGGCAATTAATGAGTTTTATATCACAGAAGAAGTGGGAAATAACTGGTTTGGCGGAATAAAGATACATGTTTCGGAGAGAAGATATAAATTTCCAATATTTTCACAATTAACAGGTTTCCAGAATAAAGATAGCTTGTAAGATTTTTGAAAAGATGAGTGGGACAATATTTTAACATTATTTGGTTAGTTAAGTGGAAGTATAATAAGTTAACATTGTATTTCAGTCATGAGACCACAAGGAGAAGTGTAAATTTTGAGTAATTATTATAGGAAAATGAAGATATAATTTGGGATTATCATAATATTAAAAAAGTTTTAAATAATTTGCACTACATAATGTAGAAATTTTAGAGAAATTAAAAGTTTTTTGATATCGATGAGCAGAAAAATTAAATTACTGGTGGTCACATGAGAGCGTCACATCAACAAACTGATTACCAAACAATGGGAAAAAATGACACACTTTTAGGCAAGGGTATAAATAGGAGCAGCCAAAGACAGAGTCAAGCTTTCTGACTGCTGAATTTACAGAGAGCGTGTGCTTTGTTGTTTGTGGTGGTGGATTTTTGTGCCTGTTGTAAGAGAGTCTTATTATATAGTAAAGTTAAAGAACTTTGAGCAAGCCAAACTTTAGGTTTTGGACTTGAAAAAGAATAGGGATTTTCTGCTGTTAGGCCAAAAACTAAGTTCCTCAAAAGTAAAATTAGCTTAAAGTAATTTTCAACTACTGTTAGTGTTGGAGACAGTGCTTATGTACCAAGAAGGAAAAATTTAGCTAGCGGATTAATCAGTGATGGAGTGTTAGTTACAATGAAATGAATGAAGAGGAACATGCAACTTATATTTGTGATTTACAAAGTTCAATAATGGTCAACAATATGCAAACTAGTGTTCGGCATATTGTTCAATAAATTCCAGTAAACTTGGCTCTTAGACTTTTACTAGAAAATTCCTTTCATAACTTTCTCAAGTAAATCTTGGGTGACAACCAAACAGTTACAGAAACTTAACAAGCACAAACATTGTTTCTATCACATGCCACTGGATGTAGCTGTGGTGTAACTGCCAATGTGTCCCTTAGGTCTAAGTGGAATAGGAGGAATCAAAAACACAAGTAAAATGTTAGTATCTACATTTTATATTGCACTATTTATAACAAGTTACTTCATACTATAACTGCTGACAGTACACACACCAGCTATATGAATGGTAATACTATTCTCATTTTTATAATCTGCACACAGTTCTCATGTGACACTGCAGTTTCAAAGGACTGACACGGGGGAGGGGGGAGGGGGGTGGGGGTGGGGGGAGGGGGTGTTGGTGGGAGGGGGGGGATTTTGAGAGCTTAATTAAACATGCGTAGTGTTAATTCGGTCTGAAACTAAAGTCAAATCTTTGCCTAATGGATTACTGTCTTCTTTGATATATTCCAGTTTCTCAAAAGTTTTCGAAGACAAAACAATTTTTACCTAAATAGTTAAATTTCAGCGAAGATAAAAAATATAAATTTTTTAACAAATCTTAGTTCCTCCTCAGAAAAATAACTACAATACTTAACTGGGTCACCAAGAACAAACCTGTGTTGCTTCAATTTGAGCAGCCATTCCATATCAGCATTATAGACTTTCACAATATCTATCCAGGATTCTCTCTCCCCCAAAGCATAGTTTCCATCCGAGTTTGGAAGAGGTGGGGGTTTGAAAAAAACAAATTTTCTCTCCTCCGCCCAGCCTTTATGCTGAAATAAAAGCATTACAAACACTGTAATCAATGATCATATTACAAACTGTTATTTTTGTTTAACTCAATGTTCACAAATATCAAATTAATGACAGTTTTATATCACACAAGAAGTGGGAAATAACTGGTTTGGCAGAACAAAGATACATGTTTTGGAGAGAAGATATAATTTTCTAATATTTTCACAATTAACAGATTTCCAGGATAAAGAAATCCTATAAGATTATTGAAAAGATGAGTGGGATAATATTTTAACATCATATGGTTAATTAAGTGAAAGTTCAAGGGTTTATTTAACATTATGAGACCATGGAGAATTGTAAACTTTGAGCAATTATTATAGGAAAATGAATCTATTATTATCATAATATTAAAAAAGGTTTTAAAATAATCAGGGTTATGCAATGTAGAAATTTGAGAGAAATTAAAACATTTTTGATATTAATGAGCAGAAAAATTAAATCACTGGTGGTAACATGAGAAGAAAATTCATGAGATTAATGTTTATGTTATTAATGTAAAATAAGTATCTGTTGGAAGAAGAATGTTAACAAAGTCAGTGTTATGAAATTTTGTAAATAAATTCACTGTATTGTGAAAAATTATTTTTTTATTATTATTATTTTGACACATTGCTTTCTTATTGAGAAATTTCTGGTATTATGTGTAAGATTATAATAAACCATTTTAGTTTTTGAGAAACAATTTCATTACAGAGTTTTATTGTAAAACAATAAAACCATAGCCTAAGAGTTGATGTTAATATGATACTAACCATCCCAATCTAATTCAGACACTTTATTCACACAGATATTAATAGAGTGGAAAAATATTATGGCTGCACTCAAATTCTCAGTGAAGTAATATGTGGGACCTCAATGTGTATGTTGGTAGTGCACAGAAGGGCTATGAAGAGGTTCTAAGAACAGATAGGTGGGGCAGCAGAAATGCAGAAAGAAGAAAGTTGTTGGAATTCTGCAAATGCAATGATTTTACTGTGGGTAATTCATTGTTTAAAAGGAAGAAAGCCATAAGATAACATGACATAGTGCAAACTGGTCTCGGAAGTCGATAGTTGATTACTTTTAAACCGAAGCACTGATGAGAAAGAGTATTGTGGATATAAAGGTCATCTCATCAAAAGCCTTAAATCTGGGATTGCCAAACCGCATGGCCCACTGTCCTCGATCATTATGTATATATAAACTTTAACTTTCAACAGTGACATCAAATATTACAACACTTAGCACCACTCCTTTCGACTTCAACACATTAAAATAACTATATTTTTAATACTTCATTAAATATGTGTGTGTTCATTTTTAATTATTTCTTTCCTCCATAAAAATATTCAAGTATTTTTTTTCCCAAGAAAGTAGTGCGTGCAGCCAGACTGAAAATTCTATTTTTAAAATTTGGCCTGGCTGCTGAAAAGGTTGGCCACCACTGCCTTAGATAGTGCCCACTGAATATCCTGATAGCCAGTCTTCAAGAGGAAAAGGGAGCAAGGCCATCAGACAAACAGGAGAGAAGAATAAGACTGTGAAAACTGATTGATGATGCGTATAGGAGACAGAACCATGAGCAGCTTATGCAAAAAATATCTCCTCTGTGGAGGAGGAGTGGAATGCTATAAAACCATCCTGGTAAAAACAGCCAGAGCAGCATGTGATAGGACAGCTGATAGGAGAGGAGGAAAGTAAGCCCCATGATGGAATGACAGGGTAAAAGATCCTGTGTTACAGAAGAACAAAGCCTTCAGGGAATGGTTCCAAAGGTGAACATAAAAAAGCAAAAGACAGTACAGCTGTAAAAAGAAAGAAGCAAATACAGTGATACAGGAAGAAAAGAGGAAATGGATGGAAAAATGGGCAGAAATGCTAGAAGAGGATAGTGATGGAAGTAAGAAAGCACAGTATACCATGATCAAAAAAAAATAAAAAAATAAGGAAGAGTAGAAATGGAGTAGATAATACAAAGGATAAGGATGTCAACTTAGTGGGGGATACGGAAGAGATTAATGAAGCATGGAGGGAGTATTTTGTGGAGCTATTGAATCCAACAGGATCCAGCTATGGAAAAAGTAATAAAGAGGAAGAAAAGAAAGATATTACATGGAAGAAACTGGAAGATACTGTAATGAGAATGAAAGGAGGTAAAGTGCCAAGAGAGGATGAAGTGAACATGGAGCATACAATGGTTGTACAGGGTGATGCAGGTTGTATGGAATGAGGGAAGAATTCCAGATGACTGAAGAAAATGGGTTATAATACCAATATTTAGGAAAAGTGAAATGACAATCTGGAAAAACTACCATCATATAACCTTCATGTGCCATTGTGACAAGATTTATAAAAAAGTTTTGGAGAGCAGAATATGTATAGCTGTTAGAAGGCAGCTAAGCAATATGGATTTAGACAAGGAAGGTCAGCCATTGACCTCATATTTGCTGTAAGACAACTAACAATGCACCACTATGATAATGTCAAGGATCTGGTGATAGCCTTTCTGGACACTGAAAAACTGTATGACAGCATCAGCCAAAACAGAGTGTGGGAAGCAATGAGAGAGAAATCAGGAAAGAAGGATATAGTGGAGAGAGTGAAGGGTATGTATGAGGGTAGTAAGAGCTGTGGCAAAGAGGGAACAGATAAGACTGGATGGTTTTATTTGAAAAAATGTACAAAACAAGAGTGTGTGTTATCACTCCTATTATTTATAATGATTAAGGATGAAATACCGAAGAAAAAGGTGCAGAACATGGGGAACGATGAACAAAATTTGCACATGACCTACTAGTTTGGGGAGAAGATGAAAGAGAAGTGCACAATAGCTTGATGTTGTAATGATAAAATTGACATTGCAGTATGCAAATTCTCTCATTAGCTGTAACCGTGGGTGCAACTTGTAACAATGTGATACCTTTTGAAGTTTGTAAGGTTCTCAATAAGGTCACCAATCAGTTTGTACTCTTACCACAACAGATAAGGGTTAGAGGTTCTATTTTACAAACCAAAAAGTCAGAGACGCAATGTACTATGTTTTAACCAAATCCCCTTAGTCTTGAATATGAATTTACTTGCATTTTTGTAAAAATAAAATTTTAGTGTTGCACACAGTGAGCAGTAGAACAAAAAAAAGTATGCACTCCACAGGGCAGCGAGGGGCCGGGGGTGGGTGGGGGCGGGACTGCTGCAGCCCCTCCCCCCCAGAAGAAAAATCAAGTTGCCTTCAGTTTGCTTTGATGAGTGAAGAACTGGCACTATGGGAGAGGAATGATTGACTAGATTATGCCTGGTGAGTGTGCATCAAAATTTCGTGAAAGTACACCGTGAGATATTGACAAATAAAGTTATTGAAAATTTTTCTGAGAATCCAAGACGATTAATGTTTACATAATAAACTATATTTGAGTTACAATCTTAATTAACTGTTTAATAGGTTCTTGGATTACTATGTTAATCAATAATAGAAATAGTTTCCTCAATAGGTTTGAGTTTTATTTTGTAAGAAATCGTCATGTTTCAGTCCCCCACCCAACTTCCTCGAAAAAAAAAATACGAATACCAATAAAGATACAGAACAGGATTGGACCTAGATGCTAACCCTGTGGGACATCAGAAGTGACACAGAATTCTTCCGACAGGTAACCAGCAACTCATACCTGCAGACGCCTGTTGGAGAAGTACAAGCACAACCATTTCAGTGCTTAGATCTGACACTAAAACACACATTTTCTTAGCAGGACTTCATGAGCCACCATATCAAAGGCATTGCTGAAGTCTGTGGAAAGTGCATGTAACTTCCTAACTTCCACTCGGTGAATTTAGTAAGTAGTTACCGATACAAATTGGTGGATGTGGCTCTACCGCCAAAGAATTACGGATCAGGAGAGGAAAATGGGCGACTTGCCTTTAAATAATGGATGTGGGGCGTGAATACATAATAAAAGACAAAAACACACTAATAAAGGAATTTTTGGGTCTAGCCCTTAATTAACAGAACATAGTGGAGAGGGGGTGTTGTGAAAGGCTGCCTAACAGTCTGCAAATTTCATTTAATTCAAATGAGCATTTTGTTCTTCTTTTTCTCCTCAAACATTAGGCTGATGAGTAATTTTACTACAAATATTAAGCATGAGGTGGTTTTCCCTTGATGTCCCTAGCATAGAAATAGGGGAAATAGAAAAAGGGGGAAATAAGTACAGTTATAAAAAGGCACAGATTTCAAATTTGAAAAGATATTTTAAAGAATGTTTCAGCAAATGGCAGGAAGGCACAAGTACAGTAAAGTCAAGGTGGGAAGAGTTCAAAGAGATAATAAGAAAGGGGGAAGAAAATTTTATTCCAAAACAGAAAATAAAAAGAAATAAAGAACCAGTGTACTATAACAGGGAGGTGAGGCGGTTAAAGAGGTTGGTAAGAAGAGAACATAACAGAATTAAGAGACAGCACGGTAGTCGGGAATATTTAAAAGAATTAAATGAGGACCTAATAATAGCTAAGAAGATGGCTAAAGATGAATTTATGAAGAGTATTGTCAGTACAGGGGAACCATTGACTAATTCATCTAGAAATTAGTATAACTATGTTAGAAAACTGAGAGGAAGGGAGGGTGTTGAGACACTTTTAGATAAGGATGAACAAGAAGTTACGGAGGATTTGAAAAAGGCAGAGATTTTAAGTAACTGGTTTAGGGAGAGCAATGAATCAGAAACAGATGGTTCTGAATCGGATAACGAGCTTAACAAAAATTAGAAATGAACCGACCATAAAATTTGAAATTCATCCTGAGGATATCACGAAGGAACTAAGAAAGCTGAAAAAACATTAAGGGGCTGGTGTAGATAATTACTACATATGTCTTAAAAATAGCAGAATGTGACATTGTACCTTATCTTGAAATATTATTTAAATTGAGTCTTGATACTTCCTGTTTACCAGAGGATTGGAAATGTGCGATAGTAGTGCTGGTACATTAAGGAGGGGTGAGAAATAGAGACGAAAATTATAGGTCAATTAGCTTAATGTCAGTGGTAGGTAAATTAATGGAGAGATTGATATGCAACCACATCAGAAATATATGTGAGGAGCGTAAGTGGTTTTCAAGTTGGCAACATGGTTTTAGGTAAGGATATTCATGTGAATCTCAGTTGGTGGGATATATGAAAGATATTTCAGATGAAATGGGCAAGGGAGGTCAAATTGATAGTGTTGCACTAGATCTTTCAAAGGCTTTTGACAGAGTGAGCCACGAAATGGTAGTGAATAAGGTAAAATCTATTGGAGTGGATCAGAAAGTGATTTGCTGGATAGAAGAATTTTTGAAAGGTAGAAAACAGAAAGTTAGAATAGAAAATGCGGTATCAAAACAAGTGGAAGTAAAAATGGGAGTGCCACAGGTTAGCGTGTTGGGACCATTGATATTTATTATTCTAATGAATAATTGTGTTGATTGTTTACTATCAGAAATTAGATTGTTTGCAGATGACATAATGCTATACAAAAGCATCAAAACGGTTGAGGTGGAAACAGTTGCAGGGTGATCTGGACAGGATATCTAGTTGGGTTGGTAAACAAGGAATGAAGATAAATGCAAAGAAAAATCAGCTTATTAGATACACAGATAAAAAAAAACTAAAGGTTTATTATGATTATAAGGTGAGGAAAGAATTGCTTATTGAAGACTTGAAATGTAAATATATTGGCATTACATTTGATAACAAGCTTAACTGGGCCGATCACATTGGACATGTAGTAGGAAAAGGTTTCAAAATCCCACCTGTGTGCATGCATGCACATTATTATTATTATTATTATTTTGTACACTAAAAATTATTTTTACAAAAATACACTTAATTTCGTATTCAAGGCTTGGGCGATCTGATTAAAACTTAGTGTGAACATTTCTCTGAATATACTAAAGGTGTAAATACCTGCATGTTATTCATCATTTACGAGTAAATGCATTCCAGAATGAACTTGGATGATTTAGCAGAAAAACTGATGTTGCCAAAAGGAAATTTTAGAAGTGATAAATATTTTAAGCAGACAGTGGAATGGCAGTTACGTGGGATAATAATTTTCTTATAGACATTGTTGACACATTGTGGAACTAAAACTGAAAGATTATATTTAAGTTTGTCCAGCATTTAAAAAAAAAAAACGTTTCACCATTGTTGACAGATTGCAGTACAAAAATAGTGATGTGAGAATTGAGTTTTTCCCGGCGTAGTTTTGAAATAAATACTTCACGGGTTTTCTGCTGCATACTTATAGGAGTCAGGACTCGGGCATTCACAGTCTTGTAACTTTAATATGACAGCTAACCCAATGAAGGCAACAGAAGTAGTTGTCGAAACATTGTTGTTAAATATAGAGTTTAATAATAAAGAAATTATCCGGCAGAAAACCCGTAAAGTATTTATTTCCAAAATATTGATGTTAAAAGAGAAATTTGTTGCTTTGTTTACAAAAAATGTGATTAGTTGCTGTTATTGCAAATAACTAATATCTTAACTAATAATATACAATCAAATGAAATTGATGTTGTGATCGGCACAGAGATGAATGAACCTATAAAGATTCAGAATTGTAGATGAATAATTAAACAAGAATTCTGACTTCACAAATTATTGTTAATGTATAAAAATATTCACCTACAGTTAAATTACTGCTTTTTAATGTTGTTTTGTTGCTCACTGAAACATCAGTTCTTACTTAAATCTTATTACACATTAGATGTACACACAAATGAAGTGACGGGTAAAATAACATTACAGAACAAAATCATTTCTTTGTATTTTCATATTCAACAGAAATCAATTTACAGATTTCAGCTCTTACTTTTATGGCAGATGTTGTCAGAATGAAAACTGGTTTGCTCATTTAGATGATGATACACACTGAAGTGCCAAGTCTTGGAAACATGCAATTTAGAGATGGTGGTAGCACCACAGAAAAAAATGTATAAATGAGCTGTGCAGTGTCAGGGCATTCATTTGTGGGTCATGTGGAATATTTTCTGACATCATTATGACCGCATAACATGAATTAAATCTCTTTGAGTGCAGAATGGTACCTAGAACTAGATACATGGGGCATTCCATATCAGAAATTGTTTGCGACTACAAAATTCTTACATACACAATGTCAAGAGGATGCCCACAAAAGGCAACACAGTGGCCGACCTAGTCTACTCGATGACCAAGTCATGTGACACCTGTGTCAAGGTATTAATGTTGACCGACAGGAAGTGTTCCTTCATAGAATACCAACACCCAATGTAGGACATAAAAAAGATGTGTCTATCTGGACAGTGCAGCAAACTTTTGCATTTAATTGCATTATTAATTGCAATGAAGCACATGCTCCAGTGGCAATTTTCCCCCTTCCCCTCTATAAATTTCAACATTGAATTCTTTCACCATTTTTGGTTCATCGTTTCTCTTGGTAACTTATTCCAATCACTGACACCCTTACCAAAAAAAGAGAATCACATACACCCATGTGCCTGAAACTGAATTCCAGTTTGTGGTCATGGTCACCTCTTCCCTTCCATGCATTACTTTTAGTTCTTACAATAATAATTTTCCATGCCTCATCACCAATTTACACCTTGTACACTCCCATGACCCTCTTCACACACCTTCTGTCTTCCAATGAATCCCATTCCAGCTCTTTTATCATATTTGTTACTGATTTCATTCTCTGGAAATTTCTAGAAACAAATCTAACAGCCCATTTTTGCACCCTTTCTAACTCCTGTATTTGATACTCAAAATGTGGGCCCCATACTACACTACCATATTCAAGCAATGGCCTGACAAAAGTTTTGTAACCCAATTCCTTTACTTCTCTCGTACATCCCCTCATCACTCTCTCCAACAAGTGATGAATTTTGAAACCTTTTCCTACTAGCTGTCCAATGTATCCTGCCCAGTTAAGCCTGTTATCAAATGTAATGACAAGATATTTACATTTCAAGTCTTCAACAAGCAATTCTATCTCCACCTTATAATCATAATCAACCTTTGGTATTTTATCTGTGTATGTAACAAGATGACGCTTCTTTGCATTTATCTTCGTCCCATGTTTACCAACCCAACTAGATACCCTGTCCAGATCACCCTGCAGCTGTTTAAAGTCCTCTACCATTTTGATCATTTTATGTAGCATTATGACATCTGCAAACAATCTAATTTCAGCTAGTAAACCATCAACACAATTATTCATTAGAATAATGATCAGCAAAGGTCCCAAAATGCTACCCTGTGGCACTTCCATTTTTACATCCACTTTTTTTGCTACAGCATTTCCTACCCTAACATTTTTGTTTCTACATTTTAAAGTTTCTTCTACCCATCTTTCTCCTCCACTCCAATAGTTTTTATTTACTACCATATTATGGCTTACTTTGTCAAAAGCCTTTGAAGCACTATTACTTAACCTCCCTTACCATTTAATCCAAAATATCTTCAACTAAGCTTCACATGAATATCCTTACCTAAAGCCATGTTGCCAACTTGAAATCCACTTAAGTTCCTCACATATATTTCTGACGTGGTTGCACATCAATCTTTCCATTAATTTACCTACCACTGATGTCAATCTGACTGGCCTACAATTTTCTACTCTATTTCTCACCCCTCCTTTATGTACCGGCACTATGACACTTTTTCAGTCCTCTGGTAATTAGCAAGTATCCAGACTGATTTTAAATAAAATTTCAAAGTAAGGTACAATATTGTATCCCACAGTCTTTAATGGCCCAGTCAAACAGAGCGCGGGCAGCCCCGCTTGGTCTCCGTGGTACACAGTATGGCTTCATCCTAGCAAGAGTGCGGCCTACCGTATGGTGGAAACCCAGTCCGTGGCATGTTGTGAATTCCACAGAGTCTGTAGCAGACAATGGCAGAAGAGACAGAAAGTCTTATTAAGTGTGTTCGAGAACATTTATTTTTATATTACTCTCGTCATTAAAAGCACAAAAACATGCCAAGAAAGCAGAAATGTGGAATGAAATAGTTGAAAAGCCCAACAAGACTAGTTAGTATACATTTATTTATTTTATACAGCATGTTTAATTTCCCATAACCCATACATACATTAATATATTACTGTAATTATTATAAAATTAAAATGAATTTATGTTGAACTAATTTAGAAAGTGCAGCATCAATTGATCTTTCTCTCAATCGACTTGCAATTGAGAAAGCAATGGCAAGTTGATTTGTTGTTATTGTGTCACCTTGTAGTTCAATTTCAGTGAAGATTACGAGATTGTGAAGGAAACATGTAGCTTTGACAACATGGACTGCACTATCTACATCCAACTCTATATGACTAAAAAATATACGCCCATCTGAGCTAAAATTCCTAAGGTATTTACTACTACACGTCGTTCCCTACAAAGATGGTGGTTAAATATTTTTTTACTTCATCATTTGCAATTGTAGTTTTTGCAAAAGGGCACATTAAATAAGATTGTAGTTGAATCCTTCATCACCTAAAAAAAGGGGAGGAGTGGGCGTGTCTGTAGCAGGTAATGGTTTAGGTGGCAGGGTAGTTTTGTAAAGTATATACTGACTTTTTTGCCTTGAACTATTTAAAGTGAGCAGAAGAAGCAATTCTTGTTCATTAGATGAACTGCTGGACATGTTAATAAGGAAAAATGAATTCCTACTTCCTTCATCCACGATTGCTTCAACACTGGTCGGCCCTTCAGCTGTCTGCACTCTGTTCATCCACTACAACTTCAGTGGACTGATATCAGACTGCTGCGTTTTGCCTGCGCAGACAGTTCATGCACTATTTGGCCAGGCCTTAAGACATTTGTAGTAATATTATCTATGCCACCCCCTTTATGTTTTTTCTTCGTTCCTTTTTGATATCCTGTGGTCCCCCTGCACTGACAATACTCTTCATAAACCCATATTTGCCACCTTTTTAGACGATATTAAGTCCTTGTTTAGTTGTATTAAATATTCCTTATTACTCTGCTTTTTCTTAACTCTGTTATGTTCTCTTCTTACCAACCTCTTTAACCTCCTCACCTCCCTATTACAGTAAGCAGTTTCTCTACTCCTATTTATCTTCTGCTTCGGAATAAATATTTCTTCCCCCTTTCTTATTATCTCTTTGAACTCTTCCCACCTTGACTCTACTGTACTTGAGCCATCCTTCCATTTGCCGAAACGTTCTCTGCAATATCTCTCAATTTCGAAATCTGTGCCTTTTTATAACTGTACCTATTTCCCCATTCAATTTTGGCTCCTGAATCCTCAATATGCATCAGAACCTCTTCATGATCACTTATTCCTTCAGTTACTTGACATTCACAACAAAGAGATTAGCTTTGGTGCTGAGCACCCTCTATCACCTACAATTTTGTGAATTGCAGAGTATATATGTAGATGCAGATCCCACAAGCTTATTATTGGCCTTTATTAGGGATATATCCAAAATATTTTGTTCCCTTGTGTTCTGCTCTACTACTTTTATAAATCCCGCTTACCTTATTAAGTTACGGTAGAACTCCAATTATCCAAACTCCGACTATCTGAATCGCTGACTATCTGAATCGATTAAGGCAGTCACATTAAGACGTGCGTGGAACAAGTTGAAAGACATATCAACTGAAGAGAAGGAAAAGGAGAGAGGAAAAAAAAAGAAGCTCAAGAAAAGGAAAGGGAAGAGACAGGAGAAGATGGGGATGACGTGTCACTTGAATTCAGAAACATTCTTCAGAAAATTCCTTTATGTTCAGAATTTAGTGCTGAAGATATAGGAGAGTGGGTGGTGTGTGATTCGATAGACCCTGGGTATGAAATTCTAAATGATAATGAAATTATTGAAAGTGTGAGAGAAGAAAGGGTTGAGGAAGAAGCTGACCTTAATGTTGAAGTTGAAACAAACACGGGACCCTCAGCTAGTCACCATTTGCCGGCCTTGACACTGCATTGAAGCGAATGGAGCGTAGCCAAGTGTGACCACATGCAAGTGGATGCCTGACTTGGCTGCCCAAAAATGGATGAATACAGTCAAACTGCTTACCTTGACCGAAATGTTCAGTAAGCAATGACTTTTATTTACAGTACGATACTTACAAAATGTATTAATGTACTGCACTTGTAAGTGCGCTTAAAATGTAAAAGTCTTGCCTTTTAATTTAATTAATTAAAAACTCTTTATCTGTAAAAATAGTTTTTTCCCCATTTTCAACATACATACAGTAATTAATTAAAATAGACCCTTCTTTGGAAAAAATCCAATTATCCGAATTTTTGATTATCCAAATAGGTCCCGGTTTTTTTTTATGTGCTTAACGTCTCTCTAACAGCGAGGTCTTTAGAGACGAGAAAGGATGGGGGGCAAGGAATGGGAAGGAATTCGGCCATGGCCTTTTAAAGGAAGCATCCCGGCATTTGCCTGGAGTGATTTGAGAAATCATGGAAAACCCAAATCTGGATGCCCAGGCAGGGATTCGAACTGCCGTCCACCTGAATGTGAGGCCAGAATGCTAGCCATTACACCACCACGCTCGGTAGGTTTCGGTCCCAATTTTTTCGAATAATTGGAGTTCTACTGTATTTGCAAATCTCCGTTCCCTTGTGTTATTAACCTTATTTCCTACCCAGTTTACACCTGGTAAAATTAAATCCCCACCAATAATTACCATTCTATTCTCACCTCTGAAATCTGAGTATGAATTTAATTTCTCCCCAAGAGCCTCTCCTTCATCCGTCATTCTTCCACTGTGGGAAGCAGCGAACATCCTCAAATGAGTCACAATTCCAGTTGATAACAGAGTTACAGAGCAAGGACCAAGATTATCAGGAAGGCATTGTGCTACTGATGGTTGCTCCATCCTGGCTCCAGGGCCTCTGATCAAATTGAAGCAATCATTGAATAAAAATGGTTATTATGGAGACATTTGCAGTCTTTATGTTCTCCATCAATAACTTACTTTTTCATCTGAACAAAGTGGCATGTCACTGGCCCAAAATTGTTCACATTTGGTTTGAGGAAAATTCTGGACAATTCCAGTAGATCCTTTGGCCACCTAAATCACCAGACATGAATCCAATCAAACATATCTGGGACATGATCAAATGGCAAGCTCATTCACAATGTCCTGCAACACTTCCACAATTATGACTGGTGATAGAGGAAGCAAGGCTGAAAATTTCTTCAGGGGATTTCAAATGACTTCTTGATTCGATGCCATGTTGGGTTGCTGCAATTCACTGCACGAAAGGGGATCCCAGACAATATTATGAGGTATCAAATAACTTTTGGCACTTCAGTGTACATTTTCTACTTTTCTTGGAATGCGATTGGTTCATGGTTAAAGAGTTCAGATATTAACTTATTTTTACAGAATACTGGTCGGTTACAAAACATCAAAACACTGTTAACTACAAACATAATAATGTTAGATAACTATGTACGTTCTCGCGGTGGCAATGCTTTATAAAAACTTCTCGGGTTTCAAGCTGCGTCAAAATTGAGCTGTCTGGTGACGTTTCGGAAGCTTGCTCTGCTTCCATTGTCAACCCCCCGCTTAACATTACTGAAGTCTGCTGCACGGTAGTCTTTTATATAGCGCCAGCAGCTGGGAGCAGAGGGGAAAGCGCGTGGAGGGGCGGTTTAGTTGGACCCTGCTCGCTTGGTGACGTCACAATCTGGTCACTCCTATGCCCTAATATGGCTCGATTCCATCTCGTTTGTAATAATCCAATTACCGGCTTCCATGCTTGGCTTACATTGAGGCCTTGATCATGATTAATAAAATTATTGCTAAGCCTAATCTCATACCCTCCTTCACAACACTGTCCCAAAAGTTATTTGTGTAACAAAGCCGTGTCGTTTTGTCGAAGCATGTTGTCAATGGCGTGTTCAGCTAAGGCAGATTTTATTTTTGTCCAAGTTCAAAATGTCTGATGTGTTCTTTGCGTCTTTCATTAATCGTCCTTAAGGTTTGCCCTATGTAAGAAGTGCCGCATACACATGGAATTTTGTACACTCCAGGAGCCCGAAGATTGAGACAATCCTTCGGAGTTTGCAACAGCTGTCCAATTTTTGGTGGAGGTCGAAAAATCGAACGGATGCCCTGTTTGTTGAGTAACATTGCTATTTTAGATGTTGCTGATCCACAGAAAGGCACACGGCTTGTCTTGATCTCTGTGATCTGTCTTGGTTCTGTTGTTTCTTCCAATGGTTGCACGTCGGATTTCTTTAGTGCTATAACCATTGGCACGAAATACGCGTTCCAGGTGTTGCAGTTCCTCCTTTAAATGTTCATTGTCGGACACCACCTTTGCCCTATGGACAAGACTATTGAGAACTCCTAGTTTCTGAGAAGGATGGTGAAAACTTTGAGCATTAAGATAGCGATCGCTGTGTATAGGTTTTCTGTAAACGTTGTGCCCTAACCTTCCATTAGGCTTCCGACGCACTAGAACATCTAAAAACGGAAGTGATCCATTCCTTTTGATTTCTATCGTGAATTTAATATTGGGATGAATCCCATTAAGATGGTTCACGAATTCATATAATGCCGCAATTCCACGAGACCATTCGAAAAACATATCGTCAACAAACCTGTAGAAACATTTAGGCTTTAAAGGAGCCGTGTCAAGAGCTATATGCTCAAAATGTTCAATATAGAAGTCAGCTACTGTGGGAGACAATGGGGACCCCATAGCCACGCCATCTGTTTGCTCATAGTATTCGCCCTGGTACACAAAGTATGTAGACGTGAGGGTATGTCTGAATAATTCCACAAGTTTCGGATCAAAATGTTCACTAAGTAGTTCAACAGTTTCCCCTAAAGCCACACACATAAACAACGACGTAACATCCAAGCTGACCATAATATTGTCACGTTCTAACCTCATTTCTTTAACCAACTCAACAAAGGCAGCAGAATTTTTAACATGATGTGCACACTGACCAACAAACGGATTTAACAAATGCGTGAGATATTTAGCCACTTGTACGTTGGCGAACCTGTAGCACTCACTATTGGACGCATTGGAACAAGATCATTATGTATTTTTGGAAGGCCATATAACCTTGGTGGTCTTGGGGTTCAGACACTTAGATTCTTCACCGTTTTTTCCGCCAATCCGGGTTCTCTCATGAGTACGTTTGTCTTTCTGGTCATCCGTGCCGTGTTAACATATATTAGCATATTTAACAAGTATTTAATTGCCACAGTTTTCAGAAAATCATGTGCTACATCAGTGTACATGAATAATTTTGTCTCTTTCTCTTACCAATCATTTTTATTTTCTATGTACTGTTTGTGTACCAATATAAATATTTAATTATGAAGTGGCTTCTGAAGTAAAAACATATTTTTCAGTTTGGATTTAAAGCCAATTGGTTTTTTGCACATATTTTATTTCCTGTGGCAGGACATTGAAGCTGTGCAGGGTGTTATTATATTTTGTAAAATCAACAAGTGAAATATTTGTGGATACTACGAGGGCTGTCTGACAAGTTCTCGGCCTCGACCATAGATGGCAGCACTACCCAAGTGATTTTTTTCATGCAAGTTGGTGCATGTAGCAGATGCGCCTGCAAGAAATTGCAAGTCATTCTAAGTTATAGTTTGGTCTGTACAGTTGTTTGATGCAGGCGCGGTGCGAAGTTGTATCAGAAATGGAAAAAATCGAGTATCGTGCAGTTATAAAATTCTTTGTAAAAGAAGGTTTAACGCCATCCGAGATCCACGGAAAATTTTTGAAAGTGTATGGGGACTATTCTCCTTCATATCTGACAGTTAAGAAATGGGCTGCTGAGTTCAAACGTTGCCGTAGCAGTCTCGAAGATGATGAACACAAAGGACGTCCAAAAAGTGCAACTACTCCAGAAAGTGAATGATATGGTTTTGGATGATTGACGAAGTGTGTGAGATTGCTGAGACCGTAGGGATATCAAAAGAACGTGTGGGATGCATTTTGCATGGAGTATTGCATATAAAGAAGCTTTGTGCAAGATGGGTGCCGCATTTGCTCACTGTTGATCAAAAGCACATCCGCATGAGACTTTCTGAACAGTATTTGGAACATATTATTTGATTATTGTAGTATTTGGAGCATTTCAACAAAAATATAACTGATTTTTTGCATCAATTCATAACTATGGATGAGACATGGGTTCACCACTACAAGGCAGAATCAAAACTACAGTCAAAGCAGTGGACAGAAGCTGGTTGTTCAGGTCCAAAGAAGGCCAAGTTGGTTCCATCGGCAGGGAAGGTGATGGCATCAGTTTTTTGGGATGCTAAAGGTGTTTTGTTCATTAATTACGTTGAAAAGGGCAAAACAATAACTGGACAATACTATTCCAAACTTTTAGACACACTGGATGAAAACTTTCGTGAGTAAAGGCCCTATTTGAGGAAGAAGAAAACCATCTTTCATCAGGGCAATGAACCTGCCAACAAGAGTGTTTTGGCAATGGGAAAATTAAGAGATCTTTACTACGACGTGTTGGACCATCCACCTTATTCCCCAGATTTGGCTCCCTGACTTCTGTCTACTCCCAAAACTCAAAAACTTTCTTGCTGGTCAGCATTTTTCTTCAAATGAAGAGGTGATTGCAGCTGTACGTGGATATTTTGCAGGCCTTCCCGAAAGCCACTTCAGGGATGGTATAATGAACTTGGAACACCATTGGACTAAGTGTATCAGCGTTCTGGGAGACCATATTGAGAAAAAATGATTTGGTAAATATCAAATTGGTTTTATATATTTAGGCTTAGAATTTTCCAGACCGCCCTCATATATTCCTAGTACTGGAGCTATGTACGAGTGGTATTCCATATATAGAGGGTGGACAAATAATATGAACACCATGTAATACAGTACAGATTGTTGCATGTTGGCACCACTACTTCCGTGTGAATACTGTGATGCACATGTATGGCGTAGTTGATATGGCAGGTCTTGCAAGTTATGTGTCAGTGTATTATGCACTTTGTTCTGCGATGGTTATAACAAGTGATCGTTGAAATGCTTGATATCTCAGAATTTGAAAGAGGGCAAATCGTTGGAACTTGGTTAATGGTAGTCTGTGACGAAAACAGCTGAACTGTTTAAGATCCCATGAGTGACAGAATCCATGGCAATGACAGCATACACAAACATGGTAAAACATCATTGGCAAAGAGGAATAGTGAACGAAAACCAAAGTTAACTGACAGAGACTGATGAACATTAGGTAGAATTGTGGCCAGACAACACAAAACTACCGTGGCAAAAGTGACAGCAGAACTCAACACACACCTGTTTCGACAAAAACAATACGGCGAGAGCTCCACAAAGTTAAAATTCATGGAAGTGTTCCAGTTGCAAAACACTTACCAACACTAAGCTGCCAAACAAGTGGTGCCACAATCATAAAAACTGGACACTTGATGATTGGAAGATTTGGTACGATGAATAATCATTCACATTGTTTCCTACTAATGGCCGGGTTTATGTATGGAGAACCCCAAAAGAAGCCTATGATCCGGACTGCCTGCATCCTATAGTCAAGCATGGGGAGGTTCCGTTATTATTTGAGTGGCTATATCATGGTATTCAGCTGGCCCTCTCATTCACATCACTGGTTGGATGACTGCAAATGAATATCTTGACATCTTCAGTGATGAAGTTCTTACTATGGCTAGAATACTGCTGCCAAACACTGCCATCTTCCAAGATGCTAAGGTTCTCATACACACAGCCGAAAAGGTTCTGTCCTGGTTCGAGAAATATCATCAAACATCTTTCCTGGGTAGCACAATCGCCAGACTTCGACGTAACTGAACCAGTTTTAGAGCAGAAAATAAGGAGCAGATTTTCACCTCCAACATCATTGAAGAAATTGGCAGATGCTTTGGTACAAGAATGGGAAAACATTCCTTTGGAAACTATTCTGACACTACTAATCTATTCTGTGAAGAATTGCAGTTGTTCTACAAGCAAAAGCTGATGCAACACCATATTAATAAATCAATAGTATGTAAATGTTAGGTGTTCATATTATTTTGTCCAACCCCCGTAGAAAACCTAATTTTTGTGTTAACCTATAACATCTGTGTCAAAAATTTATGGTGTAGAATTAAACGTTGAACCTTCCTGTTTAATATCATAAAATTTGGTGACCATTGCACAAGTTGCAAAAATTATTCTCGAATCCCTACTAAATCAATATAACTGCCCCAATACAGCACCTTCATATTTCCATCAGTTTAGGACTATGAAAGATGAGATACACACGCAACATTTTCTGGACAATGATGCTATCAGTGCAGCTGTAATAGGCTGATGCTTAATAAATGCTTGACATGCTCATTCAGTGTCTCCTTTATGGTATCCTTCGCTCAGAAATTAATAGTGACCAGAGAATATCATTTGAAAAAATTCAAGGTTTTGTTCCCAAATTTAATAGCTAAGCAACTGCTACCAAATTAATTTCCATGATACATTCATTAAGTTAACTTTTCATATCATTTCGTATTAAAAAAAAAAAAATCAGCAAATTTTATGGCAGAAAAAAATCTGGATCTGCTTTTCAGTAACATGTTGCTATTGAAAGCAATTAAAAACACTTTAAAAAATAAATAACTCATGGTCTCTGCTGTAACCACGAATGCCAATTGTCATTCCAACCTAGGATAAATTTCAATTTAATTAAAACTTTCACTAATGTTGCTGCTTGACCAAAGTTTATACATTACGGTTTATTGGCTTTTTGTGAGTTTTACTGACCACTTTCGTTAATGGTCTTTGTTCATGTTCACTGTACATGAGTTATTAGGTTTTTTAAATTGCATATCAGACCAAATAAGTTACTAGATCAAGCATACGGGCAATTCAACTATTCGGAGTTGCTCAATTGTTTAATAATATGGACTGTGTAGTAAGCTCTCTGGCCATTGCAGATACTATAACCAATGATTAAATTATGTGCGTTTACCCAATCTCAATAAAAAAGAACTTGATGCTTTCGAAGAAAACAGGAATATTTTTAAATTTTGCAGAGTGAACTTTAAGGGTCAAATACATGTCCAGTTTGTTTTTAAACAAGTTTGAGTCTACGACCTTTGAAACAATTATACGATAGTGTGATCGTCCCTATCTACCTCTATTAATAGTTCTGAGTTTTTCAAGCTCAAGATATTTTATTCATCATAAGGGTTAAAAACAGATCAGATTCATATTTGGTTAGATCAGGTCAACCCGTTATAATCTTTACCCTAAAAACTGGAACTTTTATAGACCCGTGATGATACATAAAAAACAGTCACGGACATAACTAGTTTTGTATATTTTCCAAGGAGCTCTGTATATGGGATGAATGTTCTTGTTTTTAAACAGGCTAACAATCTTAGCTGTCATCCCCAGATGCATGTCAGCAGCAACTGACATGGCAGTCCTTTAATGGAAGTCACAACTTGATGGCTGAAATGTCAGATTTAATAAAATGATATGACTCCACCAGGAAAACAAAGATAACACCTGCAAAGTATTCTAGGAAATCGTCTGTTGTGAATGATGAGTTTACTTTTCCTACCCTTCTGAAATAACTTCCCTTTCCATATTAATATCACCACACAGAATTTCTTACTGCTGTATAAATAAAATGATTCTTTTCCTGAAATAGCTTTAACTTAAATATCTGCTTTTTAATTCAAAGTTTATATACATTTAATAATATGAGAGTCCACACATTAACAAAAAAGTGATTGCCAACTTTATTTGTTTCTTATTTCTGATATAACATCACACTTAATGCATAGGCCTACATCTTTTACCAGACATTTGCACAGTTTCAACTTTGAGGATCAGGAATTTTGGGGGTTTCACTCCTTAAGTGTTCCTGATATCTGGCACAGGAATGTTTCCTTCAACGTTTTCCCCAAAAGATATGATAATTAGCTGCTAGCTGAATGGTTAAAGTTCCTGGCAGAATAATATTACTAATTGTTTCAATTAGTGCTATGAATGATATAAAGGCCCATGGTGTTCCTTGAGGAACTAGATGTGTAGATACATGGTTTATAAAACACAACCATAACGGTAATGAAACTGAAAATGTCACAGATACATGTTTTGTACTAGTACATAGATATGGAAATAAGCCTAGAAAATTGTTGAATTAGATATTAGAAATAGAATAAGATGAATGTAATTGTTATTCCATTTCTTTTATTAAATCTTAATAATGTTTTGAGTTCATTACGTATTTCATGACGATTTAAATCAGGAGGGGGGGGAGGGGGGGAGTTCGTATTGAGTCACCGAACAGGTAACTTCCTGGTCGGCTCGGTGCAGTTTTCCTCAAGCAAGGTTACATTGTTTGTCAGTATAACTTTGTCTGTCGCTGGGTAAAGTTTGCCCCACATATTGGACGAAGTGCTGTGAGCCTACACCATTAACTTTAAATAGTTATAATTGTGAATCATTTTGTGACATTCTTCGTGCTTCTGGTAGTTTCTAATCTACCTAAATCTATATTCATATTCCACTATGTCCAGTGGAATATATGGGAAAGGAGGGGGTAGCCCAGACTCTTCACTGGGTGATGAGACAGTGAATAAGCAATATGTTATGCATGCAGCCGGAGATGTCCTCGTCGCAGCAAATCAGCCTGTTGATTTCCCGGCAGTCATGGACATTGCAGATGATGATATATTGGAAGTAGACAACACCACAAGAATTACTAGAAAACGAGTCTGTGAAACTACAATTGAAGCAGCAGAGAAAAAAAATTTCTAGTTGAAGATGATGCCACCCGGACCGTAGAAGCCTCAGAGACTGCAATCCTTTTACCTGTTATTGCAGCCCCTCGACAAGCGTCAGCCAAGCAGACGGAGCCAACACCACCTACGATTAAGCAACCAGCCTTTCCAAGACCAGCAAGTCATTACAAACTATCTGATCCAGGTCCTTATTTTGTGTATGTTGAGAGTAGAGATTGTAACCTAGGTAATTTACACCCAATGAGTATTGGTAGGATCATACATATCAATATCCCGGAAATAAAAGGCCATATTGTAAACATCACTTTTGCAGGGAAGAATAGAATTAAAATTGAAATAGACAGTCCTTCGGTAGCTAATAAATTAGTTCAGTCTGCTGTATTTATAAGCAGAAATTTAGAAGCTTACATTCCTACATTTCTAGCTAAAAAGCAGGGTGTTATTCGAGGAGTAGACGTGAGCTTAAAGGAAGCAAAGATTATGGCTGATATTGAATCTTCAGTTAACGTAACTAATGTTAAAAGACTAACCAAGCGTATGGTACGAGATAATCCATCATCAACTGTGAAACTACAAACATATATACTAACTTTTGACAGTCAACAAGTCCCTCAATTTGTTTACTTATATGGCATGAGATGTGAAGTTAGCCCTTATGTTCTGTCTGTCAAACAATGTTATAAATGCCTTTGATTCGATCATATTAGTACACAGTGTAGAAGCAGCCAGCGTTGCGGTAGATTTGGAGGTTCTCACTCTCTTCAGCAGTGTCAATCCAATGAAACAAATTGTGTAAACTGTACAGGTCAGGATGTAGCTACGGATCGGACCTGTCCAGAGTATTTGTTCAGACAAAGGGTCCACGAACAGGCTACTATACATAACATTTCCTTTAAAGATGCTGAAGGTCTATTGAAGAAAAGGTCTTATGCAAATTCTGTATCTAAAACTTTTTCCAGTCATCCTCCACAATCACATCTCCCACCTGCCGTAAAAAATTTAATGGAATTCCCTCCACTGTATGAAGGAAAGATGGCTGTAGATGGAAGTATAGAAAATCAGCACAAATGCTTTCCAAGTATCAGAACTATAGAACCATTAGAACCTCTTATTAATGTTCCGCGGACTTATCTAACAATACCCTCACGCCGGATAAGTATGGAGAGAGGAGCTAATGGTCAGAGGCAACCATCAAATATTAGCCAACCCTCTTCATCAAACAGTTACACAGGCTACCGATATGAAATTGATCCTTGTGGTTTGCCCGGGAAACCTATTACCAACAATCCTTACCCTCCTGAGCCTCATAGTGAGTACAAAGGTAAAAACCAAATTGGGGAATCCACCATAGACAAGATTATTAGCCTCATTCTGCTTGTTGTGGACAGCTCACGGTCGAATGAAAACACAGATCCTGATGAAATAAGAAAAATGTTATTTAAAATTCTTTCCTCATCAAATGGCGTTTAAAATTCTACAATGGAATGCACGGTCTGCAATAGCTAACAGAGAATGCCTTTTAAAAGAACTGTCTGATTGGGACATATCTGTAGTCGCTATCAGTGAAACATGGTTCAAGCCTCATATTCCCACACATTTCAGGGGGTACAATGTATTGAGGAATGACAGAGATGACAGCAAAGGAGGTGTGGCTTTATTGATAAGAGCAAATATCTGTTTACAGCAAATTCAGTTAATTTGGTAGTAAAATAACTCCAGGCAGTAGCAGCTGAAATTAAAACCCTCGTGGGTACATTCTCTATAATGTCCTTACATAAACCCCCAAGAATTAAAATCAGTAAAAATTAATGGAATCACTTGTGGTCTTCTTTTCGTTCCCCCTTTCTGATCTGCGGAGATTTTTATTCACATCATTCTGTGTGGGGTAGTGAAATTTCTGATGCTGACGGTCGAATTCTATAGAAGATAACTCTCTTATAATACTAAATGATGGCTCCCCTACGATGATCCCCGCTCCTTTGAGACGCCCGTCTGCAGTAGACTTATCGATAGCGTCACCTAATTTCCAAAAAATAGATAATTGGGAGATTAAAAGGTATTCACTGGGTTCAGACCATTTCCCAATACACATAAGTGTTGGTATTGAAAAAAGATTGCCAAAAAGATACTATTCCAATAGTCAATGGAAAATCCAGGAAGCCTCGTGGTCAACTTATGGCTCCGTTATTTCAGAGGAACTAGACAAGCTGGACCCTAATTTGAGTGTAAGGGAAAGATATGATGCCCTGACCTCAGCAATCAATAAAGCTGCTGTCAAGTCAATCCCTCGCCATAAAACAGCTGGTTTCTGTAGAAAACCTAAAGTTTTTTGGTGGAATACAGAGTGTTCAAAAGCGGTGGCGAAACACAGGCTAGCACTGAATAGATATCAGAAAGAACAGACTCTTGAATGATTCCTGGAATTTAATCGTGAGGACGTTCAGACAAAAAAGATCTTAAAGCATCGAAAAAAGGAAGAATGGGTAAAATATTGCAACAGCCTGAATAAAGACTCCAGTCTTTCCAATATTTGGAAGAAAGTCAGGTCTTTAAAAAAAATTAAGTGTAGTTGAACCCTTTGACACTGATCCAGTATGGCTGGAAGACTTCGTTGACAGAATAGCACCATCCTCTTGTTTGAATGCTCCTTGGAAACGTCCTGAAGCTGAAGATTATTCACACCCTATCATGACATCCTTCACCATCCAGGAA
Source organism: Vandiemenella viatica (assembly GCA_031002005.1). Classification (NCBI taxonomy): domain Eukaryota; kingdom Metazoa; phylum Arthropoda; class Insecta; order Orthoptera; family Morabidae; genus Vandiemenella; species Vandiemenella viatica. The sequence goes on along the minus strand of JARYHS010008075.1, from coordinate 15,211,735 downwards.
CTAAAAAATGTACTCGAAACAACCAAGAATACATCCCCAGGAATAGACAAAATCACTTATGCAATGCTAAAAAATCTCCCTTCAAAAGCACTGGATTTACTTCTTTGCATTTTTAACGAATTATGGACAAGGAATTGCTTAATGGAAGAATGGACAACTCAATTAATACTGCCAGTTTTAAAACCTGGTAAAAATCCTTTACACCATTCTTCATAAAGACCAATCACTTTATTGTCGAGACCCTCGAGAAACTTGTTAAGAATCGTCTCGAATGGTGACTGGAAGCTAATGACTTGATGCCTCAGTCCCATTTTGGTTTTTGTAAAGGGAGGGGAACAATGGATAATATAAGTGTACTAATAACGGACATCTTTACCTCTTTCAAAAGAAGATACTTTATGGTCTACTTGTTTTTAGATATCCACTCAGCTTATGACAATGTACAAATTCCTACTCTATTAAAAAAATTAAGCAGACTAGGATTTCCAGAGGTCTTTATATATGGCATAAGCAAATTCTGTTGGAAAGAACTGTCTTTTTATAAATTATAGGACCAAGAATACTTACTACTGGATTACCCCAAGGTGCCAAACTCAGCCCGCTACTATATATCCTCTATACATGGGATCTGGAAGGAGCAATAAGTCCTAACACCAGAATCCTTCAGTATGCAGACGACATCTGCATATACTCTTTGGCAGTCTCATTGGAGATGGCTTTAAATAACTTATCTGCAACCATGATAGAAATGGACAAATGGCTGAAATCAAATGGACTTCAAATTTCAACACAGAAATCTTCCATCGTTATCTTCACCAGAAAACGGATAGAACTCAAAGAGGTCAAAATAGTCAGGCTGGGAAACCACTCCTTTTCGGTAAAATCTAATGTAAGATTCCTGGGATTATTGATGGATGCCAAACTTAGTTGGATACCACACATCAATCAAATAATCAACTATTGTAATCAAGCTCAGAATATTATTCGATCTTTGACACGCATTTGGTGGGGTGCAAATCCCAGTATACTTTTGATGATCTACAGAGCGCTAATTAGATCGAAAATAGACTGTGGGTGCATTCTATACAGTAGTGCAAGCTCCGGAATCCTCTCCAGGTTAGACAGGCTACAATATAGTTGTATTCACACTTGTCTTGGGGCCATGAGATCTACTCCCACCAATGCCCTGTTGGTGGAAGCCTGGGAGATGCCTCTGCACATTAGAAGACAGTGGCTGTCCGACAAATTCATTGTTGAGAGGCTAGCATACTGGAACCACCCAACTATCTCTAAATGTAAAGAGTTGGGTAACTTGTGGAATAATAGAGGAAGATTGCAAATCCCAGAGACCTATTATAGCTACACTGAGTGGGTACAACAAACGGACAGAATAATCCCGGTAAAGCAATTTCCACCATACGAATACCATTCCATCTTCAGTATGATTCAACTTCCGGTATTTTATATGACTCTTGGGGATAAGCAATACCCAAACCTCAATCTGTTAGCAAAGAGGTATCTTGCAGAAAACTGGAGTAGCACCATACATATCTATATCGATGGATCTAAAACTGTCCCAGGAAGCGACGTAAGATGTGCCTTTTTCTGCCCCTGCACCAGGTATCAAGGAACATATAAACTACCATCAATTACATCTATAAACACCACAGAAGCAATAGCTATTCTAGAGGCAGTCAAGTATTGCTCAACACTAGCAGAGACGAAGTTCCTAATCATCTCAGACTAAGAGCGTGTTGAACTCTATTCAAACCAAATATTGGGGCAAGAGAACTAACCAGATTATAATAAACATAGTACAAAAGGTAGTAGAATGCTCAAGAAGAAACAGGGAAATCAATTTCCTCTGGATGAAGGCGCATGCAGGGGTGGTCTATAATGAAGAAGTAGACGAGTTGGCAAAGAAAGCAGCTAGAATAGGCTGCCCTCAAAACACGGTTACCGTACACGGACTATCTAACACAAATAAAAATCAAGGCATTGAACAAATGGCAGAGTGAATGGGACGTCAGTAAAAAACAAGGGGACAATATTATGGCAATATCCAACCCCGAATTCCTACCCGGCCCTGGTTTTCCTGTTCTTCAGAACCTAGAGGAGTAATCATCACGATAATTAGAATACGTTTTAATCACGGTGTATTTGCACAGCACCTACATCGTCTAACCATCATAAATTCAGATATCTGTGAATATTAAAACTCTGAAGTAGGTGATATAAACCATACATTTTTCGCTTGTTCAAGATATAAAGCTCACAGGCCCAAATTCCTGAGAGATCTAAACAACTCTGAAATACTTTTTCCAACAAGTATCTCTTGTCTGTTACACGGCAACAATGTGGTTTTATATAAATTGTTAGCGAAATTTATAAAAACAAATAATATTAAGATTTAGGTAAATAATGTTTTAATTTCTTTTTGTGTATGTAAATAATCAGTTTTATAAATAAACTAATGCTAATGTGTAGATAAGAATCCCATTTATATTTTAATTATGCTATAATTATTGTTTGGGCACGAAGAGCTTTGTAACCCTAATGTTGGTACAGAGTACTATATTTACTTGTCATTCTAATTCTTGATCTTATAAACATTTATGTATTTAATTGATTAATACTCCAGCTAATGTAAAATTCTTGATTTACATAGAATTATCCTGTAAAATGACTTGATTACCTGTACAATGCTTTACCCATTTGTGCAATGCCAATTATCTGTATAAATAGATGATAGCTGTATAGTGCCATTTGGCGTTTCAGGCCAAATAAAATTAATTTTAAAAAATCAGGAGGGAATTATTCTTTTTTTATTGCTTGTCAATGGTTAAGGTCATTAGAGGCGGGATGGGACGGGGGACAAGGAACAGGAAGGAATTCAGCCATAGCCTTTTTGAAGGCAGCATTCTTGCATTCACCTGGAGTGATTTGGGGAAACCATGGAACACCCAAATCTGGATGCCAAGACGGGAATTTGAACCCGCGTCCTCCAGAACGTTAACTGTTCACCCCTCATGCTCGGTGAAATTAATCAAAATCTTAGAGCAATTGTAATTGTTCTCAAAAATGTTCTTATTCAATTAATTGAAACATTTATAATATTAGTTGAGGGGTCAAAAGTTGAGGATAGCTATCTTATTTTCATTTCGTTGTTCTTTTAGTAGCTTTAAAAAAAACAAATATTACAGATCGCACTAAAACTAAAGTTATAACTATGTGTGACAGAGAAGCAGATATATATGATTCCCCCCCCCCTTTTGAGCTTAATAATGGTATATAGTTAGTTGAATAGTAATTTAGTGAATTGAATATAATTAGTGCAACTGAGAATATAATAAATAGAGAGAATCATATTAATTGGTGACATCTGAGGAATTAGAATAATATTCTCCACCAGAAGTATTTGTTAATCTTACATACATATAAATATACTTGTGTGTTGCTATATTTCATCCTGCAGCCACCACTACCTAGCCCAGACCAATTATGCTTGTGTGTGGTAGTAGTATAGTTTCTCATCATGCGCAACATTGACCAAATGGTGGTAGCTGATGGGGTGTGGGAGATATGGAGGTAGAAAGTGATCACTCTAGAACATTTTCATATTTCGACCAAAAACATGTGTCCGTATATTTCACTTTGCTGCTACAACTACATAACGCAGACCACTGGTGTTTATATGTGGTAGTGGTTTCAAGTCTCCCATCATGCACTAAGGTGGTTAAATGTTGGTAGCCATGAAGGTGTGGGAGGTATGGTGGTTGAAAGTGGTCAAGCTAGGGCTTTTCCCTATTTCTACCAAAGACGTGTACGTTCCTACATTTCACCTTGCAGCCAGAACTACCAAGTGCAGCCATCTGTATGTGGTAGTAGCCTGGAGTCTTCTATCGTGGTTGCATGTCAGTAGCTGTGGGGGAGTGGTAGATATGGTGGTTGAAAGTGGTTGACCTGATATAAAAATAGACAAGTGCGTCCTGTAACATAGAAAGCCCCTCATACCAATAATTTGACCATCAATATATCGACCATCGATAGCGCTGACTGAAGAGGAATATATCTGTGAAAAAAAGGGAGAAGTGGTAAAAAACGACAGGGGGGGGAGAAAAAAAGGGGGAGGAATAAAAAAAGGAAAGAAGAGTTACAGCAGCACAACGTGCTCTGGAAAGTAATGTGTTGAGAAACTTCTGAACATTCTCAACATGGTTACTGTCCTCATTCATCCGAATTTTCAGCTAAATGTGATGGCAAGACAGTGGAAAGAATGAAATCTTCTGAACATGGTTTACAGAAAAATTGTAACATTTGCTTAGCAATAAATTGTAAAATGAAAAATCCGTCTTTTAGCAACTGTTTTTATTATTATTATTATTATTATCTCTCAGACGCGTTTCGTGTCCTAACCAGTTGCTAAAAGATGGATTTTTCATTTTAAAATTTATTGCTAAGCAACTGCGGAAAGATGGCCAATAAACCACGTATTATGCAGCCTCGTCAAGCATTTCCAACGGCCACATATCATCGCTACAAAAATCAACACCTGAATCTTCATAAAACTATAGCTAACATCAAATTTAATAAATTGTGTATAGTAATGTTTGTAAACTTTGTATTAACAACACATGTATACATTCACAGTCACTGATGATGCCCCATTCAGAGGAGGCAAAACGCGTCTGAGAGATAAAAATAAATAAATAAAATAAAATAAAAAAAACAGTTGCTAAAAGACAGATTTTTCATTTTAAAATTTATTAATCCCAATAACTATATAGAAGATCATTTAGAAGTAAGAAATGGTAACCACTATCAGAAGTCAAGACTGAAGGACTTTGTTTAACTGCTTTACGTCTCTCAACAGCGAGGTCTTTAGAGACGGGAAGGACTTTGTACTGGTTTGTCCCTTGTGAGTAGACCAGGAGATGAAAATGATTGTAATGCAGTTGCTGTCAGACATGAGAATTCTGGATTTAACTGATTTCAGCAAAGTTTCTGATAAACCAAGTATAATATCGGAGATTTAGTCCTAATACAAACACATACTAAATCTTCCAAAATAGATGAGGAAAAAAAGAAGTTCCACCCTTTGTATGAAGGACCTTTCGAGGTGTCTGCCATCCATAATGAAAATTCATACATCCTAATACACCCAGACTCCAGGGATGTAAAAGGACGGTATAATGTAGTCTCTATAAAACCATTCAAGTTCACCTCAGACCAGTAGAAATTTGCCATACCTTTATTGGAAAAAAAAGTCGAGTGAGGCATGGAATGTAATTCCATGACAGGACTCTAGAAGTATTCATAATTAAGGGGAATTTATTAACCCATCTTGTGAGTTGTTTTTAATTTTATCTGTAATATGTATATTAATGTCAATGTTAATCGTAACCTGCGAGTTTTGTCTTTAAAGAGTTCATTTTGTGAGTTTCAAATGCTATTTGTATCAGTGTTAATGTTGTTTATAATTTATAAGATTTGTGTGATAAGCCATATACGTAGCAGGTCACCTTCGATACCACAAATGTTTTTGATAGTTTGTAATTTTAGTATTCTCATGTGAGAGGTGTATTTTCTTAGGGAATTAGAGTGTGTAATGTTATGTGAAGGAGGAAAGTTAAGGCTTGCAAATCTTAAATTTATCCTTAAAATTTGGACAGTTAAAATTGCCAAAATTAAGGAAAAATTTGGTGGGGGATGTAACATAGAAAGCCTCTCATACCGATATTTTGATCATCGATATATCGACCATCGATAGCGCTGGCTGAAGAGGAATATATCTGTGAAAAAAAGGAGAAGTGGGAAAAAAAAGGCAGTTGAAATTGTTCGATGGGAGGGCAATTTCATTTATCGACTAAAGACATGTGTCGCTAAATTTCACTCTGCAGTCAAAAGTACCTAGTGTAGACAACTGGTGTTTGTGTGGTAGTCGACTCAAGTCTTTCAATATGGTGGTTCCATGTTGGTAGCTATCAATCAAAATTCTTTACAAAATTGAAAGTAGTTGTGGACACCAGCTAGTTTACTATAAATTGGTTTAAGAGACCATTGCTTATTTTCAGCGATTTGGTGCAAGAATCAATAATATATAAAGACTGACATTCAACTGTTTTATGTTTAATTTCTTATCGGATTATTTTCTTTATTCATGATAAAAATAGGTTTGAAGATGTTCTTTGATTTATGATATGTATAAATCTACGATTCACTCCATAAATTTCTGAGCATTGTCCATACCATAAACCTTGCTTGCTAACATTAAATCTGGCTTGGTTTAGCAGGCCTGGGGTGATGTCTACTTTAAATCCTATAGATGGAATTTTTCATGAATGAACAACATACCAAGCTATTGTTGAAACATGGACTGGAATATTTATAGGTGAGATGGTACTATTATCTACATCTAGTAAACGAAATTATTATTTTAAATCAGTTTTGTTCAATATATAGGCACCAAATTCTTTATTTTTAAAGTCTGAATATTCATATCTTCAATATCATTGATAACCAATTGTTTTAATTGTAATTAAAGCACTAGCAGTACTGTCAATAAGATATAATATATGGATTGAGGGTAATACAATAAAAATTGGAGTTATAGCTGGTAATTCAATTATCCTCCTACTACAGTAACTACAATTAAAACAATTAGAGCATGGTTATGAAAAATTATAGTTGTTCTGTTAGTGATAATGAACTATCTTCAAATGAAATATTAGATCAAATTGCCAAATCATTTCTAATGAAAATTTAAACTTTATTTGTAAAGCTTAAATTTACTGCACCTGGCTGCCATATCTGAAATGATTGATAATTCATATCTATGTTCAGTTGGCAGATATTTTGATTCATTAGTGTTGATTCATTTACAATTTGATACTATTCTTTCTCATATAATTAAGAGTACCTGGGCGACCGATCTTCACTCGGCATCTTTCGATTTCTGTTCAGTAAGCAAGATTCATCAAAATCCTTAGAGAAGTTTGTGAAAAATTAATTTTATCTATTTACAAGAGTTGCTCATATAATAGTATTAGATTGGATAGATTAAATATATGATGGGGTACCCAAAAAAAAAACGGAATAGCACTGCTGTGGGTGGAGCTTGTGTAGTACGTTTTTCTGTTGCTAGTCGTTTATAGCGCAACTCATTGTCAGTTCAGTGTCACCTGTGTTGTTGACCTGGCTTGTTCAGTTAATATGCAATGATTATTTTTGCTAGCACTACTGTTTCGTTTTTCATGATGGCAAGTTTAAGTGAACAACTTGCAGCTGTGAAATTTTGTTTTCTACTCAGTAAAAATGCTGCTGAAATTGTTTCAATGTTGAAAACAACTTACCTAGATGATACTATGGGAAAAACTGAAGTATTTGAGTGGCTTGCTCAGTTTAAAAATGGCGACATGCTGATTGATGACAAACCTCGTTCTAGACATCCATCAACAGCCAGAATTGACAAAAATGTTGAAAAAAATCTGAGAGTTTGTGTATAGTACGCGGTCTGTTGATTTGTTGAGTTTATGATGACTTTAGCTCTAAACTTACTTAGTTTATTGTAAAAAATATTCGAATGTGTTTGCGGAATAACAGCCGACTTCCTGTAAAGCATCAGTTTTTTCCCCCCCACTGGCACTTTGCTTTCACAATCTTGGAAATTTATGCTGAACTATAAGTTATTGTGTTTAAGCCCCTGTCATTTTGTTCTATGATTGTTCCTGTTTTAAATGCTGTCACTTTTATTATTATTGGTGGTGTATTCTAGAAGTTATTAATCTTGCCAAAATTGAGGTGATAACCACGCCGTGGACATGTTAGAAAAAAATATTTTGTGATGCTTATTTCGAAAAAGTGTTATCATCTGATTTTTACTGTAATTTTATTATCCATTTTAAAAGTGTTTCTGTTCACTGAGGTGGACTTAGTAGTTCACAATTTAATTTCGAAAGTTGCCATGTTTACCTTTACGACGTAATTTCTTTAAAAACTGATTTAATGTTTGTTTAATGGTGTGTAATGCTTCAAAACTTTTATATGTTATGCAGTGTTCTCTATTATTACATAAAATTTATTTATTAGCTCAGAATATTACCGAAAACGTATTGTTATGTGGTGTTAAGAATACGAGTGTGTTCAACGAAGTTTTAATATCGTGTTTATTTTATTTATTCTGCCTAAAACTATCGATTTTTAGTGAATTTTACTTTCTTTTGGTTCATTATTATTATAAAAATACTTTACAGCATCGAAAAGTGTTGCAAAATAGTTATATGGTCACGTAACCAAAATCGATTGTTTACAAGTTGAATAACTGAGGATTAAGTAAGTTTACAAGCTGTTTACCATTATTAACTGTCTATTTAGAGCTTGGATTATATGATAAATTACTTTCTTGATTTCAAATCGCCGTTTGTTCTGAGATAAGCTGCAGTATCGGCTTCTGTGTGAATCCCGTCTCCCATATCCTGTAGTTACGAGGTTAAAGATTATTCAATTCTGATGTACTTACACCATCTCCTATGCCCTACAGCCAAGAAAAGTAGAATTTAACCAAATTCTAAGGTGCTTACAGCATCAAGCGAAGAAAAAATTTTTTAGAAATGATAATATTTGTGCCCCTTAAGGGTTGAAACTGGAGAAAGTTCTTTAAATATGATGTGACCAAAAGACATACTTTAATCTTTAAAATGTACATCATTTATCGATTTCGGTTAGGTATCAATGGATATAAATGGCTCATGACAGAAAAATGTGTTTTAGAAATATTAATACTTTTGCCCTTAAGGGTCAGATTTTGAAAAAGTCCTTTCTTAAAATATGGTGTAATGAAACTGAAGACCTTACAAAGACCTCAGTCTTTAAAATGATACCTCGTTTATAAATTTTGTTTAATTATCAAGAGAGATAAATAGCTTGAGACACAAAACAAAGCATTTAAGAAATACTGATATTTTTGCCCATTAAGGGTTAAATTCAGAAAAATCCCTTTCTGAAAATATGATGTGACGACAGCGGAGACCTTAATATTTAGAATGACATATCATTTATCTATTTCAGTAAGATATAAGTGGAGATAAGTGGCTCGTGGCACAAAAATGCATTGAAGAACCATTGATACTTTTGCCCTTTAAGGGTTGAATTCCAAATTTTTTTTTCTTAATATGTGATTTCACCAAAGTGGAGATATTACTCTTCATAATCCTACTTCATTTATCAATTTCAGTTAAGATATCCAGGCAGATAAATAGCTCAAAAACGCATTTTAGAAATACTGATATTATTGCCCTTTAAGGGTTGAATTACAAAATATTCCATTCTTAAAATATAATGTGGCCACAGCGGAGACCTTAATCTTTAATATGATACCTCATTTATATATATATCGGTTAGATATGAATGGAGATAAATGGCTCATTATACAAAAACGAATTGCAAAAATATTGATACTTTTGCCCTTTAAGGGTCGAATTCCGAAAAATTACTGTCTTAATATACGATGTCACCAAAGCGGAGATCTTAATCTTTAAAAATATACTTCATTAAATGATTTCAGATAGGTTTCTAGGGAGATAAATGACTTGTAACACAAAAAACAGCATTTTAGACATTTTTGCCCTTTAAGGGTCAAATTCCAAAGAAAATCCTTTCTTAAAGTATGATGTGACCAAAGTGGAGACCATTAGCTTTTAAATGACACCTCATTCATTGATTTTGGTTAAGTATGAAGGGAGATAATGGCTTGTGACAAGAAACCACCTTATAGAAATAATATATATGATTAAATAATGAAGTCAAAGCTGTTAGTTGTTTGCATCATTAATTATAGTTCTCACTAATTGTCACACACTGTCTTTTACTAAAGAATATTTTCAATAATGTTACCATAAGATGTACAACTTTCTACCAAATATTCCTTCCTTTACTTTTTCATCCACTTGTTATATAGGAAGTGAAACTGTTAGTCCCCCCACCCCAAGGTATTTTACTACAATGCAGAGAGATATAACTCAATAAATTTGTGGAAAGTCACTGCTAATGTGAAGATAGTAGTGAAACAATAATGAAACAAATACATTGAGGTTTTAATATAAACATGAAAGAAAAATGTTGCAAAATGTACTGAGTGCAAGGAGTTGCACAGGAAATGAAAATATTAAGACAGCATAGAATTTAAGTTAAATATTCAGATCAGTAAAAATTAAATGTAAAGGCATTCAGTGAAGCAGAGAGATTAATAGTATAGTTCTTAGTTGTTGCTTAATAAGACATGTATTTACTAAAATAAGACAAAAAATAATAGTAAGTTTAGACACATGGAATATAAAGAGAGAAGTTATTATGAAATTAAGATCTTCATTTGGCTAACAAGAAATGGAGAGTTGCATTTCACCAACTGTACGATGTTTGTTCATAATGATACATTATGAAACTGTTTGTTTCGGATTACACTAAAAATAATTACTTTTTTGGATAAATTCCTTTTTTTCTGTGTCAATCATGAATCAAATTTTGTATTGGTTAGGGGGATAAATTCATTTCCACATTTAAAATACTTCAACAATACCAGGACAAAAACTTGTGAAACATTTTAAACATACTACATCTGTGAACAGAAACAGGAAGAACAGAGTTTAGTGTAGTGTAAACACTCTCGGAAGTGATATTTAAATAAACAAAAAACAAACATTGTGGCATTCTCGATGTGCAACCCTAGGGAAGAGGTAATAGCTTCACCATTGTTTGCCATCCCATGGAATTTCCTTCTCAGCAGACTGCAGGGGGCTTTGGGACCCGCTCTAGTAGTTTATTTTCAAAGAAAAATACTGACATCACTACCAAATGAGGTATGTAACCTGCCACACATTACTATTATGGCCAATTTAATCCTTATAACTGCCAACAGAAAATATATTAATACTGATCCATACTCCTGATTTCTGAGGTGAACCTAAAACACATGAACCATTCTCCACTATTCTCATACAATTTACCTAAATTCAGCCACACTTTTAAATCCAGCATCAAAAACCCTGTCTTCATGAACGATCTCATAACCATCACCTTAACAGCTTACAAGGACTCATCACTACTCATAATCAATTAAAAAAAGATTTTTAAATGTAGAACTGTGTACTCCTCCAGCTCAATGACCTGACAGCCTTTATCTGACATTATGACCAAGTCTCAAAATCATAGTCTCCTCCCTGGTCTCAGTTCCAATCCATTTTCTTTTTGTTCCTAGGAAATACTTTGCACCCATAGATTGCCTCTTCTGTGACAAATCATGATGCATAGTGACATCCTAAAGATGATTTGCCTAATGCATCTACGACATTCAGAATTAACGCAATTCTTTTCAGGCCACTAACTCCAATACAGACTAAAGACTTGTGTCAGAAGTTCTGATCCAAATACCATAAACTATTAGTCAAAAAATATATTTCAGTATTTTATCTTATGCCTACATCCTGCACAACAAAAAACAAATTTGCTCCCCCTCCCCCCTTTCTCTGCCCATTCCTTTGTTGGTATTAACGCTATTTGAAACACTACCTGTCCTGTCCCCCACAACAGACTTGAGCAAGAAAACGTAGGCCAAGATTTGAACCTGTCATTACATTTCATGGGGGCAGTTTATCATACTCAAACAAATTGTCCAGCACCTCCATTCAAGGAATCTTCCCCCATGGCATCTTCCCTTATGAATCAGAGGGATATTAGTAAACAATAGATAATCAGCCTCCTGCCACTTATACTAAGATATTTAATTGTAAATCAAGTAATATCATATATAAACAGATGTATAAACACTAGCCTCATCATAACAAATTTGTCTATAAGATTGTCAAGAATGATTGGTTACAGGCAGATGCACACATGCAGAGTCCTGACCACACTGTTGCACCCCATAATCTGTCAATAATATCACTAATTTCAGTAGTTGTTACACGAATTTCTGTACATTGGTCCATTTTGCATCAAATTTTTATTGTCTTTCATTGTGATCTGCAGCAGTATTTACTTCCTTGCAGTGCAGTGTCTTCTGCTTTCCATCTCAACACACCTATTTCGCTTAGAGTAATTGCCTGATTTAAATAATGTGACATGTACACACCCATCCTTGATTGGTTTAACCAAAACATTAGTTAACTGAATGTACACATTTTATTTTTCATTACACAGACTTTGTCCACAGTTCTCAACATAATTTCAATACCAAATCTCTTTTTTCTTGTTACATAACAAGTGTAAAACACATAAGCTTACCAAAGCAGGCACCATTTTCCTTATGTTACCTTTCATTACAGGTACCTTCTTTTCTCCTAGAGGCAAAACTTCATCCTACAAAAATGAAAGAGTTATTAAAACTATAGTACAACACTGAACTACCAGATCTACGAATATGGACACTACACCAAAATAAAAATAATTTCTTCGCCTCACCCTAAAATCTCAAATGTAATTAGATTTATTTTTACCCATATCAAAATCAGCCAACAGCAGAGAAAGACAGAGAGAGACAAACAGGAAAACATAAAAATGCAGAATAGCATAGACATACTTTGCAGTATTGGATAAGGTACAAGATTGCCAACTTCATCATTACTATTGAACTAGACGTGAATACATATTGCAAATTTATCTCCCACACTGTAATCCATGGACAAAAAGCATTGGGTAAAAAAATAAAAATAAAAATGAGTAATTATATGACATTCTCTATTTGGAATATAAGGAAAACTTCCAAAATAAATCAATTTAAAATGACTTTGTGACATGGTAACAGTGTATCAATTTATTAACATTCTTTTTGTCCCGACTTACCCTACACCAGTAATTTTACACGGTATAAGGAATCCACAGTAAAAGATACTTGAAATCTGAACCACATAGCACCATAGCCTGCTCATTTAAACTTGGCAAAACTCTGCCAGAAGTAAAATCATTTTAAAGGCCCGTAAACATGCACCTTAAACCATCAGTCAGTTAAATATCAAAATGTCATTCATTTCGTGGATCTCAAGGAAAATATACAAGCTAGAAAACAATCTGAAATGGAGCCTGGGAAAATATAATTTGTTTGCCATCTGTGCATAAAAGCAGTATATGCACACAAAATATATCCCCCCCCCTTTTTTTCTGGTGCTCTAAAGAGAAAAAAAAAAGGTATGAGGAGAAAATACAATACGATTGTTAGAAAACAAGGCAACACTGATGGATAGCAGATAAGTAGACAGGAAAATGTATGAATCATATTTCATGCCTACATCTCTTAGTATGAAAGTAAAATATTGAATAATAATTTTAAAATATAATTAATTTATTGTATTAACAAATATAAATATATGATATTAATGTGGATCTATGAGAATCTGTGAAGGGCAAAGTATACCCTGTGGTGATGGGAGCAGGGAAAAAGGATAAATTTTTAAGTCAATAATGCAGGAAATAAAGAGTCTACGGAATGGCACATTGATAATTGCAAGGCGCTAAGTCTAGACTGTATGAAGGAAGTTGCCATACCTCCCATTTGAATCGCTGCAGCAGTTCGGACATTTGGAAGGCCGTGTGAGGTGTTGCATTAACGTGCGATTATCATGCGTTTGGTAAGCTGAAAAAGGATGGATGACAATTCCAAAATGATGAGGAGATGAAAGCAGCTATTTCCTGGTGGTTACATAGTGCTGGAGTTGATTTCTACACATCTGGAAAGTTGGTTGGCCATTCTGAGAAATGTTTACTGTCTCTTGGGGACTATATGGAAAAGTGTTGCCTATGTGTAGGTGGTTTCATAAATGGCCATAACTTGGAAATGTAACTTACTTTTTGATTCACTCTCAGATAAAGTATTTTAAAGGGACAGATAAAAGACTCTGTGTAATTGGAGATTGTAAAAAAGTTTTACAGTATTAAGTCGGAGAATAAAAACTTTTAGAGTTCAACTTGTGAAATTATTTGGAGGAAAGAATATTTGATGAATTCTTTATGTTGAGAGAATAAATACTATGACAAAAAGCTTATTACAAGTTACTCTAACAGATTTATCTGAAGAAACTATACAGACAAATGACTGCCATACAGAGACATTTCTGTGACAAGAGTAATCAGATGCAGTTGCAATCATCGCACGTTCTAACACTAATAATTGTACCATAAATTGATTCACCTGGAAAGAGCTATTTGTCATTTCCATATGCAATTTTCCATGCTGCTATCGAGGAAAAAAGGAGTTTAAATTGGTAGAGGAATTGTCTCAAGATTATACACTTAGCCAATGCTTGCTGTGGTACAACTTTTCAGCAAAGAAAAGCATTCCCCACAAACGATTGGTTAAGTCAAGAGACTCTTAGCTGTTCTTTACTTTGCAAATTATCCCAAGGGTCCAGTTTTCATAATAACAGAACAAATTTAATGCTGAATTCCAGGCTTCCACGAATATCCCACTGAGCATGGTTGGTGAACAGTTAATGTTCTGGCTTTCACTCTGGAGGACGCGGGTTCGAATCCCCATCCGGGCATCCCGATTTGTGTTTTCTATCGTTTCAGCAAATCACTCCAGGTGAATGCTACGATGCTTCCTTGAAAAGACTATGGCCAAATTCCTTCCCATTCCTTGATCCCTGTCCTTTCCTGCCTCTAATGACCTCGATGTCAACTAGGTGTAAAGCAGTAAGGAAAAAAAAAAAATAATATCCTTACAAATAGAGATAGGTTTTATCAAGCATAAACTCTGGCACTCTATCATCAAGAATTCCACACTTTCTGAATTTCTCTTATATTTTAATGTATAACTAATAAACAGAAGGGAACTTTCACATACATTAAGGAAAGTTGGTTTCTAGCACATAGGTCTGGTTGAATTTGGAACCGATACATATCTTGTGCTCCCAAAATAGCCTATTGTAGAAGTTCCAAGACAGTAAAAATTATTTATGAAGTTCCACACATCCCAGTATGATGTACATAAAAACAAAGTCTCTCATACAATATAGGCCAATACAAACTAGGCAAATCTTTTAACATAATAAATTCCATTTAAAATATTCTAACTTTACCACTGACTACTGCCTGAAACCAAATGCTAATTTATGGTGTTCTCATTCCCTGCACACAGTGTTTTTTGTTCAATATCCATCCACACTTCACCATCATGTGCCTTATACACAGCCACAACTCTTTTAATTTATGAGTCATTCCATGTCAAATCATTAAAAAAAATACATAATGACACCCATCAACACTAATTTTAATTAAACTCTGTAAACTTGATACTATCAAATAGGTACAACCAATATAAAATTTTTCTCATCCTGGCCTCATAGATTTTGCACTATACAGGATCAAAATTTTTAGAATTAGCTTGAAAAAGCCACTCACGATGTACTGGTTTTTTTTTAAGTGAAGTGCATCCGAAAAAAATCCCATCTCAGTGCCTAATCCACATATTACCTTGAAACTTTTATCCTTTGTCATTCAATATATGGAGGATCCAGGGGTAAAAAAAGGTTTTATCTTGGCAAACATATTTTTTTTTACTTACGGCTTTACCGCTCGTCATCGGCTAAGGTCATTAGAGGCGGGATGGGACTGGGGACAAGGAACAGGAAGCAATTCGGCCATGGCCTTTTTGGAGGACGCAACCCGGCATTTGCCTGGAGTGATTTAAGGAAACCATGGAAAACACAAATCTGGAAGCCTGGACGGGGATTCGAACCTGCATCCTCCCTAATGCGAGGCCAAAATGTTAACGGTTCACCCAACACACTCGGTCGGCTGACTCTTCTTAAGAATACAGTAAAACTCCAATTGTCCGAATTCCAACTATCCGAATCACTGATTATCCGAATCACCTAAGGTAGTCACATTAAGAAGTGCATGGAACAAGTTGAAAGGCATATCAACTGAAGAAGAGAAGGAAAAGGAGAAAAAAGGAAAAGGAATCTCAAGAAAAGTAATAGGAAAGGATGGGGATGATGTGTTACTTGAGAAATTCAGAAACAGTCTTCTGAAAATTCCTGGATGTTCAGAAGTTAGTGCTGAAGATTTAGGAGAGTGGGTGGTGTCCGATTTGTCAGGCCCTGGGTATGAAATTCTTAATGCAGTGTCTGAGAAGAAAGTGTCGAGGAAGAAGATGATCTTAAGGTCGAAGTTGAAGCAGACATGCGACCATCAGCCAGTCAAGCTTTTGCCGGCCTTGAAACTGCATGGAAGTGGATGAAGCATCAGCCCGAGTATGACCACATGCTGCACGAAAATGGATGAATACAGTCAAACAACTTAGTTTGACAGTATTATTTACAGTATGATACAAAAATACTCTACTAATGTACAGCACTTGTAAGTGCGCTTAACATGTAAAAGTCTTGCCTTTTAATTTAATTAATTTAAAAAATTTCTTTAAAAATAGTTTTTTCTCCCATTTTCAACATACATACAGTAATTAATTAAAGAGGTCCCTTTTTCGAAAAAAAAATTCCAATAATCCGAAATTTTGATTATCCGAATGGGGTCTGGTCCTAATTGTTTCGGATAATTGGAGTTCTACTGTAATTAAAAAAAATTTAGTTCCAAACTAATTATTTTTCTGTGTTTTGTGTTAAATAAATATTATCAACCTAAGGCAGCGCAGTCCCAATGACTTAAAAAAAGAAAGAAAAGAAATTGGACCTTAAGATATAGTAATGTAAAAGGCTATAAAGGAAAATTAATGGTTTTTTGTGTCTGTATCAGTATTTTAATTTTTATTGAAATTACCTGGTTATAATTTTGGCTACCAAGTGTACCCTCTTTTGAAATTTTAAACACCACAATAAAAGTAACGCCAAATGCCCCTATAGATTGCATATTTGCAATTTCTTCAAAATAACAGGCAGAATTCTCAAAAGATGTCATTCAAGGCAGATTGGTGTATTTTCATCCTGCACTAAATGATTCATTGTACTAGTGCATTGTTGCTGAGTTTGCACTGTGATCAGTCAGTTTTCTGATAATCTGCTTTGAGTTAAGTGTACTTTGTTGCATCAGAAGTCACCATCACACTTTAATTGTATTTTTGGTTGGTTTGTTTGATTTTTGTGTAGCTCCTTTTTATTTAATTCTAATGTTTTAAAGATTTTTTTCCAGAAATGTCTGAAATTGGGCAGCATGTTGAAAAGTGTAATGTAGGGAAAGAAAGTGGGAATATTTGCCACAAGAATAGCTTCATGAAAGTAGTGAAACTGAATTTAGTTAAAACATTTAGTGTTCCAGAGAAAGAATTTTTTTCTCACAGGAGTTGTATAAATTCTGCATTTTTATTTAAAGTTTGTGAGCATCAGAAGACATATTATATGAAAAAATACAATACTTTTCAGACAACTTGTTTTGATCCATTTAAAAGTAACATGGAAGGAAAAAATAAGAAATTGTAGACTTCGACTTATCATAAAAGTTAAATGAAATCCTAGCACTTGTTAAGTCAGAAAATATGTGAAGCATGCCAACAAAAGATACTCAAATGTCCAGAATTTGAAAACCTGAATCATGGTATTGAAGAGAGGGATTTAAACAGTGATCAGATTATGTGCTCTCTAGAAACATCACTTTCAAAAGATGAAAATAAATAAATCACTTACAGAATTAAGCGACGCACTTTTGAAATTCCGTGTAACTGCTTCACATATAAAAGAAAAATCAAATCTGCATGCTCCACCCTGAGAAATAAGGTTAATGGAATAATAAGACAATTTTCTTTAAAGAAGTGCAAAAACTTGCCCAATGATATCCAACAAAAAGCAAGTGATTTGATGGAACTTGTAAGATTATTCAAAGCAAAGCCTATGACACTGATGACAAGAAGAGAACAAACACTAGTTTTAAATAGGTTGACAACATGGCTTTAGGCATTTAAAAATTTTTGGTTTCCACATTTATAATTATAGGGAGACTCTCCTCTGAATTATTTCCAGCCATCACAGGACAATACAGGGTGCGTTCATAAAGTTTCAAAACTGGTCCGCATTTTCCAGTGTTCATTGACTCCCTAGAACTCTTCGCAGAATGCTGTGATGTGACCTCGTTACAGTTGCCTAGACTGTTGGAACTTCCCTTCCAGGTCACTTTTGAATTTGGGGGAACAAAAAAAAAGTCGCTGGGAGTTAGGTCAGGGTTGTAGGGTGGCTGCAGCAGTGTTGCCACATTGAACCTGGTCAAAATGTGGCCAGCGGCGAGCAACGTGAGAGGAGGCACATTGTTGTTGTGAAGAACCCAATTGTCAAACTTCTGTCACTAACTATAATACCATAGTCCGATCCAACTCCAATTCAGCGGCAAGTAATCTAACACTAAGATGACGGTCAGTGTTTAAAAATTCATACACTTTCACCAAATTTTCATGTGTTCAGCTTGTTGAAGGTCTTCCAGAGCAGTCATCTTCTTCAACTTCCTCGTCACCATCTTTGAACCTCTTGAGCCACATGATAACCATTGCACGTGACAGCTTGTTTACAGGCCTCTTGAATCTCTTTAGTGGTATTTTTTCAGTTTTGCACAAAATCTTGTCAAATAACGCTGCTCCAAATGATGCTGCATTTTCAACTATCAGAGTTTTCAACAGAGGTCACTGACTGCACTAGTGATTTGCTCACTCCAGCATCTCTAAGGCAACTACCTCTGGTGTGGTCAATTAGCCGACATCCCACACTACGAGGGTGGTCTGAAAAGTTTCCGAACTAACAAAGATACAAGACATTTTATCTGATTTTTTAACATTGTCTCCTTGTAACTCTACATGCTTCTCCCAGCGATGCTCCCATCTCTGTAACCCGTCCAAATAGTACTCAGCGTTTTTCTCTGCAAAATAATTGTTCACGAAGGTGATTGCCTCTTGATTTGACAAAAATCTCTGTCCTCCGAGCGCATTTTTTAGATGAGGGAACAAAAAGAAGTCGCTTGTCTTGGTGAAACAGGATTTTCTTTTTCTGCAAATGTGGCCGTTGTTCAGCAAGTTCTGCCTTCAGCTTGTCAAGTATTGATGCATAGTATGCTCCTGTAATGGTTTTTCCTTTTTGAAGGTAATCAATTAAAATAACTCCATGACTATCCCAAAAAACAGTCACCAGCAGTTTCCCAGCCGAAAAAACAGTTTTTGCTTTTTCTTGGAGCCGGTTCCCCCTTTGCAGGCCACTGTTTGGACTGTATTTTTGTTTCGGGCGTATAATGGTGTATAAAAGTTTCATCTACAGTAATTAATCCGCGCCAAAACTCAGATTTATTGCGCCTAAACTGCGCTAACAGAGCGTTGGAAATGTTCATTCGAACACGTTTTTGGTCTAATGTGAGCAAACGCGGCACCCAATGTGCGGACAGCTTTCTCTTACCTAAATGTTGATTTTATATGTAACAAACACGTTCTTTGGAAATGTTCATAACCTCTGCTATCTCTCTCACTTTAATTCAGCAGTCGTCTAGCACCAATTGGTAAACTATGGCGATGTTTTCGTCGCTAGTTGCCGTTTTTTTGACGTCCCGAATGTTTATCGTCTCCCAAGCTCTTATAGCCACTTTTAAATTCAGCTGCCCAAAATTTCACTGTGGTAAGTGATGGTGCAGAGTCCCCATACAACGAATCCAACTCATCTTTGATTTGTGTAGGCGAATTGCCTTTCAAAAACAAATATTTAATGACAGCTCGATACTCAATTTTGTTCATTTTCACAAAAACACTCACATCAACTCACTCAAACAAACCGTTACATAACAACTGTGCAAACAAAATGGCTGAAACTTTGGTGAGTAACTGTCAACAGATAAACAACGAAATTCACTAGCTTTTATTTACGAGTGCTACCATCTTTACGTTGAGGTCGGAAACTTTTCAGACCACACTCGTACTTCACCCTGTCAGTGGAACCAGTCTGCGCACCCTCTCTTACTCAGGAAAAAATCAGACTTGAAACTATGTGAATGCACCTTGTAGTCCCTACTGGTGCCACCAAACCAGTCACTCATCTATGCCAATTTGAAATCTTCAGTGACTTTATCTAAAATTATCTGAATACCTTTCCTTCTCTTCAGTTTTCTAACAAAGCCATAGAAATTTCTAGATGCATTGTTCAGTGGTCCCCCCTGCACCAATAATATTCTCCATATCCTCAGCTTCTATCTTTACTCTTATTAACTGCTTGTTTAGTTGTATTAAGTATTCCCTAATGTGTTCCTGTCTCTTAACTCTGTTGTGTTCCCCTCCCATTAACGCCTTTAACCTTCTCACTTTCCTATTGCAGTATGCGGGTTTTGTACTTCTCTTTATTTTCTGCTTTGGAATGAACATTTCCTCAACCTTTTTTTATTATTTCCTTAAACTCTTCCCACTTCTGCTCCACTGGACTTGTGCCATTCTTCCATCTGCTGAACCTTTCCCTAAAATCTCTCTTAAATTCTAAAGTCTGGGTCTTTTTATAACTAAACCTATACCCCGTTCAATTCTGGCCACTGGTTTACTGAATCCACTAATACCGCTCAGTACTACATTGTGATGACTTGTTCCTTCAGTTTCCTGACACCACACAGGCTTTATTAGAAAGATATCCAACATGTTTGGTCTCCCCGTGTTCTGCCCTACCACTTGTGTAAAACATCCTTCCCTTATTAAGGTATTAGCAAATCTCTGTTCCCTTGTGTTATTACTCTTATTTCCTACCCGGTTGACACCTGATAAATTTAAATATCCTCCAATAATGACCATTCTACACTCACCTCTGAACTTTGAATATGAATTTAGTTTCTCTCCAAGAATCTCACATATTTCATTCATTCTTCCACTGTGGTAAGCAGCCAACACTCTGATTTTTCTTTTTTATCATCCCAAAAACCTACCCCTAGTAACTCATGGTCATGATCTGTGAATACTAGAGAACTGTAGTAATCTTTGCTAACCAGTATAAACACCCCTCCACCATTTGTTCCTCTATCTCTGGGGTGCACACTGCAATCATCAGGGAAAACCTCATTGTCTAGTACTCCTTCTTTTAACTAAGACTCTATAACTATAATCACTTGTGGTTCATGTATCTCTATTAAATTTGAAAATTCTATTACTTTGTTTACTATACTTCCACAATAACTGTAAGTGGGCTCCCTAACAGCTTTAGCTAACAACTCAGAAAGTACTCCCTTCCCCCTTCTATTTAAGTGTAGGCTTAGTGAAACCCCACCTAGCAATGGTGTTCAGAGGCCCAACCCCCAAAACAGTGCTAGTGCCTTTTCCAAATATCATTCCAGTTTCCATGTTTACCCGCCCCACAGCATGGTTCAACTTCGGTCAATCATGGCAACTTAGAACCTGCAAGAGTTCCACCCTGGTATGCTGTGCCACCTTCACCACCTCCTTCAGGCCACATACTATACTATCCTATAATGCAGAAGAGGGCTTTTCCTGTCCTCTAGTAATCAGCAAGAACCAAAACGAAATTTAAATAATGTTTCAAGATAAGATAAAGTGTCACATCCTGATATATTTAAGACACAAGCAGTAATGTTTTCTACGCTAGCCCCCTTTTGCTTGATCTTCCTTAGTTCCTTCATGATATCGCCACGATGAATTTCAAACTTTTTAGTGTGCTGTTCCGATAAGTTCATTCTCCAATTTACACCATCACACTCTGGAACCATAGTCCCATATAGTCTCATTAATCCACTTAATATCTCTACCTTGTTCAAATCCTCAGTAACTTTTTCTCCATCATTATCTACAATTATCTCAACACCCTTCCTTCCTCTCAGTTTTCTAACATCACCATAGAAATTTCTAAATGCATCTGTCAGTGGTCTCCCTGCACCAGTAATATTATTCATAAACCCATCTTTATCCACCTTCTTCGCTAATATTAATGTCTTGTATAAATGATTCAAGTATTCCCTACCTTTGATGTCTTTTAACTCTTATGTTCTCTTCTCATTAACCTCTTTAGCCTCCTTCGGTTCTGTACTTCTCTTTATTTTCTTTTTTGGAATAAATATTTCTTGACAGTGTTTTACTATCTCCTCTTCAACTCCACTGTACTTGTGGCATCCTTCCATTTGCTGAACCTGAAATATCTCTTCAATGCGAAAATCTGTGCCTTTTTAACTGTACCTATTTCCCCCTTTAATTCTGGCCACTGGTTTACTGAATCCTCTAATATCTATCAGAACTATTCCATGATCACTTATTACCTCAGTTAATTGACACCCAAAAATATTATAATCAGACTTTATTTGGAAGATAACCAACATGTTTGGTTCCCTTATTTTTTGCTCTATCACTTGCATAAAGTCTCACTCCTTTACTAAGGTAGTTGCAACTCTGTTCATTTATGTTGTTAACCTTATTTCCTACCCAGTTGACATGTGGTAAATTTAAATCCCTACCAATGATGACCATTATCTGCTCAATTTTGAACTCTGAATATGAATTTAGTTTCTCTACAAGAGCTTCGTATTCATTTTTTCTTCCAGTACGGTAAGCAACCAACAATTTGTTTTTTAGTACCCCCAGAAGTTTACCCCAATTAACTCTCAATAATGATGTATGAATACCAGTGAACTGTAGCAGTCTTTGCTAACCAGAATGGATATCCCTCCACCAATTGCTTCTCTAACTCTGTGGTAGACCCTGTGAATTTTCCGAGCCGGGGCAAAAACTTTGAGACTTCCGCCTATTCTAACATAATTTTGTCACCCCACCCATTGTAACCACCCAGGCAAGTAATTGAGCTAAAAAAAAAAAGTTCATCATCACAACTCCCATTTTTCACCCCCGTAACTGTTGCCCAGGACAAGACTTTGCTGCCCCCTAAAGTTGCCGTCGTAAGCAAATGCCCCAATTTGACAACCCTTTACCCCCCACCCTCCCCCTAAAAGCAGGTACTGAGATGCTGTAGTTATTGGGAAAAACTTCATTGTACAATATTCCTTCTTTTAACCAAGACTCTACCCCTATAATTTATACCTATGTTCCCCAGCCTTGTGACCTGTTCATCACAAGTATGTGTGCCTTTTCTGATAATTTGCAGCATGATGTAGCATTTGGCTATCAAACATAGAAATTAATTATTCAGTATACAGTGGAAAACATTACTGCTGTCAAAAAAGTGTGTTACTTCAGTGACAGATGTGTTGGGAAGTATAAGAACCACAAAAAAACCTTAACATGAGCAACCAACATTTTGCTTGAAAGCACATGGGCAATTTCCATGTGACATCATGGTGGTTGGCAGAGAGAGCCTACAGATTGTAACAGGTGATGTGATTGACTCAGCTGGAAAAGTATTAAATTTCTTTAAGTAAAGATTTTCAAATGTAAAGAAGCTGCAAGACCAATTTGGCAAGGCAAAAACATTGTGTGGGAAAGAGGATTTTATCACTTCACACCTGTATTTGGAAATTACTTAAGAACAAAGTGAGAGAACAAGTGAGTTCAGAAAAAAACTTTAGTTCCATTTTCCATTTCTCATTTCAGAGCAATTCATCACCATTCAGTATGTCACAAATAAGAACAAATTCATATATATCATGTGTTCATGACAGCCACTGTTTTTTTTTTTTTTTTTTTTGATTGATACTCAAAAGATGAGGATAACTGTGATGTTAAAGTTTAATTAATGCACTTCTATGGTCCTGTTTGATTATTTCACTGGCCTCTACCAGTGCTGCATTTATGGGTGGAAAAACGGGGGGGAGGCACTTAACCCGGGTGGTAATTTAAGGGGGAGTGGTAAAAATCCCTTTTTGCCCAGAGCTGCAGACTCATGTTTGACAGGGTAACAATCTCGGAGTTTTTGACCTGGCTTGGAAAATGTTTAAGATTCATCACTGCCCTCTACTGAAGACATATACTACATTCCTATGAGCAATATTATTTCCTCTGTCAGTCCTCTTTTCACAACATGTACTCAAAGGATACATTAATTTTTTGAAAAGGAAGTTGATTATGAATAATGGAAGTACAATCAAAACTTCAGTTAGACATTAGGAAAAAAGTAAGAAATAAATTAGGTATTTCAAACCTGAACTAGTTTATGAAATAGGACATTTATATTAGCCTTAATTGGTGTACCTATTTTGTAATTAAAATTGCATATTCATAATCATCCATGAATCTGGGTGCACTTCCGTGCATCCATCAAGTAAACAGTGACACTACCTACCCTTTTTTCAAAGAGATTCGGGCCATTTTTGTACATCCACTTCTTCAGTCTTAATCACACTTCATACCTCAAATTTCTGTACATACATAGAAATCAGGAATCTTAGCAAACACACTAAATTATGTTTCGTTCCTGTTAGTTTGAATGTTTTTCGTATATAAAAAATTTCACAGATTTTGTTATACACACTCATGGATAGTAATCAAAACTCTAAGCTACTTCCCATATGAGGTAGAAAGCTGAAATTTGCCACACAAGATAAAGTTTTACCTCCAGATTTAAAAAAGTAAAAAAACTTACAAATTTCCGTTTATCTACACCTTATCTATCCCAAAATTAAAATCACTATCTACTTTAATAAATTTAAAAGCTTCAGATTTTCATTATAGACAGAGCTACTAACTGTTTTATGGGTTATGTATCCGACTTACAACTAAACAAATGCTTTTGATGGCAGATGCCTTTATTCAAGACATCTTAAGTGCCAGTTTTTATATATGCAATAACACATGCAAGTTTGTGTTTCCATACCAGCTACTAAGTTTAATTAATGTGTTAATTCAATAAAAAAATTTCGACTAAGACACTCCAACACCAAAATTCCACTGTACTACCTGTTCAAAAAAAGTAATTTGACACAAATATACAGTTTCATCCCCAAAAAATAAGAAAAGCCCAATATTGGTGATTTTCCCAGTATTTATTCAATAGCAATCCAAAACATGAAAAATTTTGGCATATACTACGTGTGTTCAAAAAGTAACGAAAATTTTGAAATTTTGTAGGTTATATTAGTCTGATTGCCATGGTTTTTCATTGTTGACTTGATAAACATGTCTTAAAAGTATCTATACATTTTGAGCTATATTGGATGTTTAATCTCTTGTCAGATGTTAAAAAAATGACGCATGTTTTGATACAGTCAGCGATTTTTCATTTGTATAAATCATGGATCAGAGAATTTACATTAAATTTTGCTATAAAAAAGGAATAAAGTGCAACCAAGTTTTAGAAATGTTAAATATTATTTTTGGTGAATCTAATATGAGTAAAAGAGGGTTTATGAATGATATAAGCATTATCAATATGGCTGTGAGGTTATTGAAGATGACGTGCATAGCGTCATCCTAGCATATCAATAATCGATGAAAACGTGGGAAAGTTCAAGAAACGATTATGAATGATCATTAAATCACAATTAGAGAAGTTGCTGATGAGGTTGGCATATCAATTACCTCATGCCATGAAATTTTTTAATCTGTTTTGGGTATGAAATGTATTGCAGCAAAATTTGTTCCAAAAGTGTTGAGTTTCGAACAAAAACAATTGCAAATGGAAGTTGCTCAGGAATCATTAAATGAGGTCAACTGCAGAACTATTGTAACATGTCATAACAGGTGATGAAACATGGGTTTATGGGTATGTTGTCTAAACTTAAGCTAAATCGTCCCAGCGGACGGATCGCCAAGACCGAAAAAAGTTCGACATGTTCGGTCAAATGTGAAGGGTATGCTCATTGTGTATTCTTCGATTTTAATGGCATAGTGCACCACGAGTTCTTGCCACAAGTTCAAACGATCAATAAGTAATACTACCTTCAAGTTCAACACCGTATGCATGAAGCAGTCTGAAGAAAACTGCCCAAATTTGTGGCAAAACAATTCATAGCAAAAAACAACACTGTAGTGATGCCCCAACCAAAATATTCGCCAGACATGGCCCCATGTGACTATTTTCTGTTTCCAAAAATGAAGAGAACCTTGAAGGACCTTCATTTTACAAGCACAGATGAGACTAAAAGTGCATCGCTGAAAGGGCTCAAAGCTATCCCAGAGACTGAGTTCCAGAAGTGTTTCGCGGAATGGAAGAAGTGTATAATATCTAATGAGGACTATTTTGAAGGGGATATCATCGATATAGACAAATAAAATCCTTTCAAAAAAAAATTAAAGTTATTTTTTTAACAAACCTCATATTTGTAGGTTCATTTCTTTACTCTGGAAGAGACTATATACCTCAAATTTCTTTTATGAATAGAGATCAGCAAATGTTACAAACATGTTAAATTGTTAAATTTTACTTTGTTCCTATGCTTAGTTTGGAAGTTACTCATCTACTTTTGGTGGAAAATATATCTGCGGCAGTCAGCGGTGCAGCATGACGTACACCCATTGTTTGGAGAGTGTGTGGGTACTGTTGATAACATATATTGATGTCTTGAATTCTGAAATGTTCTTATCCGCCGATTTTCAAATAGTCATTAAGCATCTCTTAATCGTTACTGAAATGAAAGACATAATGTATATAATTTATTCTAAGGCTTGTCAAACTGAAAAGATGTGCAAAGGAAATCTTAAGCTTTTGTGTATTTGTAAGTTTGATGAAGCAACACATTTAAAATATTTACATAGGTTTACTAAAACATGGTATGCATAACTCCCAAATCACCAGATTATTATTATTATTTTAATTATCAATAAACAATCTATAACACCAAGAGAAACCATTCGGTTTTAGAAAGTATACACTTGCTGCAAATTGTAGACTAGGCTCCGAACAAGATCTCTCAACACAATACAAGCACGAGACATGGCCTATTTTTACAAAAATTGTATTTGTGGGATTCATTTTTCAAAATTCTCTTATTTTTAGCTTGTGCATGATGAAAATTAATTACTGAAAGTTCCTTATTTAATATGAATTAACCCAGATTATGTGCAATAAGCTATCTTGACATATATATAGATATATACAAAGTAAAATACTTCCCTTATAATTAATATTACAACATCAGCTTTTAAAGAGAGAATTTTAATACAATATTAAAATACAGGCAATCAAAATTCCATTTTCATCTTAGTGTTTTAAAGTATATTTTATGGTTATATTTATAAAAAAAATTGACATGGTAACTAATCTGTTTTAGGTCAATAATGCTCATTAAACTCAAAACGATTGTACCTCAAAAAATAATAATTTTGAATTAAGTAAGTTTTTAATTATTCTCAGTTTCAGGTAAGAACAATAAATCAATTTTTTTCTACAATATCCATATTTTGATTAACAAAGGATAAAAATTTATAAGCTTTATATATGGATTAGGCATTGAAAACACTAAAAATGGAGCATCAAGAGCTGCATTTTTTAGAAATTTTGATTCCTTATATCTCAAAAACTATGAGACCCAAAGAAGAAGAAATTTTCATGGGTTTGCAAATATGGAGCACTATTAAAAGTAAATAGTTTCATGAAAATCTGAGTAAGTGGGTGTTTCCTATCTTCCAATGACTACTAAGTGACCTCCGTCATTAATTCAGTTACAAAGTGTGTTCTATAGTAATATACATCTAGACAAATCAGATCAAGTTTACATTGTGATTTAATGAATGTACACTGAAGGAAATTAAAAGTGTAACACCCACCCAGGAATGGTGGAATTTTAGGAAACTTTGTAGATATATCCAGGGTCATATGCAGAAGAAATGATAACAAATTGAAATCGATCAGACTAGATTTATTACCTTTGGATACAGTGGTCAGTAAGAAGTGTCCCCACCTTGAGTACCTATAGATCCGTGGATCCTTGTTGGTATTAAATTAATAAATGTTCGGATGTCTTCTTGCAGTATGTCTCTCTACACCTGCATGGCTTGTGCAGTCAGGCGTCAAACAGTTTGTGCTGGGTGACCATTTGATCTAATGTGTCTACTCCTGGCATCCCAGACATGCACTATTGGGGACAAATCTTGAGACCGCGTGGTCCAAATGTGATTATAATCCCTTGCAAGGCTTATGCTGTGATGGTCACAGTATGAAGACAGGCATTATCCTGTTGGAAAGGGTGCAGTGCCCATCCACATAGTGGTGAGCAGTCATTGTGCCTTCAAAAGCAACAAACTCAGTCATGCTGTCGAAAATGATTGCCCCAAAACCATGACACCAGTGGCTGTACATGTGTGACATTCTGAGATCGCAACAGGGCAAACCATTTCTCCACTACGTCTGCGTACATGTTGTCGATTATCAGATTGCCACAGACAAAATTGAGACTCATCTCTAAACGCAAATGTACGCCATTCACATATCCATTTGCGTTTTGTAGTACATCAGGTTAGACGACACTGGCAATTAAATCAGGTTATGGGATTATATAGGGGTCAGATAGTTTAATCCAGCCTCAAGCAATTGGTTTACAATTGTCCGGGGAGTGACTCTCTCTAACCACTGCTTCGATCTGGCCTGCAGTCACTCATCTGCCAGCAACAGCCACCCACACAATTTGGCAGTCTTCGTGTGCTGTAATGTTCTACATGGACCTGTGCCCACCCCAGGGGTACTAAGAGCTTTCTTTCATCTACTGTGAGACAAGTCTGTACAATGACATTGCACTACAGCCAATCCTTCAGGAGATTTCACGATATTATTCACCCATTTCAAACACGCCAATTCTCTCACAGTTAAGACATTTAAGTGTAGAGGGTCGTCACTCTTCGTCTTGGCATACTTGGTCAACAAGATCTTGTGAATAAAAAAAGTGTCATGTTACATCACAGTGTTCACCACTTCTACACTAAAACATAGAAATTTTGCATAGTAAATATCCCCATAATTCTCATACTATTACATTTAAAACTTTAAATTTTAATCACTTAATACTCTATATATGGAGATACTTGAAGCCAAGTTTCATTCATTTATCACAACTCTGCTGGTTGTTGCACTTTTAATTTCAGACTATATTATCGCACATGCAGCTCATATTGAAGTTGTTTGATCAAATTAATTGTTATTATTTATCTTATACCAAAGACTCCTGATGTAGAAAGTGCTGGTATTACACAAAATGTAGTTTGTGATAAATTTAATGTCTTTAGATGTATGTAGCAGAACCAGAACCAGAACCACTTTGAATTCCTTTGTAAGTAAGCATGGGAGGTTCAGAAATTTTGGCGCTAGTTAGTGACGTCATTGGCACCATGTCCATGTCCACAGAAGTGTGAACCCCGAGGGCGCATGGTGTGCTCAGTGGTAGGCACAAGGCGGGCAGTTGGTTGTCGAACGTGGAGAAGAGCAGTTGGCAGTGAAGCAAAGTCTATTAGGTTAAAAGGTGTAAACGTGTGCATGTGAGGAAAAAGTGTACTAATCACTGTTCTACTCTAACTAGATCCTGTAACTTTGGAATGATAGAAGTCCGATAAATTTGTTTATAACAATGGTGGTGTTGGAGAAAAATGAAGGCACTGGACTAAAATTACTTTTATGAAATGACTGTATTTATTCATTCAGTAGCTTCTAAATGTTCTCAGTTGGAAACTGAGTGGCAGCCGTTCAAGTGAATCTTGCATCTTTAAAAGGAACTTGCGGTAAGAATTTATACCATACACATTATTTTTCAATAAGTGAGTCTTAAAGTAAAAACAATGTGGTATCTGGTGTGAATGGATGACCCACGAAACCGCAATATGTTGACCATGACAGGACTAGAGATTTTGGAGGTTTTGTGTGGGTGTGGGGGGGGGGGGGGTGTAATCCTATATTGCTTTTTGTGTATTTGATGATGTTAGTGGTAGAGAATGATCATCTGGAACCAATGTGCATTTTTATGTTCATGATGCTTTATATTTTTTTGTTATTTTTAACATTGTATTCCGTGTTGTAGTAAGGAAACATTCATTTGTAATCAATATGTATCTTGATGTTCATGACTATTATATTTATTACTTTTTAATTTTATTTTAGTGGTAAGGAAATGCTGCTTGAGAACCAATGTGTATTTTCAAAGTTATAATTGTTTATAGGTGTTTGTATAATACTCCAGCACCAACCAATCCATGAAAAATATCAAACTAGAGTTTAATGTGATGTTTATAAGTATTGCTACATATCAATTTGTGGAGTTTTTTATTTTGTGTGAATTTGGAGTGGACATTCTACAACAGAACCAAGGGGATTATTATTTTGAATTTATTCTTACCATTTATAACTGCAAATTCTTCATAACAAGGATAAACTAAAGGAGGTTGTAGTGTAACCACTTTGTGTTCCTTTATAAGTAAGCATGGGAGGTTCAGAAATATTGGCACTAGTTAGTGACGTCATTGGCACCATGTCCGTGGCCCTCGGAGGGCGCATGGTGTGCTCAGTGGTAGGCACAAGGCGGGCAGTTGGTTGCAAGGGAGAAGAGCAGTTGGCAGTGAAGCAAAGTCTATTAGGTTAAAAGGTGTAAACGTGTGCATGTGAGGAAGAAGTGTACTAATCACTGTTCTACTCTAACTAGATCCTCTAACTTTGGAATGATAGAAGTCCGATAAATTTGTTTATAACAATGGTGGTGTTGGAGAAAAATGAAGGCACTGGACTAAAATTACTTTTATGAAATGACTGCATTTATTCATTCAGCAGTCTCTAAATGTTCTCAGTTGGAAAATGAGTGGTGGCCATTCAAGTGAATGTTGCATATTTAAAAGGAACTTGCAGTAAGAATTTAAACCACACACATTATTTTTCAATGAGCGAGTTTTAAAGTAAAATAAAGCCACAGCACGGTGGTAGGAATGTTAGATTTTAATAAATCGATGTGGCTCCACCCGGAGAACAAAGATAATATATACAGTGACCGCGGAAGCTTTTTTTAATCGATCCTACCTTTCTTTGCATATTATTTCTATATATTCTTGACTGTTGTTCAGCCAGATAATTTCTTCAGCATACAACATTTCAACAGCTACCACAGTTTTCTCCAGCCACAGTCAACCTGCTGTAAATATATAAGCGCGCACTACGTGGCGATCACTTCTGGTGTTGTTAGACAGCAAACTATATGTACTGAAGAAATTATCTGGCCAAATACCCATCAAGATTATGACCATATTCATGTATGGTCCTGACCAAGGCTTTTTAGCCCACCTTCCTCAACTGTATAACTTTTCATTACCCTCTTCAGTAGGTGTAGTACTGTCTCACCTCCAAAATGTATGATGTCAAACTGAGCTTATCACAACAAAAATGAGAAATAAACACTTATTGGTATACTTCTAAGAAATTCTGTCATTTCTCTTAAATCATTCAGCAGATGCCCGAGAAGTAACTAAATGTATAATACACCAGTAGGGAGGAACGTATGTTATAAGCACGTGTTGTACCAAATACTGAAACACATTCAAAAAGATATGTATTCAGACATACGCACATATCTTCTATATGATGAAATTCACTGTTAAAAATCTAGAAACTTTTTTGAATTGCTTGCTTTGATTAAAATGAAAGAAAAAGAATTACATTACTTGGAACAAAAATCAAAATTACTCCACCGGTGCTATATAAAGATACAATAACTTTTACTCTCCCAACGAAAATTTTAATATTTAATCCTTGAATATGGTTTTTCTTGTCTTCAGATAAACCAATCCCCCTACCCAGGCAGTCAATCAATTTGGACTGCCCACATTATTATGCCTCTGCATTGTATATAATGTCACATTAAACAGAAACTACTTTTGGGTCAGCTGGAGGTTGAAATTACATTCCAATGCGCAGTCTAAAAGAAGTCAGGTCTAAAGTATCGAGATAGAAGAATCCTCTATAAACTATATAAGAATCAAGTGGCTGTGATAAAAGTAGAGAATCACGAGAGACATGCATCAGTTAAAAAGGGTGTGAGACAAGGTTGTCGTCTATCCCCGTTAATATTCAACTTGTATGTAGAAGAAGCAATGAAGAAAGTCAAAGAAAAATTTCCATGTGGCATAAGTTTTCAGGGAGAAAAAATCAGTATGCTACGATTTGCTGACGACATTGTCTTATTAGCAGAGAGGGCTGAGGATATTGAGATGTTATTGAATGGAATGAACAAAATACTGAAGGAAGATTTTAGACTGAATATAAATCAAAGTAAAACAAAAGTGATGAAATGTAGCAGAAATGACCCTAATACTAGCAGATTAAATATAAAAATAAGATCTGATGCAATAGGAGGAGTGAGTGAGTTCTGTTACTTGGGAAGCAAAATTACAACCGATGGTCGAAGCAGGAATGATGTTAAAAGCAGAATAGCACTAGCTAAAAGAGCTTTCATGAAAAAGAGAAACCTATTAGTTTCAAATATTGATCTAGGAATTAGAAAGAACTTCTTAAAACTCTATGTGTGGAGCACAGCACTTTACGGTAGCGAAACATGGACTTTAGGAATACCGGAAAGAAAGAAACTTGAAGCATTTGAAATGTGGTGCTACAGAAGAATGCTGAAAATTAGGTGGACAGACAAAGTAAGAAATGAACGAGTTTTAGAAATGATGGGTGAGAAAAGAAGTTTATGGAAGAAGCTTACAGGAAGAAGAGACAGGCTGGTAGGTCATATTTTGAGACATGCTGGATTGGTTAATTTGTTAGTGCAGGGAACAGTCAAAGGTAAGAACTGTAGAGGAAGACAGAGATTAGATATATGAAGCAGATAATTGAGGACGTGGATTGTAAGGGGTATGTAGAAATGAAGAGGTTAGCACAGGATAGGAAGGGATGGAGGATTGCATCAAACCAGTCTAAAGACTGACGACAGCAAAAAATTACTAGAATAGTCCAGTGTGGATTACAACCTAATTAATATCATGTATCATTCTAGCCCAGGGTGTAATACAAACTAATTACTGCTTAAAAATTACTCAAGCACCAATAGATTTAAGTTGCTAAAAATACAAACTCCACCAGTGAACATTAATAAAGTGCAGCAACAGTATGTAGCCAAAACGCTATATAAACAAAAAAGAAAAGAAATGACGAAATCAAAACTGAAAGTGCTAATAGTATCAGATAGCCATGGTAGAGAATATGCCGAAAATATGTGGAACCCACAGGCACGACTTACCGGAATGGTCCTGTGTAAATAAAGAAATAGGGAAAACAAACAAGAAAGCAAAGTTTTGAAATATTTCCTAAACATTCAGCTCACTAAGAGATATAGGATACTACACAAGTCATGGACAGTATCTTAATGCAAAATGGAAAGTTGAAATTACAAGAATATTACTGGAAGTCATATCAAAGGAATTAAAGAGTCAAGAAATTTTACATCTTGACTGAAAAGTGCCTCAAAAAACAAATGTGCAAACAGTTGTCATAGGAGAGGAGATAGTTAAAACCTCAATTACCTAAGCAGTAGAAGCGGTAACTTCCCAAGACCAGCAACAAGGGCATCAACCCGCACAAAGAACAAATAAGAGATGCTGATTTTTATGGGTTTGACATGTAAATAAACTGACCCCCCGATAAATGCCAATATGCAAGTGGTGATCCCCTTAGCTCTAACTAAAGTGAGACTATGCTACAATAAGAAAGGGGTCAAGACCATTAAAGCCTGTAAAGTGCATGGCACCAATAATGAGGTAAATGGTCGACCAACCGTATATACCGTAAAAGCAAGTTCAAACTTTATAACTTTTCCATCATAACGTGCAATCTCTTAACAATAAGAAAACTGAATTTCTTATCTCAGCACAGAACATTGCCTCAATGCTATGCAAATACATGTAACAAATATTCCAAACTTTGCCTTAGTCACAAATTTTTGCAGAAGCTAATCCAAAAAGGGAGGAAATTGTATATTTATAAAAAACTAGCCAATACCCACGACTTCGTACACGCGGACTTAGAATTTCATTGCCAGAATCGAATATAGAAAGCTGTTAGTAACTTATGATTAGTCCCAAACAATACCAAGTCGGCATAATATGACAGGAAAGTCATCACTATACCATTCTATCGTCGAACCTGTCTCATAAAGATAATCAGTTTCCAACATATTTACAAACTGAAAAACAAACAAAGGTGCAAAGATATGGGAGGGGGAGGCTTTAAAAAAAAAAAAAAAAAATAAAAATGAGGACAGCTTTATTTTAGACTAGCTGATACCCACGATTTTGTACGCATGGATTAAGAATTTCTGTGCCAGAATTGAATATAGAAAGTTGTTGGTAACGAACGATTGGTCCCAAACAATACCGACTCGGCATAATATGACAGGAAAGCCATCACTATATGATTCTACAGTCGAATCTGTCTCTTGAAGAGAATCAAATTCCAATATATTTAAAAACAGAAAAACATACTAAGGTGAGGGGATGTGGAAAAAAAGGGGGGGGAGTTAACTAAGGGCAGGTTTATTTCAGATTGGTCTTTTCTTTTTTCTTCAGCATGAGAATCCAATTCTTGGGTTCTAATAACTTTACCTGTTCGTGCTCTGCTAGAGCTACAACTTAGGCCAGTTTAAGCCCGCAAGGCATGTCAAAAAAAGGAGGCAAAATAAACTGGTGCCTGAAACATTTAAGCAGGCACAAAGTAATAGGACAGAGAAAACTGACATCTATACTAAATAATACGTTTTTCCTCTAAACGAAATTTATTAACAAATTTTACACTAACACAATTCACGAAAAGCACACCTTGAGCAACCGACCTGACATTACAGACAACACACACATCTGTCTCTATGTCAACATTCGAAAAGTTCTCAAAATTTCATGACTACAACTGTTAATCGTACTGAAACAAAATGTCCTGTGGCCTCCCTAAAGATTTTCTTGTCAAATTCCGTCAATATCGGTACAGGCATTTAGTCGTCAAAACGTAACAAAAAGTCAGAGACTTACTTCCGCATTTATAGTATTATTACCGCTGATCACACACAACACTGACTGTGAAACACCCCTGAGGGATCAATATAACATAAAGAAGTGAACACCTACAGCACTGAAAAACTACCTACGATTTTCCTTGCATTGCACCCCTAAATTTGTGATATCTACAGTTTAACATTCAATCCGAATAACCGACGGTCCAGGCGTGACTCTTACAATCAAAAACAATTTTTAAAAATCTTTCCTCCACAGAGTTTTGAAGCGAGACCACGTTCCAAACAACAGTAAGCAAGCGCTTGAACCACTGAGCTACCTGACCGCTGTATCGAAAGGCAGTACAGAACCCAGACTTCCAACACATCTGTTTATCACTGTTCAGTAATTTTTTGAAATTATAAGACAACATGTATTATTCATACAGATAATTTTTTCAACCAAATGTAGACAGAGTTTTTCTCCTTGTTTCAAATGACAAGTGTGCAAAGTTTCATCGAGATCGGATGAAAACTGTGGATTTGTATGAAGAACAAACAAACATACATACATTCATCTTTATATATATAGTGACATTGATTTCAAAGAAATAAACTCTCTAAAAAAATATTCAAAAGAAAAGTACTTTGAAATATCAGGTATATCCATCCCAAAAAATAAATCATACTAATTCGTGTATATAGATCTCCAGATGATGACATTAGTATATTTCTTAACATGTTATTATTATTAATTTAATTGCGATGGAGCCAACACTTCGCTGGCAATTTTCCTAGTCATCTAATTACCCCTTATATATAAATTTTCTTTTATAATTGGAATGTTAAATTCCTCTCCCATTTACTATTCTGATTTACAAGTTTTAATTTTAAATTACTTAAGCGTTTTTGATGTTTGAGAAAACATTAAAAAGTTTACCATTAGTAAATAAAACTATAATTGTATGTGGTAATTTTTTAGTATAGGTTTTTCTAGGGATTCAAAATTGAGAAATGATACTTTGAGCCTCGCATCCTCCCTCAAGCTTTAAAGTTTGATCCCAACACCTACTTGAATTACAAAAAATACATCTACAACAACTGATCAAATTTTTGTAAGTAGTGGTAATTACAACCAAGATGCAATTAATTTTGATACAGGTTATTCAGACAACTTAGCACAAATGTTGACATTAAAGTTAGACTCTAAACCTAACACACCGGTAACTGTAAAATTACATAGTATTATAGATCAATAGATTAACCAGTTTAATAATCTCTTAAGAAATGAAACTTTGCAAAAAAATTATAGTTTCCCAGATATGAATGAGAAATAAGACACATTTATAAGTACATTCTCGTACTATTTTGAAATATGCTTTCCACTTAGAACAAGAAAGCAAAATTTAATAATTAATAGAAAATGCTGGAAAGAAGAAACAACTGTTACATACAATTTCAAAAACACAGGAAACACCGCCAGAATTTGATAAATATTTTAAAAAATACAAACAGATTCTTAACAGGGTAATAAGACAAAAAAAAAAAAAAAAAATAGAAAATGATAGCTATATTTCCTTAGCTACAAATAAAATGAAAGCCATGTGGAAAGTAGTTAAGAAAGAAGTAGGAACAAGACAGGCAGATAGCCATAACATTCAGCTGCAAGAGAGTAAAAATATAACATTTGATCCTTTTGGAGATATCTAATACCTTTAATACATCTGATTAAGAAATTTTTCATAAGTCCAACATCAACACTCAAGCTAATGTCAGCCAAAATAATAGGAAAACCCCTTTTTATTCAGCCAACAAATTAAGTGGACAAAGCGTTATCATTGGGACTCAAAAAGGAATTGTCCTTTTAGAGCTGTAAAATATATACATACCTCACAAACTTCAGTCAAAAGTGCCGTAAGGCTATTCTGCGAGTGAATGGGAGAAGCCTTATAGTGAAGTATAATGATCATGCACACATTCTTTAAACTATATTATTTTCGAATATGTTGCTATCAGAAATATAAATATGGAACGAATTTCACACACAAAAACTGCCCCAACTTTGAACCGTAAGCAAATATTAGACGCCTTATTTACGTAGACATATACGACGTCAAATGATAATAGGTATTATATTGTCAAGAAACATATCCGCATGTTGTTATGTCCGAGATGTTAATATTCTATGGCATTTATCAAAGTAGGTTGCAACATAGTTTATGTTTAGGTTGAAAGAGCAACAATATCCTTGTTTCAGCATTAGGCTGAAGTAATTTAGTTTTCATAGTTGAAATGCAGCCTGTACCAAAATGGCATTTGGTTGTTGTTGGTAAAGCATAATTCGCTAGAAATTTCGATTTATTAAACATTTAAGTTAAGATTTTTGACCAGAATCATTAGCGGCACCTGTCGGACTGGACCAGAAAGGACATAGATGCTTCCTGTTGCAGCTTAAAGGACTTGAAATTTTGTTTTTAATTTATAGTTAATTTGTTTGATTTTAATTGTAATTGGTCATTGATGCATTTTGTTGTGTGTAATATTAGTATCGCTGGAGGTTGCATATGATACCAAATAGCGTCCTCTCTTCGCTTGGTTTGTAACGTCATGGCAGAGGTTTTTTTTCTTTTTGTGTAGTTTGTACGTTATATACAATCTTGATGGAAGGAACAGAAAAATATTCTAAATAATATAGTCGAAGGAGTTTGCATTATCATTATAAGTCACTATATGCCTTCTCCCTGTTGCTTGCTATTTAACGTTATTGCACTTTTTAATGAAGTTTGTAAGGTATGTATATATTTTACAGCTCTAAGGGCAACATATACTAAATATTATCACGCAACAAACATGTGCAACAGTTTTCAGACCAGTGCTGGCACAACAACCGAAGAAGTATTAAAAATTATTGGCAAGTTAAAATCTAAATTCTCATTTAAAAAAATTTGCTGAATTAATAGCTTGTCCTCCATCTCATGTATGAAATACCTCATTTTCTAGTGAAATATTTCCAGATAAGCTTAAAACAGCAAAAGTAAAACCCCTATTCAAAAAAGGGGAAATAGAAAATGTGTCACACCATCAACCAGTGCCAAATCTCTTATGTTTCTCTAAAATCTTAGAAGAGCTATTTCACAAAAGCATCTTCAACTGTTTAGAAAATAATACATTATTCTCAGATAATCAACATGGATTTAGGAAGAGTAAATCAACTGAAGCTGAAATTTTTTCATTTCGCACAGAAATCTTACAGGCACTTGATGCGACAGGACATGTGTCTGGAATATGCTTCGATCTGTCAAAGGCATTTGATGTAAATCTTGATTAAAAAATTAGAACTAGGGGTTAGAAGAGTAGCTAAAGACTGGATAAAGTCATATCTGCATGATAAGAAACAAATTGTTGAATTTAATTTTAAGACTAACAACTGTGTAAACTATTTGCACTCAGATTGCAAACACATGAAATATGGAGTACTACAAGAGTCAATTCTTGGGCCTTTACTGTTCTTAGTAGGCCTATAGATAAATGATCTAGAAACAAATACCTGTCAAAAGTATATTAAATTTGCTGATGACCACCAGCATATTAATGAAAGAATGTACTAAAGAACAATTAACTAAAAATATTGAACGCTGTTCTAAAAACATTGCAAACTGGTTTTCTCAAAACAATTAATAATAATAAACACAGAAAAAAACATGCCATAAACTTCAGAACAAAAATTCTATGAATATGGATACAAGAGAATTTAAAATGGAAGACACATGATGAACACCTTTGTAAAAAAAACTAAATACTATCTGTTACATGATGAGAATATTAGTTGGTTGCATATCAGATGAAACAATTAGGAATAGGCCTATCTATTTTCCATATGTGCACTCATTATTAAGGTATGGCATTTTCTGAGGAAATGACCCAGCAAGTACCAAAGGCTTCAAAATACAAGAAAAACAATTACTAGAATTGTGAAAAGCGTACAAAATAGAACCTTGTTTAGACTTTTATTCAAAACGATGCAAATTCTGCCATAGCCCTCTGTATATAAACTGTAAACCATAACATTAATTAAAAAATATATATATATTGAACCTTCTGGGTTTACACTACAAATAATGATGTGCACAGCATAAAGAAAGTGATTTGCTGGGTAGAAGAATTTTTAAAAGGTAGAAAACAGAAAGTTAGGGTAGGAAATGTAGTATCAAAAGAAGTGGAAGTAAAAATGGGTGTGCCACAGGGTAGCGTATTGGGACCATTGCTATTCATTATTCTAATGAATAATTGTGTTGCTGTTTACTATCTGAAATTAGATTGTTTGCAGATGACATAATGCTGTATAAAAGAATCAAAACGATAGAGGATTGTAAACAGTTGCAGGGTGATCTGGACAGGATATCTAATTGGGTTGGTAAACATGGAATGAAGATAAATGCAAAGAAGAGTCAGCTTATTAGATACACAAATAAAAAACAAAAGGTTAATTATGAATATAAGGTGGGGAAAGAATTGCTTGCTGAAGACTTGAAATGCAAATATCTTGGAATTACTTTTGATAACAAACTTAACTGGGCAGGACACATAGGACAGGTGGTAGGAAAAGGTTTCAAAGTTCTGCACTTGTTGGAGAGAGTGATGAGGGGATGTACGAGAGAAGTCAAGGAATTGGGTTACAAAACTTTGGTCAGACCATTGCTCGAATATGGTAGTGTAGTATGGGACCCTCATTTTACGTATCAAATACAGGAGTTGGAGAGGGTGCAAAGAAGGGCTGCTAGATTTGTTTCTGGAAATTATCGCAGAATGCAATCAGTGACGGATATGATAAAGGAGCTGGAATGGGATTCATTGCAAGACAGGAGGAGGATGAGGAGGGTCATGGGAGTGTACAGGGCATATACTGGTGATGAGGCATGGAAAGATATTGCAATAGGTATGAAAAGTAGTGCATGGAAGGGAAAAGATGACCATGACCACAAGCTGGCACTCGATTTCAGGCACAAGGGTGTGGGAAGATTCTCTTTTTTAGGTAAGGGTGTCAGGGATTGGAATGAGTTACCAAGAGAAATGATGAATAATTTACCGAAAACTTTGAAGGAATTTAAAGATAAAATTTGTAGAGGGCAAATGTAGGTGGGTGCAGGATAGGGGGAAGATGGCTGTGTAGGGAAATTGCCACCGGAGCCTGTGCTCCATTGCAATTAAATTAAATTAATTAAAAAAAAATTTACATATACTACTACCCTCAGTCACAAAGGACCACTTCATATGGGAATCAGATTGTTAAGTAATCTAGCCTACCAAAAACGATAAAGTCTGTAAGAGAAAACACTAAATTCAGTTCAGGACTGAAGGAGTACTTGCTTGACCACTGCTTCTACAGTATTTGCCAACCAATTGTTATACTTAAATCACAGTGATTATAATAGATGTAAATAGTGAAAAATGATATAAAACAGTTATAATTATAAATGTTGTCTCTTTATTGAACTTGTACAGTTATCTTGTGAATAATCAAATAATATATAAAATATTGGTTTGTGTGTGGGTGTGTGTCTGCATACAGGCTATTTTTGACTTATCCCATATCATTTTACTATATATCATGCTAAGGGACCAATAAATACGAATACAAAACACGGAAGAATGTAATTACAATGGCATCACTATCTCCAGTTAACCCAAAATTTTATACATAAACGTTCTCTCTCTCCCTCTGTCATGTTCTTAAACTAAAAGGTGTTTCAAAATTCTTAATGCTACATGTTCTGTTGGTTTAATTCTAGATGGGGATACCGCTGCCTCACGACTGTTAACGTGATGTCATCGTGACGTCACATTCACGTACAGTCCTCATTTATTATTGTATTGGGCCCTCGCTACGCTCGGTCACAATAATTTAAAGCTATACAATATCAACATAAACTGATATCCCGAAGATAGATCAGATGCAGGCGGCCGCTGGTAAGCGGCCGCAGATGTCCGATAACACAACCAATGTTTCAGGTGAAGCTCGCATTTCATCATCATCCGGCAGTGAGCCCGCGAAGATTAGCATTATTTTCTAATATTTCTCTGATGAAATGCGAGCTTCATCTGAAACACTGAACATCCGGTTGTGTTATCGGACATCTGCGGCCGCTGATCTACCTTCGGGATATCAGTTTATGTTGATATTGTATAGCTTTAAATTATTGTGACCGAGCGTAGCGAGGGCACAATACAATAATAAATGATGACTGTACGAGAACGTGACGTCACGTTAACAGTCGCGAGGCAGCGGTATCCCCATCTAGAATTAAACCGTTCTGTTAAGCTTGTGGCTAAATGTCATTCAAAGGATAGTAAAGTAACTGGCTCTGCAATCTGATTAATAGTATATTGGTGAGTTGAGGAAAAAGCATTTAGTTAAAATTAAAGAAAAAGGAGATTCAAAAGAAATTGTAAGGTACCGGTTCTAAAATGATTAGGCTAACTTCCGTTTTCTCTAAAACATGGCATGAAGATTTGCCAAATCCTGGTATAGGAGGGCTTTATATTTTATATTGCTTCGTTCCTCCGAAAATACTGCAAGGCTTTGGCATCTACATCTGTCGAATTATAATCAGAGGCCAGGATGCTTCAAATATATAATCATTCCGAACTCGCCTTCGACGAGCTGTTCTGATCACCGTGCTACTTTTAGGACACTGTATACTGATTAAGATTATTTGTGAAGTCACTATAACCATTCTCATTACGATCAAATGAAGACATCACAATTAAGAAACCTACCACAGCATTTCTTGCTGGAACCATATCTGTAACTATTAACTAGTAACAGTAGTAAGTACTTATACAGTTCTTCACTTAACAAACTATTCAACGGCTACACGATAGCATTAAAACTGTCAAATCCACACACACACACAAACAAAAAAAACATATCTGACATGAAACAGTTAACTGAGAACTGAGACGCAAATAGATAACGCAGATTCAATCGCATCCATTCGCGTTTTGTATACAACGATTCAGCTACGGCTCCTCTGTCCAATGAAATACCCATACATAATGTCTCTGATACATAATACAGTCACATAAGGTGAAAACATGGAGGAAGGAAATATTTCCTTCCTCCATGGGTGAAAATAGGAGCAAACCTCAGAAGGAATGATAAGAAGCTGTAAATTTGCTTGGTTTTTTTTTTTTTTTTTTTTTTTTTTTTTTTTTTTTAAATTTCACTGCCTCAACGGCGTTTTGTAGCCCCGCTACTGTATGTAGCTTAATCTACTGTTTCGAATAGATTGTGTTGGATTCGCTATGATTCGCGTTAGGGAAAAACCCGGCTTTGACCGTTATAAACAGCCTTTATGGGAAACCCTTGAATGTTCTTATTAAGGATCGCTTGTGGTAATTGATCCTTTATATCGGTGTCATAATTGTGCTAAGTGGTACTTTGAATTTGTGCCATTCCATTGGGAATACTGTACCTACTGACTCCAATCTGTCAACTTCTGGGCGGATTGTATCGAGCCTGGTGAAAAATTTCTCTGCTTGACGAAAGATTTCTGCTTGGATGGTAGGCATATTGGTGATCTCGTGAAGAAGGTCTATTGTCGTGTAGATGCTCGCATGGCTAATCATTCTTAAGCATCTGTTCTGCACTCTTTGTAAGTGTAGCAAGGTAGATTTGCATGCAGTTCCCCAGACCTGGCAACCGTACATAATGAAGGGTAAGACAACTGATTTATATATTCTTATTTTTGTTTCGAGTTTCAAGTCGTTGCTCATGAAGATTGGTGTCAGATTCATAACCACGGCTAGGGCTTTTTTTCTTCTGTCTAGGACATGTTGACGGAAGAGTAGTTTACGGTCTAACGTTATCCCCAGGTACAGGTGCTCGGTAACCCAGGGCAACCTTTGCCCCATTAGCTCCAGCTGTCTTTGTAGGTCCGGTCGTTTACTAGAGAAGTACACTGCGGCACATTTAGTAGGATTCACCTTCACCTTATTTTCTCGACACCAGAGACTAAAGGCGTCTAGGCCTGCTTGGGCGTTGGAAATATTTCTTTCGTGGTTACCTCCAGTTGCGTAGATAACCGTGTCATCCGCAAATTGTGCAATATAAACGTTGGGCGGGGTTCATATATCATTGACATCAATGCTGAA
The DNA here is from genome assembly GCA_031002005.1 of Vandiemenella viatica. Taxonomy (NCBI): domain Eukaryota; kingdom Metazoa; phylum Arthropoda; class Insecta; order Orthoptera; family Morabidae; genus Vandiemenella; species Vandiemenella viatica. The sequence goes on along the minus strand of JARYHS010008075.1, from coordinate 15,168,805 downwards.
CAGATGCGGCGATAAGGCAGATCCCTGCGGTAAGCCCACGTTAATTGTGAAGATAGATGATTTCTGGCCCTCGATTTGGACGAAGAACCTCCTGTCCTTGAGGTAGCTTGCTATGAGGGCAATATAGCAGTCGGGTATGTCGGTGTGATGGAATAGCTTGTCTATTAGTTTGGTGTGCCACACTTTGTCATAGGCTTTTTCAATGTCGACAAATATGGCAGCTGTTGATTTATTCCAGTTAAAACCTTTGCTGATATGCTCGGTGAGCCTTACTAACTGACAGGTGGCTCCTACTCGGTTTTGGAAACCGAACTGTTTGTAAGACTATTGCCTTTCTTGGGGTTGACATGATACTTACTGTAGACCGAACTTCGTGCTTGCTAAAGTTTTAATTACTAACATACAGCACCAGAAGCCGGATAAATGAGTTCGTAGTCGCCGCCGGTCGCCAGATAGGGTCCAAACCAGTCCGATAAAAGTGTGAGGATAACTAATTAAGAGAAATCTTCAAGTATTAAGTAATGAAAATCGGTTCTCCACACATTTATTAGAATAAAGTACACATCGAACCAGTTGGCCACTATCAGAATTTAGATGATAAGGCTATTGAAACTTCGTAATCCGTCGATTGCAAGATTCTTAGAAAAAAAAGGAAAGTTATTAATCCAAATCAGTCCACACTATTACTTTCGATGCCACACTTCACTGTTCTGGTATCTCAACCCACTGTTCAAATCAATTTAAAACATACGTCGCAATGGTTAAACTAGTTCATTCTTCTTCTTACTTCTTGCTACACCCGCACAGTTAGTATAGCGTCTCACATTACGCGACGCGAGCCGTCCGCTACCAAACCTCGATAACGACTGACTTTAAACAATGTAGTCATGCGCTCACTTCGGCGCTACTTGCGGGTCGGCGGAATGCTACTGTTATGTTACTACCAATTTGTGATAATTGTTCAGGTTTTTTTTTTCAAAAGAAACTGAAGAATTATCATTACAATAAAAAAAGAAAATTTACAAATACCAAGTTTCAGACTCTCGAGTGTGGCCAACCTACTAACATAAGATACACAAAGCCATTTAACATATTTAAATTAAAAAAAACAGGCACACAAACAACATCAAGAAAACATATACAGAAAAAAAATACACGAAGGAACCACATGAAATTGTTATAGTTTTCGTGGTCACAGTTCTCAAATAGACTGTCAACTCTCACGAAAATAAAACTGAAAAGAAAGAACATATATACACAACATGACAAAAATAATATTTCCGCTTCTACCGTAGGCTCTATGGGTGGAGTCCTCGGTTGCGACACTGGTAGAGGTCATTAACCTCTATACGACTTTTGTCGAAGCACTTCACGCACTACACTGCACTACACAAAGCCTACTGTTGTTGCTGCTGCTGCTTTGGCATTTTTTTTTCAGGCAGGGTACGAGAGTGGAAATGTGGATTTAGTTTACTGGCTTTAGCCGGAAAAAAAAATTAAAGATTTGTTCGCCGCAGCGATGAGGTAATTGGCCTACGCCAAATAAAAATTAGAAAAAAAAGGATAAAGGGTGTCCCCTCCTTTTAGTCAGATAAGTCTTCTGGTAACATTTTGTAGGGTTTAAGGGAAGTAACATTGAAAGTACCCCTGATATTTTGACCAACAGGGTACACTAATAAATAGGAATTCTTCCTAGGGCAGCTAGCAATCCGATACGGGCCTTCATACAAATACTTAAACTTCCTAATTTCTTTGTTTACGCTAGAGGACTTATAATGAGTCTGCGCCAGTACCAGATCACCCGGCTTATAGTCGATTGCCTTCCCTCTTTGATCATGCCGCTTCTTCCTCCTCTGAGCTTTCTTCTTCATCTGCTGTTGAACTGTCTTAATCAACTCTTCACGGTTCACTTGACGAGTTGTAGGAAAATCTACGAATTCCGTTACAATACGGAGTGCCTTCTCGCCGAACATGACTTCCCGCGGCACTACCGAGGTAGAATCATGTGGTATGTCATTAAGTATATGCTCCAAGTGCTCAACTTCAAGGGCCCATCTCTGATGGTTGTCTGTGCAGTAACACCGAAACCACCTCCCTATTTCTCTCATTACTCGTTCAGAAACATTACTTTGAGGGTGATATAAGGAAGTTCGCACTACCTCTATCCCGACTTGCTCCAACCTCTCGGTCCATTTACTGCTACAAAATTGAGGGGCGTTATCTGAGACAACCCTCCTAGGTTTTCCAACCTTCGGTACGAAATCGTTTAAAATTTTATTTGCCATCAGCTTGGCTGTAGCCCTCTTCAACGGGTACAATCTGACAAATTTTGAAAAAACATCAATTACGACCAGTATCTGTGTCACTCCACCTCTAGACTTAGGCAGTGGGCCATACACGTCAACTGCGACTAACTCCAATACATTTTCAGGTAAAATACACTTCATCTCTCCTCTCCTCAACACATTATCCACCTTCGTCCTCTGACATAGGTCACATGTGGACAGTAGCTTTGCTATCCTCCTCGCCATATTAACAAAATAACAGTGTTCCTTGATGATTCGGTGACATTTACCAGGCCCAAAGTGACCGTAACTCAAATGATGATGGTTAATCAAGCTATCTACATACTTTTCTGGTATCCACAATTTCCAGTCCTTACTTATTTCTGAATTTCGCTGAAAGACTACGTCTCTATGAACACAATAATATTTTGATAATTTTCCCTGGTAGTTGGGTTTTAAAATTTCTTCCTTTACCTCTTTAATCACTTCATCCTGCTCCTGTAAGGTCTTCATATTCTTCAGTAATTTTACAACTTCATTTTCTCCTGTCACCCCATGAATATAATGAATGTGTGCTTCTTGTGCTGGCTGAATATTATTCTTCCCTTCGACTAAACCGACAGGTAAACGTGAGAGGCAGTCTGCTACCAGATTTTCTGCACCAGGTCGGTATCTAATTTCAAACTCAAATTCCTGCATTAGTAAGGCCCACCGGGTCAGCCTCCCGTGTACCAACCTGCAGTTCATCAAAAAAGATAATGCCTTATGATCTGTGTATATCACGGTTTTTCTTCCTAGAAATAGTGCTCGAAACTTCTGGAAACACCATATAATAGCAAGAGTCTCTTTTTCTGTGGTATTATAGGACAATTCATGTTGATTCAACATTCTACTGGCAAATGCAATGGTTCTCTGCTCAATTTTCCCTCCGACCTTGACTTCTTGAAAAACCTGTGCACCGAGTCCGTAGTGAGACCCATCCGTGGCCACACACATGTCTAAGTTCCAGTCCGGGTGTGCTAACACAATCTTTTGTGACAGCTCTCGTTTAATTCTATTAAAATCCTCTTCACAACTTTCAGTCCAATTCCAAGGGGTCCTAGCCTTCCCAAGATCTCTGAGGTGCACACTATTCAGTGCCTGTCCGGGTATGAACTTTCTGTAATAACCGCACAATCCCAGAAAACTTTTTAATTGAGTCTTAGTAGTTGGTCTAGGGAATTTATTGATCGCCTCTACTTTCTTGTCTTCAACGGTTATCCCTTCAGGCAGTATAACATGCCCCAAGAAATTCAATCTTTTCCTCAAAAATACACATTTCTTAATTTTTAAAGTCATTCCTCCCTTTTTCAAAGCAGTAAGCACTTCTCGTAGTGTCTCAAGATGCTCTTCTAAAGTTCGTGACGCAATAATTATGTCGTCGACATAGGTGTGGATTTTGTCTCTCAATCGCCTTCCTAACACCTGATCAAGTGCCCTTATAAAATTGGCTACAGCGTTATTCAATCCGAAAGGCAACACACGAAAATGAAAACATTTGCCTTCAAACCGGAAAGCGGTATATTTCCTCGAAGCTTCATCAATGGGTACTTGCCAATAGGATGCTGTTAAATCCAAGGAACTCATGTATTTGACACCATGAAATTTTTGCAAGATATCATCGACTGGTAATGGATGGTCTCTTTCAGTAACCAGAATTTTATTAAGCGCCCTTGCGTCCAAAACTAGTCTTATTGATTTATCAGCTTTGGTTACTGCGACCAAAGGGTTTACAAATGCACTATTTGATCGTTCGATCACACCCCATTCTAACATACGATCTATCTCCTCTTGTGCCTTGCTTTTCAGCGCAAAGGGAATAGGATAAGGTTTAACAGTAAATGGCGTGTCGTCCTTGACCTTGAAGTGGCACTGATATCCTTTAATTAAGCCAGGTTTATCTGAAAATATCTCTTGAAACTCGTTAATAATTTCCTGCACCCGCACTTGAGCTTCTTCTTCATTTTCGAGCTGTTGTTGCGAGTACATTAAATCCTCACTGTCCTTTTCGACCAATAATTGTGACAGCTGCACTTCTTCCTCACTAAGCTCATCATAGCATATAAACTCCTGCACCTCTCCTCTTGAAATGACTCTAACTTGAACCGCTTCCTTTCCTTCTTCACAAATTTTGGTTTCATAACTTATATTCACTCTTTTTCCTTCCGTAATAAATTGCAGACTATTCTCTTCCCAGTCCAGTTTAACCATTTTCTCGGCAAGCCAATCGACTCCCAGAATTAGATCAACGGTTAATTTAGGGATAACAAATGCTTTTATTTCATCCTGTGTCCTCCAATCTCACCATCTACTCGAATTTGCTGGGTGATTCTTTTAATTTTACCCCCATTCGCTACCGTAACTGTCATTCCTTGTACCGAGTGTAAACATGCGTCAGGTTCATTCACAAGGATTTGAAATAGGCTTTCCGAAACACAGGATATGTCCGCGCCAGAATCTATCAAGGCTTCTACTTGTCGTGATTTAAATTTCACCAAAACAGTAGGTGTACGGGCTTCCTTTCTCCTTAAAATTCCTTCTTCTTCTAACAAATCTTCTCTCGGGTCGTTATTGTAGACTGAAAAGACTTGTGATTGGCGAGCCGTTAGATTCGCTTCATTATTCAAATCTGAGTAGCAAGTGCTAGTAATGTCCGTTAATTGCTTGTCACTATATGGTAAATCTTCGTCCCGTCGCAACTTATCTTTACTCTTCCATTTTATTGACTTTCCTGTCAATTCTTTTCTCTTCTTCATATATCTGTGACTGCTTCAGCTTCCCGACATCTTCTTTACAAGTTCCGTAGTCTGTTGGTATTGATCTTTCCTTTCCATAGCTCGCTTTAGTTGACAGAAATGTTCCGCATTGTTCGTATACCGCGCCAGCGGCTGCCGCGTGCTTCAAATTATTTTTGGCACAGGTACCAACACTGTTTACGCCTGGACTGTTACGCGTGTGTTGGCTGCCGTCGCGCTCGCCGGCTGCGCCGTCATGAAATACATAAGACTTCCGCACAACTTTAATCCCGTCCAGGCTTACCTCGCCTGTATCCATATTTTCCGAACCATCAATTCCTATTAACATCATCTCACCCTCGCGTAATTTCCTTTGTTCTCTCCAAATGTGTTCTTGAATTCTTTCGTTTTCAATTTCAAAAATGTCATCTTCGCCTTCTCCTCTGATCTCAGATCTTCGACTTCCATTTCCTGATCAAATTCATTTTCATCTTCTACCTCATCCGCCTTCAATTCTTCACTTGTACTGGTTAATAAAATTTTCTCGTATCTTGTCGGTTCCTCTTCAACTTCGTTATTAAATACTGTATCGTATAGACATATTTCTGGTTGATCCTTTTTCCGCCTCAAGCCTATTTTTTCTTCTTTTACTAATAATATTTTCTCTGTATTCGGCCTCTTTTCTGCCTCCGCCGCTGGCGAAGCCTTCTCAGTGGCAGGCACTAGTTTAAATGTCTGGTATTGTCTTCTGAAACCACGGCTACCCTATGTTCTTCATTTTGCGGTCGGTAGTTGTGATTTGGAACCGCCTATGAGATTTTCCTTCCTCTATGTTTTCCTTTCGAACTCCGTCTTGCCGGCCTGAGTTTTCCGGTTCTTGCCGAAAATTTCTATTCCCTTCTCTTCGGTGGTTTTCCTGTCTGAATCCGTTATTTTGAAAATGATTAGTGTTATGTTGTCCCTGGTATCTTGTTCTGTACATTCTTTGCTCTTGTACATCTAATCTTCCCAGCATATCTACAGCATCCTTTATGGAGCGGATCTTGTGGCTAGTAAGTATTAGCTGTGTCTGTTCCGGTAACCTAGCCGCAATCATTCGTACATACTCTTCTTCACTATGAGGCTGGTCTAAGTATCGGCAAGATGCATAGCACCGCATGAAAAAATCGGTTTGCGATCCTCTTCTCGGGTCATAACGGTCACCGCACATTAATTCTGATTTTACGGCGATCTGCCGCTCTGCCGACCAGTAAAGATTCAAGAAATCTTCTTTGAACTGCTCGAAAGATGAAAATTCCTCCTCTAATTGCTCTGCCCACAGTCGGGGTCCTGCTCTTAAATGTTTTATTACCATATTAATTTTCTTCTCCTCACTAGCAGCCATAAAAGGTGGAAAATTTTCGAAATTTTTAATAAACTTTACAGGATGGATGCCATTTCGGTCCGAAAATTCTTCCCAATCAATCTTTTCGTCGTAGCATTGAACAGGAATTACGGTGCCCTTTCCGGTTTCTTTGTATTTACAGAATTCTTCTCTCACTACACCCGGCACTTGTTTTAATACTTCTTGCTTTATAATTAGCGGCGCCTGTACCTTCATTCTCTCATCCACAAATACGGCAGTTGACACTTTTAATTTCTCCAACTTCTCATCCAGCTGTTCCACCTCCGCAGTTATCTCTTTCATCCCAAATTTCACTTCCGCATAGCCCTGTCGGGTACCTTCTTGCAATGTTTGGAACTGTCCTTCGATCGTCTTTATACGGTGGCAGTGACTATCGCTTTTTTCTTGTAACTGCGCATACTGTTCTTGCAAGGCGTCGGTTTCCTGGCGCAAACTATTAGTTTCACCCTTTAACTCTTGTTTTAAATCGGAAAACTGGGTTGCTAAGTCCTCTGCTCGCATATTACACAAAGCACGATACTCTTCCATATCCTTACGTAAATCTGCTATTTGGGATTTGTGTTCATTCAGAGACTTAGAATGTAACATTTCCGCGTCAGACTTTAGCTCAGCTTTTAGATTATCGAGCTTGGAATCAAAGGTTTGAGTGCTTAACTTAAGATCTGAATCTAACTTTTCAAATTTATCATGGAGGATTTCAGTGCTTGACTTAAGGTCTGAATTTAAATGTTCAAATTTATCATGGAGGATTTCGGTGCTTGATTTGAGGATCTAAATTTAAATGTTCCAAATTTGAATCGTGAGGATTCAGTACTGGATTTGAGATCCAAATTTAAATTTTCCAACTTGGAATTTTGCCTCTCAGAGTTCGTGTTTAAATTTTTACTGACTCACTTAACCCTCGTAACATCTCCATTATATCTACATTCGAGCTTCCCTCAGTTTCCGGCATGACTTATAATTTTACACAGAAAACAGGATCACAAAAATATGGCAAATTCGCTTCCCGCGAATCAGACAACCAGACCACAACAACGCCGTTATACACGAAGCGCCAGCTGCTGCAAGCTATCTAGCTAAGCATGCCATTTAAAGAAAAAGGAAACAAAAGGTTGCACTATAGGCATAACTACAGGTGGAATTTAAATAATTGCTTCTGTCATCCCTGATGACAAAGGAGAGTAAAATGTATTGTCGAGTTAGGAGAGAAAAATCTGGTCCGATTTTCTTCCTCGATATTTCACAGAAAAAAAGGAAAATTATCAGAAAAAATTAGGAAAGGATTTAAGCCTTCAAAAATAGCCAAACAAGCAGCGCACAGCGCGTTCTTAGCTTTCGGAGACTCTGCACGACGATTCTTCTTTCTCCCGCCTTCGTCGTCTCGGCTGCCCAGCTCCGCGCCGAACAATGTAGAATGTCTTCCCCGCTGCTCCTTGACCAGCCGCGCTGCCTTCGTCGAGTGGGAGTTCTTCCGCACCTTTGGGTATTGTCGACACTCACTGTTTCGATTGTCGTCGTCTTGATATCACTAGTTTTCCTTTTCTTTCTTTGTGTGTTTTCCTAGGATTTGAGAAAAATTGTCTCTCCTCCTAGTACTAATTTCTACCACACAGTCCTGTCACTCGTCGCCATGTAAGACTACTTGCCTTTCTTGGGGTTGACCTGATACTTACTGTAGACCGAACTTCGTGCTTGCTAAAGTTTTAATTACTAACATACAGCACCAGAAGCTGGATAAATGAGTTCGTAGTCGCCGCCGGTCGCCAGATAGGGTCCAAACCAGTCCGATAAAAGTGTGAGGATAACTAATTAAGAGAAATCTTCAAGTATTAAGTAATGAAAATCGGTTCTCCACACATTTATTAGAATAAAGTACACATCGAACCAGTTGGCCACTATCAGAATTTAGATGATAAGGCTATTGAAACTTCGTAATCCGTCGATTGCAAGATTCTTAGAAAAAAAAAGGAAAGTTATTAATCCAAATCAGTCCACACTAAATTACTTTCGATGCCACACTTCACTGTTCTGGTATCTCAACACACTGTTCAAATCAATTTAAAACATACGTCGCAATGGTTAAACTAGTTCATTCTTCTTCTTACTTCTTGCTACACCCGCACAGTTAGTATAGCGTCTCACATTACGCGACGCGAGCCGTCCGCTACCAAACCTCGATAACGACTGACTTTAAACAATGTAGTCATGCGCTCACTTCGGAGCGGCGGAATGCTACTGTTATGTTACATGTTCTTTCCTGATGATTTATCCAAAATCTAAGCTTGTTTTAATTCTCTTCAGCAGAATACGTTCCAGCAGCTTGGAGGTAGCAGAGAATAAGCTAATTGGTCTGTAATTATTCGAAATTGTTTTGTCTTTACCCCTTTTGGGCAGAGCTATAACCTTAGCCGTCTTCCATGCTGAAGGGAAGTAATGTTGTAGGAGACATGCATTGAAAATTCTGGTGAGAAGTACCAGACCTTTCCTTGGTAGGTTCTTTAGGTGAATATTGCCTATGCCATCGATTCCAGGTGATTTCTTTCCAGCTAATTTCTTGATGATTGTTCCACTTCACTGGGTATTGTTATTTCTGGCTGGTCGGAAGGGGGTCTGCTTAGTCTGTCCTTTACGCGCTGAATTGTTGCGGCCTCCGCCTGATCTTCCTCTGGAGTTAGGGGATAGACCACTTCTGTATGTTAGGCGGCGAAGTGCTCTGCCAGGATTTCGGCTTTTTCTAACGGCAGAAAGCATGGACCTGCCGGCCTGATATTGGGGATTTCGCTTCCTTTGGCTCTTTTAAGGATCGAATTAGGTCCCAGGCTTCCTTGTTTTCTAATAAGAGATGGGACATTTTATCTTCCCATCTTTCTGATCTTCTCTCCTTCAGGCGCGCGGTGAGTTGGCGGGAGAAGTAACGGAATCTACGGCGGTCGGCAGGGTCGCGGAAACGTTAACAGAGTGTCCTGTAACGATTCCTTAGGTATCTCAGGTCTTCGAGTATGGCTGGCAGTTCTTGATAGACGCTGTTGTGTATGATGGTGGTGGTAACGGACGCTTTTCTTTCGGCTCCTTTGATTGTAGTATTGAAGTGGTTGATAGCCTTTTCGATGCAATCAGGCGGCGATACATTGAAGGTGGTGTTTATTTTGTTGTGTATCTGCCTGGAGAAGTAGTTCCAGTTTGTTTCTGTCATTTTTTTATGGCTGTTGTGTGGTAGAGTAAAATTCTTGAATTGAAGCACAACTGGATTGTGGTACGACGAAAGATCTCTCCATGTTTGAAGGTGTATGTCATGAGTGATGTTTTTAGCTACGACAATGTCAAGGACATCCAGCTGGGCGTTACCGCGGTTTGGAATATATGTAGCCTCAGTGGGTCCGTAGACTTGTATGTTCCTCCTTTCAGACAGTTGATACAGTAGCTCTCCTTTAGCATTAGGTGCGTGAGTTCCATGCTGTGTGCTTACTATTTAAATCACCACCTATTTTAACTTTGTTCCCTTTTGATAGGATTTCTTCCAAGTCATGTTCAGTTAGGGCTCTGTTGGGTGGAAAATAAACTGATGAAAGGATTATGTGTCCTTCTTTGGTGTGGATTTTTACAGCCGTGGCTTCAATTTCCAGCAAGTTGATAGTTTGGATGACTGCATGTGATAGAGATTTCCTGATTACAATTGCTGTACCACCGCCTCGCTGGCCTATTCTGTCGGATCTGTAGATTTGAAAGCCTGATAGTCTAAAGGTGTCCTTGGGTTTAAGGTGTGTTTCTGCCAGCAGAATTATGTTAGTATTTTGCCGGTTCAAAAATCTAGTAATTCTAGCTTTTTATTTTTTTATTCCATTTGCGTTCCATATTACAATATTTATGTCGCTCTGTGAAGACGGAGTTCTGGCCATTATTTCAGGATGGCCATAACACCTTCCATGAACGCAAAGAGTTTGGTAAACTTGTCTTTGGCGCTGTTAACTTTTTTCATTGTTCTTCTCATTGTATTAAGGAATTTCTTCATGTCTAGGAAATCGACTTGACTATCAGACTCCTCTTCTTCTGATTCTATATGTCTGTTCTTGATCCTCCTAGAGCCTTTCAGTGTATCAGCGAAGGAGTGGTAGCCTTCTGTTGTCTTCTTTTTTGGATCACTTTTCTGGTCTGTTCTGTTTTACTTCTTACTTTGGCTCTTAGAATCATGCTCACTTGTTTTTATGCAGTAACGTTTGTTTAGGAAGTTTTGGGTTTCGTCGGTTTTCTGTTTTGGATTCGGAGGCTTCACTATCTTCTGATAAATGGGACAAACTCTCCAGGAGGCTGCATGATCCCCGTTACAGTTGATGCATTTTGCTTTTTGGCTGTTATAGATAGTGCAGTTTTTGCTTGAGTGCAGCCCTGCACATTTTACACACCTGGCAGGAAATTTGCAGTAGTTTGCGGTGTGTCCATGCCGTTGACATTTTATGCATTGAGGAGGACCGTTTAGATTTCTGTAGCGTTCTATTTTGACTCTTGTATAGAGAATTGCGTGAACAATAGATCGCGTCTGATTCTGCACCAGGTTTCAAGGTCATTGCAAAAGTAGCGAGTGGGATAAGCTCTCTGGTTTCTTGGTTCCGCTTTTTAAATTGATGAACAGATAGAACGACAAATCCCTTGGATGCCAAGTCTTCCTGAATGCTGTCTGTTGCGATTGATGGTGGCAGGCCTTTGATGACCACCTTCAGTGGTTTCTCGTCTGGCATTTAGTGGCTGAAATGGTCTATTCCATGCTGTTTGAAGAATTTAAGAAGGGTTTGGTGGTCCTCTTTGTTGCCTACAAAGTATTTTAGGTGACCGTTGCTGTACACCACCTTTAGACCCCCTATTAGGTGGCTTCTTAGGGCTTGATTCATCTCCAGATACTTCTGGACTTCCTTGATCACTACCGGAGGAATTCGTTCCCTTTTTGGGGCTTGATCAGCTGCTGTATTGGAGTCATTTTCAGTGGGTCTTGTTTGCTCCAAGTGCTCCGATGGAGGTTGAGAACTGGCTGTTATCTGCTCTTGCTGTTCATTATCCTCCAGGGAGGCGAATCTATTGCTGGTTTCAATTTGGGAACTGGTCTTGATGAACTTAGCATGCTTAAGCAGATTTCCTTTACGCTTCCTCTTCCCTTTAACAGTCTGGAAACCATTTGTGGGCTGCGGCAGGCTGGGGAAATCTTCTTTTTTCTTAAGGAACTATTTTCTTCTGTCACTTTGATGGATTGTGACTGGGTGAGTCGGTTTCTCAGATTCTGAATTCAGGAGTCTGAGTGCTCTGAGCAATCCATTTCGGAGCCCGAAGGTGATCTCGGGTAATCTTCACTGTCCTCCTCTTGGACCGACGGCGATCTCCGTCTCGGCGATTTCGATCCTGACGCCATGCTGTGCGCGAAACGCCAGTGGCGTTTCGGACACTCTTGTTGCCTACTGGGAGTGTTGTTCTGGTCCTTCGTTAACACCGCTGGGTTTCCAGATCCAGTAACAACCCTATTCAGCGCGCCCGGGGGTTCCTCTCCACTCGGGAGAGGGCCGTGGGGCAGTAAATCCCTCAAGCCTCGGAAGGGGGAGGGAGGGGGGACCCTATAGTCTGACGACAACTTCGCTTCCCTCTCGCCTCGACGTCTTCGTTGCTGCGGCCGGAGAGTGCGAGTGCTTGGATGCGAGTGAAACTTTGTTTTGACATTTTATAAGCTAGCCAAAAAGTCTCATAGAATCTTGGGTACGCGAATCAAGTTATCCAAGGATAAAGGCCGTGCGCACATTGACCGGGGGCAAACATTGAACAGCGTGGTGCAGTATGGGCAGCGCAGAGCAGGGCAGCACGAAAGCAGAAACTGTATAATGGACCGCAGTTTCATGCGGCAGTTTACAAAGAATTTTTGTGTTGTGCCAGAAACCGAAAAAAAAAAAAAGCGAAACCAAAAACATGTCGATGCAAAAAACTTGATTTTTGATTTCTGAATCGGACTGGGATGCCGTGATTGGGAAATTGTTATTACTTTATCAGAAGCTGAGTTAGATAAAACTATGGAAAATATAGTATATGAAAAGAAGAAACTTACATCTGGCTTTTACAGTGACAAGAGAATTCTCAAAAGATTTATGCATTATTTTCGGAAGACTCGAGCGGAGATTCAAAACATAATCTTACATGTGGGTGCGCAGACTTCCGCGGTCGTTGTCGATGTAAACTTGGTTGTCCTAGGAAGATTTCTGATGTGCTTTTAAAAGTTAAAGACCAGAGGGAGAAGTTGCAGACAGCGGGCGTATACCAGATACCCTGTAGCTGTGGCCGAAACTGGACCATGGAGGAAGGAAATATATGGAGACGACGCAAGAGACCTTCACCACGCATTGAAGTGAAGCCAAATGGACTCTAGGATAAATGTAACGCCGCAATCTGGTGATGGATTATTATGTAACTAGATGAGACAAATACAAAATTAAGAATAAAATTTTTTGATATCAAGATATTCTGTCTCAAACGTGAAATATTTTTGGTTGAAATTCAGAAGAAAAAATTGGTCAAAGTCAAATTTGATGACGGATTCTTATTTAAAAAGACGAGACAAATAAAAAATAGAGAATAAAATTTTTCGATATCTCGCCTAGTTCTAGAGATATACTGTCTCAAAAGTGAGGTGTCTTGAGTTGAAATGCGGAAGAAAAATTTCGCAAAAGTCAAATTTGATGATCGATTCTTATGTAAAACGACGAGACAAATCGAAAATAAAGAATAAAATTGTTCGATATCTTGCTTAGTTTTCGGGATATACTGGGATTGGGTTGACATGCGGCCTGGACCAAAAATTAAATCTTCCATAGCCACAATTAATTACATGGTGGACATGCAGAATGGATATTTCAGTTTTTTTACTACCACTTGTGCTTAGGTTGAAATGCGGCCTAAACCAGAATAAAAATAGTTATCTTGTTACAATACATCGTAAGCTTAATTGGGAATAGCTGGAAATAGTTTACATCGCGATATACGTTTTGTCATTAACTTGGTTCTCGTGAAATTCCTAACAGTAATAGATAAATTCTTTGTCCCTCATGGAACAACAAAACTATTCTGGTACAGACTGCATTTAGACCTAACCACAATCTCCATTAAATTGCTGCTACAGAATCAAACTATGTAGACATACCCACACACGCGTATTTGAATCACACACTGTATTTGCGGTAACTACATCGTTTGCTTCATCAAGATTCCTAGATTGCATAGCATAATTTGACACATTTAATTTCATCATCACTGTCAGTATAAACTGCAACATGACGAAAGAAAGCGCAATACTAAATTCACTGAATCGCGATGTAAAACACACCCCGTTAAATCTCATTTTTAACACCCGTTAAATCTCATTTTTAACACCCGTTAAAAAGTAATGCTAGTCTATTATGTGCAAAATAGCAAGGTATGCTGATTTTCTACACTGCACCAACAAAAATTTGAGAACAAAATCATCCCATTGAGTGCTATGACTAAATATTTATAGACAGGCATCAAAGTTTGAAATTCTTACTGCCCACTTCAACAACGATAATTAGAATTCAACTTACTTATGAAATGATATTCCAGGTTCTTTCCTCTCTTGCCTATTTGTGCAAGTAACGCGAGATGGCATTATAAAATACTTATACACATTACAAAATGAAATAATCACAGCATCTAACACAATGTGAACATCGCATTTGTTTGGGATCGCAATATCGCTGCTGCCGCCACTGCGTATGCGCGAGAGTATAGAGCCTGCTTCACAGATTTAACGTCACTTCTCCTCCATATATTTCCATCCTCCATGAGCCAAACAGTTGAAAATAATGATTTTGGCAAAGCAAATGAACATGTTAATGTAAATAGTAAAATGTGTAGTATGCAACCCCCCAGCAAGGGATAATAACAATGCTTTGTGTAGTCGAGCCAAAGCCAGGTCATTGCTGGTCACAGCTGTTCTACACCTATAGGTGTTAAGATTTTCTGTTGTACATTAAAGAATTATGTGAAACGAAAAATATGGAAGTCACTGTAATAAATTAAAGAAAACCTGGAAGTACAAGGAAAAGTAAATAAGTAGTGTATAACCAATTGTAAATTCGTGATTATGGAATATTTTGTAATGATTTTTGTACTTTCTATTTGTATAATTTTTCTATGGTATTTTTTGCATTGATTGTGTTGTTTTGTATCAAATTTTTGTAATTATTTTCTAATATGTTCATGATTAATTTGTGCTTTATGTTGCTTTGAGTATGGTAATTTAGTTTGATTTCAATGTGTTTCTAATGGGTATGAATGCTTCTTTGTGAGCGAATGAAGGTTTCATGATAGGGCCTATGTCTTGTTTGGCGATCATGTGGCATTTATTATTATTTTGCTTCCCTCATTTTTTTATTGAATGAAAAAAAAAAAATCGTGAATTGAAGCGGGGGGAGATGTGATATATTTGCCACATGTAACCAGACCATCCGATCTATAATATTTTTAATTACAGTTGTTTATTTCAAAGTAAATTTTCTGTTCTTTTTTTGCATTGGTAATTCCAATAATAATAATAATAATAATGAAGCCTTGTTCTGGAGTTAGAGAATCCATTGTTGTCGTGGCGCAAGACAGGTCCGCCAGCTAGTTAGTTGCCGCGCAGTGCAATACGCTCGTAACATAGCTATAACACATTCAGTGCAGTCCGCAGGAGGTTGTTGAACAGTAGACATGGCATAGGGTGGTAGAGTGCTGAGGCCTTCATTAGAATGTAGGAGTGGAATGAGAGATGTGTATATGAGTTGAAAAATATTAATAGTAAAGATGAAATTCGTGAAAACTTTGTAATTTTGATTTGCTTTGCTACAAGTTCCACAAAAAAATGAAATTAAGTATGCATTATTATTATTATTTGTACAATAATAATACCTCTCATTGAAAGAACTGAATTGCAAAGAGTTAAAAAAAGTAAATTAAAGTGAGTTTTGTTATGTGAGAAGTGAGAAGAGAAGACAACTTGCTCACACGCTCGAAACAGACAGAGGGCCAACTGTTAGATGCATGGTAGGGATGTTGCATGATTCCCTTGATCTTGATGCGACTCGTCATATTACAATGCTGATTTTCTCTCACACACTCTGCTCTGAGAAGTGACACCGTTGCTCCTGAGTTCAAAAGTAGCTTAAGTGGGCTGTGTTTGCTTTCTTGGCATTTTAAATCAATGTAATCATTTTCATTACTACTACTCCATTCACTCTTTTCCAATTCCTGTTTTTGCTCTGTCCCTGGACATGCATTACTCTCTCTTGCGTGATGCACCGTCTCCGAAAATTGCTATAATACAGGTGAATTGCTTCTTTTCGTCCACCTTCTCGCCTTCTGTCTTGCTTTTGCTTTACCTGCCTTGCAGTGAATTCTCGTGGTCTTACGCCCCTCGGCATTGTGTTTCATTATGACGTCCTTTCCAGTAGCACTGACGCCGCCTGCGCTTACCTCCATAGCAATGGCGTAGCTAGGTCAACAAGGGCCCCGGTGCAAAAAAATTATATTGGGCCCTCGGGCCAGATGGGCGACCCTTTTTTTTGCTTTGTGTTGCTGGTAAGGGCCAACTGAACTGAGGATGGGGTCCTTGAGTTGTGCTTAGGGGGCCCCCTGAGCAATGAGAGGGCTCTTAGTGAGGTCGCCAGTTTGCCATGAAGGCTCGTGGGTCTCTGAACAGCGTTTTGGAGCCCCCTGAGCGTAGGGGCGCCGGTGCACTGCTCCGCCTAGCCCCATAGTAGTTACGCCCCTGCCCCTTACTCTCCATCCGGCATAATTACTGTTTCTTCAATCTCAACAATTTGTATTAAAGAAAACTGTTCCCTGGCTCTGAGCACTGCAATGATTCTCTCGTCTACTAATCCTTGGACGAATGCTGCGCATGCAAGAGTGTGGAATATCAACGCTCCTGCTAATTAACTCCCTTTTAATTCTCTCTTCTTTGCTTAGCGGATTTCATATAGTATTCTTTCCAACCGACTTGCTCATTCTGCCGCCGATTCTTCTTCACTCTGCTGACTTGCAAACACGCTTATTGCATAATAATCAACCGTGCGTTTCGGCTTGTAATTTTCCACTAATACAGCTCTCAGGTCCATCCAATATTTGATGTTTTAACGTACTAAAATCCACTGTCTAGCTTGATCTCAGATGTGCGTCTTTGCAAACTTTCAAAGAATTTCATGATATTTATAAGACTGATTGCCGTATCACAGTTATCTATAAGTTGATCGAATTCTCCTTTCTCGTCAAAAGGAATTAATTCTAATGCTTCCGAGAAGCTTACACTCGATTTCTCTCTTTTTAATTGCATTATAGCTTTTCGCGCTGTCACTGTTTCCCGCACTCGTAGGCATGCCTGCGATACTTGCTACTAACTTTTCTGTTGGGTTGCTGTAGTGCTGACCGAGACCTTTCGCTGTTGTCCTCAATTCCGCAACTGCTGCGATGTGTTGTGCCGATTCTGCTTACTTCTTCTGCTTAGTGCTGTGCCAACACCACTCGCCGATTTTTGTAACACTGTAATTATGTGAGATACTTTCTGTCTTATTTTTTCTCTATTTTATTCTCATTATCCGCAAGGTCACTGGAGTATTTCGTCTATCCTCAAGCCCAACACTTTTTCGTGATGGCTGACGCTACACCTCGACACCAAGAAATGTTCTTACTGTGGTGGACTGGCGATTATTTTATTCGCTCGGACACTCCCAAGAGAAACAGTAATACATGGGTAAAACCTCTATGCCATGTGAGCGGTAGATTGCATAAATGATATTTCAGCGAAGTATGTACAATATCCATATTTATTTACAATAATACATAATATCCATGCTTCTTAATTCTTCTAGCCAAGTCAGTTATTCGGAATCGGCTGCCGTCTTCTGCCGCGCCCGCCGCTCGGAGTCGCTTCGTTACCGCAAGTCGCTGCTACTGCTGCGCCTCATATCCACCCCGTTTCGTCCGTCGTCCCCGGGTTTTGTTCGCCTCTCCCCTCTACATTTTTCTAGGAGGTGTTAATAACTACCCAGTCCCGGCACGTCTTGATGCCGTCATTCTGGCTGACCCATGTTGTCGATTGCGTGAAATTGCTGAGTACCCTAACCTATTAAGCAGAACGTTCGTCCCGCAAGTGTATATTTATTTATTTATCAATCTTGTTCCATGGATCCCTGCTGACGAAGTACCTCTGGGATGTGAAACATTCCTTGAGCTGCAACTGTTAACTTTGCTGTCGCAACTGACCTTGCTTCTATAGCATTCTATAATAGTCGCTATAATCCCCAATAACTACCCCAAAACCCTTGGGCCACTACAATTCATTACTATTTTGTCAACAAATTTTGTCTTCAGATGACCTGCCATTAATTATATAAGCTCATTTTGAATATTTTTTTGGAGATAAATTGTCATTAATCGTCTTGCTGGTTACTTGTTTTAGATGCAGTCGTGACATTGGATCAAATCAGGATATTAACTTTACTAAATCTATAAAGTTGCCGCTTGTATCACTTGAATCTGAGTCTGATATTAATTTCTCTCTATGACCTGTAAAGGCCAAATTGTGAGATGTTAAAAAATTTACAATTGCAAGTAGTCTTTCTAAACTATCTCTCCATCACTGCCTTTCTTTTTCAGATGGAGTCAGGGCTTTTGGTTTACTTTTTGACGGTGCAGTTTGGTGTTGGATTGGTGGATGTGGAGAAGCATATGGAGAGTGTTTGGAAATTTCCACTTCTTCACCACTACATGATGTATCTATTTTATAAATTGCCTTACAAAAAATGTCTTTTCTTCATCCTCACTTCCATGTTCATCAGATGATCGTAATATGCAGATTGTGCCATTCTAATAAATACATAAAAATTCGTTTCATCATCCATCAGATGCTGTGACAAAGGTAAGCACTCTGTTTTCAGTGTGTGTTTTGGGATAACAAAAATAAAGTACATTAGTAGATGTCTAACGCGGGTGGGCGCCACTGGCCCCCTAGCGGCGATAGTGGAACTAATGTGTCGGCGCTAGTGTTCCCCATGTTAATTGATTTTAATTGATTTTAATTAATGTTAATTGAATTGCGTGGGGTCCTTAATTGATTTTAATTAATGTTAATTGATTTTAATTGATTTTAATTGAGGCTAATTGATTTTAATTAATGTTAATTGATTTGCGGGGAGCCCTAATTGATTTTAATTAATGCTAATTGAATTGCGGGGAGGGGGTCCGCTGCAATCTCACATCTGTAACCTCAGATTGATCTTATTATTTCCTTATGGACCTGTGTGTGAGCCCACTTTTTCCCCATGTATTCTTATGGGAGGGCGTGTGAGCCCACTTTTCCCCTTATGGACGGGCGAGTGAGCCCACTTTTTCCCCTTATGGACCTGTGTGTGAGCCCACTTTTTTCCCTTATGGACAGCGGAGTGAGCCCACTTTTTTCCCATGTATTTCTTATGGGAGGGGCTGTGAGACCACTTTTTCCCTTATGGACGCGGGAGTGAGCCCACTTTTTTTCCCCATGTATTCTTATGTGCGGCGGTCAGCGGACAGTATTTTACCCATGTATTCTTATGCACGGCGGTCAGCGGACAGTTTTTCCCCCTCCCCGCCACGCACGTGCCGGTAACTAATTGAATTAAGTTAGGGGAGCCCTAATTGAATGCGCACAGCTGCGCCACACCCGGAAGCCATCAATTATCACTCCCCTCGCAGCTGCAGGATGCGGGTTCGTAATTGAATGCGCACAGCTGCGCCACACCCGAATTATCGCTCCCCTCACAGCTGCAGGATAACAATAAGCGACTGTGTGACTCATGTCTCCCACTATGACAGCTGCAACCGGAACACCCGGTATATTGACCGCCCATTTATGCGCTTCAGTATTTTTAGATCACAACAAATTAACGATATCTCTAACTACCTCCATTTTTACACCCACCATCTGAGACATTGGCGTTTTCATGCTTATTCATAATTGCTTCTGTCTTGGTACTAAATAAGATATTAGATTTGAACTGATATAAATGTCACCACCGAGGTTGGTGGTGTAAGGTTAGCGTTCTGGCCCGCCCGGGTATCCAGATTTGGGTTTTCCATGGTTTCCCAAGTCACTCCATGAAAACGCCTGGATGCTTCCTTCAAAAGGCCGTGGCTGAATTCCTTCCCATTCCTTGCCCCCCCATCATTTCCCGTCTATAAAGACATCGCTGTTAAGAGACATTAAAAAAAAAAAAACACAAGTTATCATTGTGTTATAGTCTAAATTACGAGATACCACTTCCTGAACTATCAATGGAAAATAACCTTCTGGTTTTTCCAATACCTTTCTTTTCTTCCACAATACCTTGCAAAATGTGTTCTACAACAGCCGATTTTGTTGGTTGGCCTGGTCTTGCCTATCACTGATGTTCTTTATTTATTACTAGCTGAGGTACCCGGCTTCGCTCAGAGAGTTGATGTGAGATAGTGTAGTAATTGTAATAAAATGATAAACATTAAAATGTAAGAGGTAATTTTTTTTATTGAAATCATTTTCTAACTTTTCGAATACTTGTTTATGAACACCATTTTTCATTTTGTTATCCGGGGTATATATGTACAAATTTTTATAATTTTCTACTCGATAGTATAGACCGCGAGAGAAGCAGGAGTCTTTGGGGTTGATGCCGCAATGTTTAAAGTTTGTCTTTGCGCTGTGTTAATTGTAAAACTATAGGCTAATTGATTGGAAATTGCGGTCTTTTCAGTAAGATCAGAGTTATTCTGAGGATTAATACTATGTGTTTCGATTCTGGAGTTTCCCCCGGTCATGTAATGTAGAACTTTCTGTGGAGGTGCTTCCAGTGGTGGTGATCGAATTTTCCATTCATGCAACAGAATCCTGGTGTTTCTCCACTGAATTTTTCGCGTTGCAAAATTTGTTAGATGTTATCCATTTTTTCCGATTACGAAGTGGTTGTTTTTGTTATTTTGTTTTGTCGGGTCGTAGTGGAGTGCTTCATTTTTCAGGTTATACTGTTTACTTGTCCTCGTCCGCGCTTCTCGTAGGGTGATATTTTCATGGGTGGCTTGCGCCCGCAGTCTTCTATTATAAGATTGTGTCCGCAATTCTTGATTCTTTAATTCGTTCATTTCGTTGTGCTTCTCACGGTGCTCATTCACGTTCGCTGAGAACATAAACGTGCCTCGCGCTCTTCGACTGTTTCGTTGATTCGCTGTTCTTTTTGTTTCGTTCGTTGGCAACGTAAACGTGCCTCGCGCACTTCGATTGTTTCGTTTTTTTTCGCTGTTCTAGAGGGCGAAACTTCCACCCCCTTCTATCTTCAAAATCACGCCCTTGAGGTAAAAATCAGAAACCTTCTTCATGTATAAAGGTTGAAGGTTACCACGCCATTTAACCCCCTTGATCGTACCGGGACTCGTTTTTTAGTTTTAGCGGCACGCACATTGTACGCTTACTTTTATAATATATATTGATTTCGATATTATTTCGACCTGCCGAATCCTTTAACGAACTACTTAGTTTCTCAGTCGTAACAGCCTTACCTAAGGACAGGACTGAACACGTGAAATGATTGCAGCAATAACGAGCATGATTCGTGAGATGCAATGTTGTGGATTCACATTCGGGAGGACGTGGGTTTGAATCCCTGTCCCGACCATCGAGATTTCGGCTTTCCATGCTTTTTGTGAAATTACTGCATTCGGTGCTTAAGCCATCTGACGGGAAAGTGAAAAGTCCAGGATTCGAATCCCGGTCTCAGCTGCGATTTTCAAAAAAAAAAGCCCTTAACATGACTTTCACATATGGCACAACTTGGGTCGTCATGTAGTTACGCCTTAACACTTCCGTTGTTCGGTTTCAAGTTTAAACTGTAGGTTCTCTACACCCTGTTAGTACAAGTAGGCTAGGATAGAGGCGGTATGCGCAGGCAATAAAAAACCCTGGTCATAATGACCAAACGAGCCATTACTCCGTACTTCAGGTGAATGTTGGGTTGGTTCCTCCAAAAGACCATGCCTGAATTCCATCCCGATCCTTGCACCAGTCCTATCACACCTCGTGATCGGTAAAGATCGGGCCTAGCATTTGGGAGGGTGTGGGCTCGAATCCCCGTCCGGGCATCCAGATTTGAGTTTTCCATGGTTTCCCCAAATAACGCGAGGCGAATGCCGGGATAATTTCTTCATTTTCCATGGCAGAATTCCTTCCCGTTCTCAGTCGTAACAGCCTTACCTAAGGACAGGACTGAACACGTGAAATGACTACGGCAATAACGAGCATGGTGGGGTGAGATGCAATGTTGTCGCTTCACATTCGGGAGGACGTGGGTTGGAATCCCTGTCCGAACATCGAAATTTCGGCATTCCATGCTTTTTTTTTCGAAATTACTGCATTTGGTGCTTAAGCAATTTGACGGGAAAGTGAAAAGTCCAGGATTCTAATCCCGGTCTCAGCTGCGATTTTCAAAAAAAAGCCCTTAACCTGACATTCACATCTGACACAACTTGCGTTGTAATGTAGTTACACCAGAACACTTCCGTTGTTTGGTTTCCAGTTTAAACTGTAGGTTCTCTACACCCGGCTAAGTTCACGTAGGCTAGGATAGGTGCGGAATGCGCAGGCAATAAAAACCCTGGTCATAATGACCAGACTAGCCATTACTCCGTACTTCAGTTGAATATCGGGTTGGTTCCTTCAAAAGGCCATGTCTGAATTCCACCCCGTTCCCCTGCACCAGTCCTATCACGCATCGTGATCGGTAAAGATCTGACCTAGCATTTGGGAGGGTGCGGTTTCGAATCCCCGTCCAGGCATTCAGATTTGGGTTTTCCATGGTTTCCCCAAATAACGCGAGACGAATGCCGGGGATAATTTCATCATTTTTCCATGGCAGAATTCCTTCCCGTTCCTCGTCCACTGTCCTTTCCCCCGCCTCTAAAGGCGTAGAACCATAAAAAAGAATCGCATGTGCTTTTATCCAATTCAATATAACTTTATAGGCAGGTAGGTGATTTCACTGCAGGTCTATATATTCGTCCTCCTTTCAGAGGTACTTTTTTTTCTTCCTGGTGGGTGGGTTTGTTAACGTTCGGGACTACCATGTGGGAGATGGAGGGTTCGATTCCCGGTCCGCATGTTAATTAGTATCTGTTGTAGTTTAGACATACAAATAGCCGTTTATCGCCAAGAGTCACTGTGGACACTCCGACAATGACAAAAATAAAACGCGTTTAGTGGTGTTTGTTCCTGTAGCCAGGGATGGTAA
>JARYHS010008075.1:15138534-15141034 GCA_031002005.1 Vandiemenella viatica | reverse complement strand
TCCCGAACGTTAACAAACCCACCCACCAGGAAGAAAAAAGTACCTCTGAAAGGAGGACGAATATATAGACCTGCAGTGAAATCACCTACCTGCCTATAAAGTTATATTGAATTGGATAAAAGCACATGCGATTCTTTTTTATGGTTCTACGCCTTTAGAGGGGGGGAAAGGACAGTGGACGAGGAACGGGAAGGAATTCTGCCATGGAAAAATGATGAAATTATCCCCGGCATTCGTCTCGCGTTATTTGGGGAAACCATGGAAAACCCAAATCTGAATGCCTGGACGGGGATTCGAAACCGCACCCTCCCAAATGCTAGGTCAGATCTTTACCGATCACGATGCGTGATAGGACTGGTGCAGGGGAACGGGGTGGAATTCAGACATGGCCTTTTGAAGGAACCAACCCGATATTCAACTGAAGTACGGAGTAATGGCTAGTCTGGTCATTATGACCAGGGTTTTTATTGCCTGCGCATTCCGCACCTATCCTAGCCTACGTGAACTTAGCCGGGTGTAGAGAACCTACAGTTTAAACTGGAAACCAAACAACGGAAGTGTTCTGGTGTAACTACATTACAACGCAAGTTGTGTCAGATGTGAATGTCAGGTTAAGGGCTTTTTTTGAAAATCGCAGCTGAGACCGGGATTAGAATCCTGGACTTTTCACTTTCCCGTCAAATTGCTTAAGCACCAAATGCAGTAATTTCGCAAAAAAAAAGCATGGAATGCCGAAATTTCGATGTTCGGACAGGGATTCCAACCCACGTCCTCCCGAATGTGAAGCGACAACATTGCATCTCACCCCACCATGCTCGTTATTGCCGTAGTCATTTCACGTGTTCAGTCCTGTCCTTAGGTAAGGCTGTTACGACTGAGAACGGGAAGGAATTCTGCCATGGAAAATGAAGAAATTATCCCGGCATTCGCCTCGCGTTATTTGGGGAAACCATGGAAAACTCAAATCTGGATGCCCGGACGGGGATTCGAGCCCACACCCTCCCAAATGCTAGGCCCGATCTTTACCGATCACGAGGTGTGATAGGACTGGTGCAAGGATCGGGATGGAATTCAGGCATGGTCTTTTGGAGGAACCAACCCAACATTCACCTGAAGTACGGAGTAATGGCTCGTTTGGTCATTATGACCAGGGTTTTTTATTGCCTGCGCATACCGCCTCTATCCTAGCCTACTTGAACTTAACAGGGTGTAGAGAACCTACAGTTTAAACTTGAAACCGAACAACGGAAGTGTTAAGGCGTAACTACATGACGACCCAAGTTGTGCCATATGTGAAAGTCATGTTAAGGGCTTTTTTTTTTGAAAATCGCAGCTGAGACCGGGATTCGAATCCTGGACTTTTCACTTTCCCGTCAGATGGCTTAAGCACCGAATGCAGTAATTTCACAAAAAGCATGGAAAGCCGAAATCTCGATGGTCGGGACAGGGATTCAAACCCACGTCCTCCCGAATGTGAATCCACAACATTGCATCTCACGAATCATGCTCGTTATTGCTGCAATCATTTCACGTGTTCAGTCCTGTCCTTAGGTAAGGCTGTTACGACTGAGAAACTAAGTAGTTCGTTAAAGGATTCGGCAGGTCGAAATAATATCGAAATCAATATATATTATAAAAGTAAGCGTACAATGTGCGTGCCGCTAAAACTAAAAAACGAGTCCCGGTACGATCAAGGGGGTTAAATGGTGTGGTAACCTTCAACCTTTATACATGAAGAAGGTTTCTGATTTTTACCTCAAGGGCGTGATTTTGAAGATAGAAGGGGGTGGAAGTTTCGCCCTCTAGAACAGCGAGGCACGTTTACGTTGCCAACGAACGAAAAAAAAAAGAACAGCGAATCAACGAAACAGTCGAAGAGCGCGAGGCACGTTTATGTTCTCAGCGAACGTGAATGAGCACCGTGAGAAGCACAACGAAATGAACGAATTAAAGAATCAAGAATTGCGACACAATCTTATAATAGAAGACTGCGGGCGCAAGCCACCCATGAAAATATCACCCTACGAGAAGCGCGGACGAGGACAAGTAAACAGTATAACCTGAAAAATGAAGCACTCCACTACGACCCGACAAAACAAAATAACAAAAACAACCACTTCGTAATCGGAAAAAATGGATAACATCTAACAATTTTGCAACGCGAAAAAATTCAGTGGAGAAACACCAGGATTCTGTTGCATGAATGGAAAAATTCGATCACCACCACTGGAAGCACCTCCACAGAAAGTTCTACATTACATGACCGGGGGAAACTCCAGAATCGAAAACATAGTATTAATCCTCAGAATAACTCTGATCTTTACTGAAAAGACCGCAATTTCCAATCAAATTAGCCTATAGTTTTACAATTAACACAGCGCAAA
The DNA here is from genome assembly GCA_031002005.1 of Vandiemenella viatica. Classification (NCBI taxonomy): domain Eukaryota; kingdom Metazoa; phylum Arthropoda; class Insecta; order Orthoptera; family Morabidae; genus Vandiemenella; species Vandiemenella viatica. The sequence continues at coordinate 15,138,650 of JARYHS010008075.1, read as the reverse complement.
GACAAACTTTAAAACATTGCGGCATCAACCCCAAAGACTCCTGCTTCTCTCGCGGTCTATACTATCGAGTAGAAAATTATAAAAATTTGTACATATATACCCCGGATAAACACAAA
>JARYHS010008075.1:14812256-15137534 GCA_031002005.1 Vandiemenella viatica | reverse complement strand
AAACTATTAAAATTGAAAGATTATTTTATTTACTGCTTGTTTTTCTACTTTTAAAGTCTTGAAACTACTTAAAAGACCAAGATTATGTATGTGGACTGTTTAAGCAAAATGAGTATTAAAAATCCAATATAATTACTTCTTGTGGTTATTAGATGCTTTAAAACTATCAGAAACCTGTTAATTTATCTACTAGGCTATCTCAGGAATTATTATTGCTGCTTTTGGGGCCTCAACATGGTCATATTACATTACAATGAATTATTTTCATTTTTACTTCAGACTGTTATTTTATCATCCAGTTTATTTCTTTAAAATTACCTACTAAACGGTATTTAAATGTGGAGTTATGGTTATAGTGCGTCTAGGCCTGTGTATTATAGGTTCTTTATTGCCTTTATTGTGTGAAATTCACTTCAAAAATACCAAAACTGATATCTGTCAAGATTTTTATGGTTAAATTTTTCATGTATGGATATTACTTATTTATCTCTGGAATAATGTGTCTTAGACATGATAAAAGGTTTATTTATGCATATTATTTGCAATTATTCAACATTTACTTCGTTTAAATCGGTTCAAAATATCGCCAACCAATGTTAGTATCTGTTATTATGATCTTGCTTCTACATGAGATTACCTATTTCCTATAGAAATATCGTTGATTTAATGCAGTTTAGGTGTTATTTACATTGTTTATGGGTTATTTATTCACTTTATTATACCAGAAATGCTGTTAACTTGATTTAAAGTGTGGTACCGGATACTACAGTTAACCCAAAACTCGGCCCGATTCTAACCAAATATTGAAAATAAAATGAGGGATACCTTACAACATCTTCTGAACATATTTCGAGACACACGCTGCCCTAACTGACTTAATGATTTTTTGGGTGACTGTTCTAGTCGAAAAGCGATATCGTCAATTTTCTCCTCTGTGAGAATACGGTTGACCGACAGTCTCTTTTTGTTAAAAAATGAACCCGTTTCTCTTACTTTTTTAACCAGACGCAGAATTGTTGATTTAGCTGGCAGTAAAGCGCCAGGAAATTCGCGACGAAATTTACTGCGACACTTTTTAAACGACTTCTTCTTCACATATGTATCGTAGAGAAATATTCTTTGTTGCAAACTGTAACGTACCATAATTTTACTCACACTCAAACACGGTACAGATTAGTAAGAGTATGAAGCCCCAAACCAGCCAAACCACAAAGAAACGTTTATTCACAACACTGTTGGGGCAGCGGAGGTGTTAAACAGTGCAGTGATTCACGGTGCCGTGTGGCGGAAGCTGCTGGCTCCACTGACCGAGCAAGTTGCCGACGGCAACAGACTGGGAGGGTAGCGTTTTCCGGCGAACGCCCTGTACATCAGCTCTATTTAATGTCTTTATAAGCATTAACCATTAATTACCATAATTAATAATAAATTGTATTCTCAAATACCATCCCAGAGGCAGGAGAGATGTAGGAATATCACCAAGAAAATGGGTGAGACTGTAACAGACCACCAGGCCTAACACTGGATAGGAAGGAATGATAATAATAATAAATTGTATTTTCATGTTTAAAGAGTTGATATTTTCGCCACTAAGAAACTGTGAAACAAAAGATTAAGGCTTAAGACTGGTATGGAAACAATGCACTTCCTTATGCTGTAATTTTACATGATTATGCACTTTTAGCATTATGTAAAATAACTTGGAACATAGTGCTTTGTTCTGGTTTACGAATATATACAGGTTGTTTTTTGCTCTGTCACCCAGTGATTTGCGCATTCAATAAAGCATGTAATTGAATTCCTTTTACTTCTGACATGTATCTTCTCATATAATCACAGCATTGATAAACTTTTAAATTTACTTTTGTTTTGTAGAAACACTTGCAGAAACTTCATATCAGATTCTTTAGTGAAAATTAAAGTGCATTACAATAAAAAAATAATGTTGCATTTATCTTAGTACTGTTCTGAGCCTGGATGTTTAGTAACAGGCATTGTAGAATGTTTCAGAAAACCTTTCTTGAGCATCAACAATTGCAAAAACCAGGAGTTCCCAAACTCTTTCAGTTCAAGGCGCACTTACAGGGTTAGTATTTTGTCATGGTGCCCTTGTTAAAATATGTGTGAAATGATACAATTACGGCTTATATACATATAAAAAAAGCTTTTTTGAAAAAAATTTATGGTATAGTCGATAGAAAAATATGGAGATACAAAAGGTTAAAACATTGAATGATAATTTAGCCAAAGTGACATAAGAGATTGCTGCTCTCCACACATTTTTTTTTTTTTTTTTTTTTTTTTTTTTTTTTCAAAAATTGAGTGATAAGATTCAATACTGCTGCTCATTTCTTGCTACATGTTGATTTTTTTTTAGCAATATTTGCTTTTGACTACAGGTACAGTTGAATATATGGCTTCCATAAATGGGACATTGCAAAAGAATGGGAGTTCTTAAAGCTTTTGAACTTTAGAGTTTGTTGGATACTCATTTTTGACCACTATTCAAAACTCTACCAAATCGGAACAAGGAAATTTTGATTTAAGACTGTTGTCAGAAGAGAGTTCAATGAGATTTTCTTCTTCTTGCGAAGTAAATACTGGTGGAGCTTGAATGTGGAAGAATCTTGGATCCAATCAATTTTTGACATTATCGTCTGCCAAGTATTTTACAAACCATTCAAGTAGCTTTGAAATATGTTTTGTGAAAAGCGACAGCAAGTCTTGGGAAACAACAATCGCATTACAGACCACAACTGCAGCATTTCATAAATGCTGAAATCTTCACCAAACGTTTCAAGATGTGCATGTTGTTGATATGCGTAGACAAGACAAATTCAAATTGTTTAGTTTGTCCAATATATTGCACAAATTTGTTTTAGGAAAAAGTCTGGTTCAGCAAAATACCTTGAATTTGTGTGATTTCCTCTTGCAGAAAATGTGAATTTCTTTACATAACTCAAATGCAGGGGATAAGAGGTTTCTTCTTGAAAGTCATTGTGATCTCCTTTAGTATATGAAGGCAATGTGCTTCGCTTCCAAGTCAAACCTTATTTTTGGAATATCTGGATTTCAGTGGCCTGATTTTCATGTAGTTTACTAGGTTTGTGATATATTGTAATACCAAGTTGAATTGAGAACTCATCGAGTTTGATGCGAGTGCTTCTCTATGGATGATGCAGCGAGTCCACATGGCATTTGATTGATGTAGTCTTCTCGCGAGACTAGCCGAGTAATCAAGATGTTTCCACATTACATTTCGGTGATCTGAAACTCTGTCGCCATCTTCTGGTGAAGTGCCGGGTCCGATCTGAGGCTGCGTTCTTATAGCCTCTGAATGCATGTGTGGTTTATGTCCACACAGCTGGTTGGCTGACTCGGTCAGCGTGTAGGCGGTGGGGTGGGGGTAGTGCCGGTGGGAGGCTGGCGTGGGTTTAGTTGGTCTGTGGCTGTCATGCTGTGCACTTCGGCACGCTGATGACATACTGCATTAATGACTGGCATCCAAGCTTTGCTCACTTGGTATCCACAGTCCCAGTTGACGAGATTGGGTGTGGTGCAAATTTTAACTGCTTCTGTAAGAATACTGCCCCAGAAGTTTTTGGTACGCGCCAATATCCTGGTATTTTCAAAATTGAAGTCATGGACCTGTTCCAGGCTGTGTTTTGCTACCGCAGTTTTTCGCTTTGCCCCAGATGCACATGTCGCGTGTGTTCCAGACATTGCTGGTTAATGCGCCCTATTGTCTGGCCCATGTATCTCTTTCCGCATTCACATTCGTGTCTTGGTTCTTGGAATACCAAGCTTATCTGTTGCTCTGAGTACCTGTTGCGTCTGAATGGTTAACTTCGCACGGTAGGCTGTCAGCATCACATATCGCTCGTGTCCTATGTACCAGCGTGGTGAGCACCATACTGCGCTGTGCCGGGTGGTGCGTTCAAGCACAGATCTGTCTGGGTAGGCTTTCTGTACACAGAGTTTCTGAGTGTCCCATCTGGTTTCCTTTCTATAAGAATGTCTAAGAAAGGAAGCTGGTCATTCTCTTCCACCTCCATCGTGAACTGGATGTGGAAAAACCTTGATTACTCGGCTAGTCTCCCGAGAAGACTACATCAATTTTCAACACCGAGAAAAACTTCGTTCTAATGACATGTGATGTTTTGCTACAAATAAGTGCTATAATCAACCATAGCATTCAGATATTGATTGAGTACCGTCCGTCAATACACGGATTAATTTTTCCCAATACAAATCACTTTCTGTTACAAACCTGTCAAGTATTTCAAACAAGTCTTGAGCCTTTGCACTTTTAGTAATACTTTTGCAGAACATCAAGTCTTCAACGATATTATTATCCAAAAAAGCACTTTGCCTTTCATTATCTGTATTAATTCATTATTGAAATCTCCATCCACAAGGTGGATTCTTCGAATAATAGTGATTTTAGACGTAGGTACCATAGAAATTAGTTTTCTTGCCAATTCTCCCATCATAATATTAACCATGACAAAAGCAGCCGCAAGCATAAGCTCTTCTGCAGTGGTGTGACTTTGCCACTCTGTATGCCATCTTGAAAGATGCTAGCTTGATAGGTAATGAAGATATTAATTGAACACATTTAAAAAAAATAAAAATAATAATAATTCAACCATGATGTCTCTAGATGTCACTTTATCGTACTGTAGTGATCTAGGCGATCACTTGCCCAAATACTTCAAATTAATTTATCAAGTTGGTATCCAGGGCGAGCGAGCATGGAAAAGTTAAGCAATAGAGCTATGACCTGGGAAGTAGCACGCATATCAGCAAGCCAGTGGCCAAGCGGCTGTCCTTATTGCAAGCTGTTAAAGTTACTCCATACAGCAGGTTAGCGAGGAGTATTGCCCTCTCCACATAGTGATGATAGGAAGGGGGAGTATCTATTTAAACCCTGGGAGCAGGGGTCTGTCTGTCTCTCTACGAAAGTCTGTCAACGTACCACACCGACGCCGAGGGCGCCGGGAGGCGTCGGCGCCGCCGGGGCGGCGGTTGCAGAGAAGAAGATGGCTGTCGTCTACTACTAAGGTGGGCTCTGCTGCGATAGCTGGTGTGGATAGTCAGAGGGGCATATTCATGGGGACAGTTAAAGAGTAAATCATTTGGTCATATTCATGTGGGCATAATCTTGTAGAGGTCTTATCAATAGTCCATTTAGTCTGGGCTGCGAGGCACCCATAAGTTACATGCTCGCCCTGGTCCTTGGCCCTATCTATAATGTTTTGTTTCAAAGCCAATGCAACATTGTAAATATTCACCTATGTCACCAGTCATTGCTCATGTGAATAAATATGTAAATAGGTAAATGCCGTTTACCGTAATTTATCCTCGCTTCCTCAGCCATTCCACTGTTATTATCTGAATACTGAGCATAATAACCTGTCAGGTGTAGCAGTAGGAACCTATGACGAATATTCATATCAGAACTATGGTCGATCTCCTATGGTCGACCCTTATCCACGGCTCCAGTGGAAGTTACCCTGTCTGCTCTTATCAATCAGCTTTCAGGGTCACTACAAGAAGGGGTTAAAATTATGGCTGTCATGTTGTGGGGTGCACTTGCACGGGGTGCAAGTGGTTCGCAAGATCACTGAATATTTCGTCCTATGTAGGTTCATTACCTCAGTTCAGGTTTCTGTCCTTTGGCCAGCCCTTCGTCAAACGACGACACGGCTTGGGTATAGTTATTATAGTAGAGTAAACGGCAATAGTTAATCCACATCCACTATCCAGTATCCCACAGAAGACGTCGTAGGAGGAGGAGATGGTTCGATTACGGAAGCGGCCGAGCGGAGTTGGAGGTGGCCAACACGCAGCATTCAGCAGGCAGGTCGACGACACGAGCCTTCGCTGCGACAGCAGGAAATCGCCGAGCGAGCAGTTTGGGTCAGCATTCTTATGGAGACCACAAGACGCAAAGTAAGTGTCGCAAGGAATATGCAATAACGCAAGCTCCAAGTATCGATGCCTCAAGGAAGCCCTGTTGTTAAATGAAGAAAGCGGTCATGCCCTTATATTTATCAGAATTTCAATCGCAAAAGAAAATGCAGCAGTATTAAATTTTAAAAGATATATCATGCTATTGATTAATGGTCAACTCCTTGAAATTAGTTAAGTGAAGAAGTCAAAGTTAATGTAAAGAGTCTACATTCAACTGCCAGAATTATAAGTTATAAATATGTGATTATAAGAAAATTTAGTAGAAGCGAATCGTGAAAATGCTATAATCATAAAGGTAATTTTGGTTAATTAAATCCCGAAGTGAAATTGTGTTGTGTTTGTAACTGTCTCAGAAGCAGAAATAAATGTGAGAAGGTAGTTCTGTCAAAATTGATGCCAGAAAAAAATTGAATACGGTAAAATGTTAAATTGTTCATATATTTGTAATTAAACTCGCACATATTACGTATTCTCGAGAAAACCTATAGTTCAATGCCTTGCCAGTATGATGTAATTATAGTACAAGTTTTGAAAGAGAAAATGTATTTATCCTGTAATTCTGAATGAACAGCTGAGGGAGAAGTGATGTTAAATAGAATTAAATTTTTCATGGTGTCACGCTAATTTGCAAATTAAAACATGCTAACAGTTACGCGTGATTTTGGCTACTTGACTTTGAAAGGTGTAATAACAGAAGAGTTTCTTTAATAACAAAAATAAACAGCACTTCAGGGGAGAGTAAAATTCAGAATGGGTATAGTTAAAATTCGAGTGAAAATCAGCATGTTAATTAATCTTAAGAAGTGAATGCATGTTCGTAAGCTAAATGATATTTTATTAGTTGGTTAGGTAAGACTTCAATTATAATGTAATACAAATGAACGCGTCAATTGAGAAAGTTAATCTTTGAGTTTTTAAAAAAAGAGAAATTCACAAGAGACGAAAAGTACAGAAACATAATGAACGATGAATTAAGAATTATAAATTATAGTAACGAATAGAATCGCATGTTGGTAACTAAAATATTGCTGTAAGAGTGTTCAGCTGTTGTAAAAATTATCGTACGTGAGTTACATGGGTAATTGGTCATTATTAAGTCTTAGACTGCAATATATAAGAATCGAATCACTTAATTTAACATGTTATAAAGGAATCTTGAAAATAAGGTGGTACGATATTTTAAGAGATCAAGAAATGCGAGGACAGCGCATCCATATTAAATGAGATTATCAGTAAATTAAAGGGAGCTTATCATGGTAGTATGGAACTAAAGGGCAGTAAAATAAATTAAAGGGAGTTAATATGGCAGTATTCAAGTAAAGGGCAGTAAAATAAATTAAATTAAGTTATAGAGAGGGGCAGTAACACGAAGCACAAATGTAATCATAATGTATGACAGAAAGAGCTAAGGTCGATGATTAATGACATGAGAAATTCTATAAGTTCTGTTCCTAGGGTGTGGAACAGGCAAATAGCTAGATATTAAAAAGATGTAGCTAGAAGATTAAAAGGAGGGATCTAAAGAATGGTCTCTACAATACAGGGAAGACGAGTAAATACCTACCGAAAATTATCGGGATGCTTACGGTGTTAAAAATAAACCGGGGGGGTCTAAATAAAGTTGTCCAGGAGGGGCGAAAAATGGCGAGAATGGAGGGGTTAGATGATGTCGCCGAGGAGGCGAGATTTGAGGAGAATTGGGTGAAAATGAGGATGCCTGGTGCAACACACTTGAATCCACTTTAACGCGGGAAGTGTATGTCCAAGGTGCCTGTGAGGAAATAGGAAAAGGTAAGTGAATTCGGTGACTAGGTGTTGCCAATGGTAGCATGGTGTCAGTGGACTTAAATGTCCCTATGGTGACGAAGGAATGGTGTTAAAGATGAAAGGTAGGTTGAGTGAAGCAATATTATAGAGAGAGTAGAACTAAGTTATATAAGAAATAATTGGTAGAATTATTTGGAGGGTAATGGGAGATTAAGGAGAGATGACGAAAGGGTCATCATTGGAATTATGGAGGAGAATTCGGGGGAAAAATAGTAACAGAGTGGACGTTACTAGTTAACTGGCGCAAGACGATTGGGGGTCGTCATAAGTAAATGGAGGGTAAAGTAAAGGTATTGCAGAAGGATGCAGTATCGGGTGAGGGAAGTGAGGTAGGAGAAAACCTCTAGGCGAATGGTGTTAAGGAGATTATGGGGGTTGGTAGTAGAAAACCTCTAGGCGAAGGGTGTTAAGGAGATTATGGGGAGGTAGGTGCGAAGTCTACCATAAGAGGAGTGTTGGGGAGGTAGGGAACTCCTAATGTTAATCTGTACTAGGTGAGGTACGAAGAACCCTGGGTGGTTATAAAATAAAAGTAAGGGGCAAACGACTCCATATTATTCAGCCGTGCACGGGGAAAGTGTCACGAAGAACCACATATGGTTGAACGAAGACGTGAACCGGGTATGGTTACGCACAAAGGTCGAGGGGAGTTTATGTGGGAATTACCGAACTGTGGAGAGTTCGGTTGGCGCTTAGCGGGTGTTGCTGTTATCAGCGAAACTGGGTGTCACTGACGAAGCATGACGTCAGAAGTTGAGTGGGTAGTATAGTGGCGCAAGGGAGGCGCGTAAAACTATATGTATTTGGAATATAAAGCTAAATTTCTTAATAAGGCGCAGGGGGAAGAGAAAAGTTGCAGGCATTAATAGGGTGAATCAAATCAGATATCCCTTATAATTATGGGTAATTAAGAAGAAGAATTGAAAAGAAAATCATAGTGCAAGAAACACGAATGTAATTAACTGTATAAACATTTTCAATATTATTTTCATTCAAGGTAACAGCACAAGTATGTAGAATAAGCAGAAGAGCCGTTATAAAAGGGAATTTAATTTATGGGAATTATTTAAAGTAGAGAGTAGAGAAAGGCGTAACTTCTGTGAATTATAATAAAATAAAGGAGTAAAACGAAAAGTAAATTGTGTAATAGATACGAGAGGTGTATTCTTCGCATATGAAAGTCTGTACAGGAAATGACGAGAATAAGTTAGTTCCTAAGTGTTAACTGGTGTATCATTGAAGTAATGTGAGTCCTGCAGAATATATTAAGAGTTGTGTTAAAAGAGATGAAATCATGTTATGTGTATAATTGTAGTACTCAATGTATTAAAATGTTTGGGGAGAATGTGATCTTAGTTCCTCGATGGGATATTGGGGAAGGTTAAATAAACCATTAAGTATAAATAGGAGAAATTAAGTGGAGTTAATGAGCTAACCAGTCATGGTGCATTCTCGTAATAGCAGTCACTGGCATCAAGGAAATAAGATCATATTAAACTATTTTGGAGTGGTTACATGGTCTCGAGTCATATGGTAGGAAAGTAATGTTAAAGAGTAAATGTACGTAAATCATAAGGGAGTAGTGAAAATCAAATGAAAAGTCATCATTGTTGCTGTGTACATTATCTTCATAATTACTGGGTAAACAGGGTTTCTGAGACTTTATGTTAATGACTCAGAATTAGTTGAAAAAAAATACATTGTAGAAATAGAATCATTCATATAAGTCATTATGGAGTTGTGTGACTAAATTTTCATTAATAAATTGTTAATTAAAAAGCGCACGATCAACTCTGATATAATAAGATGGTACTGAATCACAATAGAAGTGGAAATGTAAATTGTTCTAGGGAAAATATGTTGAAGATTGTATATGGAGGTGTCAACTGAAGTGTGAAGAATCATTGTATGTATAGAATTAAGAGGATGTTCCACTAATGCAAAATTTTACGAGTGTTCTAGTAACCTGTAACTTGGCTGGAGTGGTGAGTGAAAACAAGTAAGACGCTGAGCTGTCCTTACAACGCAGAGTTGACGTGACGTCGCGAATCATGTCAACTGCTAACGCAGCCACGCGTAGTATCAGCTGGCGGGGACGCCCGTATCCGCTGAGTCACGCCAAACAAGAGTCGGCAAGGTCGACACCGCCACCACAAATCAATCCAGTCCAAGTCAAAACAAAATAAAACAGATAAACCATTCTAATTGTATTTAACAACACACCAACACTTCAGTAACACGAAGAAAAAGAAATTGTAATTAGTTTTAAGGAAAACCTGTATTTAGTTTTAAGTAATTTTGCAAACTGCGTTTACAAAACACGTCCTCCGTAGACTCCGGACGTGGCGAAGGGGGGGACATGTAGTGATCTAGGCGATCACTTGCCCAAATACTTCAAATTAATTTATCAAGTCGGTATCCAGGGCGAGCGAGCATGGAAAAGTTAAGCAATAGAGCTATGACCTGGGAAGTAGCACGCATATCAGCAAGCCAGTGGCCAAGCGGCTGTCCTTATTGCAAGCTGTTAAAGTTACTCCATACAGCAGGTTAGCGAGGAGTATTGCCCTCTCCACATAGTGATGATAGGAAGGGGGAGTATCTATTTAAACCCTGGGAGCAGGGGTCTGTCTGTCTCTCTACGAAAGTCTGTCAACGTACCACACCGACGCCGAGGGCGCCGGGAGGCGTCGGCGCCGCCGGGGCGGCGGTTGCAGAGAAGAAGATGGCTGTCGTCTACTACTAAGGTGGGCTCTGCTGCGATAGCTGGTGTGGATAGTCAGAGGGGCATATTCATGGGGACAGTTAAAGAGTAAATCATTTGGTCATATTCATATGGGCATAATCTTGTAGAGGTCTTATCAATAGTCCATTTAGTCTGGGCTGCGAGGCACCCATAAGTTACATGCTCGCCCTTGTCCTTGGCCCTATCTATAATGTTTTGTTTCAAAGCCAATGCAACATTGTAAATATTCACCTATGTCACCAGTCATTGCTCATGTGAATAAATATGTAAATAGGTAAATGCCGTTTACCGTAATTTATCCTCGCTTCCTCAGCCATTCCACTGTTATTATCTGAATGTACTGAGCATAATAACCTGTCAGGTGTAGCAGTAGGAACCTATGACGAATATTCATATCAGAACTATGGTCGATCTCCTATGGTCGACCCTTATCCACGGCTCCAGTGGAAGTTACCCTGTCTGCTCTTATCAATCAGCTTTCAGGGTCACTACAGTACACTCTGGTGCAAGAATTTTCAAACAGAACACATACTGAGGTCATACTTCATTGTTTACTTCTGATGTAAGGCCAAAATCCAAATAACTTTCATAGTATTTATGATATTTACGTTTTTTCTCCCCCGCCACTTGTCATTCCTTGATCTTTCTCACTTGAACTGTTGGTCTGCTTACAAGGGCGTAGCCAGGTACGGGCAGGGGGGGGGGGTCAGCTGCCCCCCCCCCTGCCCGTACATGGCTACGCCCTTGTAAGCAGACCAACAGTTCAAGTGAGAAAGATCAAGGAATGACAAGTGGCGGGGGAGAAAAAACGTAAATATCATAAATACTATGAAAGTTATTTGGATTTTGGCCTTACATCAGAAGTAAACAATGAAGTATGACCTCAGTATGTGTTCTGTTTGAAAATTCTTGCACCAGAGTGTACTGTAGTGACCCTGAAAGCTGATTGATAAGAGCAGACAGGGTAACTTCCACTGGAGCCGTGGATAAGGGTCGACCATAGGAGATCGACCATAGTTCTGATATGAATATTCGTCATAGGTTCCTACTGCAACACCTGACAGGTTATTATGCTCAGTACATTCAGATAATAACAGTGGAATGGCTGAGGAAGCTAGGATAAATTACGGTAAACGGCATTACCTATTTACATATTTATTTACATGAGCAATGACTGATGGCATAGTGAATTTACATGTTGCATTGGCTTTGAAACAAAACATTATAGATACGGCCAAGGACGGGGCGAGCATGTAACTTATGGGCACCTCGCAGCCCAAACTAACTGGAATATTGATAAGAACTCTACAAGATTATGCCCATATGAATATGACCAAATGATTTACTCTTTAACTGTCCACCATGAATATGCCCCTCTGACTATCCACACCAGCTATCGCAGCAGAGCCCACCTTAGTAGTAGACGACAGCCATCTTCTTCTCTGCAACCGCCGCCCCGGCGGCGCCGACGTGCCCCGGCGCCCTCGGCGTCGATGTGGTACGTTGAAAGACTTTCGTAGAGAGACAGACAGACCCCTGCTCCCAGGGTTTAAATAGATACTCCCCCTTCCTATCATCACTATGTGGAGAGGGCAATACTCCTCGCTAACCTGCTGTATGGAGTAACTTTAACAGCTTGCAATAAGGACAGCGCTTGGCACTGGCTTGCTGATATGCGTGCTACTTCCCAGGTCATAGCTCTATTGCTTAACTTTTTCATGCTCGCCCGCCCTGGATACCGACTTGAGAAATTAATTTGAAGTATTTGGGCAAGTGATCGCCTAGATCACTACATGTCCCCCCCTTCGCCACGTCCGGAGTCTACGGAGGACGTGTTTTGTAAACGCAGTTTGCAAAATTACTTAAAACTAAATACAGGTTTTCCTTAAAACTAATTACAATTTCTTTTTCTTCGTGTTACTGAAGTGTTGGTGTGTTGTTAAATACAATTAGAATGGTTTATCTGTTTTATTTTGTTTTGACTTGGACTGGATTGATTTGTGGTGGCGGTGTCGACCTTGCCGACTCTTGTTTGGCGTGACTCAGCGGATACGGGCGTCCCCGCCAGCTGATACTACGCGTGGCTGCGTTAGCAGTTGACATGATTCGCGACGTCACGTCAGCTCTGCGTTGTAAGGACAGCTCAGCGTCTTACTTGTTTTCACTCACCACTCCAGCCAAGTTACAGGTTACTAGAACACTCGTAAAATTTTGCATTAGTGGAACATCCTCTTAATTCTATACATACAATGATTCTTCACACTTCAGTTGACACCTCCATATACAATCTTCAACATATTTTCCCTAGAACAATTTACATTTCCACTTCTATTGTGATTCAGTACCATCTTATTATATCAGAGTTGATCGTGCGCTTTTTAATTAACAATTTATTAATGAAAATTTAGTCACACAACTCCATAATGACTTATATGAATGATTCTATTTCTACAATGTATTTTTTTTCAACTAATTCTGAGTCATTAACATAAAGTCTCAGAAACCCTTGTTTACCCAGTAATTATGAAGATAATGTACACAGCAACAATGATGACTTTTCATTTGATTTTTCACTACTCCCTTATGATTTACGTACATTTACTCTTTAACATTACTTTCCTACCATATGACTCGAGACCATGTAACCACTCCAAAATAGTTTAATATGATCTTATTTCCTTGATGCCAGTGACTGCTATTACGAGAATGCACCATGACTGGTTAGCTCATTAACTCCACTTAATTTCTCCTATTTATACTTAATGGTTTATTTAACCTTCCCCAATATCCCATCGAGGAACTAAGATCACATTCTCCCCAAACATTTTAATACATTGAGTACTACAATTATACACATAACATGATTTCATCTCTTTTAACACAACTCTTAATATATTCTGCAGGACTCACATTACTTCAATGATACACCAGTTAACACTTAGGAACTAACTTATTCTCGTCATTTCCTGTACAGACTTTCATATGCGAAGAATACACCTCTCGTATCTATTACACAATTTACTTTTCGTTTTACTCCTTTATTTTATTATAATTCACAGAAGTTACGCCTTTTTTCTCTACTCTCTACTTTAAATAATTCCCATAAATTAAATTCCCTTTTATAACGGCTCTTCTGCTTATTCTACATACTTGTGCTGTTACCTTGAATGAAAATAATATTGAAAATGTTTATACAGTTAATTACATTCGTGTTTCTTGCACTATGATTTTCTTTTCAATTCTTCTTCTTAATTACCCATAATTATAAGGGATATCTGATTTGATTCACCCTATTAATGCCTGCAACTTTTTCTTCCCCCTGCGCCTTATTAAGAATTTAGCTTATATTCCAAATACATATAGTTTTACGCGCCTCCCTTGCGCCACTATACTACCCACTCAACTTCTGACGTCATGCTTCGTCAGTGACACCCAGTTTCGCTGATAACAGCAACACCCGCTAAGCGCCAACCCGAACTCTCCACAGTTCGGTAATTCCCACATAAACTCCCCTCGACCTTTGTGCGTAACCATACCCGGTTCACGTCTTCGTTCAACCATATGTGGTTCTTCGTGACACTTTCCCCGTGCACGGCTGAATAATATGGAGTCGTTTGCCCCTTACTTTTATTTTATAACCACCCAGGGTTCTTCGTACCTCACCTAGTACAGATTAACATTAGGAGTTCCCTACCTCCCCAACACTCCTCTTATGGTAGACTTCGCACCTACCTCCCCATAATCTCCTTAACACCCTTCGCCTAGAGGTTTTCTACTACCAACCCCCATAATCTCCTTAACACCATTCGCCTAGAGGTTTTCTCCTACCTCACTTCCCTCACCCGATACTGCATCCTTCTGCAATACCTTTACTTTACCCTCCATTTACTTATGACGACCCCCAATCGTCTTGCGCCAGTTAACTAGTAACGTCCACTCTGTTACTATTTTTTTCCCCCCCGAATTCTCCTCCATAATTCCAATGATGACCCTTTTGTCATCTCTCCTTAATCTCCCATTACCCTCCAAATAATTCTACCAATTATTTCTTATATAACTTAGTTCTACTCTCTCTATAATATTGCTTCACTCAACCTACCTTTCATCTTTAACACCATTCCTTCGTCACCATAGGGACATTTAAGTCCACTGACACCATGCTACCATTGGCAACACCTAGTCACCACTTACCTTTTCCTATTTCCTCACAGGCACCTTGGACATACACTTCCCGCGTTAAAGTGGATTCAAGTGTGTTTGCACCAGGCATCCTCATTTTCACCCAATTCTCCTAAATCTCGCGTCCTCGGCGACATCATCTAACCCCTCCATTCTCGCCATTTTTCGCCCCTCCTGGACAACTTTATTTAACCCCCCCGGTTTATTTTTAACACCGTAAGCATCCCGATAATTTTCGGTAGGTATTTACTCGTCTTCCCTGTATTGTAGAGACCATTTTATAGATCCCTCCTTTTAATCTTCTAGCTACATCTTTTTAATATCTAGCTATTTGCCTGTTCCACACCCTACGAACAGAACTTATAGAATTTCTCATGTCATTAATCATCGACCTTAGCTCTTTCTGTCATACATTATGATTACATTTGTGCTTCGTGTTACTGCCCCTCTCTATAACTTAATTTATTTTACTGCCCTTTACTTGAATACTGCCATATTAACTCCCTTTAATTTATTTTACTGCCCTTTAGTTCCATACTACCATGATAAGCTCCCTTTAATTTACTGATAATCTCATTTAATATGGATGCGCTGTCCTCGCATTTCTTGATCTCTTAAAATATCGTACCACCTTATTTTCAAGATTCCTTTATAACATGTTATATTAAGTGATTCGATTCTTATATATTGCAGTCTAAGACTTAATAATGACCAATTACCCATGTAACTCACGTACGATAATTTTTACAACAGCTGAACACTCTTACAGCAATATTTTAGTTACCAACATGCGATTCTATTCGTTACTATAATTTATAATTCTTAATTCATCGTTCATTATGTTTCTGTACTTTCGTCTCTTGTGAATTTCTCTTTTTTAAAAGCTCAAAGATTAACTTTCTCAATTGACGCGTTCATTTGTATTACATTATAATTGAATGTCTTTACCTAACCAACAATAAAATATCATTTAGCTTACGAACATGCATTCACTTCTTAAGATTAATTAACATGCTGATTTTCACTCGAATTTTAACTATACCCATTCTGAATTTTACTCTCCCCTGAAGTGCTGTTTATTTTTGTTATTAAAGAAACTCTTCTGTTATTACACCTTTCAAAGTCAAGTAGCCAAAATCACGCGTAACTGTTAGCATGTTTTAATTTGCAAATTAGCGTGACACCATGAAAAATTTAATTCTATTTAACATCACTTCTCCCTCAGCTGTTCATTCAGAATTACAGGATAAATACATTTTCTCTTTCAAAACTTGTACTATAATTACATCATACTGGCAAGGCATTGAACTATAGGTTTTCTCGAGAATACGTAATATGTGCGAGTTTAATTACAAATATATGAACAATTTAACATTTTACCGTATTCAATTTTTTTCTGGCATCAATTTTGACAGAACTACCTTCTCACATTTATTTCTGCTTCTGAGACAGTTACAAACACAACACAATTTCACTTCGGGATTTAATTAACAAAATTACCTTTATGATTATAGCATTTTCACGATTCGCTTCTACTAAATTTTCTTATAATCACATATTTATAACTTATAATTCTGGCAGTTGAATGTAGACTCTTTACATTAACTTTGACTTCTTCACTTAACTAATTTCAAGGAGTTGACCATTAATCAATAGCATGATATATCTTTTAAAATTTAATACTGCTGCATTTTCTTTTGCGATTGAAATTCTGATAATATAAGGGCATGACCGCTTTCTTCATTTAAACAACAGGGCTTCCTTGAGGCATCGATACTTGGAGCTTGCGTTATTTTTTCCGCATATTCCTTGCGAACTTACTTGCGTCTTGTGGTCTCCATAAGAATGCTGACCCAAACTGCTCGCTCGGCGATTTCCTGCTGTCGCAGCGAAGGCTCGTGTCGTCGACCTGCCTGCTGAATGCTGCGTGTTGGCCACCTCCAACTCCGCTCGGCCGCTTCCGTAATCGAACCATCTCCTCCTCCTACGACGTCTTCTGTGGGATACTGGATAGTGGATGTGGATTAACTATTGCCGTTTACTCTAACTATAACTATACCCAAGCCGTGTCGTCTGTTTGACGAAGGGCTGGCCAAAGGACAGAAACCTGAACTGAGGTAATGAACCTACATAGGACGAAATATTCAGTGATCTTGCGAACCACTTGCACCCCGTGCAAGTGCACCCCACAACATGACACCATAATTTTAACCCCTTCTTGTAGTGACCCTGAAAGCTGATTGATAAGAGCAGACAGGGTAACTTCCACTGGAGCCGTGGATAAGGGTCGACCATAGGAGATCGACCATAGTTCTGATATGAATATTCGTCATAGGTTCCTACTGCTACACCTGACAGGTTATTATGCTCAGTACATTCAGATAATAACAGTGGAATGGCTGAGGAAGCGAGGATAAATTACGGTAAACGGCATTTACCTATTTACATATTTATTCACATGAGCAATGACTGGTGACATAGGTGAATATTTACAATGTTGCATTGGCTTTGAAACAAAACATTATAGATAGGGCCAAGGACCAGGGCGAGCATGTAACTTATGGGTGCCTCGCAGCCCAGACTAAATGGACTATTGATAAGACCTCTACAAGATTATGCCCACATGAATATGACCAAATGATTTACTCTTTAACTGTCCCCATGAATATGCCCCTCTGACTATCCACACCAGCTATCGCAGCAGAGCCCACCTTAGTAGTAGACGACAGCCATCTTCTTCTCTGCAACCGCCGCCCCGGCGGCGCCGACGCCTCCCGGCGCCCTCGGCGTCGGTGTGGTACGTTGACAGACTTTCGTAGAGAGACAGACAGACCCCTGCTCCCAGGGTTTAAATAGATACTCCCCCTTCCTATCATCACTATGTGGAGAGGGCAATACTCCTCGCTAACCTGCTGTATGGAGTAACTTTAACAGCTTGCAATAAGGACAGCCGCTTGGCCACTGGCTTGCTGATATGCGTGCTACTTCCCAGGTCATAGCTCTATTGCTTAACTTTTCCATGCTCGCTCGCCCTGGATACCAACTTGATAAATTAATTTGAAGTATTTGGGCAAGTGATCGCCTAGATCACTACAGTACGATAAAGTGACATCTAGAGACATCATGGTTGAATTATTATTATTATTTTTTTTTAAATGTGTTCAATTAATATCTTCATTACCTATCAAGCTAGCATCTTTCAAGATGGCATACAGAGTGGCAAAGTCACACCACTGCAGAAGAGCTTATGCTTGCGGCTGCTTTTGTCATGGTTAATATTATGATGGGAGAATTGGCAAGAAAACTAATTTCTATGGTACCTACGTCTAAAATCACTATTATTCGAAGAATCCACCTTGTGGATGGAGATTCAATAATGAATTAATACAGATAATGAAAGGCAAAGTGCTTTTTTGGATAATAATATCGTTGAAGACTTGATGTTCTGCAAAAGTATTACTAAAAGTGCAAAGGCTCAAGACTTGTTTGAAATACTTGACAGGTTTGTAACAGAAAGTGATTTGTATTGGGAAAAATTAATCCGTGTATTGACGGACGGTACTCAATCAATATCTGAATGCTATGGTTGATTATAGCACTTATTTGTAGCAAAACATCACATGTCATTAGAACGAAGTTTTTCTCGGTGTTGAAAATTGATGTAGTCTTCTCGGGAGACTAGCCGAGTAATCAAGGTTTTTCCACATCCAGTTCACGATGGAGGTGGAAGAGAATGACCAGCTTCCTTTCTTAGACATTCTTATAGAAAGGAAACCAGATGGGACACTCAGAAACTCTGTGTACAGAAAGCCTACCCAGACAGATCTGTGCTTGAACGCACCACCCGGCACAGCGCAGTATGGTGCTCACCACGCTGGTACATAGGACACGAGCGATATGTGATGCTGACAGCCTACCGTGCGAAGTTAACCATTCAGACGCAACAGGTACTCAGAGCAACAGATAAGCTTGGTATTCCAAGAACCAAGACATGAATGTGAATGCGGAAAGAGATACATGGGCCAGACAATAGGGCGCATTAACCAGCAATGTCTGGAACACATGCGACATGTGCATCTGGGGCAAAGCGAAAAATCTGCGGTAGCAAAACACAGCCTGGAACAGGTCCATGACTTCAATTTTGAAAATACCAGGATATTGGCGCGTACCAAAAACTTCTGGGGCAGTATTCTTACAGAAGCAGTTAAAATTTGCACCACACCCAATCTCGTCAACTGGGACTGTGGATACCAAGTGAGCAAAGCTTGGATGCCAGTCATTAATGCAGTATGTCATCAGCGTGCCGAAGTGCACAGCATGACAGCCACAGACCAACTAAACCCACGCCAGCCTCCCACCGGCACTACCCCCACCCCACCGCCTACACGCTGACCGAGTCAGCCAACCAGCTGTGTGGACATAAACCACACATGCATTCAGAGGCTATAAGAACGCAGCCTCAGATCGGACCCGGCACTTCACCAGAAGATGGCGACAGAGTTTCAGATCACCGAAATGTAATGTGGAAACATCTTGATTACTCGGCTAGTCTCGCGAGAAGACTACATCAATCAAATGCCATGTGGACTCGCTGCATCATCCATAGAGAAGCACTCGCATCAAACTCGATGAGTTCTCAATTCAACTTGGTATTACAATATATCACAAACCTAGTAAACTACATGAAAATCAGGCCACTGAAATCCAGATATTCCAAAAATAAGGTTTGACTTGGAAGCGAAGCACATTGCCTTCATATACTAAAGGAGATCACAATGACTTTCAAGAAGAAACCTCTTATCCCCTGCATTTGAGTTATGTAAAGAAATTCACATTTTCTGCAAGAGGAAATCACACAAATTCAAGGTATTTTGCTGAACCAGACTTTTTCCTAAAACAAATTTGTGCAATATATTGGACAAACTAAACAATTTGAATTTGTCTACGCATATCAACAACATGCACATCTTGAAACGTTTGGTGAAGATTTCAGCATTTATGAAATGCTGCAGTTGTGGTCTGTAATGCGATTGTTGTTTCCCAAGACTTGCTGTCGCTTTTCACAAAACATATTTCAAAGCTACTTGAATGGTTTGTAAAATACTTGGCAGACGATAATGTCAAAAATTGATTGGATCCAAGATTCTTCCACATTCAAGCTCCACCAGTATTTACTTCGCAAGAAGAAGAAAATCTCATTGAACTCTCTTCTGACAACAGTCTTAAATCAAAATTTCCTTGTTCCGATTTGGTAGAGTTTTGAATAGTGGTCAAAAATGAGTATCCAACAAGCTCTAAAGTTCAAAAGCTTTAAGAACTCCCATTCTTTTGCAATGTCCCATTTATGGAAGCCATATATTCAACTGTACCTGTAGTCAAAGCAAATATTGCTAAAAAAAAATCAACATGTAGCAAGAAATGAGCAGCAGTATTGAATCTTATCACTCAATTTTTGAAAAAAAAAAAAAAAAAAAAAAAAAAAAAAAAAAAATGTGTGGAGAGCAGCAATCTCTTATGTCACTTTGGCTAAATTATCATTCAATGTTTTAACCTTTTGTATCTCCATATTTTTCTATCGACTATACCATAAATTTTTTTCAAAAAAGCTTTTTTTATATGTATATAAGCCGTAATTGTATCATTTCACACATATTTTAACAAGGGCACCATGACAAAATACTAACCCTGTAAGTGCGCCTTGAACTGAAAGAGTTTGGGAACTCCTGGTTTTTGCATTGTTGATGCTCAAGAAAGGTTTTCTGAAACATTCTACAATGCCTGTTACTAAACATCCAGGCTCAGAACAGTACTAAGATAAATGCAACATTATTTTTTTATTGTAATGCACTTTAATTTTCACTAAAGAATCTGATATGAAGTTTCTGCAAGTGTTTCTACAAAACAAAAGTAAATTTAAAAGTTTATCAATGCTGTGATTATATGAGAAGATACATGTCAGAAGTAAAAGGAATTCAATTACATGCTTTATTGAATGCGCAAATCACTGGGTGACAGAGCAAAAAACAACCTGTATATATTCGTAAACCAGAACAAAGCACTATGTTCCAAGTTATTTTACATAATGCTAAAAGTGCATAATCATGTAAAATTACAGCATAAGGAAGTGCATTGTTTCCATACCAGTCTTAAGCCTTAATCTTTTGTTTCACAGTTTCTTAGTGGCGAAAATATCAACTCTTTAAACATGAAAATACAATTTATTATTATTATCATTCCTTCCTATCCAGTGTTAGGCCTGGTGGCCTGTTACAGTCTCACCCATTTTCTTGGTGATATTCCTACATCTCTCCTGCCTCTGGGATGGTATTTGAGAATACAATTTATTATTAATTATGGTAATTAATGGTTAATGCTTATAAAGACATTAAATAGAGCTGATGTACAGGGCGTTCGCCGGAAAACGCTACCCTCCCAGTCTGTTGCCGTCGGCAACTTGCTCGGTCAGTGGAGCCAGCAGCTTCCGCCACACGGCACCGTGAATCACTGCACTGTTTAACACCTCCGCTGCCCCAACAGTGTTGTGAATAAACGTTTCTTTGTGGTTTGGCTGGTTTGGGGCTTCATACTCTTACTAATCTGTACCGTGTTTGAGTGTGAGTAAAATTATGGTACGTTACAGTTTGCAACAAAGAATATTTCTCTACGATACATATGTGAAGAAGAAGTCGTTTAAAAAGTGTCGCAGTAAATTTCGTTGCGAATTTCCTGGCGCTTTACTGCCAGCTAAATCAACAATTCTGCGTCTGGTTAAAAAAGTAAGAGAAACGGGTTCATTTTTTAACAAAAAGAGACTGTCGGTCAACCGTATTCTCACAGAGGAGAAAATTGACGATATCGCTTTTCTACTAGAACAGTCACCCAAAAAATCATTAAGTCAGTTAGGGCAGCGTGTGTCTCGAAATATGTTCAGAAGATGTGAAATGTGCATTACACAAGAGGGTCAACACTTCCAGCATCTTTTATAAGGTAAGCTAATGAATTACGTCACATTTAAATGAATCGCTAATTGCAGAAAGGGAACATGTCCATTTCGTAAAAAAAACTTTTTTTCCGGAAAAGGCATCTTTCAACTTAGTTAGCCCTTTCGTTCTCTGCAGAAAGTCACTTAAAAAAACATTTAAATAATATGCTTCTCATCCCAAACAAACACAAAATGTAATACTGAGTAGTCTACCATACGAACGTAATACAGTTTTTTGTCATGTCCCTAAAACTTATCAAACTGGACATCTTCCCTTTCTGCATTTAGCGATTCAAATGCTTAGCACATACAAGTTTATGAAGTTTATGAAGCGTAATTATTATGAAATAGTCCGCGGCCGACGGTCGAACAATGCCCGAAGCTGACCGCTCGCTCGCCGGGAGCAGTTTCTTCCTTGTAGCGCTAACAGTGGGTTGCGTTTCCCGGCGAACGCCCTGTATATATTGATTTGTTATATATGCTGAGTGCACTCTGTGAACAAGAATTTTAATTCAGTGCCATGTATCAACCATGTTGTCTGTTGAAAAGGATGAAATAAGAGCAGCAGTTCCACTGTTAATTGTGTAAAGATCCAACACAGCAGTTACTATGGAAAATGAAATATAGTTGCAACTTTGTTTCCATATGTGCTTAATCATTTACAAAATAATGCTGAACTTTTTATTTTTATTTTAACTGACCAATAGAGAAAGTTATACAGCTGAAAGTGAACCGTACCATCTTCTGTTGTAAAGTTCATATAAAATATGAGATATCCTTCAATTTATCTAATACTTGAGCACTTGATTATTTACTAAGAAAAAAATCACAATCAGATGATAATTACAAGTGTATAACAAACAAAATACATCACTTTTATCAATTCCACAGAATTAACCAACCTCATCAGTCTAAAACATAAGGTTTTCAACACGAGAGGCCAATTTTTCACTAGTTCCTTATACAGCACAGCTTTTTATGGAGCAAATAACATCACATAGTAAAGTATACACTTGACAAATATATATACATGAGAATATTTAACATTAATTTTTCTTTGATTTAATCATGTCTACTATATTACCCTATATTCACACAATCAATGAGCTTCAATAAATAATATTACCTTTTCATACGATTATCAAAAGTAAATTTAGCTAAAAATGGTTTTTTAGGCAATGTCAATAAATCTATGAAAAATTCTTTTAAGGTTTTGTGTACTTAAACAGATAAATCTTATGGTAATTTAAGTAAAACATTAATTTATAAGTCATTTTAAGTGGAAAATGGATTAAGATTCTTATCATAATCATCACTGTCCTCCTCATCAATAAATGGGTTTTTTGCATCATCAGCAGCAAATGGATTTTTACTTTTATCGTAGTCATCACCATCATCATCTTCTTCAAAAGGGTTTTTGGTATGCCGAGTGGTAGATTCCTCAAATGGATTGTTTGAGGTTTGCCTCTGAGATATCTCTTTTGAATGTGGTGCAGATTTCATACTAGGAGAATGCCGTGGTGTAGATCCCTGGCTGTGGACAACAGTAGCAAGAGAGCTAGGGGAGGGTGAATGTCTAATAGGGAATGCGTGGTCTGGGATTCGAGTGAGATTTGCTTCCAGTGAGGAACTGTACTGATTTTCAGAAAATCTACTCTCCTCCAGTCGCATTCGACCTTCTGGCATCACAGCAGGTTGTCCATTACGTGGATTAATTCCATCTGAAAGAAATTATACACTTGTTTTATGGTCTTTTCACACATCAGTATTCAAACATCATATTTCAGAAATTTGAACTAACAGCAATGCATAAAAAAAATTAGCCAATAGTTACTTCCAGTCTGTATGTCCAGGAATTCATATTTTTGAACTGCAGGAATGATGTCAAATTATAATTTTTAATAATGTAACAAGATTACTGAAACTTTTTTCCCACTTTTAAGTGAGCAACAATGTACATTGTATAACACCAAATACCTGCTTTATTTAGTTACCACATTTAGGAGGTACTAGAAGTTAAATTTAATGAATATAATTAAAAATTAACATTACTGAACATTGCTTTTTTTTGAATAGATTGAATTTGTTGGGAAAAACCATGTCTGGAAATGCAACACCTGTCACAGGGCCATAGTGAATGGTTTGATTTGCAGAAGTGGTTTGTAAGTGGTTTCACTTGGATGAATGGAGTGGAGACTAAAAATGGGAGGTCCACTTTGTTTTAGGGATAGGAAATTTCAAACCATCAAGAAGAAAAAAATCAAGATAATAGGAGGAATGATCAAGAGCCTTCAGGTGTAGCCTGTAGTGGCAGAAAGGAAAGATGAGGAGGTTTAGCAGGAAGACTGAAAAGATGGTTGCAAATTCACAACAGATTGCAGGGGAAATAGGATAAATGGGATGAAGGCACCAGATACTTCAGAAATTATTTGTGAAAATTGCAATACCAAGATGGAGACATGTGATTTAAATTAAATTAGGTCAGATCAGATCAGCTCACTAACCAGGATTTTTCCAGGAGCACTCACACTGCCAGTAAGGCCAGGTCAGGTCAAATCATATTTTTCACGCAATATTGTTTGAAATTTACAGCTTTAATGTTCAGTTTAACAAAATAGTTGATTCTTAGCAAACAATAGAGAATAATGAATCGAATTTCTGACATATAATAATACAAAATAATAAACTTTTTGCAATAATTCAACTTCTTGTGCAATATTTTACAATTTTATAATTTTAATTTGCTTCCATTAAAGGTTTCTCTTTTTATCTCTGTCAGTGGTGTAGTTTTGTGTGATGAATCAAAATATTTTTATCAGTAAAATCATATGACACAAACTCCGAACAAGCAGTGAGGTGATTATCAACCATATAGATCTGATCTGACTGTTGTATGTTCACACTAGTGGTCAGCGCAGCTCAGGACAGGAACACTCAGGTAATGACCATTGTTGATCGGTGGCAGTGCAATTTTCCGTTTGTACCTGCCTTGTCCTGACCTGACTGGACCGAGCAGTGAGAATGCTCCCATTGGTTTACATGTATAGCAATTTTAATATTTGCCCTTAGCTGACTTGTCACACATGATCTCTAGCATAAACAAACCTTTATTCAATAGACTAGCTGTTACCCGCGACTTCGTACGCGTGGACTTGGAGTTTCATTGCCAGAATTGAATATAAAAAACTGTTAGTAATGTAAGATTTGTCCCAAACAACACAGAGTCGACATAATATGATGGAAAACCATCATTATATCATCCTATCGTCTAATCTGTCTCATGAAGAGAATCAATTAACAACATATTTAAAAACAGAAAAGTAAGCGAAGGTGCGGGGATGTGTGTGTGTGTGTGTGTGTGTGTGTGTGTGTGTGTGAGGGGGGGGGGGTTAACTGATGGCAGCTTTATTTCAGCTTGGTTTTTTCTTCTTTCTTCAACATGAGCATCTGAATCTTATAATCTAATAGCAGCACATTGTCTTCTAGACCTGCACCTTAGGCCAGGTTTACGTCCAGTAAGGCATGTCAAAAAGGAAGACAAATTGGTGCCAGAAACTTTTATACAGACACAAATGAATAGTACAGTGCAGAGCAAATTGACTTCTATACTAAATAATAAGTTTTGTTTCTTATCGAAATTTATTAACAAATCAAACACTAACAGACTGCACGACTGAGCAACCAACGTAACATTACAGACTAATACACGAATCTGTCTGTCTTTCATCATTCGATAAGTTCTTAAAATTTCGTGACTAAAACTGTTATTCATACCGAAAAAATGTCCTGTGTCCTTCCTACACTATTTCATTGTTAAATTCCATCAATATTGATATAGCCATTTAGTCGTTAAAACGAAACAAAAAGACAGAGACTTACTTCCACATTTATAATATAATAGCTGGTACCCACGACTTCGTTCGTGATTGTAAAGAATTCATATTGACAGCTGTAGACATCTAACCACCATAGTGCACGATGGGAGACTCGATACTATTACCACACACAAATACCAGTCTTCTGCGCAATGTAGTTCCGGCATCAAAGTAAAATTTACGGATACACACAAGCCTTTGGATGAAATACGAAAATATTCATGATCGACCAATTTCAAACACCATATCTATCATACTCCCACAGTTACCGAATTTCGGTCAACGTTGTGATCGATGGGAGACTCTGTGTTACTACCACACACAAACGCCAGTGATCTGCGATTGATAGTTTTCACTTAAAAGTGATACACCGTGACACATGCGTCTTTGGCACAAATATGAAATTGCTGCAGGTCGACCATTTTCATCCCCCATATCTTCCACACCCCCATAGCTACAGACATCTAACAACCATAGTGCACGACAACAGACACGATTCTAGTACCACACATAAACACCAATGCTCTATGCTATGTAGTCGTGGCAGAAAAGTGAAATCTGCGGAGACACATGCCTTTCGTCGAAATACGAAAATATCCTTGGTCGGCCACTTACAACCACCATAACTATCACAGTTTCTGAAATTCGGCCGCTGTTGTGATCGAAAGGTGACTCTGTGCTGCTACTACTACACACAAACGCCAGTTATCTGTGATCTGTAGTTTTCGCTGAAAAGTGATACACCATGACACTTTTGTCTTTGGCAGAAGTATGAAACTGCCACAGGTCGACCACTTTCAACCCCCATATGTCCCACACCCCCATAGCTACCGACATCTAACAACCATAGCGCACTACATGAGATACGATTCTACTACCAAACACAAACACCAATGCTCTATGCTATGTAGTTGTGGCAGAAAAGTGATATATGCGGAGACAGTCGAAATACGAAACTATCCTTGGTCGGCCACTTACAACCATCATATCTACCACAGTATCACAGTTTCTGAAATTCGGCCGCTGTTGTGATCGAAAGGTGACTCTGTGCTACTACTACACACAAACGCCAGTTATCTGTGATCTATAGTTTTCGCTGAAAAGTGATACACCATGACACTTTTGTCTTTGGCAGAAGTATGAAATTGCCACAGGTCGACCACTTTCAACCCCCATTTCTCCCACACCCCCATAGCTACCGACATCTAACAACCATAGTGCACTACATGAGATACGATTCTACTACCAAACACAAACACCAATGCTCTATGCTATGTAGTTGTGGCAGGAAAGAGAAGTATACGGAGATACGAATTTTTGGTCGAAATATGAAAACGCCCTGCACTGACCAACTTTAATCATCTTATCTCCCACATCCCCACAGCTATCGGCATTCGGCCAACATTGTGCATGACAGGAAACTCCATGCTACTTCCACCCACAAACATCAGTGATCTGTGCTAGGTAGTGGTGGCTGAAAAGTGAAACATAGGAAAAAACACGTCTATTTTTATATATATATATATAAGATTAGGGATATGACATAACACAAATGATTATAGTTACAAAATTGTGCCTGTACTCTGAATGAGAATTCAGTAGTGTGAGCTGCAAAGTAATGCATCTAGATCGTCTGGACATAATGTTTTGAAATCAAAGAGGTCCTGATATATTGCTGTGGAACACACTGCCATACAGTTTTAGGCACATCCACAAAGCGTCAACAGTGGTTGCAGGAATACCAGAATGAACAAGTTGCCACTCAACAGTGTACCAGAAATATTTAATAGGCAAAATGTCAGGCATATGTTCAGATCAGGGAAGGAGTGATACCAGTGACTCATCAAAGAAAGATCTTCACCTTCCTTGCCACTTGTGGTTGGGTACTGTCCTGCTGACATATATAATGATATGCTGTGCAGCCTGCAGGAAAGGCTCTGAAACCTACCTCATGTAGTGGTTGCTGTTCATATTTCCCTCAATAATTATCAGACAAAATCGCATGTTATTGCCAATGGCACCGCAAACCATTACACTTGGTGCTTGTCTGCTATGCCACTCAACAATGCAATCTGGCTGACTGCATTCAACATCGTAGCATCTGACACATACACCACAATCAAGTAGGAGTCATCCAAAAACACTACATTTTGCTACACGACAGCGAAACAGTTCACTGATGTGGGAAACAGATGGAGTTCATGCACAGTGAGGCTCACAGCACAGATTTTTAATATAAAATGTAGGAAGTAACAGAGAGACACCATGAGATGCAGGAGTTATTAACTCCAATCAATGTTCGCAGTGACTTAGTAAGAGATTGAGTGATAGAAACAGTTGAATAGTAGGCAGATAGGAACAAACCTAACATTCAGTTAAATAGAAACCATGCAGTGTTGGCTGGACATGTCTTCTTTCCTCCATGGTGAATTGTAAATTTATAAAGATAGAAGACTTTGGTGGATTAGGTTTTCTGAACTGAGAATAAAATGAAATAAATGTAATTACTTTGTTCATTTAAAAGATTCAAAGATAAATAGTCACATAGTAGTTCTAGAACACAATGTTGTATGTTATTTTGAAATATTATTTAGATTAAGTCTGAATACTTGCTACTTACCAGAGGACTGAAGAAGTGTGATAGGAGTACCAGTCAGTAAAAAAGGGACAACAAACATGATTGCAAATTACAGGTAAATTATTTTGACACTAGTGTAAGCCCATGACCGTTTTTTGTGTATCATCATGGATCTAGAATAGGAACAGTTTTTAGGGTGAAAGATTGTGACAGGTTGAGCTGATCTGACCAAATATGAACTTGGCCTGTGTTTCACCCTTAGGGTGAATAAAATCTCTTGATCTTGAAGAACTCAGAAGTATTAATAGATGTAGGTATTAAACACGGACAGGGTTGATCGTGCTATCGTATAATAGTTTCAAAGGTTGTAGCCTCAAACAGGCTGAAATAAAAGGGTGATTTGTATTTGGCCCTTAAAGTTCACTCTTTTGAAGAATTAATGTTTGCTTTGAAAGCATCATGTTGATTTTTATTGAGGCTGGGCATTCATAATGTAGTCTTTGGGCATAGTAATGTCCACAGAACTTAATGCAGATTTCATATTTTTAAACAGTTGAGCAACTCCGAAGAAATTAATTGCCAGAATACTCGATTCGGTAACTTATTTGGTCTGATGTCCTCTTTAAACAAACTAATTACTGAGGTACAGTGAACATGAACAAAGACCATTAACAAAAGTGGTAAGTAAAATACATAAAATGTAAATAAATCGTAATGTATAAACTTTGGTCAAGCAACAACATTAGCATAAGTTGTAATTAAATTGAAATTTAGCCAAGGCTGGAATGACAATTGCCATATGTGATTACAGCAGAGACCATGAGTAATTTAAGTTTTTAATGTTGATTTCATTAGCAACATGTTACTGAAAAGCAGTTCCATGGTTTTTTTTTTAGCCATAAACTTTATCAATAATTTTTTTTAACTATGAAATTCTACATAATGAATATATTATGGCAATTAATTTGGTAGCAGTTGCTTAGCTATTAAATTGTGGACATAACCTCGTATTTCTTCTAATGATATCTCTAGTGATTGTTAATTTGCGAGCAAAGGCTGACAAGTGACACCTCGAGGCGTAAGATGGCGGCCGGTATCGAAGTTCTTGTTAATTGCTCTCCGAAAATAAACTTTCTATCATCTATGAAGTGTGTACTATGCAAAGAATTGGTGACAACTGGTATTAGACTATGTTCTGTTATTCAAAAATGGGTTCACAGTGGTTGCATAAATAATTTGGAAACAGTGAGTGCGGGATGTGAGTGCGATCGCAAATGTTGCTATGGAAGAATGGAAGCCATAGAAATTTTTTTTCTGGGAAAAGAAGAGTCAGTTATTGAAGCAATTAAGAAGGACATTTATGCAGCTAGCATGCTTATCCATCAAATGGAGAATCTAAAAAAGACAATCGAAAATGCGAGTTCAGCTGAAGAAAATAATTTTATTAGGCCTAAAAAGTTTACGCGTGTCAAGAATCTTCAGAAGTGCTTTAAAGTAGAGACAAGAAACAGATTTAATTTGCTTTCATCCGCAACTTTTGAGAATGCAGATGACACTGAAGTTGTTATAGAAAAACCTTGCGAGGAAAAGAAACCACCCAAGATTCAAAAATGCTTCGATGATCATTGCGGGAAGAAATCTGGTATTTGTTTACTTACTTCAAGCCATGGGAAAGGCCTAACTGGAATCATCGCTGAAAAGGATCACAATTTCAATGTTAGTGGCATAGTTAAACCTGGTGCTCCGTTGAGTGAAATAGTGAAAGATTTTGATAAAATGTGGGACTTTAACACTGGAGACAGCTGCGTGATTATGACGTCTACAAAAATGAAGCGAAAGCAGCAACAAGAACCTTAGCAGAAACGTTAAGAAAAATGAACAATATAAATGTGTATGTAGTCAGCATTCCCCACAGACATGACCCGATACCAGCCTCATGTGTAAACAAAGAAATTGAGGCTACAAATTGGAAATCTGCAAAGCATTTACAAATGTCAAATATTTGAAAGTGGACTGTCCCAGAGACGAATTTACAAGACATGGCATGCACCGAAACTACAAAGGGAAAGTAGCATTAGCTAAACAGATTTTGCATTATATTACAACAAAAAACGAAAATGCAAGTCACACACAATTTGAGTGAAAGATCTACCAATAGTATCTCAAATACCAATTGTGTATGGAGAACACAAGAATTTTGTCCTGGACCCTACAGAGTTATCTGTTACAACAACAGTGGTTGAAGCAACATCCAATCAGGTATGCACTACTCAAAATACTAACCCTAAAGAACTGTCTACCAAAAATCCTCTAAGTGCTACTGAAAGTGAAATGGATGTTTTTAGAAGAAAACTACCAGCCCGAAAGAGACATCCACCACCAAGAGGTGAGGATTTTTGGTGGCCACAGTCCAAAACAATACACCCATAGAACCGACCTGCAATATTCAACATAGTAACAGGAGCACATATAAAATAGGGTCAAATGAACTAGTTACAGTTCTGTATCAAAATGTGCAAGGTCTAAGTAATAAACTAAGTGAATATTAAGTGTTGTTAAATAACAGTTTGAATGATGTATCAGTTTTGTGTCTAAGTGAGCACTGGTTGCAAGAATTTTAAACAACCTCAGCTCACATTCCAAATTTTGAATTGGTAAGTAGTTTCTGCAGAGAAACCTACAAGTGTGGTGGGACATGTATATATGTTAAAACTAATTTGAAGTCAAAGGAAATAAGACTGAAAAGTGCTAAATGTCTTGAAAAAGATTTTGAATACTCTGCATGTGTACTTATAGAATGTAAAATTACTATTGTGTGTATATATCGATCACCATCTGGCAACTTTACAGTGTTCTTAGAAAACATGGAAGATCTTCTAAGTGAACTAAAAAATCAAACAAACCATATAGTATTAGTTGGGGACTTTAATGTTGATTTTAATGGTAATTGTGTTAGAAAGCAACTGCTAATAAATTTGCTTATGTCTTATAATATGTATACAACTGTGTATGATGCCACTAGGTATGGCAACGGGAGTGAGTCTGCAATTGACCAAATATTTATCAACAAGGAAATATGTAACTATAACATCACAACAATAGATATGGGTTTCTCTGATCATCTGGCTATTAAATAATCTGTAAAGAACATATTCTCCAAATCTTGCAGGACTGGTGAAAAGTATGTGCAGAGGAGGTCCTTTAATGATGATAATATCGTGACTTTCAACTACATGCTTCAAAATATGAAGTGGGGGGAAGGAATGCATAATAGTATAGATGATAAGTTTAATTGTTTTATGTCTAATTATAAGTATTGTTTTGAAGTTGCATTCCCATTAAAAAGAGTTAGAATTACAAGCAATCCAATCACGTGGATAACCCAGGGCATTAAAAATTCTGCAGAAAATCTTAGAATTTTAAACAAATTAGCCAAACAAAATAAAAATTTAAAGTCACATGTAAAATGCTATAGAAAATTTTTCAAAAAAGTAATATTAGCAGCAAAAAAGCAGACAAATGATACAAATATTTCCAAGAGCTCAAATAAAATTAAATCCTTTTGGAAAATTATAAATAAAAGCACAGGCAATTTTAAAGCAAAAACTAATTCATATGTTATAAAAAGTGAAGGAAAAATTATTCAGGACCCAAAAAAGATTGCAGATATTTTCAGTAAACACTACACAAACATAGCAAAAAGTTTCACCAATGAGATGTGCAGCAGAAATGGTAATATAAATGTCCCCATGAATGAAAAAACTATGTTTCTATATCCAGTTACTATAACAGAAGTAGGAAATGCTATTTCTAAATTAAAAAATAAAATGTCCTGCAGTATTGATGGGATCCCAGATAAAATCATTAAACACAGCTCAGGATCCATTGTTTCCCACCTTACAGATATTATTAATGATTCCTTTAGTGCAGGAATATTCCCAACAGAACTAAAGTATTCAACAGTAACACCACTTTACAAATAGGATGACAAATATAACATAAAGAACTACAGACCTGTGTCTATACTGCCTGGCTTTTCAAAAATAATTGAAAGAGTAATGTATGAAAGGCTCACTGATTTTCTCACTAGAAACAAAATACTAAGCAATTCACAACATGGGTTTAGGAAAAATAGGTCCACAGAAACAGCCATTTACAATTTTCTGAATACTGTTCTCAATGCAGTGGATAAGGGTGAAATAAACAGTGGGTTACTCTTAGACCTGTCCAAGGCCTTTGATCTTATTAGACATGACCTCTTATTAATAAAATTGTACAGATATGGTATTCGTGGCAAAGCATATGATTGGTTTAAATCATATCTCTCCAACAGGTACCAGAGAGTAAAAGTATGTCATGATGGTAAAGAATATTTTTCAGAGTATCAGAAAGTTGACCACGGAGTACCACAAGGCTCAGTCTTAGGACCCTTACTATTTCTTATATATATAAATGATTTACCAAATCATTTATTAACAGCTGATGAGGTATTGTTTGCAGACGACACTAATATTTTTATAAAAGGGCAGGATGAAGTTGACCTACAGCAGAAAATTACTGCAACAACAAAAGAAGTGGAAAAGTGGTTCCATGATAATTGCTTGATTGTAAATCATGAAAAGACAGTATGGATTAGTTTCACTCATATAATAAACAAAAATAACAGTAATAATTTTGTGAAGATAGGAGATACCTATATAAAACAAGTACATGACACAAAATTTTTAGGAATATGGTTGAATGAACATTTAAAGTGGGATAAACATGTTGAATCACTGAATAAGAAGTTAAGCAAATGTTGTTATATTTTAAGAATGCTTAAAGATTGCTGCTCTTTGAAAACAATGTTGTGTGCCTACTATTCATATATGCATAGCTTATTAAGATATGGTATAATTTTTTGGGGAAATTCAACACATGCAAAACAGGCATTCATACTTCAAAAGAGAGCTATAAGAATCATGAGAGGTATGAAACGTAGAGAATCCTGCAGGGATATTTTTAAAGAACTAAAAATACTGACTCTACCATGTATATACTTATTTGAGTGTATCTGCTTCCTGAAATCACATCAGGAATATGCAGCGCTAAATAAGGAAATACATAAACACGAAACAAGGAATAGGAATAATTTTCATTTAGAGTGGCACAAGAAAGCTCTATACCAAAATAGTGTACTCTACCAGCCTAAAATTCTGTACAACTCTCTTCCTGAAAACATAAAACAAATATCAAATTTACATAATTTTAAATATAAGCTAAAATTTTTTTTATAGCTTCTATAGTGTCAATGAATATATGAACCATCGAGAAATGAACAAACATGATTAAATTATTTTGTATTGTAACTTGTAAAATTTGAAATATTAATTTAACTTCAGTTGAACATATGTATTTCATATGCTGCTTGTATTGACTGTGCAATTTTAAGTATGATAATTATAATAATGATATGTAATCCTGTATTGTGTGAAAAAATTATATTGTAATGCTTATTGTAATTACTGATGACTTGTCCTATGTCATAAATTATGACTTCATGGATCAAATAAAAAATTCAAATTCAGTGAATGAGGGAGTGAGCTTAGGAAATTATATAGTAGATCAGTGGTAAATAAATTGATGGTGTGATTAGTATGCAATCACACAAAAATGTACGAGGGAAGAAACTGCTTTGCAAATCAGAAACATGGCTTTAGGCAAAGATATTCCTGGAAATCTCAGTTAGTAGAATATATGCAAGATATTTCAGATAAAATGGATGAGGGAGGAGAAATTGGCAGTGTAACATTAAATTTTTCTAAGTAATTTGATTTAGTGAATTATAAAATGGTATTAAAAGTAAAAAATCTTTATTTAAAAAATAATTGACTGGGTAGAGGGGATTCTTAAAATGTAGAAAGCAAAGAGTTAGTGTAGGAAATGCGGTATCAAAAGAGGTGGAAATGGGAGTGCGACAGATCTGTGTATTGGGTCAAATTTTATTAATTATTCTAATCAATGATTGTGATAATGGTTTACAGTAAGTAATTAGATTGTTAGCAGATGACATAATGTTAAACATTAAAAAAAAAAAAAACTGGAGAAGACTGTAAACAACTACTAGGTTCCTAGAGAGGCTATCAAGCAGGCTAGGTCAACATGGTAAAAAGATAAATGTCTAGCAGAGTCAGCTTATTATATATGCAGATACAACACTAATTTGTTTTTAATGGTGGTAGGGGTGGGGAGGGAATTGATTGTTGAAGGCCTTCAGTCTAAATTTATTTGATGGTAATTTAACTGGGCATGGGCAGGATGCAAGATCCTTTATTTATTGGAGATGGTGATTAAGAGATGTAATAGAGATGTGAAGGAACTGGGTCCCAAACCTTGGTCAGACAATTGCTTGATTATGGTGGTCTAGTAATGGACTCACTTTTCAACTACAGGAGCTGGAAGGGGTGCAGATTTCTTTGTGGGAAATCACTACAGAACCCAATTACACTTACATGTGTCAGGATTAGAAATCGTTGGAAGGCAAGAATAGGGTGAAGAGAATGCCAAAAGTGTACATGGTGTATATTGTGATGAAACTTGATATGAATTAGGAATAGTACATGGAAGGGAAAAATTGACCATGACTACGAGCAGGAAGTTGAGTTCAGGCAAAATGAAGTTGAAAAGTTTTCTTTTGTAGGTAATGTATTCGGAGATTGGAATAAATTACTAACAAAAATGATGAATAATTTACCAAAAACCCTGGAAGAATTTAAAATTATGATTTGTGGGGTAGAAAAGTAGAGGGCTGCACAAGTTGTAATAACTCTGTACTGGTAATATATGCAATGCAATTCCGCAATATAATCATAGGTGGAAGATGCCATGGAATGGATTAAGATCCAAAGTTGCTAGCAACAAACAATTTGCTATGATGGTAGCAAATGTCAGGTTATCAGAAAAGACACATAAAGAAGACAGACTTTTGCTGAGCTATAATCACATAAAGACCTTTGATACTTAAACAGAAATCGTTTTGTTACTTGTTTCTCCAGCCTCCTATATGAATAAGAGCTGTCTCAAAATGTTGTGAATTGTATTTATGTTTTTCATGTCAATATATCCCTCCAGTCTCAAAGCTTAATAAATGATAGGTTTGTGTTGCCTTTAATTTTCTTTAACCTATAATTAATCATTTTGTAATTTTATGTCCTGTCAGTCTTCATTTCTAGTTTTCCTGTTGTTGTTTTTTTTAATCAATCTAGTATTAACTTCTTTAAAATAAAAATTGAACATTACATTAAAAAACAAAATATTTAAAAATGCTTCTAATCTCTTCTTTCAACTTATGTTGCAGCTTATCCAAACTTTTACTGAACACTGCTCTTCAAACAATAATTTAGAAAAGTGTATCTTATGTAGTTAGAATAATAATCTTATATATATATAAAAATAGATGTGTTTTTTCCTATATTTCACTTTTCAGCCACCACTACCTAGCACAGATCACTGATGTTTGTGGGTGGAAGTAGCATGGAGTTTCCTGTCATGCACAACGTTGGCCGAATGCCGATAGCTGTGGTGATGTGGGAGAAATAATGATTAAAGTTGGTCAGTGCAGGGCGTTTTTCATATTTCGACCAAAAATTCGTATCTCCGTATACTTCTCTTTCCTGCCACAACTACATAGCATAGACCTTTAGTCTTTGTGTGTGGTAGTAGAATCGTCTTTCCTGTCGTGCATTATGTTGTTGTTGTTGTTGTTAGGGCTTTAGGGCGCGTCAACATCTAGGTTATTAGCGCCCTAACTAAAACCTGGTTTAACAGCGTGATTTAATACCATTCTCGTAGCCGACTGTGACTTGGTCGGCCACGCAGAAGGCAAAGCAAACTAAAATATTAAAACAGCAACAGAAATACCGCCCGCATGGCTGACTGTAAAGGGGTCAGCCACACAGACGGGAAAAAATAAAAAGACTAAAATACTGGCAGAAATGCCAATTGCATGGCCGGCCACAAAGAGGTTGGACATACAGACAGCTAAAAGGGTACTTAAACGATCACTGCAAAATGGTCATAAAAAATTAAAGGCAAAAATAACTGGTTCACTGTAAAAAGGCCAACCAGGTTAAACGATAAAGGAAACTCGCTGGCTAGTTCCTTTAGTTGTTGTTGTTGTTGTTGTTTTTGTGGCTTTAGGGCGCGTCGACAGCGAGGTCATTAGCGCCCTAACAATGACCAGCTAATACTTTTGCTAAAAGAATATTAAATTACCATCTGTACAAGGGTCGGCCATACGGACAGCAAATAAAAAAAAAAAACATGGCTTTAAAAGGGCCACTAGGACCTGATAACCATAAAACACCTGGATGGTTGAGAAGTTGTCAAACTGGTTCACAAAATTATTAAGAACACTACATGTCTCGCTGGCTGTATAGAGGCCAGGGAGACAGAAAATATAAAGATATTAAAATTATAAAAAATAAAAACAATGCAAATGGATGTGTGGCTGTAAAGAGGCCACCCATACAGCATAAAACTAGGCCAATCTGCATAAAATTTTAGGCAATAGAGTGGCCAATACACAAAATTTCAAAACACTGGCCACATTGCTAATCTTGTTGTTAAAAATAAGAGACAGATCGTTGGCCAGGCCAACACCTGCCCCTAAAACTAAAAACGTTATTGTAATTGCTTTAGGGCATGTTGACGGCAGGGCCAATAGCGCCCTAAAAATTACCAGTTATTACTGTCGCTTAAGAAAGTACTAAAATACTGCCTGCATGGTCGACTGTAAAGGGGTCGGCCATACAGACAGCAAATAAAATAAGTCATAAAATCAGACGTGGCTTTAAAGCGACCACAATGACTTAAAACCGTACAACACCTGTAAGGCTGTAAAGGGGCCAAACAGGTTCAAAAGAGGATAAAAAACACTACATGTCTTGCTGGCTGTGTATTGGCCAGACAGACAAGAATAATAACAATACAAAAAATAAAAACCATGCATATGGATTGGGTGGCTGTAAAGAGGCCACCCATCAGTCTTAAAATTAGACCGATCTGCCTAAAATTGGTTTCACCCGTCTCGGTTCGGGTGGGTCGTTGGTCATTGCCCGCTGAGGAACGGGATCAGGCTCATCCACCAGCATTGCAGTTTCCTCTGGTTCTGAAGAGTCTGACGTCTCCGACTCAGCGTCCTCCTCGACTACCTCCTTGCCCTTCTTCTTCCTCGACCTCTTTCCCTTTTTCTCCCTTTTACCAGGTGTTCTGGGAGGGGACGAAGACGGTGATTTAACGAACTGAGTCGGGTCCGTCAGCCTAAACCTCGGACCCCGTGTCTTCAAGTCGCCTTCAGTAATGTTGGTAGCAGATGGTAGTGCTACTGCTTTCACGGCACGTGGTGGTATTGGAGGTGCTGGTAATTTCACTGCTACTGCTGGTGGGTCCTGTTTCACTGCTGCTGGTGTGATCGAGGTCGCAGAAGTGTTGCTACCGACGTCCGCGGTCTTAGGAGTTATGACCTTAGCGGGTTTTGCACCGCATTTACACTGACACGAGCACGTAGTGCTCGTGCCCATTGTCTGCAACGAACGTCTGGGTAGCAACACTCTGCTTCCTGACGGGAGCTGAAGCCATCTTAGCAAAACTAGTTGTAAATACTGGGGCGGCAAGTAACTTAGCCTTCTTCTTAGCTTCCCCGTAAGGAATCCGCTCTTTGGTCTTCAGCTCCTGTATCTTGCGTTCATCAAGATACACTTGACACTCCCTGCTCCAGGCGGGGTGCGAACCGGAGCAGTTGACACAAGCCTGTGGAAGCGTACAACTGACACCCGGCTCGTGTGCGCCCTTCCCGCAGTTTCCACAGGTGGGGTTTCCCTTACATGACGCCGTCGTATGTCCGAACCACTGACACTGGAAACAGCGCATCGGGTCCGGAACATACGGACGGACGTTAAGGTTTATATATCCGGCCTTGATAGTCTTGGGCAATACTGGAGTGTCAAATGTCAGGACGAAGGTGGCAGTCTTTTCAAGATTGCCATTTACCCTTCGTGTGATCTGACGTACCTCGATCACTTTTTGAGATTTCCATTCGGATAAGAAGCTCATCTGTCGCCAGGTCCATGATATCCCGGCAAGTGATAACGCCTTTGCTACTGTTTAAGGACTTATGGAGTTCGCATTTTACAGCGAACTCCCCGAGCTTCTTACAATTCAGCAGTTGAGTAGCTTGCTTACTGCTGACTGTTTCCAGCAGCAGTGTCCCGTTCCTCAATTTTTTAACAGTGTTAAGGGTACCAAAAAGACCCTCTAGACCCTTTGAGATGTAGAAGGGTGACACTTTTTCAAAGGTTCCTTCAACTTTTTCCATAATTACAAAAGCGTTCTGTACTGAACAAACTTTTCTGTTACTGTCACTGTCAGATGCGGGGGGGCTATCAACCCTCACCCGTTTCTTTGAACTGGGTGTATTTATATTAGCCTGCGGCACACCCGTACCGCAGGTTGGTTTGGAATTCTTGTGAGTCTTAATTTTGGTCCCACGAGTATTACCAATTTAAAACGAAATGCTAATACAACAGGGGTGCGCAGGTGCCCCTGAGGTTGCACGCTAGCGAGTGATTTCCCTCATCACTCATTCGCCTCCTCGGCACGTGTCTGACCTTGAGGTTGAGGTTTTTTTTTATAGAGGTTTGTTCCGTCCTCGCATTCCGGGCAATGAAGCCAAGATTCCCGTTCTCCTAGGCACACAACGTTCCACCCGCCACGCCCTACGGTAGTCGTTGAAGCATGGTAGGAGCTTACGGTGTGGGAAACTTGCGGCGCTCACAAGTTTCCAGCTCGGGCACCGCGGGTTCGCCAAACCCGTACCTGGCACTTGCGTACCAGGCCCCTGCGGGGTCGTGCATTATGGTTGTTAGATGTCGGTAGCTATGGGGGTGTGGGAGATATGGGGGTTCAAAGTGGTCGACCTGTGGCAATTTCATACTTCTGCCAAAGACAAAAGTGTCATGGTGTATCACTTTTCAGCGAAAACTATAGTTCACAGATGACTGGCGTTTGTGTGTAGTAGTAGCACAGAGTCACCTTTCGATCACAACAGCGGCCGAATTTCAGAAACTGTGGTAGATATGATGGTTGTAAGTGGCCGACCAAGGATATTTTCGTATTTCGACTGTCTCCGCATATGTCACTTTTCTGCCACAACTACATAGCATAGAGCATTGGTGTTTGTGTTTGGTAGTAGAATCGTATCTCATGTAGTGCACTATGGTTGTTAGATGTCGGTAGCTATAGGGGTGTGGGAGAAATGGGGGTTGAAAGTGGTCGACCTGTGGCAATTTCATACTTCTGTCAAAGACATAAGTGTCATGGTGTATCACTTTTCAGCGAAAACTATAGAACACAGAAAACTGGCGTTTGTGTGTAGTAGTAGCACAGAGTCACCTTTCGATCACAACAACGGCCGAATTTCAGAAACTGTGGTACTGTGGTAGATATGGTGGTTGTAAGTGGCCGACCAAGGATATTTTCGTATTTCGACTGTCTCCGCATATGTCACTTTTCTGCCACAACTACATAGCATAGAGCATTGGTGTTTGTGTTTGGTAGTAGAATCGCATCTCATGTAGTGCACTATGGTTGTTAGATGTCGGTAGCTAGGGGGGTGTGGGAGAAATGGGGGTTGAAAGTGGTCATCCTGTGGCAAATTCATACTTCTGCCAAAGACAAAAGTATCGTGGTGTAACACTTTTCAGCGAAAACTATAGATCACAGATCTCTGGCGTTTGTGTGTAGTAGTAGCACAGAGTCACCTTTCGATCACAAAAGCGGCCGAATTTCAGAAACTGTGGTACTGTGGTAGATATGGTGGTTGTAAGTGGCCGACCAAGGATATTTTCGTATTTCGACTGTCTCCGCATATGTCACTTTTCTGCCACAACTACATAGCATAGAGCATTGGTGTTTGTGTTTGGTAGTAGAATCGTATCTCATGTAGTGCACTATGGTTGTTAGATGTCGGTAGCTAGGGGGGTGTGGGAGAAATGGGGGTTGAAAGTGGTCATCCTGTGGCAAATTCATACTTCTGCCAAAGACAAAAGTGTCATGGTGTATCACTTTTCAGCGAAAACTATAGATCACAGATCTCTGGCGTTTGTGTGTAGTAGTAGCACAGAGTCACCTTTCGATCACAAAAGCGGCCGAATTTCAGAAACTGTGGTACTGTGGTAGATATGGTGGTTGTAAGTGGCCGACCAAGGATATTTTCGTATTTTGACTGTCTCCGCATATGTCACTTTTCTGCCACAACTACATAGCATAGAGCATTGGTGTTTGTGTTTGGTAGCAGAATCGTATCTCATGTAGTGCACTATGGTTGTTAAATGTCGGTAGCTATGGGGGTGTGGGAGAAATGGGGGTTGAAAGTGGTCGACCTGTGGCAATTTCATACCTCAGCGAAGACAAAAGTGTCATGGTGTATCACTTTTCAGCGAAAACTATAGATCACAGATAACTGGCGTTTGTGTGTAGTAGTAGCACAGAGTAACCTTTCGATCACAACAGCGGCCGAATTTCAGAAACTGTGATACTGTGGTAGATATGGTGGTTGTAAGTGGCCGACCAAGGATATTTTCGTATTTCGACTGTCTCCGCATATGTCACTTTTCTGCCACAACTACATAGAATAGAGCATTGGTGTTTGTGTTTGGTAGTAGAATCGTATCTCATGTAGTGCACTATGGTTGTTAGATGTCGGTAGCTATGGGGGTGTGGGAGAAATGGGGGTTGAAAGTGGTCGACTTCTACCAAAGACAAAGGTGTCATGGTGTATCACTTTTCAGCGAAAACTATAGATCACAGATAATTGGCGTTTGTGTGTGGTAGTAACACAGAGTCACCTTTCGATCACAACAGCAGCCGAATTTCAGAAACTGTGGTTGTGTGGCAGATATGGTGGTTGTAAGTGGCCGACGAAGGATATTTTCGTATTTCGACGAAAGGCATATGTCTCCGCAGATTTCACTTTTCTGCCACGACTACATAGCATAGAGCATTGGTGATTATGTGTGGTAGTAGAATCGTGTCTGTTGTCGTGCACTATGGTTGTTAGATGTCTGTAGCTAAGGGGGTGTGGAAGATATGGGGGATGAAAATGGTCGACCTGGTATATATTTAGAATTAGACGAGTGTGTGTCTCTGTATTTGTCATTGTTCGCCGTAGAACAGTTTCTTAATTGAAAGAATGTATTTTAAGTATTATTTTGAAGTTTCTAGCGCAAAGCACTGGTTTTTGTGTGGCTAAAAAATTATAAAAAGAGTGGTTAAGTATCAAAACGCAATATATAAAGATGAAAAATGCGTATATGTAGAAGTGAAAATTTGCAATTTCGATTCGTATCTTTGGCTTTTATAAATAAAAGTTTACGTATTACTGTTTAAGGGGAAGCGTGGTGCGATGCATAAGTTGAAATTTAGAAATAAGAGTGTCCGTAAAGCAGAAAAATTGCAAAATGACGTATGGAAATTTAAAAAAAAAAATAAAGGAAAAATTCCATTGGGAATCTCGAATTCTATCTTGGGTAGTATTTTTAATTTTTATAAATAAAAGTGTTTGTATAACAGAAAACTTAAAAAATGAATCAAGACGTCTGTAATGAAAAAAATATATTAGTTGACTTTTATAAATAATGATGTGCATATAAAAGAAAAATTAAATTTTGCATAGTGTAGCGTGAAAATTTAAAATACAATGATAAAAAATGA
Source organism: Vandiemenella viatica (assembly GCA_031002005.1). NCBI lineage: Eukaryota > Metazoa > Arthropoda > Insecta > Orthoptera > Morabidae > Vandiemenella > Vandiemenella viatica. The sequence goes on along the minus strand of JARYHS010008075.1, from coordinate 15,095,625 downwards.
AATGTGTAAAATAGCATATTTGTTATCTCTGATCATATATTTGACTTTTTCAAATTAAAGTGTACATATATCAGAAAGGTTGGGAAGTGAATAGTGAAGTGTGGAAAATAAATATATATCAGTTGACATTTATATTTTTTAATTTTTTAATAATAATAAAAATAATAAGAACATACCAAGCGAAGCGGGTTGTACTCAGCTAGTTATATCATAAAGTAAAACTTTTGTACTTAGCTATTTCACTAAAGGTACTTATGTAGCAATTGTTTGATTCACAAAAGATCACTGTTATACCCAAGTCAAAAATGCAAACAAGTTATTGGTTAAAAAGCACACTATGGTGCAAAAAAGTAAATGCTCATACAGAGAGTTACAACAAACTTTTGAGATGTTTCAGCAAGCCTTCACTGATGATTGTCTGTCCAGATCACAGTCAACCACGTGGCAGAAGATGTACAAAAAAAGGCAGAGAGGAGGTCATTGATGAAGCCCGCCATTCAATGTCACAAATCAATGATAGTATTACTCCTGTGCACCAGTTGCTGAATTCTGAGGGTCGAATGAGTGTTCTGTTAATGTCAGATTTATAGAACATACCAAAAATGGCTGTTCACCAGATTATATCAGGAGATTTGCTCATGCACAATGTTTGCACCAAACTTGTCCCAAAACTTTTGAGAGAATTGAGTGGAAGTATATAAAGAATTCAAGCAGATCATCCTAAATTTTGGGCAATGTTATTACCAGGGTTAAGATATGGATCTTCAAGTATGATCCAGAAACAAAGATACAGCGTGCGGAGTGACACACATCGGTGTCTCTGTGCCCCAAGAAAGCTCGTATGAGCAAATTTCATGTGAAAGTCATGCTCATTATAGGTTTTTTTTTCTGACACAAAGGGGACAGTTCACAGTGAATTCATACCAACTGGACAGTTCGACAAACGAGTGCTAAACAACATGGACTTTATGTCCAAAACGAGATCAGTGCTTCATGGAAAGTTCACCACATTAACACACTGGTCCAAACTGCCTTTGTTGTTGCAGACTACCTGACCTGCATAAGTCTGGTAACACTGCCACAGATGCCCTATAGTACTGATCTTGCTCCGGCAGACTTCTTTTTTTCTCCCTGGCTAAAAAGTGTTATGAAATAAATGGATTTCAAGACTTTGGACAACACCAAAACAAGTATGATGAGGGCTCTAAAGGATCTCTCTACCGAGGACTTCCTGGAAGCATACGAGGAATGGAAATCATGCTGGCAAAAATGTATCGACATAGAAGGGTCATATTTTGAAGAGTTTGAAGTTGAGGTACCCATCTAATCAATACATTTGTTTTTAAAAAATGTGACGTATTGCTTTTCGGACGGGAAGACATGACCGACACACAAAAGATACATGAAGATGGGTGAAACATTGTACTTACTGGACATACATTCCTTCCTTAATAGTAGCCTATGGCTCATATAAAGTAATGTTATGAGAAATTGTTGCAGTTTGTGTCAATTAAGCAGAGGGAGTGGGTAGCAACATGTTCAAAAATTTGAACAGGAAGAGGACAGGGAGTGAGGGTAATTAATTGAAGAGAATATATTTGAGCTTTAAAAAATTAGTAAACAATTCATAAATAATATTATTGGCAGAAAAAAATAGCTGACAGCAAATATATCAAAAATAAATTGAACAGTTTTTTTTTTTACTATTTTTTAAAAAAAATGGAATTAAACATCACCTCCAGTGAGTGGCGGTGATTAACTAGTAGAGGATAGAAACTAAAGACTGGAGTTGGTAAGAAGGAAAATTTAAAGGTATACCTAATTTTTGCCTGGTGTCCAGTGTATACTCGTATTTCAGTTTCCATCTTTTGAGTTCAGAAGGGCTGCTACAGTTTCGGAGAATTCTGATAGCATGGACCAAGGAGCAGTAATTTAAATTATTGGTATCATGTGAGGTGGTATGAACAGTGGTTTGGATTCTCGGAGAATACTGTTTGTCTATTACCATTCATTCTTATTAAGATTTGATTAAGTAGTCAAACTATGTAACAATCCAAACAATAATTTCAAGTTAATTGGTGTATGGTATGGGAGGTTTCACAGGTTGCATGTCGTATGATGGGAAGGATATCACTGGTGACGGGGCTAGTGAGGGTGGTGGAACCATAGTGCAAGTTACTCATCTTGTATTGCGTCGTTTTGATGGGAAGGAGCCATGAGACAGGTATAACAGTATTTGTGGACCAGGAGTTTGAGTTTACTGAAGCACGATCTGGGAGGGACAGAGGATATCTCGGAGGTGGGGTCTCACTATCTCACTCTTCAGCAGGCTTCAAGGAAATCATAACCCCACTATAGGAATTGATTGATCGAGTCGAGGCCTAAGAAGTTGTAACAGAACAGGCATAATACCTTTATAGTAATTTTATTTAAGGTAATAGAATTTACATCTATGGATACGTTGGTTATGTAAGCTCTCTGAAGTACAGATATAGTAGGATTATCGCTGATGATGCATGGCGTATTGATTGTAGTTAAAATGTTGATCCGCTTTAGACGTGATTTCTTAAGTGTTAATCTTTATTAAATGTATTGTAATTATAAACAATTTTCCTACCTTATCAAATAAATAAACCTGCAATCTTCGGATCTACCAAATGTCTGGTAGTTAAATTTCTTCATCGAGATTTAAGAATACATGATACAAGAAGATAATAATTTTAAAATAGCTACATTGTAACAGAACAGGCATAATGCCTTTATAGTAATTTTATTTAAGGTAATAGAATTTACATCTATGGATACGTTGGTTATGTAAGCTCTCTGAAGTACAGATATAGTAGGATTATCGCTGATGATGCATGGCGTGTTGATTGTAGTTAAAATGTTGATCCGCTTTAGACGTGATTTCTTAAGTGTTAATCTTTATTAAATGTATTGTAATTATAAACAATTTTCCTACCTTATCAAATAAATAAACCTGCAATCTTCGGATCTACCAAATGTCTGGTAGTTAAATTTCTTCGTCGAGATTTAAGAATACATGATACAAGAAGATAATAAATTTTAAAATAGCTACATGGCAATACCGCGACAGGACAGTGTGTTTTGAAGTGGGATTAATTAAAAGCATAATTAACCACGGACACACACTGAAACAAAAGGTAGGAAAAGTGAATTACACAAAGTAACAATAATTAACAAGCGAGCAGCCATTACCACCGGAACGCGACAACCGAATTGAGCCGACGATTCCCGAGGAGAGCCGATCCGCTCAGTATTATCCAGAACGGCGCATAGGTAACACCAGCAGCGGGAGCGATACGACCGACGCGGAGAACCAACTTCATTTACCGGAGACTGTAAGAAGCGGCATTGCAGAGCGGGACGCAGTCCTAGAAGCTAGCAGTTCTTCTCTTCAAAAGGAAAGTGCCAATTTTTTAATCTTTGTAAGAAACACAAGCTGACATGAGAGAATTTTCATATGATCATGTGCATTGAAAAAAAAATTAATTTTCATAAAGAAAAAAAAATTAAATTATTTTCTTCCCGAGTAAAAGTCAGTTTGAGTTAATATTGAAAAAAAAAAAAATTAGTTTCAACTTTCCTGGGGAATTTTATTAATTAATAGTTGTTACCTTGTTTGCATTTCATTGCATGCAATAGCGTACACCTTGTTTAACAATAACTGTGATTAGTGTTGGAGCAGAATTTATCTGTTTTAATTTTAATTTTTGTTTGCTTGCTGGTTCGGTGGATATTTTTTTCTTTGCAATCAAAATATTGTGCGATTGTATTGAGAGTGTTGACAACATGGCTACAGAAGAGAGTGAAATGGTGGAGGGGATGGCAGCAATAGGAAGTGAGTCCTTGAATGACTCAGGTCCTGAGTTCACAGATGGGTCAGTTCGTGCTATCTTGGTACAGTTGCAATCGTTTCAAAATAGTATGCAGTCAATGAATTACAACTTGAGGGCTGATTTAAAATCAGTAGAAAGTAATTTGAAATCAGTAGAAAGTAATTTGAAGGCTGAGCTTGGGGGTCGATTGCAATCACTTGAGAGTACAGTGGGGAATTTAAATATGTTGGTAGAAGACATGTTCGACAATTAGGAATGTCCAATTAGAATTAAGACAACATAATGTTGATTGTAAGGAACAAGCTGAACGACTAGCGGAACGGCTAACTAGGTTAGAGCATAGTGTGAGTAGGGAGACAATACTGTTACGACAGAATAACGAAGTACTCAGTAAACAGTTAGTTGTCGTGGAAGAAGTCAATGTAAGTCACGGGAGCGACTGGAGGCGGTAGAGGATCACTGTATCCTTTTGGGGAAACACATCAAAGAAGATAAAGAAAAGGTAAACAGTGTGGTCGCAAATGTCGAGTTGATTTCACAGAACTTGGGTAAGTACCAATTATCCACAGCAGCGTTGATAGAAGATGTTACTAGAGTGAAAGTTCCGGCAGTAGAAAGGGAGGATGTATCCAATGTCAGGGGCCATCATTCGACTTCAACAGCAGCGTGGGTCGAAGAGAAAATTGAATGGGAACAATTTGATGGTGATGGGCATATGCACCCCATTGAATTCATTCGGGACTTTGAGGACTTTGCACCTTTCTCCGTTGCTTCTGAAAAACAGCGGATCGAGATGGTTCGTTGGTACTTGGCCGGAGGAGCGAGGCGATGGGCCGACTGGTTTGCTGGCAATTGTAACACATTTAATGAATTCAAGAGGGAGTTTCTACAACATTATTGGTCGGTGGATAGGCAGATAGCCGTACATAGAGAATTGTTAAGGGAAGAAACTTATGTGGCCGCTAAGGGGACGCAGAAAGACTTTTTCATGATGTGTGCGGTCTCATGCAAATACCTCGATTGGAGTGAAGTGCCAGAGCATAAAAAGATAAGAGTGATATCATGGGGAGACGCAAGAACTGTGCGACATAGGAAGGAATGCTGGGCAGCCTTGGTGGGAATGACTAGTGTGTGTGAGAACCACACCGGGAATTCGAGGGGAACGCCAGTAGGTGTGAAAGAAGAGGATGTTGTAGAAGAGTACCCGAATGATGGAATAAGAGGAGTTTTCAAGGTGGTTTCTCGAAAATCTTATAAAAGTGTAAAATTGAATGGGTGTGTGGGGTCAAGCACTGGTTTAAAGTGCATTTGTACACAGTCAAATCCTCCACGTTTCTCACTTTTCCGAGCTCATTAGAGTCCAAAAGGTGGTATTTTGTTTTTTTAACTTACAAACAGAAGTTAAGATTCGACATAGGCAAAAGTAATAGGACCAATTGGAAGAAAATAATAACAATAACTCATGTCATGTTGTGTTTCGTAAGTGAAGTGTTAACCGTTGTAGCCCTGTGGCAAGGTGTGCATTTCGGTTTTGGGGGACAGTGAAAAGAAAAGAAGGAAAAAAAAAAAAAAGACTACGAAGATCAATATCAACCTTTGTTCAAAGAGTGGTATTTGATTGTCTTCTTCTTTGTTTTTTTTTTTTTGTTTGTTTTAATGTTCCATTGTATTTCTTTCTCCATTTGTATGTGACTTCAAGGTTTGTGCAATAATGTTAAAAAAAATTGTTGTTATTAACATAAGAGTAGTCGAGTGGCTGCCAGCCAAATTTTTTGTATTTCATGTCATTTCATATTGTCTGATATGTGTAATCATTTCAATCTTAGTTTAAGGGTTACCTGGCGACGGAAGTCGGGGCTTTGTCAATGCCAACTTCCGCCTGGTTCCATCGGTGGGAGTGTAACAGAACAGGCATAATGCCTTTATAGTAATTTTATTTAAGGTAATAGAATTTACATCTATGGATACGTTGGTTATGTAAGCTCTCTGAAGTACAGATATAGTAGGATTATCGCTGATGATGCATGGCGTGTTGATTGTAGTTAAAATGTTGATCCGCTTTAGACGTGATTTCTTAAGTGTTAATCTTTATTAAATGTATTGTAATTATAAACAATTTTCCTACCTTATCAAATAAATAAACCTGCAATCTTCGGATCTACCAAATGTCTGGTAGTTAAATTTCTTCGTCGAGATTTAAGAATACATGATACAAGAAGATAATAATTTTAAAATAGCTACAAAGTGTTGTATGACCAGAACTGGACTATGGATGGTTTTTACAGGATTTAGGGTGGTTACTGGGCTGTACAGGTTGTGATACAGCACAAGATAGTTGTTTCTGAACTAAATCTGGTGGACAACTACCATGAATATCAAGGTTGTTAGAGATGGTCCTTTTTCTCATGGTTTTAAGCCTCATCTACATCAAGGTCATAAGAGGCATGAATACACTGGTAGCAAGGGACGGGAACATGGCTTTTAAAGGAACTGGCATTTGCATGGAGCGATTATAGGGAACCATGGAAAATCGAAATCTGGATGCCAGATGGGGATTTGAATCCATGTCCACCTGAATGTCATTCTTGAGCATTACCCCACACCCACCAGGCTCAGTGTGATAGGAGGGAGGCACATTGCAATGATACAAGAATATTGGTGTGGTGAGAATATGATCACGGGAAAGAAAAGTCGGCGTCAGTCGGCCTGTAACTTAGTTTGGCGCAGACGCTGTACATGCATGAGTCAGGTACTATGCTGAAGCAAATCTGCAGAGGTGCCCGTTAAGAATAGGACGTACTTTAAAATGGCTTTGTAGTGACTGTGAACTTGAGAAACAAACTTTCCATGTGAATAAACAGTCTACGATCATAAAGTGAGAGACAGAGTGAAATTACTAACTGTGATACAGTGTGGAGCAGTTCGCTCCGCAAACCGATGCAAAGTTAACTGTTTGAGAATCATTTTCAAGATGGCTGCAGGTACTTTTATCAACTTTCCCGTTTCTATGACGTCAGCAAAATCTTTGGAAAATTAATATCTCCCAATGCACTGGATAGTTTAACTTGCAATTAATACATGACTTCCTGATATTGTATTCTATTTATTTTGATTTACTGCAACCTTCAAAAAGGTTTCTATAAGATTAACCTTGAAGTCTCTTACATCATCAGCTTGCCGCAACTTGCCGTACTTTCTCAACAATTCACGCCAATACATTTCCAAAATTTTAATTATCTTACTAATGCCTAAACATTTTACAGAAACCAAGTTATATTTTTAATTTATGCCATCTTCTGATGTAAATTTTTCAATTTTATCTCTTTATGTTAAAATCTTTATTTTTTCTATTAATTAAAAGTGGTAATTAAATTTTGTCTAATTAGTTAATTTTACGTTCAAAATATGCTAGACTGTGCTTACTATCGCTGGTGATAACAGATCAGCAGTTATTTCAAATTTTAGATTTTAGCTTTCCTAACCGCGTGCTTTAAAATGTTAAGAAACGAAATTATCTCTTCTCTAAATTTTCTCTGGGCATAATGAACACACTTAAAAATGATTCTTTTAGCCAAGAAAATTACTGCAAGAAAATCCATTCAAGTTGAAAACTACTTTACGTGAAATTTCTATCTCCTACATAAACAACTTCAAAGTCAAACTATGGAGTATATTACTACTGGGGATAGCTAGTGGAAATGCTTTTGGTGAGTTAATAGGTACCTTACAAGATACTGTTGTAGGTTAGTAGATTTGATGGAAACTAAGGTACTGAGGATACCATTGGAGAGTTACATCCACAAAAATGGCCGGGGTGTGAGGATATGACCATATGAAGTTGAGGGTGTTATAAATATCAAAGTTGCTCAGGAAGCTACGAAAGTTGTTTTCTCATGTGTCAGATCATAAAAATATCGTATAAGAAACAAAACAACATGAGTGGTTTCAGATAGATTTGATTTTAAAATAAATGCTCATTATGGCCAAGAAGAAGTTTTTATAAGAAGGAGGCAGCTGCAGATTTGATGATAGATCTGACAACTGAGAGAAAGTTATACTGGTTTTATGTGGGGCATTTGCTGGGGAAAGCTATTCCCGGAAGGCTGTTGAGATGGCACTAATCAAAGAAATGTTCCACTGCACCGAACCAATGGTAGTGAGGAACATTGGTTTAAAAAGATGCCATCACTAATGGTAAACAGGATTGGAGCTGGTATGAAATGGTGTGATAACTATAGAAAGATGAAGGAGGAAGTGTTGTATTAATATAAATTTAGATTTCAGATATTGATCCACCAAGGTGGAGTTGCATTCTGTAAGAGATCTGCTGTGAGACATCTATAAGCAGCAACTACAGTGTGAACAGAAACACCCAGCAAAGGCCATGTTTACATGATGCGAGTTGACTGGAATGACAATAGGCATGGGTGTCGATAGTGGGAACAAGAGTGTCCACTGTCAGGACAGTTCTCTACTCGAACATTCTGATCTTCTTGAAAGTATATCCATATTACAAGAAGGAATTAATATTGTAGCTGATTTGTTAATTATAACATTGAATCATATGAAGAATAATAAAAGAAAATGCTAAAAATGAGTAAGAGAGTGGATATCAAAAATAAACCTAAGTACCTCAGCGACTTTTTTGACAATTGAAAATGAGAGTTACAGATATCATTTAAGACTAACTATATCTCAATTTAAAGAGCTGCTGTCATATATAAAAAAACAAACATGACACTAATGAGGCAATTTTTAACAGCAGCAGGCTTTATGCCTCATCAATGTTGAGGTCATTAGAGGTGGGAAAGGAATGGGGACAGCAAATGGGAAAGAATTTAGCTATGACCATATGAAGGAAGCATCCCAGCATTCGCCTGGAGTGATTTGGAAAAACATTTTATTCTTAAACTTCCACAGAATTTCTTCACTTCAATGCAGTTCTGAAGATTTTGATGCCTCTGCTTCATGCCGCTTACTTGACTTGCTAGTTGTCGCCATCTTGTTTGTTGAACTAGCACACCAAAAGTTGGTCATGAATCGAGTCCAATACCCTCAGTCAAATGACTGTCTTGAACCTGTTGACACGAGGAGAGTGATAATCAAGTGCTGCATGTGCACCAAGATAGAACACTCATTCCAGCCAACTAGCATCGTGTAAACGTGGCCTTATGCATTTTGGTAGCAGGTACAGAGTAAGGGTGTGGATTTTTGTGAGTAAGAAGTAAGTGAGTGACTATGGAATTAGATCTTTGAGAGCCCACTGAATACTATAAATTCCTCCATCTTCTTATTGACAGATGGTGTGGGATCATAGGTGATGTATTCTTATCTGATAACTGATGAAGGGTTTCAGCCACAGGCAATATGATTTCCTAATACTGTGGTTGAGCCCTTATCTGCTGGAAGGATGATCAGGTTTAGATTGGTTGATAGTTCTTCATGGTACAACAGAGCTAAGATTGGTATTGTTGGATAAAAGTTTGAGGAAATTATATGAAACTGAAATCTTTAAAACATTTAAAAAGGAAGAAGTGGCAGGTCAAGAATAGATAGTGACTCGAATTACTAGAGACTTATCTCACATTCATCCCAATGATGAGGTTCACAGCCACAAGAAGCAAAGTGGTACCATCAAAGTAGCATGTAGTAGAATGACATAGCCATGGATTAGGGTGACATTGTCAAATTTTATTGTATGGGAAATGATGAGACCTTTTAAGACTATAGAAAGTTGGCCTTCTGAGGAGGAGAGGATGATAGGTTCATAACCACAAGTTCAGGTTTAGAAGGTAGGTATCATCTCTAAGTTACCCTATATTTTTTGCTTGCTTCCTAAAGTTACAGCTTTAGTCTTATCTATAAACAGCTTCCACTTTTTCCTGTTACTTTAATTGATTTCATACTCTCCTTAATATCAACAGCTTATATGTAAATGCCATCATAATCATCAGTGTTCTGCCCTAAGGCAGTTTTTCACTTGGTAGCTCTCCGTGCTTTCTCTTCTGCTCTCATTGATCCATGTAATTTCCATTTCCCTTCATGTCCCCTAAGACTTTATACCTCTTTCTTCCTCTAACTCTCCTCCCACAAACTTGTCCTTCCAAGAACAAGCACTCTCCTTCCATTTATTATCTCTTACAGTTCTTCTTTCTTTTCCGTATGTCTTGCAGGAGTTTCCTTCCCTCACCAACCCATTCCAGTACTTCAACCTTACCAACTTTTTCCATCCAGCTAATCCTTTACATTCAAGCATCACAACAACAATCTCAAATGCTTCAATCCGTTTTTGATTTTCTCATCTCATTGTCCACTTCTGCCCTATAAAGTACAACAATTTATTCAAAATATTTGTGATTATTTTCCTCAGTGTTATTTCTAATTTTCTGAAAATCTCCTCTTCCTTTAAATGCTTTTTTGTACAGCAATACAATTTTTCTCTTCTTAGTGAAATCTCAAGTCCTCAGTTTCCTTCATTTAGCAATCACCATACTCTTTGTTTTTACCATACTCATTCTCATTCTAAACTCTTCTCAAGCGTCTTATGGATCTTTCAGCATTTTGTTTATAGAGTTCGTTTAATTTCTGATAATAAGACTACATCATCAATACACACTCCTCTTGTTCCATTTAAGCATTTCCCAATAATATCTTTCAAGTTTATGTTGAACAACCTTGTCTAATACCCCTCCCAATGCCACTTTGTCCATAAATTTTATTTCCAATCTTTATTTTTATTCTATAAATATAGGTTCTGTCTGTAATAGCCTTTTCTCCCCCTAATCTACTTCTTTCCTCTTCAATATATCCGTTAGCTTCTTCCACTGTACCCTGTCAAAGGCTTCTTGAAAGTCGATAAAGCAGACACATATTTCTCTTCTTTTCTCAATACATCATTCCGCTATTGTTCTTAACAGACCAATAACATTTGTTGTTTCTTTTCCTTTCTTAAATTCAATCTATTCTTCTCCAATCCAACCATCTAACTTCCCATATAGCCTTTTATTCAGCACTCTCAACAATACTTTAGCACCATGTGAAAGTAGGCTGATAATCTTACAGTCTGCACATTTGTACTCCTGTTTTTCTGAATTGGTATCATTACCAATGAGAGAAAGTCATCCTGCCATTCTTCTTAGTCATATATCTCACAACGAAGGTAGACTACGTACCCCCTTCCTCTGTTTCCTAAACCCTTGAACACTTCTGCTGGCAAATCATCGATTCTATGTGCCTTCTAATTCTTCATTTCCTTCAGTGGCTTTTCTACTTCTGCTTTCAAGAAGTCATACCCAATTAAATCCTGTGTTACCTGAGCCTCCTTTTCAGACTATCTCACTAACCATTCAGTAAATCATTTCATACTTTCGCTATTTCTCAAATTTCTCTATTTCCTTATATCCATCTTTCTCTTGCTTGTTCAGTTTCCCTTTTTAGTTCATTATTCAGTTTCATATATCACTATTTTCCCTCTTCCTGTACCACATTTTTAACTTTCTCCATTCTTCCATCTTTTCAACAAGTTGTCTCCCTGTTATCCATCTTCAAATCTACGTTTTCTACAAATCTTTCTTCCAGCTCCAAAAGCTTGCTTTCCTCCTTTAGTGTTTTCAAGTATAATCCTTCTCTTGCTTTGCCTCTCCCTACTTTCTTCAACTTTACTTTTATTTCTCCAGCTACAAGGTTGTGATCTGAATTTATGTCTACACCTGGGTAAGTCTTAATATTCTTCAGACAGTTCTAATTTTTTTTTTTTTTTTCTGTGTTAGGATGTAACCCAGCTGGTACCTATCTCCATTCAAATTTGAGACTAATGTATAATGTCTCCTTTTGCAATTTTGAAATAAGGTGTTACCAACCACACACACACACACATATATATATATATAGGGTGTGAACACACAGAAAAGACACAAACACATATAATAAAGTAATTTTCGGGATAAACCCTTTGTCAATGGGAGAACATTATGAGAGGTGGGCGCAGCTGCACCCACCTCTCATAAAAGTAGAGGAGCCAGGTATTAGCTCTGAATCACTGCCCCTCTACTTTTCCGATGTTTGAATTTACCCCCAACATTTTCCCGACCGGGAGTCTTTCTGTGAGGCAGTCTCCAGCTGCACCCGCCTCTCATAATGTTCTCCCATTGACGAAGGGTTTATCCTGAAAATTACTTTATTATTTGTGTTTGTGTCTTTTCTGTGTGTTCGCGCACCACATCCATTGTCCAAAGGTAATTGCTGGCTCATATTTATATATACCTAGGGAAATGAGCCGCCACTTACCTTTAGATGATGGATGTGGGGCGCGAACACACAGAAAAGACACAAACACAAATAATAATCCGGAGATTCCGGATGCACCCACCTCCCTAATGTTCTCTTGTTGACGAAGGGTTTTTTTCCCGAAAATTACTTTATTATTTGTGTTTGTGTCTTTTCTGTGTGTTCATGCCCCACATCCATCATCTAAAGGTAAGTGGTGGCTCATTTCCCTATCCTAATTTGATTCCTATTCCTTTCCGCTACTTAGCGTCTTTTTTTTCATTGTTGTTATATATATATAATAATAGGAGCTAAGTAGCGAATGGATTTACAGAAAAAGGATAGCGAAATGAACCACCACTTAGCTTAGATGATGGTTTCATGGTGTGTGGGGGAAAAAAAAAAAAACACAAGAACAGGAAAAAGAAAATTAACATTTTGGGACTTGGCCATTAGTCAACAGGAGAACATTATGGAGGGTGGGTGGTTTGGAGACCATCTCACAGAATGACAGCTAGTCAGGAACATGGTGGGGGTAAATTCAAACAGATGACAGGGAGAGGGGGGGGGACAGCGAATCGGAGTTAGTATCAGAGCAATGCAAAACATTGCAAAAAAGTGCAGAATAATACATTACAATTTTTATAACACAAATTTTAGTAAGCAAAAGTAAATAAGTAAACAAAATAATATGAAAAAATATAAAATAATCATAATAATAATAAAAATAAAAGAATCTATGCAGTTAAACATCCCCTCTGGTATGTGGTGGTTCAATATAGACAGTGGGCATGGAGGCAAGGAGAGAATAGAGGGAAGGAAAAGTACTGACTGGGTATTATCTCAGATTAAGACCAGGAGGTTTTTTTTGTGCCTAATTTGTATTGGTAGGCAAGCTCCCACCTTCCGAGTTCAGAGAAGCTGCTGTTGTTTGGGAGGACTCTAATAACATGGACTGTGAAAGAAGAATTAAAATTATTGGTGTGATGGGAGATAGCATGGATAGTTACTGGATGTTATGGATTTCAAGTGAAAACTGTCTGTTGATGGCCATTCATTCTTATAGCTAATGGATTTGTAGTCAAACCTATATAGGAAGCCAGGCAGTGTTTGCAAGTTAACTGGTATATTACATGGGAGGTTTCACAGGTGGTGTTTCCTATGATACGGAGGCTCTCGCCTGTGATAGGGTTGGTGAAAATGGTAGAGCCACGGTGTATGTTGCAAATCTTACAGCGGGGTCCTTTGCAAGGGAAAGAGCCTTGGGGCTGTCTGATGGAACGAGGAAGACTGTGTTTGTGGACTAGAGTTGGCTGAGGTTGGGAGTAAGGATTGCAATCCCGCAGTGTTTTCAATCCCGTGCGATCCACTCAGGATTTGCGCCAATCCTGCGGGATCCCGCGGGATCTGTGAGGGATTGGTGCAAACAGTTTTTTTTAACTCTTATATTTAAAACATAGTTAATTAAAATGTTAATAAATTAAATAATAATTAAATTAATAAATCAATTTTAATGTTAAATGATAAAAATTAATAGTTAACAATATTTTAATTGGCAAAATATTAAAACTTTTTAGCATGTCTTAAGTACATTTCGAGGTTTTACATTTTTGTTTTTTAATCTAAACCAATTTTTAAAGTAACAATGAAAAAAATGGAAAATATTCAGTGTTAGGTCATATTATGTGCCTGAAAATACATCACATGAATTTAAAAACATGGTTTGCTTAGCGGGCGACCAAGTTGCCAGAGTTTTTTTTTTAAATTCTAAATAAACGTTCCATAACACCGAGAGAAAGCATTCCATTTCACAAAGTGAAGTGAATATACTCTGTAAAGTGTAGACTTGGCTCAGAACAAGTTCTCATAACTTTTTGTCACTGCACAAGCACGATACTTGGCTTTTTTTTTTTTTTTTTTACAAACATGGTTCTTGTGGGATTTATTATTATATCTCCTGATTCCTTGATTGATCTTACAGTTGATTCAATGTTACTTTAGGAAACTACTCACCAACACTTACACTATCAAATATTTCAATTTTACATATGTGGCATAACGACGTTTTAAGAGTGGTAATTATTACTTTTTAGTAAGAAAGGAGACATTCTCGACGAATGAGTGCAGTGAAGTTTTCATAGGTTGTATCTGCAGATTTCATTGTAAAAACACGAGATTTCACACATGAGGGAGACAGCAGAGGCAGCCGTCAAAGAATGGTGTTCCTAACCCACAATTCGTTTATACGCCCGTGAAAACTTCATTATAACTTTTTTTGCCTTTAGTTGAAATAATAACAAGGAGAAGAGGTAATTGCCTGAACAGCACATGTAAACAGGCGGCTTTCATCAAAGAAACTCATTGAGGCAGTGGCAAAAACAGCAATAAGTCAAAGGATATACAATTGCCTTTTGATAGCTGCTAAATAAATAGGTATGCGATTAAAATTACGATAAAATTAGTTTCCTATCAACGAATAATCAAATTTCAGCCGCAAAAAGGAAATTGTCACAATAACTTTATCTGCAAATACAGAAAATGGGAATAATGAAACCGTGAATAATAAGCTGTAACTTTGTAGTTCAGATAATGTTTGCAGCACATAAAAAATAATTATATAGTTACAAAATCGTACTAAATACGCAACATAACTCAAATTACAGAAATGTGTTCTCGAAAATGAATACGTAGAAGTGTTTCTATTTACTTACGAATGACGAAGGTTGACAAAAATAAATGCTTGTTCACACGCGCCAAATGTCAACTGGAAGGGTACAGGCAAACAGTGCAATACATCCGATAGAGACTGAGTGGGGCAGCGAGTCACGCACTGGCACGCGTTTTATCCGCATTTTGCAGATTGCTGATCCGCTTAATTTTGTGCGGGATCCGCCAGACAGTCTAATGATGCGGGATCCCGCTTTGCTGGATTGCAATCCCTAGTTGGGAGGCCCACTGAAACAATTTCTGGGAGGGCCAGGGAGGATTTTTGAAAGAATGGATCTCATTTCAAAGCAGGTTAGTAGGAAATCATAACTCTGTTGATGGATTCAAGGCCAGGGAAGTATTGTGTAACCAGGACTGGACTATGGTTGGTTTCTGGGGGTTTGGAGCAGTCAATAGGTTGAGCAGGTTGCAATGTGGCTCATGAAATCAGGAAATAATAGGTGCTATGTAGCGAATGGATATACAAAAAAAGGATAGCGAAATGATGGTTTAATGGTTTGAACACATAACAGAACACAAGAACAGGAAAAACAATGAATATTTCGAATCGTGGCCCTTTGTCAACAAGAGAACATTATGGAGGGATGGTGGTGTAGGAGACTGACTCACAGGATGACTGTTAGTCAGGAACATGATGGGGATAAATTCAAAAGAAGACAGGGAGAGGGGATAGTGAATTGGAGCTAGTACCTGAGCAATGCAAAATGTTGCAAAAAGAGGAGAATAATACATTAAAATCTTCACAACATAAATCTGAGTAAGCAAAAGTAAGTAAGTAAACAAAATAAAATCGGAAAAATCTAACTCTATACAACGAAAACCGGGTATATTTGTGCCAGAAAAACTTGAAATTTACTGCGAAGATTTCTATGGGGTTTTCACCATTTTAAAGCTTAGAATTTCAACTCAGTCGTTTGGTATGTCTTATGTTTCTATGTTATATAACGCCAGAACATTAAATGAAATTCTGAATGTAATACCACAGATGGAACCACTAGATACAGCATGCTTCACACTAAACACACAATTACAATGTCTCTGACCATATCCTTTAATGAAACAATAAGATAATTTTACAATAATAACTATTTTGCACTTTAAACAAAACTTAAAGTATTCTTTCTTTTTATTCACCATAGATAGCCGTAACTTTAAGTATTCTTTCCTTTAATTCAGGATGTTCAATTTTTGAATGCCATAGATAGCCGTAAAAACAATAGAGATTTTCTTTAACCATGACCTCTGACGTAGGCCTACAACTACATTGCCTCTGGCTATCGGCATTAGTCTTCCATTTGAATAAAATCATTTATTTATGATAATATTTTTCTCAATTCACTTTAGATATCTCTCTACATACTAATACTCTAAGCGAAAACTTCAGATCCCTTTTTAAGAATATTGCGCAAACAGAACAATGTGAGATTTGGCATATTTAAAGTTTACATGGAGAAGAAGTGGAGAAAATGTATATATAATGTGTGTTAATAACACATTAAACGAAACGAAAAATTCATTGTTTATGTTCAATGTGTGTGTGTGTGAAATTGGATCGGATCAGAGCCAACTATCCGACATGTATTCCTGACATTATTATTCTTTGTGGTCTTTGGTGAAACAAAACAGTCGACATTAATCTCTGAACTTATAGAAGCAACATTTCAAAAAGGAGCATGTTCTATATTATAAAGAAAGTCTCACCTAAAGTGAATTGAACTGGTAGTAAAAAAAAAAAAAAAAAAAAAAAAAAAAAAAAAAAAAAAAGATTACATTTTATTATTTAATAGATTAATGTTTGGTTAATAGACTTTTTACATTAATAAGTTTGCTAAAGTTAAGACATACATTAATTTAAAGCTTTAAAACACCTTGATCAGCGATAAATTTGTCAATGTCAAAACCAAAAGTACCATTTTAATGTCAAACCAAAAGACCTTTAACTAAAGCGGACGCAAATTAAACTCTGTATAATCTTAATATCATTACCTTTTTTTTCATTCAGATATTTGTACCTACTTCCATCATAGATAGATTATTGCAGGATATATGTGATGAAAATGACAAACAAACCATTTGGAGGGAAAACGATACTTCTGTGTGGTGATTTTTTGACAGATCTTACCAGTTCTCCCACAAGGATCATGATGTAGTAGCTGGCCAGGGAATTTTGGGCTATAGTTACTAAGCTGGGCAAGAGTTGATTGTATACAGCAACAGCTGGATTCAGGGCAGTTACAACAGAGAGTCAAAACAGTTAAGATACTGGAATCTGACTATACAGACAGCAACAACACCAAAGCAGGTCAGAGAGTCAGCAGAATTGAGCTGGAGCAGGACGACACTAGGACGAAGATGGCAGGGAAGGAATTACCACTATTGGTAATATGGATGGGGGAGACTAATAAAGTTCATATACACGAGCAGAGAGGGGCGGTCTCTCTCTTTCTCTTGCAGCAAGAACATATTTTGAGAGCCATGTAGTGATGGAGCGAGGTGAGGATGGACTTGGAGGCAAGCCACAGTCTGCAGTAGAGGCCACCAGCAGTATATAACTACAACCGTCATTATAACAGGTGGGAGAAAGCTATTGAAGTAGAAGTAATGTGGAAGTCGCTGAGTAGAACCAAGTAATGGGACTCATTGCCTATAGAGGAGTAACAGGAGTAGAGAATGTTATTATTGTACATAAACTTGATGTGAACAAATTGTACATAAGTGAATATCCTTACCGAGAGTTTCAATTACAAGTACTGCTGCTCACATGACACAAAAGTCTTACCCACAATTTATATGTTCCCCTCGGGATGTAGGATAACAGGCAGGTTATCCCAGAACCTACATATTTTAATGTCATTTTATATCTTTGTAATGTTAGAGTTCCATGGCCTGTTAATATGACTCTTTTTTAAAAGGTTTCTATAGTAACAAGACAGATATATATAACTAGGAGATGGCCATTGCCTAGGTTGTTAGCGCTAAGGAGAACCTGCATATTAAGAAGTCCGATTACCGGTATGTAATTGAAGCGATGTATTTGGAGTTATTAAAACTAAGTTAAACTGTGCTGAATATAAAAACTATCAGTTCATTTATTTAGTTTAGCTGCACATTCAGAAAATAAAATAAATAGCTCCACTTCGCAGCAAAATCACGAAGCTATTAAGAGCCAATAAAACACGATAAATATAAAAAATCACTTCGGAACTACAATAGGGAGTGGCAGAGCGAAAGAAAAAAAAGATTCACCAGTCCACGACAGTAGGATCCAGAAATGGTGTCATGGTGTGGCGTCAGCCAAGCAATAAAGCACTGAGGGTGAGGGTAGTACTACTCCAGTAAGTGATAAGTAAGAGAAAGTAAAAATAAGAAGATTGTGAGAAGTAAATTACCACTCCATTATCACAGTGTTAGAGGATTGGCACAGTGGTCTTTGTTTTGCCATTCAGCAGCAAGCAGAATTGGAGTGCAGAAATCAGCATAACACGACACAGCAAAAAAGGAGTTAAAGGTCGCTGTGGTTGCTGAGCTGAGCAGAGCTGTATCGACGCTACCAAAACAGTGAGTACGAAAGCTTAGCAGAAATGCCGAACAGCAAGGGAGATAGTGATGCCACCAAGGGCAAGAGCTCTGTGAAAAAGGAAAAGCAGCAAGTTGGTTTAGCAGAAGTATTAAAATTAATTCCTAATACCTTTTGTGGCGAAAAAGGGATGATTGATGCAATTTTGGATGACTGTGATATTGCGTTCAGTATTGTTGCAGAGGAAGAGCAGGAGAACCTATTAAAGTTTGTGAAGTTGCGCATCGGAGGTATGACTAGGCACCGGATTCTTATACGGGAAAGAGTGAAAGATTGGAAGGATACGAGAGCTATATTAGTGGAGAATTTTCATCCTAAACGTACAATAGACCATTACGCAATTCGTATGTTTGCAAGTCGCCAACGGACAGGAGAGATGGTCGCAGATTGGGCAAGTAGATTGGATGGAATTGTGCATGAATTACGGGAAGCTTTAAAAAAGGATTTAAAAGGGAGAGAATTAAATGGAGCTTTGAAATTAATTCATTATCTGAGCCATGCTGTATTAACGAACGGGCTAATCCACGAGAAGATTGTAGCAGTACTGAGAGCACGAGGAACGGATTTAATATTAGCAGAAGCCATTGAGATGGCATTTTTGGAAGAAACTGCAATTTTGTCGAGCAGTGATGAACAACAGTATCAGGATCAGAGCGCAAATCGCATACCGAATTGAATAGAGAGAAGAGAGGAGGTTGGAATCCAAGGAATGAAAGGAGACCAGAGGTTTGTCAGATTTGTGATGGAAGAAGTCACAACGCAAGACAGTGCATGGCAGCTTCAAGAATACGAGAAGGGGAATGCACAGTAAGCATGCACTGCCAATTATTCAAGGAATTCGGTCAATGCAACGAAGTGGTGATGGAGAAATGGTCCAGGAAAATTAGGAGCCGTAGATGAACAAGAATTTAAGTCAACTGCAGGAGAGATTCAAATCTAGGGAATCCTAGGGTCTGTGAACGATGTAAATTGTGAAGTCACATGGGAGCAGTACATGTAAGCAATGGGGACATGACGCACAAGATTGCATTGCATGTCCATGGCTGAAGCAAGTGCGTTGGGGCGCAGAAGAATGGCAGGAATTCAGAAAACTAAGGGCGGGCGGAACTGTGCAGTCAAGTCCCGTTCGGAGACGGAGATTGAAAGAAGAGGGCTGCGGTAAAAATCAGAACCAAAATGACTACATTAAGTTGGAATGCAAGGAAAGCATATACAGTAAAATTAGGTTATTAGTGGACACCGAATGTTCTACATCTCTTATCAGAACAGAGTGCATAAGAGGTAGCCTTAAGAAAAACATGAAGGGAATACGCATTCAAGGAATCACGGGAAATCCGGGCAAAAGTCACGTAGGGCTACGTGGGGGAGGAGGGGGGTTCACAGGAGGCCAAAATGGAGCTATGTGGTTTATGCACGCTGCCTTACTGACAATTTAATGAATCAGTACCACTATACTCTGAGAGTTAACAAGTATACGAATATAAGGAAAGCCCAATAAGTAATAAAAAAAGAGGCAAAAAACTGTGGATATATTTTAAATTCCTAATTTTTTTAAAAGCTCTGTAGGTAATTTTGTAGGCCTGGCACCACTATTTCAAATAGCAAGTATAATCCAAACAATGGGGAATGGGGATTCCATCTCGCACAACCTAGTCTCTTTGGGAAATCCCCGTTCATAAAGAAAATTTCAGTCAATTTTGCCAATATTTTCGTAATTTTTTTCCTACTGAACCAGAAAAATATAGTAGATTTTAAACTAAGATAAGTACTTAGAATAAACTCTAAAACAGTCATTTTAAATGATAACTGCGTTACAAATTTGTGATTTAGTAGTTGTGAAAAAAACATGTTTTTTTCTTCAAAGTTTTTTTTTCATGTTTTTTTTTTTTCAAGCCAGAAAAAAAACGTTTTTTTACAACACTAATTATGACAGTGTTAAATGTTGCTGAAAAAGTGATTGTATCAACGAACCGAAAGGTTAAAGCAGAGAAATATGAGAGGCTGCAGGAAACAGCCAATGTACAAGTGGCTGCATTGAAACAAAATATGCAACAGCAAGAGCGAAATATAGCAATTTATCAAAACGATTTCCCTTTGAAGGTAGATATGTTGTCGCAAAAAGCAGCAGAACAGGAAATTCCAGGGAAGACTTGAGGTAGAAAGATGGATGAAGAAATGTGGGGGGAATGCATACCCATACAGCAAGCATTTGATCTGCAGAGTGGCATAGAAGAGTCATCACAGAAAGGGAAATCCAAGACACAGGAGATACATCATCGGTAAGAAGTTTATATATGGGTGTAGAAGAAATGCCACCTGCAGAGATAATAAAATGTAGAGTTTGTGACCACAGACAGCAGACAGAAATTTACGAGCAAGCACACAGGAAACGCCACAGGCAGAAGTGGTAAAGTGTAAAAGTTGCGGCATGGAGGTTACGCCGTCAGTAATAAATAATTGGCAAGTGAACATAGAGGAAATGTTACAAGAAGAAATAAATTAAAGAAATAGTGATATAGAAAATTCATCGCAGGAAATAATGGGGCAATTGCATCGTGAGACTAGAGGTCTAAATCATCCGAAAGTGAGGCAAGAATTAACGAGAACTAAGCAGAGTTCGCCAGAGTTAAAAAAAGAATATATATTCATGAAAGTGGGAAAATATGAAGCAACTGGAACAAAGGCAGTTCACCGATAAAGTTACAGAAGTCTAAGAAGGAAATTAAAATCACACTGAAAAGTGACGTAATAAGTTGTATCAGTGTCAAGTGAAGATGGCCAATGCAAAGTGAGGAAAAGATACCTAGGTAAACTTCGGAGGCAAGGCGCGAGAATTTAATACACAAGAAGCTGATAACTAGAAGAAAAAGACACTATAAGTCAGTACGGATAGTAAGTGGGAACTTAGCACACAAGTAAGAAGAAACGAAGAAAACGCAGAAGAAGAAAGAGAAGCAGCTGCAAGACACGGAAGAACAGGAAAGCCTTACAATTTGTAACAGTTATATATAAGAGTACGCCTTATACAAGGACGAAGAGTTTACCTTATTTGTTAAGCTATAAAAGAGGAAGAGCAACTTATAAAATATCCTCAAACACATACATACCAAAGCAGCATTGGCTAGGAAACTAGTACCCAATTCAAGGAGTTTGCCAGTATTAGCACGCTTTTATCAGACAACCTAGAAACAAGGCAAAGATGCGAGAGAAATTCTGCGAGAAAGTGGAATAAAACATACGTACACGGAGAAAAGAAAACATTGCATGATGTAATTCTACTAGCGAGGTGTGAGCGAGCATAGATCGATAGTGGCCGGCAGCAGTATACTTGGTGGGTTAGCATAACTCGAAGGCACGGAGAATTGGAGCAGTCAGATAGCAACTTACGAACGGGAAAAAATTCGCTGACAAGAATGCCAGCTACGAAAAGGGCAGAACACGAGACGGCAAATAAGCACGATGAAGTCAGGGACAGCTATAACGAGAGGAAATCAAGCGGAACCAGGCTATCATGGAAATAGAACGAAGTGAAGAGGAGGAATACAATGTATATATAATAAAAGCAATGGGTGTAACTAAGGTATAAATAATGGTTGGTGCTAAGAAGAAATGTGCAACAATACTTAAAGACAGAGTGTGAAGTGTTATTATTAAGAGGTATTTAAGAACTATAACTGGGAAGTTAGAATAGAATGGATCCTAAGGACTATAGCAAGGAAGCACATATATGAAGAATTATTGTGAAGAAACATGTGTGTGATAAAGTCTTGTACAAATTTTTCCAGAACCTGTGGAAAGCAGAAATACATCACGAGTGACACAAGAAACGAAGAGAGTATGAGACAGTGAAGAAGGAATGACGCAGACGTTGATAGAAGGGTTTAGTATTTTACACAAATGTGCAAGCCAACTACAAGAAGAAGTGCGCGAGAAGGTTTGTCATGGCAGCGAGAGAACCAGACTCCCGCGTAAACACCACGACAGCGAGGAGTCGATACGCTATCAGCACAGCAGAATGACCTTGGCGTGACGTAGAGGATCGTGGCACTGACATCACCACTGCACATCATGCCAGTCGACGGCCAGACGCTTAGGCAGGCAAAACAAACAGTGGAGTGTCAGCTGGAGAAACCATGTGTGCGTGGAGAGCATGTCAATAAAAGATGCGATACAACAGAGCACCGCAGGACTGGAGAAGAAGACGACAATTGAAACAACACGGACAGAAAACTATTATATACACATGCATGTTACTTCAATTAATAATTTGTAAGGGAAAAAAAAGAAACTATTGATTTATGGGGGAAAATCTCTTAGAAGGGGAGAGTAGAAGGATGGTGGGAGAAGATAGGTTCGTTAGCGCCTCAGACGCTTAATTATAGTGGGGGCGTGTAGTGGCTGGACACGAAATTTTGGGCTATAGTTACTAAAGCTGGGCAAGAGTTGATTGTATACAGCAACAGCTGGATTCAAGGCAGTTACAACAGAGAATCAAAACAGTTAGAGGCAATAAAGCAGGTCAGACAGTCAGCAGAATTGATTTTTTTTTTAACTGCTTTATGTCTCTTTTTAACATCAAGGTCTTTTAGAGATGGGAAAGGATGGGGGGCAAGGATGGGGGCAAGGAATGGGAAGGAATTCAGCCATGGCCTTCTGAAGGAAGCATCCCGGCATTTGCCTGGAGTGATTTGGGGAAACCATGGAAAACCCAAATCTGGATGCCCGGACGGGGATTCGAACCGCCGTCCTCCCGAATGCGAGGCGAGAACGCTAACCGTTACACCGCCCCGCTCAGTAGCAGAATTGAGCTGGAGCACGATGACACTGGGAGGAAGATGGTAGGGAAGGAATTACCACTATTGGCTAGAGTTACTCCACACTATTGGTAATGTGGAGGGGGGAGCCTAACAAAGCTCATATACACGAGCAGAGAGGGGCGGTATCTCTCTTTCTCTTGCAGCAAAAACATATTTTGAGAGTCATGTAGTGATGGAGCGAGGTGAGGATGGACTTGGAGGCATGAAATAATTAAGCGAATACCAGGTGAACAGAAAACATATCATAACTACGATAAAATAATTTGTGATGATGACAATGAAATGAATAATTATCCAGTATAGTTCTTTAATTCTTTAACTGTTAGTGGTTTGCCACCACATAAATTAGCATTGAAGGTTAATTGCATCATTTTACTGAACAGAAACGTATATACAAAGGAAGCATTAGTCAATGGAACAAGACTGCGCATCAAGTGTATGCATCATAATGCTACTGATTGTGAAGTTTTAATTAGAACCGATCGCAATAAGATAATTTTGAATCCACGGATAAATTTAACTTTTTCTGGTACTATTTTGCCATTAAAGTATCAAAGAACTCAATTTCCAATTATACCTACATTTGCGATGACAATAGATAAGTCTCAAGGACAAACCTTCATAAAAGTTGGAATTTTATTGAGGCAGCCAGTCTTTACATATGGTCAATTGTACATCACAGCGAGTAGATTTAGATTATTCAATGGTTTGAGATTTTATATTTCAGAATATAATGGTCAAGGGATTTAGCAAATGATGAAATAGTTTAAACAAAAAACATCATTTACACAGAAGTTTTGAACCATTAAATTTCAAACGATTTGATGTTCACTGAAAAACATTTATTTTTTTTTAGTTTTTTTTTGATCCAATAATAATGTCAAAAAATAAAACTGACAAAGAATTGTATCAAAAAATAAATGCAAATTTTTCTTTTTTAACATTTACATTAAATTTTTAATTTTATTATTTTTTAATTAAGGCAAACAGCACAAGTTAATGACGCACTGGTACACCCTTGCAACCAACAACATCAATGTGTACAGTATATAATATATCTACCGGGTATGCTCGCAGCAAATGCAATAGAACAAATTAAAAAAAAATAATTACAATAATTATTACTCTGGAACGAAGTCTTTCTCGGCGTTGAGAATGGATGTAGTCTTCTCAGGAGACTAGCCGAGTAAACAAGGTGTTTCCACACGATATTTAGCATTCCATGTGAATGCGGTAAGAGATACATTGGCCAGACGGTACGGTGCATTAATCATCGATGTTTGGAACACGCCCGACCCGTGCGTCTGAGGCAGAGCGAAAAATCGGGAAAAATACCAGGATATTGGTGCGCACAAGGAACTTCTGGGACATTATTCTCACAGAAGCAGTTGAAATTCGCACCACACGCAATCTCGTCAACCGGGACGGTGGATACCAGCTGAGCGAAGTGTGGACACCTGTCATTAATGCAATATGTCGTCAGCGTGCCGAAGTGCACAGTACGGCGGCCGCGGACCAACTGTACCCACGCCAGTCTCCCACCATATATATTTGGATAGGAGAAAAAAAAACCAATGCTTACCACAGAAGAGGACTCCTGTGGTGTTGAGACACAAAAAAACATGTACACACACAGAGAAAAATTTACAAGCATATAGCCCTTCTTGAGTAGATACATATAGACATGTGTGTCCCTATATTTCACCCTGCAGCCACCAATACCTAGTGTAGACCACTGATGTTTGTGTGTGGTAGTAACATTAAGTTTCCCATGTTGGCTGAATGCCAGTAGCTGTGAGGGTATGGGAAAAACGGCGACTGAAAGGGGTTGACCTGGGGCACTTTCATATTTCGACCAAAGACAAGTGTATCTCTATATTTCACTTTTCAACCAAAACTACCTAGTGTAGACCCTTGCTGTTTGTGTGTGGTAGTAGCATCGAGTCTTCCATTGTGCACATTGCATGTTGGTAGCTATGGGGATGTGGGGGATACGGTGGTTGAAAGTGGTTGATCTAAGGCATTTTCATATTTCTAACAATGATGTGCATCTCCCCACATTTCACCTTGCAGCCAGAACTATCAACTGACACACCACTGGTGTCTGTGTCGGTAGTAGCTTGGAGTGTTCCATCATGCACTATTGTGATTGCACGTCAGTAGCTGTGGGGGTGTAGATATGATACTTGACCTGATATAAAAATTGACATGTGTGTCCCTCTATTTCATACTGCAGCCAAAACTACCTAGCACAGACCACTGTTGTTGGAGTGTGGTTGTAGCCTCAAGTGTCCCATCATGCATTATGGTATCATCTTGGTGCTCCAGGTGGACCTGCATCGATTTATTAAAACCTGACATCTCTGCCATCATACTGTGGCTTTCTTAAGAGGACTGCTTTGTCAGTTGCTGCTATCACCTTATATAGTAGCAGGACGCTAGCACGTGTAGGAATGGTCCACGGTGACGTCACCGCATCGTGTAGGTGGTAGGATGGGGTCGTTCGTCTTGGGTTTTCCTGAGCGGGTATGACCAAATATGGTCAAGTTTTAAACCACTGTTGGCATTCATATTGTTTGGCTGATTTTGTATTTATAACGCTTCTCTTACACGCCTAGGCCACCATCTGCTCTCAACGGCTATAACGCTGGTCTGTCACAGCATGATGGCAGAAACATCAGGTTTTAATAAATCGATGTGGCTCCACCCAGAGAACCAAGACAGTGACCATGGAAGGTTTCGTAACCATTTGATGCATGTTGGTAGCTTTCAGGGTGTGGGAGATGTTAAGGTTGAAAGTAGATGACCCAGGACATTTTCATATTTCGATCAAAGACGTGTGTCCCTATATTTCACTTTACTACCATACATATCCGGTACTGATCACTGGTGTTTGCGTGTGGTATTAGCCTTGAGTCTCGCATCATGCACTTGGGGTTGCATGTCAGTAACTATCAATCAAAATCCTTTACGAACATGAATTAAGTCATTGGAACCAGTTAGTACGATTAAATAATAAGGAGATTGAAAAAGAGATAAGCTGATAATGTTCTTGTGGATATGAAACTCATTACAACAAAGTAATGGGAAGTATTGGCCACTACTTATAAGGGAGGCCAAAGCTCAGCCAGAGCAGTAAGCTATAGAAGATGAATTAGAGATGATGGTACATAATTCAAATACGAAACACAGTAACATAACTATAAAAAATGGTGAATCTTAACAATATATTCACAACCTTCATTATTATTATTATCTTCACACCAGTGACTTGAATTCAACTTTACACAGGATTCCAATAGTTCAAAAACCCATTTTGGCACTTAAACTAGAATTTATTTAGATATAGTCTCGAGTTTAGGGAGTGTTTACTTCTACTTCTTTAAACACAATGAGTTAACTCACGAGGAAATGAAACTGAAACATTAATTTCTTATATCATCAATTTAAGTCCTATTCACTAATAGATGTCACTGTACTCACTTTTAGGTGGGAAAAACATGCTCACAGAATTCTTTCCCTTTTTAAAAAATTTCCTTAGAAGCAAAATGCCATAAATTAAACACAAAATTTTATTTCAGAAAGCTGTCCAAAAATGCTGCATAACATATAATCAAGCTATTATAAATTTATTCCTTACCAGTTGACCTCAATTTCCCTTCATTCAATCGTAGCCTTCCCTCAGAACCTGGACCAGCAGTTCTTGGTATTAAATTAGGGTCTGGTCGGGCAGGAAGAGAAGATTCTGAAATGAATAGTTAATTAAAACAAAAATGCTTTATTTACTTTGCGTGAATCAACAGAGAGAGAACAAAAAAAATGAAGAGCATGAAACATACTGCGAGTTGGTTTGTCCAAAGAATCAGTTACAACAGTCAATTTATTGAAAACTCCTCGGCCAAAGTAGTCGGCAACTAAAGAGAACCCATCTTCTGCACGTTCTAGCTGGCTATGAAATGCTTCATGCAGATCACGACTTTGCTCCTAAAAATTATTTTATATTACTAAAATTTAATTTTGAAGTTTCAAAGAAGTTTTGTTTTAATTTCAATAAATTATAGTCATTTCATACTTAAACTAACATTTGCCTGCTGCTTCATGAACATGTGTTTTATTTAGTATGTATAAAAATTCTTTACTGATTTTATTCTATTACCAAATATTGATGTTGACAGGTATGAATTGTAAATGCCTTCTGAAAACTTTCCTTTTGCTTTAGTTATAAACTTAGGTTTGTTTTTCATACAGATAGTTTTGTTTCATTCATTATTTAATTAAACAATTTATGAAATAGTAGAATAGTAATATGAAAAATTTATTTCATGTCAAAAATTCTGCTTTTACAATTGAACAGTGTTAACAATAACAGAAATATAGAAAGAAAATGATATCAATCAACATTATAGAAGTTCATATAATGGATGACCAAAAGTCAGCAACCCGTATGGCATAGTTACTGATGCAAAGGAGGTCTTGCAGAGTGCAGGTTGATGGGCACTGCGGGCAATTGTATAAATTCTGAATGGTCTGTTCTGCCCAAAGTCACATGCAGTATCAGGATCTGGAAGATAATGCCATCTTACCAGGTTATCCTAGCCCACTACACTTCTCAGCCGATTTAGCGCTCTTCAGGTATTCCAGTTGAGACTGCCACCTGGTGGTAGTGCCTTTACAGCACGCACCCACCGATTCACACAAATCATTCTTGCTCACCACAGATTGAGTCGGTCAACTTTTGGCGGTAAATCTAATGCAGCTGTCGTCGTAAGGAAGGTTTTCCTAGATTTCAGCCTTTGTCTGGAGAGTTGATGCCCGAATAAGGCATGATCAGCGTTTTGATTAGCCTTGTTTCTTTCTGACACTGCAGCTACGTTCCGTCTTATATCAGGTGGAGTGATTCCTGCCAGACCATGTAGTTTTTCAATTGGCGTGTCTCCGAGGCCACCCATTAGAATTCTGCAGGATTCATGCAATGCTACGTCTATTTGTTTGGCATAATCAGACTTGTACCAAATGGGACAGGCATATTCTGCAGCAGAATAACACAATGCAAGAGCTGATGTTCAGAACACTGTGGGATGTGCACCTGATACGTTTCCTGGGAGTTTCCACAGGATATTGTTGCGGGTTGAAACTTTGCCTTTTGTATTTAAGCAGTGCTTTTTGTAAGGGAGAGAGTGATCTAGTGTACTCGGAGATTGTAACAGTGATCTAGTTCTACACCCTAGCATCTGACTTTCAGTTTCCTGTTGGCATGTCTGTTTTGTAAATGGAAGGCGCATAGTTGAGTTTTGGGTAGATTCGATTTCAATTAATTGTCTCCATAGTGTAAGCACCTTAGAATTTGAGTAAATTCTAGTTTGCTTAGTTTAAAGCATAAGAGAGGGAGCAAGCTTTCCAGGATATATATAATTTTCATTGCAAGTATAGGAAGTAAGAAACGTTTCATGCAGAAGCTAAAACTGCTACCTAATCCAATATATATAAAGCAATTTAAAAACAGTAAAGCCACACAACACTTAATATAAGCACTAAATAAACATTTTTAATAGTAAAGAATCTTTAAACTAACCTGGAATAGAGTAATCCATCATTAACCAACTTGCAAACAATAGATTTTGCTGCATGATCATTTCATTAATTCTTAACACGTTTTGATGCAGTAAAATAATTTCAAAAATCATAATAGTTTAAAAGAAAGATAAATCCACTAAAATTCAGTAGTTTCAGACCGTGTAATTAGGGTAAATAAAACATTAAACACCTAGTGGAACACACTTTCACTTTTAACATTTTTTATCATATGTTTTCGATAATTTCTCGAACTAAAAAGTAGATTCCCTGAAAGAACTAAACATCTGGTATAACATATTAAAATTTTAGAACATTCCATACAGTAGAATAGATTTTATAAACATTTTAAAGTTATTTCGTCATCTATCACAACGTGGCAATTTCAAAATTAAATTACGATTAAACCACACCACTTAAGTAAATAACGTAACTAAATTCAAAGAAAATTTAGATAGCTTCACTTTTTTTAAATAGACAACACTTGAATAATTATGAACCAGATACAGAGTTAACTTTTGAAACGTTTCAAACCAGATCTTGCTAGACTCATAACTTTTCCATTTCACCACCGATCATAATAAAATTTACGCCACTGGAATCAGGAATTTTTATAGAACACAATGGCACTAATTTTATTGCGATAATTTGCAATCCAAGCAGGGTTGCCTAAAAATTGAATAAATTAAGATAGAAATCGAGAAATCACAAATTAACTTGTGGAAACTTTTTATCAATGCTCTTGAAAACTAAATTTAATTACAAGAAAGGTAATTATTTGAGAATTTTTGCTAAATACTTTTCATAACGTCAGGCTACACATGAGTAAAGTTAGAACACATTCTATGATTACACCTATCTATATTATTTTTGGAAAGCGTCCGTATACATGTGATATGCAGATGGGGGTATATAGGCAGGAGCCTAGGATAGGGGGTTGCCTTTACTCCGGGAACGTTGTGTGAAAGTAATCTGCGCTCGGTATGGTGCGCGTGTGTCGGTTAGGACTAGCAATAACCGGAAATCATTGAACTTTGAGTGACCACATGGCTGACTCACCACTATGCTAAATTTTCTGACGAGTTACTAGTAATGACTTTGAACTATTAATTTTTCTAAAAAAAGGGGTTCATCAGTTCTCTTCCTCTCCATAACTTGCAATTTTTGGGGAAACGTTTGATTCGCTATTTTTCCAAATGTGATTGAGTAAACTTTAAATTTTTACAAGTGGACTTTTTAAATGTGTTAATCCAGATGGTAACCCTTTTCTGAGGTTTTGGGTCAAATAAACTTAGTGGCGGACGAGAAGCATTACAGTTAAATATTCAAGGCAGGCACATGGTCAACTTAGAATTATTGATGCTGATTTAGAGAACATTTCACTTTAAGTAGACATTCAGTTAAGGTATCTAAGCTTTATACTAGCCCTGGTATAGTAGCTTGGGTCCTTACAATAGTAGGTGATGAAAGATTATAATCATTACTTAAACAGTTTTATTTTAGTGGTATAGATAAGTGAAGCATTGTTTAAGAAAAATAAGATGTTATTTTACTTGGTAGGTCAGTAATTATATTGCCAGTGTGCCATTTTTAAATGCTGATACGGAGAACTGCACGATTAGTGTGCTACTGCTACTGAAAATTTCATTTTCTTGGAAGAATTCTCTTTATTCATAATAACAGTAACAGTAACAATTATTTCACTGTAATAATAAAAATTTATTTACATTCTGTAACAAAAAACTTCAATAATGTTCAACCTGTGAAAGAGAATATTTTTTTTTTTTTTTTTTTTACTGTTTGGATATTTGTTTTATTTTGACGATATGTTGATTTGATTAATTATTTCTACTTTAAAATAGAAATTTATGTGGATTAAAACTAATCTTATTAGGTATTACAAAATTTCCTTCCCTTTCAAATCACCGTATTACTGGTTCCATTATTTGAGGCACATTTAAGCAATTTGAAAATGTCAACATTTGATCATGATACAGTGTATGTACTAATGTGTATTAATACTGTGAGTGTTTGTATTCATATAAACATCTGTTAATTGTGATTTAGTGCTGTATATTGTGCTGTGTTTATATTATCACATTGTTTATGTTCTTGAATATTAGGCTCAACATCATATTTTTGTTAGCGAGTGTAAATATTGCTTAAATTTTATGTAATTACTAGCACTAGTGATCACCCAGTTGTCAAAATTCTACCATAATTCATTAAGTTTATTACTCTTTTACAAAAGAAACTAATTATCATTGCAGATATTTTTTTGAATTTGTTTTATTACGTTTGCTGTGAACATGTATACCTGGGTGTCTTATCTTCACTCAGCATCTTTTGATTTTTGTTCAGTATGCAAGATTTCATCAGAATCCTTAGAGAGAAATTAACTTTATTTATTTACAAGAGTTTTCATATAACAGTATTAGATTGGACAGAATAAATACATCGATAGTATAAAAACCTAACCTGAAGGTTGGTTGGATCCTCCAGAAGGAGGCATACTAAGTCGTTGTATCAAAGGTAGGATGGCCAGTTCCTTTCCTCTGGAACCTACAATTTAACGTAGAATCAGAACCACAGAACGCCCCAGCGTAGTTCATATGATCAAATACAATCTTAAAAATTCTTGCCCCCACCGGGATTTGAACACAGGATCGTAGCCAGAATTTTTTGAGAGCTAGTGCAGAAACCACTTTTTTGGCCACTAATTACATTTGAGCTGTCAGACCGCTCCATATTTGTTATACATTCAATATATTTCTTTCCTATTTACATAAAATGTTTTACAATTAAACTGATAGTATTTAATAATAACCGGTTACTGTGCAAAGTAAAAGTACAGCTAGTAGAACAAAACTGTTAAATCATGTTGAAAATACGCCTAGCTGCTTCCTTGGCACCTGAAAGCCATAAAATATGTAACAAAGTTGTAATTAGCGTCTGTGACATTTTTACAGTCAGAATTTGATGTGGAAGCTGTTTTCTTTACTCAGAATCCACTAAGCATCATGGAATGCTGTAGTCATTCTGGTCCAGGTTTCCATTCAATCTAAACACAACAAGATTGGCCACATTGCTGACTTAGCAACAATAGACATCTCGAGCTGCCTATGACATTTTTATAGTTAGAACTCGGTACTGCAGCCACCTTATTCACTCAAAAACCACGATACACCATGGAATATTAGTCTTCATGTAAGTCCAGGCTGTATTCAAACTTAACCACAGTCTCCACTAATACAGCTCCTTGAAAATGCAAGAAATGTTTGTTTGAATGTATGAGTTCCTTGAAACCAAAGAGAAAATATTAGTAGGCTTCCTGGTACCTGAATTGTCTACGAGATGGTATTAGAGCTTTTTTCGAGATACCAAGAGCAAAAATTGTTCTTATTTTGTAAAATTGGGTTTTTGCAGGGAAGACAACTGTTTATATAAACTTAACAATTAAAATATTATCTAAAAATGAAATTTCATCCAAACTGTTGGTGGCATTTCCAAAATATATATATAATTATAAACAAGAATTGCTCATTTAAAGATATAAGATGTAGCTGAAGCTATTTCCCAATGGCAATATTATCAGAGGTTGTGGTTCGGTTGAAATGCAACCTGGACCAGAATCACAGCTAAAACACTTTGTTAAAATGGGGACGATGGATTTAGCATTATAATTTACATGGCGTAGCATTAGTTTATGATTAATTTTTAATTCCCTTTGCTTTCAATAACCAATGTCATTATTTCAGTCACATAGAAGTACTATCAGTGGGACAAGTCTCAAAGATGAAATTTGAATGTATTAATGAATATATAACAGAAGCTATGATTTTTGAATGGAAACATTAGCCATAAATGTGAATAGGTTGAATTGCAATTTTATTGGTTGCATATTGCAATCGTCATTAACTCAACAGCATGTAAGATCACAAAAATAAAACCCTTTCTAAATATTGTTTTTTTTTATTACTTTGCACAGTAATTAATAAAAAGAACAGTTGATTCTACTGACTATGGTTTGAAAAGCAGCCAGAATTTGTTTACACATTCCTTAGGTGGTGATATTCAATAATATTTGCATATTATACCAAATTATATTAATCAAGTAAAGTCAATCAAAATATGGGCACTTATAATGCAAGAAATAATTACTGATACGTATAGCTATTTCTTAGGCACCTTTCTTTGGGAAGAGTATAGAATTTCAAATACAGAATGACAAAGAACGACAACAAAGAAATACCGGCAATTAATGTGTTTTATTATACACCATTTCGTAAGACATACTGTACCAGAGGCAAACTGTTTAGTTGTCTACCAGAGACAATATAGTCTAATGCATTGCACTTTGTAACTTACCTGCTAATATGGTAAATCAGCACTTAATGTTCATTTATTCCATTTATTTTAATTACTGCAGTCCAGAAAACTAAATAACCAGTGTAAAAAAGTAAACTGAATTATAAATTAAGTTGTTTGACTTTTTGTCAGATTTTTGCGAAATATATAACGATCAATTTCCCTTAATTTTATAAAAAATGTTTCATATATTTGCTCCATACGTCAGTACATATAAGTCATCAGCTATTTCCACAGATTTTAATATTGGCTCTTAGCTCTAAAAATTTGAAAACTCCATCCAAATTGCTGCAGTAGTTTAGGCACAGTACCCTTTCAAATAAAGAGACACATGCAGCTTGATTATAGATTTATAATAGTTTAGATTACCTGAGACTTTATTATATCTAATATCTTCTTGTTGTTTGGTAGACAAGCTGGACACTCATTTTCATTTTCAGCAAAACTCTGAAAGCAACTGAAATAAAAAAGAATGACTGTTAAGATAACCCCTTTATTCCTCACTTCTGGAGATTTCAGAATTTAACCAAAAAATTAAGAAATGAGGCAACAACGGAATGGAAAAAATGCCATGAGGTGATATTTACAAGAAGATGTAAAATATACACACTACTCATCATAGTTGAAGGGAGGAGGGCAGCAGTAACAAAAGCATTCCATAAAAAACACATTAGTTTGGGCTATGCCCTTCTTCAAGAAAATTGAACTCGTGCAGGCTGCAAGGCCACATGAATGGTGAATTTGTCATTACAATTGGACTGGTAGTGATGGTAGGTTAGAGGGGAAGGGGCAACAAGAGTATCGTGGTAATGTCAATAGCAGGAAAAAAAATTAAAACACGATAAAAACAAAAAGGGGCTTGAAAAAAGGTGAAAATTATTTAAAGAAAGGTAGATAAATAAAAGACAAAAACAAGACTAAATTTTGAATACTTTAGTGTTTGAGAAGTGCTTCTTGTTGCTGCTGTCTTCCTTCCTTCAACTTTGGTGGGTGATGTGTATATTTTACCTTTTGTTTCCATATAAATTAAGAAAATAGACAAGATGAACCTCTTTCTTTGGTAAATAGATGCCATTTAAAAATTCAGTTGAAAGAAATTTTTGATTATGGCAGTATCCTTTAAATTCTCTCTCTCTCTCCTTCTCTCTCTCTCTCTATATATATATATAAAAATGAGACATTGAAATTTAGAAACTTGTTGGAATTATTTCCAATTTTTTTTTTACTAATATTTAGGAATGACATAAATCGGATATATTTGCAAAGCAAAATTCTTACTGTTGGTGGTAAGAGTGTTGGCACAGGAAATGAACAGATGGCAGTTCCAACTGATGATTGCAGGCAGAACAACGTGAACCTTGGAATATTACAGCACTAAGAAACAATTAAAAAAACATATTAATTAACTGCACTATCAATGTTTAATGCAGTCTTAATGCATAAGGCAAATGAGCAAGGATAAATGCTATGGAATACACTTTTCTTCATATAATTTTTTATATATACTTTGCAACACACAACACCTTCTTTTTAGAATGGTTTTAGCTAAGAGTGGAGCGAATGAATCAAAATTAATACACACATCAATTAAGAAATGTCTCAAACAGCTTTAAATGTCACATTTCCCTTCAGTCATGGTAATAATGAAGCAACAATCCATTGAAAGCATGCTCAAAGATCATTTCATGTCACATATATAATGGAATATTACTGTTCATGCAAAATTATATTTTCACCAATACCTTAAACATAAACATAGCAAAAATTCTCTTGTTTTATCACTAAACTATAACATTCAACTAGTTCATGAAGATGTAAACAAACTTTCTTCACTAATGAATGATTCTATAAGTCCTTGGCACACTGCTTGAGAAATTTCTTCTTACTGGATTTTAATATGTTGAATCAAGTAGGGAAGATGCTGTTTTCAAGGTCAAAGGCTATGACAGATTGACCTGAAGTGGCCAAATATAAACTTCATCTGTGTGGATTCATTCAGCAAAATTTGAATAAAATTTCTTGAGCTTATACACATATGAAACACTGGAAGACAACTACACTACTGTATAACTGTTTCAAACGTCATGGTTACTAGATTGGAACTCGTCATGTCCTTTACCCTAAATGGTCACTCTGAAATATTTGAAGAATTTCTATTTAGCTTAAAGGGAGTGTGAATAACTGTTGCAGCAACAATTGCCTCAAAAGTATCACACTGTTCTTGATTTAAACATTCATAATGTAATCTTTGGTTACCAGTTCGGTCACGGGCAGAGAACAGATTCCAGATTATTAAGTAGCTAAGCAACTCCAAAGAAATGAATTGCCAGGATACATGTTTAGGTAAGATGTCTGATGTTCACTTTAAATAAGTTAATAATTCATATACAGTGAAAATGAACTACGGCCATTAATGAAAGTGGTCAGTACAATATGTAAAAAAACAAATAAACCGTAATGTATAAACTATGATCAAGCAGTTTCAATTAAATTAAAATTTAGCCTAGCTTGGAATGACAATTGGTATTTGTTGTTACAGCATGAATAATATAAGTGGATGTTCAGACTTCCGCGGACATTGTCAATGTTACCTTGGTTGTCCGGGTTGAACCGTGTCAATTTATGAAAACCCAACATTTCGGTCATCATTTTGTTGCCTTCTTCAGAGGACAGTCAAGGCTGGAATCGCTGTCGCCTATATACAGCTCCCGAAGTGCGTACTAACTGTTTGGAGTGATGTCACTCAAGATACCGCCGCCAGCGCTTTCCTAATCAAGTATGACCATATTTGGTCAAGTTATAGTCTGCTATCTGCTTTCACAAACCAGTACACTAGTGTCACTAAATTAAAATTACATGCCCACTGTCAGCCGAATGTTGTGCTATGGCTGATTTGCTGACGTCATTATTTTCAAGATGTCTTATGTGTTCACACAGCATTTACTTGACTTACCGTCCAGTCTTGCCGATAAACACTTGGCCACAACTACAGGATATTTGGTACACGCCTGCTGTCTACAGTTTCTCCCTTCTGTCTTTAACCTTTATGAGCACATCAGAAATCTTCTTAGGCATTCTGTATATTGGATGGATATTTTTCTTCTTTAGAAGATTACCAATTTCATCCGTCACCCCCTGAACATAGGGTAATACTGCCATGGATCCGTCTGTTTGTCTTCTGGCTTCAACTTCCGGTACTGGAGCACAAGGTAGTGCTTGAGGTTCAAGCATTGCGGTGACCTAATTGATAGTGTTAAGGGTGTAGTCGTTGGCCAGAAACGTCAAAATTTCTTTTTCAGGGATGGTCACATTGTCACTTGCTATGGAAGAAGGAACGGTTATATTTTTTAAAATTCTGTGTTTCACTGCTGAATGGTGGTGAGAGGCTGCATGCAAAAAGTGATTTGTGTACATGGGCTTGCAATAAACTCCGTGGCTCAGGGAGCCATCTTCCTTTCACCTCACAATCACGTCCATAAAGGGAACGTCCAACTTCCATGGTGAACTTAATTTTGTCGTGAGAACTGTTTATGTTTTGGAAGAAGGCCTGGAGAGATTCTCGCCCGTAAGGCCAGATAACAAATGTGTCATCCACATAATGCAGCCATAAAGAAGGTTTTATACTGTGATTATTGACCACTACAGCCTCAAGTGCCTCCATAAACACATCGGCCTCGATTGGAGACAGAGGGCAACCCATCACTGCTGCATTATTCCGTTGGTAGATGTCATTCTTATATTGAAAGAAAGTAGTCTTAAGGCAGAATTCAGTTCATGACGTCCATTCTTCTGGCATGCTGAGATTTTATAGTCATTCCATGATGCTGTAGATGGTTTTTTCAATTGGCACATTTGTAAACAGCGACGTAACGTTGAAGCTTACTAGTATGTCGTTGACTTCCAGGTGTCTGTCCTTGATCCTGTTTATAAAATCAGAAGAATTCTGAATTGTAAAAGTAGAGTTAGCCAGAATCTATAACTTATCTGCCAGGTATCTTGCCAGTGGATGTGTCGGAGACTGAAATGCGCTGACAATTGGCGCTCCGTCCTTGTGTATCTTGGGAAGGCAGTACATTCGTGTCGTCAGGTGATTAAATGTAGTAAATTTTCTTTTGACCTCTGGTTGGATTGAGGTTGCTTCCTGTATTTTATTTGCAACGTTATGTCGAATCTTCTGGAGAGGGTTTGTTGACAGCTTTTCATACGTTACATCTTGCAGTAACTCCTCTAACTTTCGGTGGTATTCTTCTGCATACATAACCCCTGAAGAATTTCATTTGTAGTGGGTAAAACCATAATCTCTTCTCTTTCTCTCAATTGATGCAAGGCATATTGTACTCCCGAGTGAGGTTCTTGCGGAGGTTGTTTGGAAATTGATAATATCCTCACCATTTCCCTGCGAATCTCGTAAGCGTCATCTGGCGAAAGAGAAGAAATTAAAAATTCCATCGCAATGATGACTTCATCCACTGGTAACTTTGCTGGCGTAATAGCAAAATTGAGTCCTTTGACAAGAACTGAATTCGTGTCTATCGTCTCGTTTGTGAGGTTGACCACACATCTTTTTAACAGATTCTCCTGTAATTTTGGGTGTTGCTTTTCCTCTAGTTTGGAGAATTTGACCAGTTGTCTATTCTTAGTTTTTTCAATTTTGTTATAGGGCTGATTTCAATATAATTTGTCCAGCAAGTCCCAATCATCGACATTTAATGTTTTATTAAGGAACTAGTGGAGACTAAGAATTCTTGCTACTATTGCTGCCAGTTCACTCCGCATGTAGTGAATGCATTTACAAAGAAGTGACCTGCTACTTCTCATCAAAATTTGGCGGGCGCTAGCTGTCGTGATGTGGTGCCTGATGTTGAAAAAGTCTGGAATGATGTCATGGTTTTCTGAGTTGAACCGCATCAATTTTTGAAAACCTAACATTTCGGCCATCATTTTGTGGCCTTCTTTAGAGGAGTGCCAAGGCTGGAATTTCTGTCGCCTATATATAGCTCCCAAAGAGCAAGCTAACTATTTGGAGTGACGTTACTCAAGTTACCGTTGCCAGCGTGGCTGGTCCGATGGGGCTTGTGCATCCCGTGCTTTTCTAATCAAGCATTACCATGTTTGGTCAAGTTGTAGCCTGCCATCCACGTTCATTTTATCTGGTATCTTTTTAATTTCCAGCACTCCTCTGATACACCAGAGCCACCATCTGCTTCCATTAACCAGTAAACTACTGTCACTAAATAAAATTGCGTCCCCAGTGTCAGCCGAATGTTGTGCTATGGTTAATTTGCTGACATCATTATTTTCAAGTTGTCTAATGTGTTCATGCAGCCTTTCTTTGACCGTCTGTCCAAAATTAAGATCACCATGGATGTTGTGGTGGACAAACAACTTCCCTTTATGGACGTGATCGTGAGGCGGAAGGTAAACGGCTCCCTGGGCCACGGTGTTTATTGCAAGCCCACGCACATGAATCGCTATTTGCATGCAGCCTCTCACCACCATCCAGCAGTGAAATGCAGAATTTTATAAACTTTAAATGTTCGTGCTTCAATATTCAGTGATGAAGCCAGCATAGCCTTTGAAAAATAAATTTTGATGGAGACGTTTCAGGCCAACGGCTACAGCCTTAATCTTATCAATAAGGCCACAGCAAAGCTTGAACCTCAAGCACTACCAGTTGAAACCAGAAGACAGACGGACCCATGGCAGCATTACCCTGCGTTCAGGGGGTGACGGATAAAATTGGCAATTTTCTAAAAAAGAAAAATATCCATCTGATTACAGAGCACCAAGGAAGATTTCTGACGCACTCATAAAGATTAAAGACAAGAGGGAGAAACTGCAGACAGCAGGCTGTAGCAAATACCCTGTAACTCTGGCCAAGTGTATTTGTTAGACTAAATTGACGGTCAGGAAAAGCTGTGTGAACATGTACAACATCTTAAAAATAACGATGTCAGCAAATCAGCTGTAGAACAACATTCAGCGGACAGTGGGCAGGCAATTTTATTAAGTGACACTAGTGTACTGGCTCATGATAGCAGATGGTGGCCCAGGCATATCAGAGAAGTGCTGGAAAGTAACAAGAGACCAGATAATATGAACGCGGATGGCAGGCTACAACTTGACCAAGTATGATCATACTTGATTAGGAAAGTGCAGAATGGAAGCTCCCACTGTACCGGCCATGCTGGCAGTGGTAACTTGAGTGACATCACTCCAAATGGTTAGCGAGCTCTTCGTGAGCTATCAGGCGACAGTGATTCCAGCCTTGACAGACGTCGGAAGAAGGCAACAAAATGATGGGCGAAACATTAGGTTTTCTTAAATTGACACAGTTCAACCCAGACAACCAAGATAACATGAGTAATTTAAGTTTTTTATGTTGCTTTCATTAGCAACAGGTTACTAAAAAGTAGCTCCTCATGTTTTCAGCTGTAAAGTTATATATTTTTTTTTTTAAATTTTAGAACGAAATGCTGGAAAAAAAAAAAAAAATTAATGAACATATTCTGGCAATTAATTTCATAGCAATTGGTTAGTTCTTGAAATGCACACATAACCGTGAATTTCTTCTGAAAATATCTCTGGTGGATGATGTCACCATTCTGTTGTCAATAACTGTCAAGATGAGTGAGTGAACTTAGGAAATTATTCTCCAAATTACTCCAGGTGAATGCCACGATGCTTACTTTAAAAGGTCATGCTTTGGTTGCATGTTAACAGGTAAATTACATGGGAGGTTTCACAGGTGGCGTATCCTATGATAGGGAAGCTTTCCCCTATCACAGGGGAAAGCTTCCTATCATAGGGCACACCACCTGTGAAACCTCCCATGTAATTTACTAGTTAACATGCAACCACTGCCTGGCTTCATATATAGGTTTGACAACAAATTCACTTTCCATATGAATAAACGGCCGTCGAAAAACAGTTCACAAGGAACCCAAAGCACCCTTCTGCTGCCCATGCCATCACCCATGACTCCAATAATTTGAACTCTGGTTTCACAATCCGGGCTATCAGGGTCCTCCCTAATAGCAGCAGTTCCTTACAGCTTCACGCCTCGTCAACGGCTAAGGTCATTAGAGGCGAGATGGGACTGGGGACAAGGAATGGGAAGGAATTTGGCCGTGGCCTTTTTGAAGGAAGCATCCCGGCATTCGCCTGGAGTGATTTAGTGAAACCATGGAAAACGCAAATCTGGATGCCCGGATGGGGATTCGAGCCCGCGTCCTCCTGAATGCAAGACCAGAATGTTAACTGTTCACCCACCATGTTAGGACAGAAGGTGGGAACTTGCCTACCAGTACAAACTGGGTACAAGCCAACCACCTTGTCTCAACTTCGGATTATATCTGATCACTATTGTTGTTATTTTTACTTATGTTTACCCTTATTTAATCCTCTCTTTGCCTCCATCCCCACTACCTATATCGAATCACCACTAACCTAAAGTGATGTTTACTTCACAGAGTTTTTGGTTTTAAAAATTATTATTATTGTTTTAATAATTTTTATATTTTTTAATATATATTTAAAAAAATCATAATATATATATATATATATATATACCGAGTGTTACAAAAAAATGTATACACACTTTTAAAGGTCATAGAGAGTTCGTTTTCACGCTTGAGAGGATGAAATTTGGTACAAATGTAGTGTCATGTTTGCTCAATAGGTGGCAGCAAGCTAGGGCCGTCACGCGGGCAGCGGTGCTTAACTGATATCAACATGGCGGAAGTACGGTTGAACTTTAAAGAGCGTAAGCAATTGTTGAAGTGGTACTGGAAATTTGAGAATGTGGCTGCTGTCCAGAGACAGTGGAGACGTGAGTTTCGTACAGATCCACCTACACGGTTAACAATTACCCGTATACGTGACAAATTTGAGCTGCATGGAACAGTGTGTGATGTACACAAAGGCCGATCAGGGCGACCTCACACAGCTACGAGTGACGAGTCTTCGGCTGCGGTGCTGGAACGCTTTCAGCAGTCGCCACAAAAATCTACAAGGCAATGTGCGCGTGAGAGTGGTGTAAGTCATGTCAGCGTGCTACGCATTCTGAAGAAAGGCAAGTTTAAAGTGTACATTCCCAGACTGGTGCAACAGTTAAACGACGACGAGTCAGAACGTAGGTTACAATTTTGTGAATGGTTTCGAGACATGGTTAACAATGTTCCGGGATTTGTGGGGAATGTGGTTTGGTCAGATGAAGCACAGTTCAAGCTCAATGAAACTGTCAACAGACACAATTGTGTGTACTGGGCTGACAATAATCCCCACATCACAGTGGAAACGGCTGTGAATTTGCCTGGTGTAAATGTGTGGTGCGGATTGACTCGTAGGGGACTCATTGGTCCTTTCCGTTATGAAGGTACTTTAACCGGTGAACTTTATCTGAGAATGCTTAATGATTCAATTTTACCTGCCATTCATGAACTGTACGGTAATGAGAGGATTTATTATCAACAAGATGGCGCCCCTGCGCACTACCATAGGGATGTAAGAGCATACCTTGATCTACATTTTCCAGAGAATTGGATAGGACGAGTTTCCTGCGCGTTCTCCAGATCTAACACCGTTGGACTTTTACTTATGGGGATCAGTGAAAGACCAGGTGTACAGAAGAAAACCAGATAACCTGAACGAACTTTGGGATGATATTAGAACAGTGTGCGCATATATCCCACTGGAAACTTTAGCGGTAGTTACCGAATCAGTCGCAACCCGTGTTCAGAAATGCATTGATGCAGAAGGCCATCACTTTGAACACTTAACATAAACATTTACCCCAGAAAATGTATTGGAAACTTCAAGCAGACTTATAATCTTACTTTCAGGCTAATAAACATTTTGTATGAAAACGTTTCCATATGTTTTTTCTTCTCCTGAAGTGTGTATACATTTTTCTGTAACACTCGGTATATAGTTTTTAATTTTTAATATTTAGATTTAATTATATTTTGCTCTTCCCACCGACCAGAGATCATTTTGGACATTTATCTATGCTCCAGTATTAGCTCTGAATCACTGCCCCTACCTTTCCGCTGTTTGAATTTGACCCCACCATTTTCCCAGCCGACAGTCTCCCATTATGTACTCCTGTTGATAAAGGGCTCCCCCCAAAAATTTCTTTATCAGTTGTGTTTTTGTCTTTTCTGTGTGTTCGCGCCCCACATCCATCATCTAATGGTAAGTGGTGGCTGATTTCCCTATCCTAATTGAATTCCTTTTCGCTTCTTAGCGCCTTTGATTTTGTTGTTCACTATATATATATAGTTAGACCGTATCCTGCACCACCCTCCCTCCGTAATGTTCTCCTATTGACGAAGGGCCAAGTCTCTAAACATTCATTGTTTTTCCTGGTTTTTTTTTTTTTTGTGTTCACCCCACGAAACCATCAACTCAGGTAAGTGGTGGTTCATTTCGTCATCCTTCTTTTGTAAATTCATTTGCTACTTAGCTCCTATTATTTCCTGGTTACTAAACATATAAAAGATATATTCCATAGCAAACATTCATTCCCTACAGCCTTGCTATCTGTGGCAGTTGCATGTGTTCTGATGCTGAATCCCTCTCCCAGTACTCCCAGAACCTATCCCAAGCCCTTATTTCCCACTGTTACCCATCAGATCTTGTACGAGGGTGAGTCAAATGAAAACCTTAAATATTTTTTTAAATATTATTTATTGTGCATAAGTGGTACAAAGCTGTATCAGTTTTCAACACAATCTCCCCCATGCTCCATGCAAGTTCTCCAGTGCTTACAAAGTGTATAAATTAATTAAGAAAAAAATTCTTTTGGTAGTCCACTCATGCACCGCGTGGCGTACCTCTTCATCAGAACAGAACTTCTTTCCTCCCATTGCTTCTTTGAGTGGTCCAAACATATGGAAATCACTTGGGGCAAGGTCTGGTGAGTATGGTGGATGAGGAAGACACTCAAAACGTAGGTCTGTGATTGTTGCAACTGTTGTACGGGCAGTGTGGGGCCTTGCATTGTCATGTTGCAAAAGGACATCTGATGACAGCAATCCACGTTGCTTTGATTTGATTGCAGGGTGAAGATGATTTTTTAGGAGATGTGTGTATGATGCTCCAAAATGACACCTTTTTCGTCCCAAAAGAGAGTCGCCATAACCTTCCCTGCTGATGGTTCTGTTCGAAACTTCTTTGGTTTTGGTGATGAGGAATGGCGCCATTCCTTGCTCGCTCTCTTCATTTCCGGTTGGTGGAAGTGAACCCAGTAACGATTCTTGCAAGGAAGCCATCACCTTTTCGCTCAAAGCGCCGGAGAAGTTCTTCACAAGCATCTACACATCGTTCTCTCATTTCAGGAGTCAGCTGCCGTGGCACCCATCTTGCAGACACTTTGTGAAACTGGAGTGCATCATGCACAATGTGGTGTGCTGAACCATGACTAATCTTTAAACATGCTGCAATGTCATTCAGTGTCACTCGGTGGTTTTCCATCACTATGGTTTCAACTGCTGCAATGTTCTGTGGAGTCACAACTTGTCGTGCCTGACCTGGACGAGGAGCATCTTCCACTGAAGTCACACCATTTGCGAACTTCCTACTCTGTTCGTAGACTTGCTGCTGTGACAAACATGCATCACCGTACTGAACCTTCATTCTTCGATGAATTTCAATAGGTTTCACACCTTCAATACTCAAAAACCGAATAACAGAACGTTGTTCTTCCATGGTGCAAGTCTCAAGTGGGGCAGCCATCTTTATACTGATACTGCGACGGAATTTGTGTATCTGCACTATGCAGCCACCTACAGGCCATTCTGCACGCTGCTTGTAGCACACTTACCAACTTACAGGATAATGGCGTGAAGTTTCGATTTTTTTATTACACATTAAAGGTTTTCATTTGACTCATCCTCATACATAAACAAAAGTTCCCTTCCGTACAGCCTTGCTGTCCACGGAAAACATATCTGTTCTGAATCCCTCTCCCAGTACTCCCAGTAAGCCCTTATTTCCCACTCCTACCTAGCAGACCTTGTACATACACAAATCATGTGTGCAATCACCCACCCGCCCCGTAACCATTCCCGCCAGGCACCTCCAAAATCCAACCACAGACCTGCCTTTGTCACCCAGTTCTATCCTGGCCTCAAGTCCATCAATCAAATCTTACTCCTTTCGCTCCTTTCCAGAAATCCGCACTCTTCTACTAAAAATTCTACCAACTGTTCCTGTACATGTTTCAGGAGACCACCTAATCTCAGAAACAAAGATTCCAAAAACACTATACGAAAATTTTATATGCAATAGAACTCGCTGCAAAATCTATAGCACGTATCCATCCACTACAGCATATCCCAACTGTAATGTCCAGCCTCGGCTGTCATTATTATTTTGTCGCCTCTTAGTGTATGTCCAAGACATTTTCGCTCAGCCGTTTTTGTGAGACAGCGAAGGATGGAATTCCTGTCTTGCGGCCTGTTGACGGCATGGCTAGATCCTTTGTTTGTCGAACGCAGGTACAGAGGATGCTCCTGAAGCTGGGAGGGGGGTGAGTGGACATGCAGTAGCGAGTGGCACTTTGGGGGAAGATCCCGGATAGTACGCAAATGTGTATTTGTGGACGCGGACTCCAGAAACGTGGAGGCCATGTTAATTTTGTCACGACATTATTTTTGTCCTAGTGTTTTCATCATGTGCTGCCACAAATGAGCCCATCTCAGTTGGTGGATGACGATGAAAGGTGTTCTTCACCGTGAAGGAAACATCGAGGTCACCGACAGCTTCCTGCATAACGATAAGTGATAAAAATTTA
Source organism: Vandiemenella viatica (assembly GCA_031002005.1). Classification (NCBI taxonomy): domain Eukaryota; kingdom Metazoa; phylum Arthropoda; class Insecta; order Orthoptera; family Morabidae; genus Vandiemenella; species Vandiemenella viatica. The sequence goes on along the minus strand of JARYHS010008075.1, from coordinate 15,050,643 downwards.
TATAAACATTTACCCAGTATGCGCCCAAACTGATGGAGTTTCGTGCTCTCCCTAGCCAGGAACAATTTGTTTATTGTCCGTTAGCTTCTGTTCCTTTTTCTTTGTTGGCTGAGTCCAAAATTTGTGTGTAATGTTAAACAAACATGTATTTCTTTCAGTGTTTTATTTTATAAATGTATTCTTTTATTTTGATTCCGCACTCGTGGTTTTCTTTTTTTGTAATTAGAGGGTGTAATTTGAATTTAAACCTGTTTTTGCAAAAAAAGGATTAAAAGAACATTTTTTTAATAAATAAATTTTGCATCTCATGCATGTAATTTTTTTTTTTTTTTTTTTTGGCATAACGAACCTAGACATTTTACAACCCCACTACATGGGAGCATGCAACACGCTCAACAACACGCGTCATATACCAGCTAATCTGCTGACGCTGCACTAGTTCCAACATAGGCCTCACTACATGGCAATTCTCAGTCAGAATGAATGGCCACAGATAAAAAGTCCACACCTGCAACCTATACCTTCCAATACCAGATCATGCAAATTACCACAATTCTAACAACCTCCATGACTGCTTCACTATGAGAACAATCAGAATTTTCCCTAAAACCACCATCCCTTTAGAATTTCGGAGATGGGAACTTGCATACCAAAATATCATTGATACCAGACACCCTCCTGGCCTCAACCCCAATAAAATTCTACCTTTTGACCTATCACTCATTACTGTTAGAATTTTCATTTATCATTTAACTGCTAATAATTTTAACAAATTTTGTTTATTTTTTGTTTGCCTTAACACTCTGTAAGCATTTGTTATATACATTAATTTTATCACCACCTGTTATATATATATTTATGTATCTCTTATTAGTCTTTCCCAATATATCAATAGTGCACTTCTTTACAATTCACCCCTACCACCTCCTCCTCTACCCTGTCTTCCAATGCCCAGCAAGTCACATAGTAATCTCTAGTGTGTGTACACCTCCTGAACCATACGGCTTATTCCCTATCGCATGAATAAGGTGCAAAACCAAATAATGTATATATTTTTGTTAGTCACGTTTTTCACTTGTCCCAGCATTCAGCTTGGGTGATGAGTCATTTTCCCTATCCTTTGTTATTTATATTGATTATTTATGTGAGAGAGATAAAATGTATTTGGTTTGGAAGCTAAATGAAAACAAATGTATGTATATTATTTATATTAGGTACATCGAAATGTAAGAAGACGCAGCAAAATTTGAAGTTTATTAAGTAACTATTTCAGTCACCCCTGAATTGCACAAATTTATTACACAATCAAAATCCTCCATCACTTACTTTACACACATTAATATTAATCATTGATGAAACCAGCTGTTAAATAAATTCTGCAAATCTGAAACAACATATTTTCTCTCTTTTTTTTTTAGGAAATTTCTGCAAACATTTTCTCGGCATACTATTTCAAGAACCAGCTAACACATACCATTGTTAAAGATGTTTCTAACATTTTAACGGTGTTTGAGACTGGAATAATTCTCTCTTCACAGAAGACCCAATTTCTTCCCAAGAGTTTGCTTTTGTTAACATCTTTTTTCAGCCATCTGATGTAATATTACTTCTATGAGGTGTGTTCAAAGGTGTCAAATCTTATTTTTTCAAATGAAGACAAATGAAACTAGGAATGCTTAAGTTGGCAGTTACTGGCAGACTGCTGATGAATAGGGTAGTTTATCTGAATGATGTCAAATTTTAGTTTTGGTAAATTGTCAGAAAAACCTGAACAATGCTACAAGATTAAACAAGCCTTCAGGGAGGAAACAACAGGTACCATACAGATAAAGGAGTGGTACAACAATTTCAAAAATGAGTTGGGAATAAAGTAAGTTCTAATAGGTACTCAATTTACAGAAATGAGATCATCATTGACAAAATGAGTAACCTAGTGATGCAGGATTGTCAAATCACAATCAGAGAACTAGAAAACAAGGTGAGAATCATTATTGTATCCATTCATTTCATTTTGTCTGATGATTCTGGCCTCAGGAGAATCTCAGTGGTGTTTGTACCAAAGCTGCTATCATATAAACATAAGCAACTCTGTCTGGAAATCACAAAGGCAATGCTGCAGACTGTGTACAGTAATCATAACTTCCATAAAACAGTGATTGCACAAATCAGGTCCACAGCAATGTCAAAATCACATTGGCTGTCTTTGATACTGCAACTGCATAGGTATGTAGCACATAGCTCAAATATCAAGGAGTCTAATAGGTTCTGCACCACTGCTGTGATGCCGTAAATGACAAACGGCAGTGGGCAATGAGCGGATCCATCATGATAAAGCCCATGCCCATTTTGCATATTTCATACACAGTTTCCTGGCCAAACACAACACAACAGTGCTTTGTTTGGCTCTCTACTCTCCCGGCATGGCGCCGTGTTACTGCTGGCTTTTACCCAGACATGCCTCGTACTTCAGTTGTGTGGTAACCAGAAATAAAACAGGTAAATCAATAGAGAGCTGTTAGGGAATATAATGGTTTATATTTTTTCAGATGTCATTTTTACAAATTTATTAGTCTCAATAGTAACATTTTTCAGTGAAGACAAAAAGTGTGCCAAATGACAAGATGGGAAAACAATCACACTCTCATACCTGTCTTTATGTAAACAAAATTCTGGAAACAATGGTAATGATGCAATGTAAACTTCATGGCAGTTTAGCCGGATGGTGTCATATAAACAAAATGTTTCAACAGCTGTCTCTGCTGCCTCAGATGTTGCTTAGCAGTTGTTAATTTGACAAATAGCAGCTTGGTCTACTGATGCTTGCAGAACTAACTAATCCAAACATAGCAGGAATCTGGTAAATAGTAAAACCCATCTGCTAGTGGTTGCTGGGCAACCAAATCAGGGCTTGGAAATCTTGATCCACCAACGGAATATATGTATCAATGTTATGGCTTGCGTATGGATCCATACCAGGTAGCCAGGACCCTATCTATTGATGCTTGCAGAGCCGACCAACCCATGCAGAGCAGAAACTTGCATGATATGGCTGGATTTTCTAAAAACTTAATCTGCAATGTCATTTCCATCCTTTACAGCTTGTTGCAAAGATTTGCCTGGTTCTTTTCAGAGATCCCTAATGATTGGCCTCCAGTCTTTGCTCAGGTAGACCCCACCATCCCTATTGACATTCTTATCATTCAGCTGTATTTCCAATGCTTCTCTAATGACTAAGACCCAGAAGGAGGAGGCTCTGGCTAGCACCACCATTTTATCGAACTTTATCCTGTGCATTTCGTTGACAGCATGCTTGGCTATTGCATCAGCCTTAGGTGTCTTTTATGCTCAGTAAGATGCTCTTCGATTGTTCTGATGTTCTGATCAATGTTAACTTTGTGGCATTCACACAGTATGGAATAAATCCCTGGAATTCTTAAGCCCAAGTCATCTTTTACTGAACGCAATATATTACATATCTAGGCAGGTGGCTGGAAGATACTTTTTATACCATACTGTGCCAGAAGTCTTCCAATTTTTCCTAACATGTTCCTGGCATATGGAAGAAAAGCATCTTGCTGAGTTGATGGTCTTGGTGGCTTCTGAATAAAGGCATGCTATACCTGCCACCGAGAGTAGCAGTTCTGTTCAAAGATGGTTCTAGGATGTTTCAGTTCCATCTACAGGCTCTCATGATCAGAGATGGCTCTTGTTCTGAGTGCAAGTGTGGCCAATATGGAGTTGTAATGTGCCAGGTGATATTAACTGGCTGCACCCAAGCAGTGCTCAGTGTTAGTGGGTTTGCAGTATATATTATGTAACAGAGTTCCATCAGGTTTGCACTTTATAAAGATGTCCAGCAATGGGAGGCACCCATACTGTTCTACTTCTTCATAAAATGTATATCAAGATGGATTTTGTTAAGGGGGATGAGAAATTCATCCAACACTTGGATACCATGTGGTAACAATCATTGATGTAATGGTAGAAGCATGAGGGTTTGAGGTTAGCACTCTCTAGAGCACTCTTCAAAATCCTCCATGTAGAGGTATGCTACTGCCGGAGAGAGCGGAGACTCTGTCAGATTGTTCATAGTACTTCCATCTATACATGAAATAAGTGGATGTAAGATGGTCAAAGAGGTCTGCGGTACTTGGCTCAAAATGACAGTGTATCAAGTCAAGAATACCATTTACTGGCAAATGGGTGAAGAGAGATACAACATCAAAACTAACCAGTATCTGAAACGGTAACAGACTGGATGGTTTCCACAAATTGAATTGAGTTTTTGAAGTGATGGCAGCAATGATCCACAAAATGGCTAAAAAGATGAGTCAGATACAGGGCAAACAGGTAAGTTGGCGAACCAAAAATGCTGACGACAGGATTTAAAGACATACCCTGCTTGTGGACCTTGGGCAAATCTAATCATCCAAGTGTCTTCTGTGCACGGATTGATCAGCTCTACAAGCTTTAGTAGACAAGGTCTTAGCTGCTTGCTGTGGCTCCAAACACAGGCCACAGCATCGATACATTTAGTTAGTGTATAGCGCGTTCCAGTTCCGCCAAGCAATATGTAGTAGTGGGAGGATGCATGTTGCAGGTTTTGCAGTGAGGCCTATTGCACGGGAAAGATCCATAAGGTATGTTAGAAGAGTCAGATGGAGAGTACTTGTGAACCAAGATGTTTTTGAGGTTAGGTGGTCTGCCGAAGCAGGTAGCAGTTGGCAGAATTTTTGGCAAGAGTGCGCGAAGGAGTGAAGGAAGTCATGCCACTGTTGTAGGATCCGTTTGATGGATTTGAGACCAAGCGAGAACTGGGTGACAAAGACAGGGCTATGGTTGTATTCTAGAGGTGCCAGGCGAGAATGGTTACGTGGAGGGTGGGTGATTGCACACGTGATTTGTTTATGTACAAGGTCTGCTAGGTAGGAGTGGGAAATAAGGGCTTAGGATAGGTTCTGGGAGTACTGGGAGAGGGATTCAGAAAAGATATGTTTGCCGTGGACAGCAAGGCTGTGCGGAAGAGAACTTTTGGTGTGGAATGGGTGGCAACTACTGAAATGTAGATATTGCTGTAGATAAGTTGGTTTGATGGGGACAGAGGTTTGAAGGGCACCCAGCCTGAGCACAATTTCCACATCGAGGAATGTGATGTGTTTACGGAAGTAGGTCCAGGTGAAATTAATGGAATGGCTATTGTTGAGGGAATGGAGGAATTCTAGGAGTTGATTTTCACTGTCGGTCCAGATCCTAAATATATCATCTATGTACCTGAATCACACAGTGGGTTTAAGGGGTGGTGGTTAACCCTTTCAAGTCTGGACGCCACTACATATATTGACAAATGGCGGGGCGGGCTCCCAAGACTGGACGCCACTTTACTGCCAGAGGCGCGGGCGGGCCTAGCGGCCTGGACGCCACTATATTGCCAGCGCCTCTCTGCCCCACAGGACTGGAGCCAGTTTATTGTCAGCGCCCGTACCGCATCCTAGCGGGAACTAGGGGAACCTCTAGTTCGTTTTGCAGCCGCGGGCATTCATTTTCTTGGATTATGAGCTCCGGAATAACAGTAAAAACAGCCGACCACCTGCTCTCTTCCCTTTGCACCCCTCACACCCCTCCCTTTACCAAAATAAATCATTCATCGTTGAAGAGTCGGACAGCGTGGTTCTATTTGTTCATTGAGTTCTTGAGTTCAACGTAAAATATGAGTAACTGGGGATTGACTGATGAAGATATTTTGTGGATATTGATTGACAGTGATGATGAAGAGTGTCAGGAAATTTCGTCTGACGAGGATGAGGATAATCAAGTTTCTGTTCCTGGCCCTTCTTCACCACCAGATCCTGGTCCTTCAGAAGCTAGTCCATTGGCACCTGAGACCGAGGACAATTCAGGATCTGATACCGAAGTCCAGGAGCCGGTTCGAAAGAAGCAGAAGAGAATTCTTCATCTGACATGGCATTCGTCAAATCTTCGGTAATCAAATGTATTTGATTTTGATGATACCTTATCTTGTTTTGAATACGTGGACTCGGGGGAAGAAGCAAGCGGCTTCCTGTATTTTTTCCAAAAGTTTTTTTGTTCATCGACCATGTCTTCGATCGCCGAACACACAAACGAATACTACAGGAGGAACTACGGAGAAGAAGGCGGCAAAAAACGGTCGTCAAAATGGAAGGATACCACTGCGGATGAACTTCACGTTTTTTTGGCAATTTCAGCACTCATGTCCCAGCTGAAGAAACAAACCATAAATGAGTATTGGTCTCAAAAGAAACTTATTGAGACACCAATATTCGGGCAGCTCATGCCTCGGGATCGCTACAAAGACATCCTGAGCATGCTTCATTTTTCCGACGACTCGGGATCTGACCATCTCAAAAAAAAGTTCGGGAAGTGCATGACCACATAAAAGCAGCTTTTCAAGCCAGTTTTACCCTGTTTAGAAACCTATGTATAGACGAGAGCGCTCGCGGGCGGGAGTGCCGGCTGAGGGGTGGGGCCGGCGGGGCGGGGCTCCCGTCCCCGCCGCTACCTCGCAGCCAGGAGCAGCCGACGCGAAAGGGTTAAGGAAACGTTCCTCCAGACGACCAAGGAACAAGTTAGCATAGGAAGGGGCCATGCGAGTGCCCATAGCAGTGCCACGGATCTGGTGATAAACGGTAGAATTAAAGGAGAAGATGATTTTGGAGAGGATCAGGTGAGCCAAGGATGAAAGGAAATATGAACTAAGACGGCTGTGCGGGGGTCGCAGATCTAGGAAGTATTCCAGGACACTGAGACCCTGACAGTGTGGAATGTTGGTGTAGAGGGAGGTTACATCATTGGAGACTAGGAAGGAGTCTGGAGGTAGAGGTGTGTGGACTGTGGCTAGACATTCAAGGAAGTGTGGGGTATCTTTCACATAGGAGGGAAGACTCTGAACAAAGGGTTGGAGATGCTGGTGCACCAAGGCTGAAATACATTCAGTGGGTGACCCATATGCCGCAACTATAGGCTGCCCCGGATTGCCAACTTTATGGATCTTGGGAAGGAGGCACAGGGTGAGAGTACGGGGATTCTGGGGAGTTAGGAGCGAGATGGACTGGGGAGAGAGACCTCGTAAGGGGCCCTGCAAGTCCAGGAATGTTTTCATTTCCTGACAGATGGAGGTGGTATCTGTAGCGTGTGGCAGGTAGGTGTTTGTGTCAGACAATTGCCTCAGGGCCTCAGCCTCATAGTGATTGTGGTCCATCACTACTGCGGTTGAGCCCTTATCAGCAGGGAGGATGATAATATTAGGTTTTATGGATAGTTCTCTCAAGGCCCGAGTTTCCATGTTGTTAAGATTTTCAAAGAGTTGAATGGACTTTAGGAAAGGGGCTGAAGACAGAGTGGAGGTGAGGAACTCTTGGAACAGAATAAGTGGATGATTTTGTGGAAGTTGGGGTGGATCCAGTGGATATGAAGGTTTAAATTGTCGTAGGCTGGACTCAATTTAATTCTGCTGGATGTTGTTTACTCCTGTGGTGGCAAAATGATATCACCAATGAAAGGAGCGGCAGAACACAAATAAATCCCAGATCAAGGAAGCATGATCAAACTTGGGGATTGGAGAGAAAGAGAGCCCCTTGGATAGAACTGATATCTGGGGTTCTGACAGGGGAGTGGAGGAAAGATTAATCACCGATTGCTGGGGTTTAGCTGTGGGAGGCGCAGGGGCTTTTGGGACAGGTGGCAGAGGGTCTAGGTGGTGAAGATTGAGGTAGTGTTGTCTGGTAGTGGGGTGCTGATAGGGGAGGCGAAAGCCTATAGGTAAATAGCTCCTGATAAGTGCTGATAGCTTGCACAGGTGTTTTTGTACATGTTGGGCTTGCAACTGACTGCAGTGTGACAGGATTTGTTACGTACAATGAATGAGATGAGGGAATGAAAGGCATAGGATTTTGTGGAGGGAGACAAGGTGGATGGAATGTTTATGAGCCATGTGAACATACTGTTGGAGAACCAGGTGGGTGAGGGTAGGGGATTGTGTGAAACGGAAAGCGTGAAGGGATGGGTGCAATTGTGGGTGGCAACCTGAAACTGGGAATTTAATGTTTAAACCATTGGGTGGAATATTTAAAGAGATGCAAGACTGAAGAAACAGTATGTGGGAGTTTAGTCTGGCGAGATGTGAGGCATGGAAATGGTAGCGAGACAGATAGTTATCTGAAAGCGACATGTTGGCAGAAACTGGTGAGGATAGTGAAGCTACTCACTTGCTGAGATACACGGTTGGGTGAAATAAAATTACTGAAGAGGAAAGAAAGAAATAAATAAATAAAAGAAATTAACAATAATAATAATAATTAACGAAAAACACCCATAAAAGGCGGGTGCAAGCAAGACAAAAATGAAAACATTTAACATCAAAGTTGCAAAGCTGTGCCCTTCACACCTCTGTCCACATCAAACAAACTTATCTACAGCAATATCTACATTTCGATAGTTGCTACCCATTCCACACCAAACATTCCCTTCCGTACAGCCTTGCTATCCAGGGCAAAAGTATCTGTTCTGATTCTGAATCCCTCACCCAGTACTCCCAGAACCTATTCCAAGCCGTTATTTCCCACTCCTACCCAGCAGATCTTGTACATAAACAAATCACGTGTGCAATCACCCACCCTACACATAACCACTTGTAAGCACCTCAGAATTTTGTAAATTCTAGTTTCGTAGCTTCAAGGATAAGGGAGGAAGTAAATTTACAGAAAACATATAGTTTTCATTGCATACACAGGTAATGGGAGGAACGTTTTATGTAGAAGCTGATACCACAACCTATCTTATTAAATAAACCATTTTAAAAGCAATAAAGACCTACAACAGTTAATAAAAGCACTAAATAAACTTTTTATAAGGGTAAAGAACTTTATACTAAACTGAAATAGGATACCCATTATTGTTTAACTTCCAAACAATAGATTTTTGATATATGACCATTTCACTATTTCTGAACACTTTTAAATGAAGTAAAGTAATTTTAAAATAATAATAATTCAAAAGAAAGATAAATTCACTAAAATTCTGTAGTTTCTGACCGTGTAAATAACTTAAATAAATTTTCACACTTCGATAAATACATTTCACTTTTAACATTTTTTTATCATATGTTCCTAGTAATTTCTCGATCTAAAAAGTAGATTCCCTGAAAGAACTAAAAATCTGGTATAACATATCCAAATTTCAGACCATTCCATGCAGTAGAACAGATTTTATAGACATTTTAAAGATTATTTCATCACTGAACACACGTGGGTCAATTAAGAATTATTTGCAACTAAACCAAGCCATTTCCAGAGATAAATAACTTTTGAAACACGTAATTAAATCCAAAGAAAACTCCGATAATTTTACATTTTTGATATTAATAATACTTTAAGAGTTATTAATGAAAAAACATATGACTTCTAAACAGTTAATTTACCAGATCTTGTCTAAGCTGTAATTTCATTATCCTGACAGCAATCTCGGTATAATTTACACCATTAAACTCAGGAATTTTTGGAGAACATTTTGGCACCAATTTCATTTAGATTAATTGTAACTCAGCAGGTGACCATAAAAAGTACGTAAAATTTCTAGAATTGGGGAAATACCCACTTGCTTCAAAGACGTGGTATCACTACGCAAATTAAACCAAAATTTAAACTAATCACTCGAAATTTCTCACTAAACATCCTTTGAGCATCTTGCAGATAAGTCTACACACTGTCAAAGTTTGAACACTTTTTATAATTTAGATCGTTTAGTGCAATATACATACTTTTTGTTAGGCGGCAGCATATAGGTGCGGTACAGTCGGCATCTATATAAGTGGGGACCTTGTAGTGGGGGATGTCTTTTCTGTCTTTCCTTCTTTATGGTTTCGTCTTTTGTCTTTACTCCAGGAGCGTTATGTGAGATAATCTGCGATAGTTTGTTTTGGAGCGGGAACACGGCTGGTGGAAACTTGCAATGCGTGTCATCCATGATGAATTTTTGGGACTAATGTGTGGTATTAACAGCCAACATGGACTTATAATACTTTTCAAAGATATCATTTCTTTCCACAACCTACAATTTTCTGGAAACGTTTGTTCGATTGTCTACTCAACTGTATAATGCTTATTTTGAAAATGTGACTTTTTAAATATACTCTAAAATTTTGTCCAAGTGAACTTTTTTGTGATTTCATAGTAAACTGTTTTAACCTTTTCTAAGTTTGTGTTTTGTACAAATTTGGTGGCGACCGTTAAGCATTTCAGTTGAGTATCCAGGCAGGCACATGGTCAAGTTAAAATTATTTCGTCAAAATTCCACAGAACTTTTCTAGTTAAGGTACTAAGCCGATACTACAACCCCAGTATCAGCATGGTGTCTTACTCACTCTCACCCAGAACCTCTAGAATCCAACCATCTTTGTCATCCAGTTTCCCCCTGGCCTCGAAACCATCAATCGGATCCTACAACAGTAGCATGACTTCCTTCGCTCCTTTTCAGAGATGCGCACACTCTTGCCAAAAATTCTGCCAACTGCCACCGTACCTGCTTCAGCAGACCACCTAACCTCAAAAACATCTTGGTTCACATGTACCCTCCATCTGCCTCTCCTAAAACACCTTATGGATATTTTCCGTGCAATAGGCCTTGTTGCATAAACCTGCAACATGCATCCTCCCACTACTACATATTGCAACTCTGTCACAGTGGAAACCTTCCCCATCACTGGACATGCCACATGCTCCACAACATATACCAGCTAACTTGCTGCCATTGCACAAGTTCCTATATAGGCCTGACTACACAACAACTTTCAACCAGAATGAATGGCCACAGACAAACAGTCCACACCTGCAATTTATATCTGCCAAATACCTGAACATGCAAACTACCACAATTCCAACTTCAATGAATGTTTCACCATGAAAGCAATCGGAGTTTTCCCCAAAACCACCGCCGCCTCAGAACTTCAGAGATGGGAACTTGCTTACTAAAATATCCTAGATACCCGACACCTATCAGGCCACAACCACTGATAAAATTTCTTTCTTTGACACATCACTCAGTATTATCAGTATCAGCATTATTGCCATTTAACTAACTACATGTTTTCTTCTTTTTTTTCAAAATTTATATTTCCATATTTATTTTTGTTTTCGTCTTTCCATTCTGTACCCTTTCGGTATATTACTACTTCCAGCTCCGTCTGCGATATACATATTTACATATAACATCTTAGTCCCACCGCCATATTGATAATCCACTCAGTCATGTAGGATACTTCGGCATGTGCACACCTCCCGAACCACATGACTGATTCTCTTTAACAGGAAGAAGGTTTAAGACCGAAATATTGTGTATTTTTGTGTTCATGAAATATGTGCTTCTCCCGTCGCTGCCTTCTACTTTGGTGAGTGATCAGTCATTTTCCCTTTCCTTGTAATTTATATTGCCTAAAGCCATTCCCTTTGTTTAATAATTTGTTTCATGCCAAATGAGAAGGCAGGAGAGCCCATGCACAAATAAATATGAATGTACGATAAAAGATAGAGATATCAGTAGAAATGTGGATACGGAGATGAAGTTTCAGAGCAGGACCATTGTAATGACCCTGGAACGATCATATGAGGAACACAATTAAAGAAGAACCTGTACAGGATAGAATTGAAAGACGAAGACTCCGACAGGTGACGTTAGATATGATGGTATTCCAGGCAGACCCTGCCTGAGGCTGAAAACTATAAATTGTGATGATGATGATGATGATGATGCTGATGACAACAATGATAGAATTATTATCCCCAATTTAGAATAAAAAAACATTTTTAGTAGCATGGTGCTGCATTTGGCACACTGGAGTCAGAGACCATTTTTAGTATCAAAGAATTTTCGGCCAGTCATCATTGAATATAAGGTACTACTGTGAATTTAAACTTCATTATTGATTACAATGATAAAGGCTCAGTCAAAGAGAAAGTGGACTGTCTGCAAAATCTCTCTATGTAGTGTATAGGACTGAATCATCCTAGTCAAATAGCATGCAGCTCACCAAGTGGTGGAAGCCAAGACCGCGGCGGCCTGGTGACAGGTTGTAAATTTCACAGGGTTCCCAGCGGACATTAGTGGACGAGGCGGAGAATCTCATTCCATGCGTACGGGAGTAAATATTTTTATACCACACATGGTTTTCTGTGTTAAGGATATATATATATATATCGTTAGGAAACAAAGGCGCTAAAAGCGGATATATTGAACATTATGATAGGATAAAAAACCACCGCTTACCAAAGAAGGGGATTCCTGCGGCGTTGGTACATGAAAAAACACGAACACACAAAGAATAAAATTTTCGAGCATCGCTCTTCATCAGTAGAAGTGAGATGGCTGCACCAAGCGGCTGGCAGCCAACTGCGTGAGCCACAATGTGGCACATCAACTGCGTGAGCCACAATGTGCCACATTGTGGCTCATGCAGTTGGCTGCCAGCCGCTTGGTGCCGCCATCTCACTTCTACTGAAGAAGAGAGATGCTCGAAAATTTTATTCTTTGTGTGTTCGTGTTTTTTCATGTACCAACGCCGCAGGAATCCCCTTCTTTGGTAAGTGGTGGTTTTTTATCCTATCCTAATGTTCAATGTATATATATATATGAGGTAGGAAATTGTTGAAATACTCCATTAGATGAGGAAGTATACATTTATTATTTGTTTTATACAACAGCTTCTATTTTCAATAACACATAAGGTACAATGATATAATAGTGCAATTATCATGAAGTTATCAAATACTGAAGTTAGGTAATTGAAGTAATTTAGAAAATGGTTTTGTACAGCAAAGACAACATCAGTTGATCTTTCTCTCAATCAACTTGCAGCTGAGACAGCATTTGGGGGGTAGGGGAGGGGGGATGATTTGTTATTATCATGTCAGCTCGTATGTTAGTTTTAGTGAACTGTTTCATATAACTTTTTATGAAACTGTGAATGCAACATAAACTAATTCTCTTTTTTCATTAATTTTGAGGATCCATTTACTTCTGAACTACTCAAAGTGAGCAGGAGAAACAATTCGTCATCATCGGAGGAAGTGCTGGTCATGTTAATAAGAAAGGGAGAGGGGAATGAGTTACATCTTTCTTCATCCATGACAGCTTCAACAATGGTCTGCCCTACGGTTGTCTGCACTCTGTTCTTCCTCTGCAGTTTTGGTGTATTTTTAATAATCTGCTGTGTTCTGTCCATGTGGGCAGTAAGCTTTCTGCTTGACTGGACCTTTATGACATTGTTTGAAGGGTCAAAGGGATGCTGAATAACTATAAGGTGTTATTCCTCTAGAGAAAGAGAAGATACAACTTTGAGCTCCATTAATTTTCAATAAATGTAAATTGTATCAATTATATTATATTATTATAGCAAAGATTATTCTGTTTCAAAGAAAAATAAATAAATCACATTATAAATGTGTCGTAACAGTTAAATGGAGCCAGTCTGTACATTCTGTTTTATGGAATTTTATCATATGAAGAACTCAATATGAAAGATGTGACGAACCTTGTTTGCATTGAATGAATCTGCTGGCGTATTTTTTCTGTTTCCTGACGGTATTTTTCAATTAGCTGCTGTTCTTGCTCTGTAAGCTCAGTTTCAGTCTGTAACACACTTAGAAGATAATTTCTGACATCTCCAACTGTAGCTGTACCTGAGCTTGAGAGTGCATCAATTACTAGTAGTGGAGACATGAGACGCTGTTTTTCTGTGAACATTTCCACCTTTTTTTTATGTTAATCTGCTATCAGTTACAGTAGCAGTACGAATAAGATACATCATAACAACATTTTAAAGTTAAAGAAATTATATATGAACAATCAAATAATTTCAGTTCAATTAATCAAGTTTACTACTTGGAAATGAATCCTTAATGTGTTCAAGGGGACACAGTCGCTATGGACCTCCCATAAGAAAATATTAAAACAAAGCAAACTTCAGGTACACTTTCTGAAGAAACTGATGGAGATACAGACCTGAAACTTTTGCAGTGTACAGATGAAACATCATCTGAAAATCACAAAAAGATTTGTTACTATATTTTATACCGTTTGTGAGTAATGACTTTTTGTTCTTAAAGAAAAAAAAATTATAACTTTTAAAAATACCATGTAGCTTGTAAGTTTGTTCTTGTTGTTACGACAGGTCCCATTTTTTATTTGATTAATAATCATTTTATTAACAAGAAATGCTGTAAGTCTTATGTCTTTATCAGTCTTAGTATTTGAGAAAAGTGTACCAGATGATCAAAAAAATGTAGTTATGAGTAAAACTGTATTAAAAGTTTTACATACAAGAAACACACACTATTACCACACATCATGAAAATTTAATAACTCCGAATCTAATTGTCAGATTTGAATGAAACAAATGGCATTTTGCAGCTAAATAATTGGAGCATTGACAAGATTAAAAAAAAATTTAAGCCTGTTTGCGACTGTGTCCCCTTCAAATACATAACATGTTAACAAATGAAGCAGAGGTTTGAGATTAAACCCAATCAGAAGCAATGAAAATTATTAATATATAAAAATATTACCTATAACAGTAAGAATCTCTCCCAACAAATCACTAGGAGTTTCAGCATCTTTTACACATGACCACAATGCCTGGACCCAAAGACTGGGGTCCTGTTGTCCAAACCTCCGACAACTTGCAAGAATTGCCTTATAATCTCCTTGGCGAATATGATACTGAAGAATCTGCTGGTACCTATAAAATGCAGCAAATATCAGAAATAAATTTTAGTTACTAAGTGAATGTGACATTATTTACATCAATAAAATAAGCGCTACTCTACCAAGTACCAGGCAAATGATGCATATATTAGCATTATCAATGAGTATATGATTTTGCACTGCTGTACATGGCTGATTACATAAAATATAATCAATTAATTTAAACATTTAATCATTGTAAGAATTCAAGAAATAAGTGGTAGAACTAAGTGTGAATGAATGATGGATAGTAATGGAAATATAGTGTTAGAATTTCCCCACATATTGACCAGTAGCAGGGCGGCCAAGGCCCACAAACTGCTAGTTTCTCAGACCCCCAACAAAGGACACTAATGACTGGTTCCCGGAATTTGAAACCTGGTGTGTATACCGGGTGGACAGAAGTGGTGTAGAGAAATTCTGCTCCCAAATGCAGGAACGAGAAGGTGTTTTCTGCAAGGTCCACATTAGCCTGCGGTAGTGGCATCACCACTGATGCCATCCCCCACATGGAGCACTGCTGACATAATCCTGAAGCCACAGCTGACATCGCAACACTGCTATCAGATTGGTCACACTGTCTGGTAACTAAATCTATGGCTACCCGTAAAGCAGCCCGACACTGCTGTCACCATGGTGTTCATAGCATTCATGTCCAATGTTTTGTTTGAGATAGTCTCTTGCTATGTCAACTTCATGGACCACAGACCCCATCTTTTGGCCAGTTTCGTGAACATTGTCACATTATGCCTACAGATTCAGTGTTGATAATCTTACTATACTTAAATAATTTGTTGTGGGCAGTAGGTTAACTGTCAGTTCTCGTTGTGGCGCCCACAGTCTGACCTATGTTGATTTATAAGAATGTATTTGCAGAAATAAAGCCAATATTAAGTCATATCTTTATGGGACATTACCCTTTGTCAACCACATCGATTACTGATGTATATAAATTTTAATGAGAAACTTGACGTTGACTCCAGTTCCACAATTTAGAGCCCTGTTATAATAATTATCATTACAATATCAAAGATTAGCTGAAGAAGTTGAGGATCGAATATTTTGAGGACCAATTAAATGAAGAGTTGTGCAAACACACAACTAGAACAGAAAATGACATATATAGAGAGATAATGGAATATTTACGATGGAGGAGCACGAAGTAAAATGGCGGGTTGTGTTACACTTGGGATGGATGAGGTATCAGTGGACATGATAACAGCAGCAGGTGTCGTGGGAATACAGTGGTTATTCAGAGTACCGAGTTCAATTTGATAAGAGAGAACAATTACAGAAGACCGAAAGACGGGTATTAATGTGTTAGTCTTCATGAAAGGGGATAAAAGTAAATGTAAGAATTATAGAAGAAACTTGTGCCATTCTGCGAAAATATTTGAAAAATTATGGAGAAAAGGATAACGGAAGTGGTTAAAGTGGATTATGGGAGGAACATTAAGGCTTCAAACAAGGAATTTCAACAGTGACCTTAATATTTACAGCAAGGCAAGAGATGTACTATGAGTATGGAAAAGACCTAACTATGGCTTTTTTTGACATTATGAAAGCACGTGACAGAATCTGCTAAGAGAAAACTTGGAAAGCACTAAAACTGAAAGAAGATAGCAAGGAATTGATTGAGAAATTTAACAGTATGTATTAGCTGATTGAAACTTGGTTTGGAAGAGACATTCTGGATCAGATTATTTTATTTTTTCTTTCATTCTTTCTTTTTTCTTTTAACTTATTGCTTTACGCCTTATCGACGGCTAAGATCATTAGAAGCGGGATGGGACTAGGGACAAGCAATGGGAAGGAATGGCCTTTTTGAAGGAAGCATCCCAGCATTCGCCTGGAGCTGGATCAGATTACATGCTCAGACAAGGAAGTGCTATCTCTCCACTTCTATTAATTGTCACTATGGAAGAAGTAAAAGAAGTTGACCATGATGATAAGGGAGGGGGGAAAAATGCAAACCACAGGGTTTGCAGATGCTGTGTAGGTTTGGGAAACTGAGATTCAGAATTTCTGGAACTGCTGGATGTTTTTGCAGGAAGTAATGAGAACTGAGCAAAAAATAGTGGAGCTAATTGGGAAGTTAAATTTGAAGGTGAAGAACCGAAGCTGTTAGAAGAGTTCAAATATCTAGGAAATGTGGTAGAAGCGAATGAAAGCAATAGAAAGGAGATAAATAAAAGCTGCAATGGGTTGGGGCAGACAGTACAACAGAAGTGCAAATGGATTACATACATGACTTAGTCTGTGCCAAAAGTTCAGAAAAATGGGTGATAAATGAAAGAAATATTAGTAGAATTTGGGGCACAGAAATCAAGTTTCAGAGGACTGAGCAGTGAAACTGGAAAAGTTGCAGGATTATTATGTCAGGAAGGCATAGAATCCTGAGTTGTAAGATCAGAACTCCAGTGGTATGGACACATGAAGAGAGTGAGTGTTGAAAGAGTATCAAAGTAAAGGAATAATTTATAACTGAAAGGGAAGTGGCTTCAAGGAAGACCAAATTACAGATGGATTGAGGAAATATAAAAGTGTTTGCAGTGCAGAGAAGCTAATTGGAAAATAGTGGAAGCTTACGAATGGTGGAAGAAAAGGAGATGCTGGAGTGGCCTGTGTTTCTGGCAGACCTGGTCTGAGGCTGGAAACTGTCAATCATGATCATGATGATGATAGTAAATTTGGCTACTCCAGAAGAAATAAGAAAATTTATCATGACTCTTAAGAGCAAATACTCTAGTGGTTATGATGGAATTTCCAACAGATTAATTAAACTGTGCTCCACAGAATTAAGTAATATACTAAGTTATCTGTTTAATATATCATTACTTGAGAATTTTCCAGAAATGATTAAGTATTCTATAGTTAAACCACTCTACAAAAAGGGGGATAAGTCAGTTGTATCAAATTAACATCCTATTTCATTGCTAATAGCCTTCTCCAAAGTTTTTGAGAAAGCAATGTACAATAGAGTCTACCAACACTTTAATAATAATAATAATTATAATCTAACTTTATAAGAGTGGAGGCTTTCTTGGCATTGTATATAGATGAAATGTTCTCGGGAAACTAGCCGAGTGAGAATGTTTGTGTAGCAAGACGTTTCGGCGGTCATATTATTTGTTACCATTGTCAAGTGACTGCTGCCGGTGGGTAATGGGGATGCTTTTATATCACGCAGAACCATTAATTACTGGCAGGATTGTTGGCACTGATTGTTGGCATTGACTGTTGGCGTTGATGTGGCACATAGAGAGGCTTCGATGTAATCTCACTTTCAGGATCAATGGGCTCCAGGCTTTACTCAATTGATGATTTACTAGATTATCCGATATACGGACAGCTTCTGAAAAAATGCATTCCCAGTAACTACTCACGCGAGTTAGAATTTCGGTAGCTTTTAAACCGAAGCCGTGCCCTGTGTTGGTACTGTGCTCAACACTGCTGACTTGTCTGTTTGACCCATCGCATTTCTTGCCAATGCGGAAAGGCATACATCTGGCGAACTATATGATGCATAAGCCAAAGGTGTGCTGAACATGCAGATGCTGATTTTCAATGAAGTGAAGTGTGCAGACCATTGTTCCTGAAAATGAGATTACATCGGAACTGTGAATAGCTTCTCTATCTGTACCGTCAACAATGAATGCCAACAGTCAACACCAACAACCAAAGCCAAGTCAAAGTAACAGTCAATGCCAAAAATCAGCACCAACAATCCAACCAGAATTTAATGGTTCCACGCAATTTACTAGCTACCCCATTACTGACAGGCAGCAGTCACTTGCTAATGCCACCAGAGGATATGACCGCCGAAATGTCATGCTATACAAACGTTCTCATTCACAAGGATTCCAAGTCACTGTCATATGTTCAAAAAGGGGTCCTATATTTAGGGATACATATCTTCAATAAGCTCTCAGTGCATATTAAATGTCTAGCAGTTGATAAAATTAAAGTCAAGAAAAAATTGAAAGAATTTTTCATCGACAACTACTTCTGTTCTGTGAAAGAATTTCTTTCTAAGATGTCTACAAAATAACTGCCAGTAGTTTGTGTAAATGTAGTTGACATAATTAATGTACATCTTCTGGTGTTTATATTATTTTGCTATGCAATTGTTTAACAGTATATTGGCAATTTTTCCACATTCCACAGAGCCACACTCTTATGTTGGAATCTACAGAAAATGAATAGATTGTTTTCTATAAACATTTCTGTGATTTAGTCTTCATGGGTTTGCAGTAGAATAATGTTATAAAAGCGTTAAGTGCTCTCCATTATGGTGTGACATGAGAACCTTTGCATCAGAGTTTATTAAACGTCATTTTACGGTTAAGGGTAGTACTGAATGGGAATATATGTGATTTTGGTAAAGTTCTGAATATAGGGTTATACATTTCTTTTGGCATTAGATCGCTGTTAATAGATTCTTTTCTGATTAATTATCGACACCACCTCCACATTGACGGACTAATTGGATAACAGTTAATTAGACATATCAAACATTATAAACTAATGAAACTGATTACTAAAGTCTACTTTCGATTTTTGATGTAACTACATAAAATTTAATCCCCAGAGCATCACCAAAAAATACTGTTCTATTTGACCGTGATTTCACAAAGGACTGGCTGGCTATAAGCTTTTAGATACTAATTAATCTCACCAACACATAACAGTAAACCATGACCCAAAAATAGTTACTTTACAAATCTGGATTCCCGGACAAAGATTTGAGACTGTGTCTTTCCGAATGCAAGGCCAGAGCATTACCACTTACCCACCAAGCTCGGTTAGGAATAATGTCACATATATTCTCAACACGAGAAGTTTTATTTTGTTTTCTCCTTCCTTTCTAATTTTCTTAGGCAGTGTATTTTAATCCACCACACTATCAGCACATTCCATGACTAGCTCGGTGTTTGTGTTTCTTTAGTATTTCCTTCCTCCTTCTGGAACTTCCTTACAAAATTCGCCATTTACATTAAACTACGAAAATAAATATTAAAACCATTCAAAATTATGCAAAACCCTAAAAATGACAGAATGACTCTTAAACTTAATGATTTTACCAATGTAAACAGGTTTTACGTATCATAACTACAAATAAACCATTATATTCACAAATTACTGTTTCATCGCAACCAGGAACTTATGCTGTCCAGAAGACCAGAAATACACCAGTAGGTGGAGAAGCGCTTATATAACAACCTAGCCTTCTACTGAGTGACCTCTCTTTGATGTTCAGAGTAACTGTTCTTTATGAATGTGTGGGTAATATCAAGATGGGGATACCGCTGCGGCCTCGTGTGGTAAACACACAGATCATGTGGTATATATGACATCATTGTGACATATTCAGTCCACACCAACACAGAAACAGCTATAGATATGATCTGAAAATTAGATATCTGCAATATCGTGCATTATAGTTGCGTTTCACTTTGGTCCAAGCTGCATTACGATCCAAATGCATATTTATAAAATATGATTTCATCAATCATCATTTGAGTTTATGTTGTAATGCAGCCTGGACCATACGTCACAATGATGTCATATACACCACATGATCTGTATGTTTACTACACGAGGCCGCAGCGGTATCCTCATCTTGATATTACCCCTACCAAAATAAATATTAAAACCATTCAAAATTATGTAAAACCCTAAAAATGACAGAATGACTCTTAAACTTAATGATTTTATCAATGTAAACAGGTTTTAAATACCATAACTACAAATAAACCATTATACTCACAAATTACTGTTTCATCACAACCGGGAACTTGTGCTGTCCAGAAGACCAGAAATACACCAGTAGGTGGAGAAGCGATTATATAACAACCTAGCCTCCTACTGTGTGACCTCTCTTTGATGTTCAGAGTAACTGTTCTTTATGAATGTGTTTCATAGCTGTTTGAGATCTGCATGCAGGCTTTCCACACCACAAATTTCTTTAGGCCTGTGCACCAAAGGAGATAATACAATACTTCTCTGAGAGGGACAGCAGTAGATGCCAGCATCCAAGTTGCTGTTGGCTTGCAGTACACACCATGTGCTAAAGTTCTATTGACTTACAACCTGATAACGACAAGAAAGGAGCCTATTCTCCCCTAAGTCCACAGAGAAATTGATGTCAGGATAAATTCTGTTAAGTTGTTCCAAGATTTCCTTCAATGCTCCATTACTGAGGTGTCATACAATGAACTTGAAGATAATAGTAGTAGCACTTGGTTTATATTTCTGTGCTGTCAATGGCTCTCTCTTGGACATTCTACATGTACAGATTAAGGTGACAATACTGCGATACTGTCAGTATGTTCATAGAATCTCCTCTAATGTAAAATATATAAGGGTAAGAAAATATGAGAAAGTTAACGTATTAGTTTAAAAAAAAGTGATGCAATAGCTGCAGTATAACCCGAGTTAAAAATGATATAATATTAAAACTAACTACAATGTCATTATCTAATAACTGTAAGCCCTGTTCTGTCTAAACAAACTGAGATAAGTTCTTCAAATAGTGAGAACCAGGGGTGGGTCCAGGGGGGGGGGGTTGTCTAGGAGGGTCAAGCCACCCCCACCCACAAAAGTATCTAGGTTGACCCCCGACATTGTAATTTTGGATACTTTTTTTTTTACCTCTATTAATCCGAGGACCGAGGAGACTATAAAGACTACCCCTTGCCCGATCCAAGCCACCCCTCCCCCAAAACCAAAATCCATTCAAGCCAAGGACCCCCCCCCCCCAAACCAAAGTCCACTCAAGCTCCTCCCAAACCAAAATCCTGGATCCGCCCCTTATGAGAACAATGATTAACAAAAGGATTAAGGATACAAGTAATGTACGTGGCCATTTTGTATGTAGGCAGACCATAAAGTGTGGATACATGAGGATGTAGGATTACATCTATATGAAGTCCACACTTTTTCAGAACAGCAGATGTCTTTCTCTCATTCCTGGTAGTTACTTTTTTTCCCCTTAGAGCTTTAAACATTGTCAATGTCATTAGAGGTGGAAAAAGATTGGAAAGAAGGAAGAACAAGGAATTTGGCTACAGTCTTTTGAAGGAACCATTCCAGTGGCCACGTGTGATTTTGTGAAACCATAAACTCATATCAGGGTGGAAGGGGATTCAATTCCACATCCTCCCAAATACCAGCCCTAAGTTTCATTGCTCACCCTCCAGGCAGGATCTGGTAGTTTCATTATTATTTAAGACATTGTAAGAAGCATTATCAAGCATATTCCTTATATTGGGCAGCATACTATACAGCTGGAAGGATAACAGTGATATTTCATTTATCTGCTAACCATATCACAATCCTCATTCTTCAAGGATACTGATCTCTCCAGAACCCATTTCTCTATGAATATTTTCAGTTATTTACCCAGAAAGTTTCTCGGCATCTTACTTCACTGTGATGAGCCTTTTCCTAAAGTATGGATCTTTGATGTTGTGGTTGTTTTCCAGACAAAAATCTATGAAGTATCCACGTTCTTATTATTAACCACCTTTTCTCTATATTAGATGTCAATTTTTACTCATCATTGGCATTGTCAAATTAAGAGCTTTGATTTTAAGGCAATGTATATACCCTTGTTGACGGTACCAGGTGGTGCTAATTACTAAAGGAGGAAGTGAAGTGTTGCCATCCATATGCAAAATGTGTAACTATGTTCTATGCATAATGTTTTTTGTCTGTGAAGAGATTGTAGATCATCCCAGTGTTCACCACCATGGCTGCAGAAAACCACCTCAAAACCACAACCATGCCCTATTCTATTGTAACTTCCTGATCAAATGTGCCGTGCCTTTGTGCACTGAGCCACACTGGATGCATTCAACTTCTTTGGTCCTGTTTCCAAAGCCAAATGGTCCTACCACAATTCCATTTCCATTTCTATCTGTGCCTACCCGAGCACTAAGTTTGCCCATGATGATATTATCTTCTTCTTCAATGTATTCTTCAACCTATACAAAGAAACTCTCTTTTTCTTTCTGTGAACAATCAGACTGAGGGGCATACATTGGTGTAATGGCGTTTTTCTTAGTTGTTTGATGTAGCTTAATAATTCTTTCATTAATATATTATAAGTCTGCCATTGCATCAGTGTTCTTACTGATGTTAAAAGCTACCCCATTGTGAGATTCTTAATGGTAATGCCAATAAATCCTGTAACCTAGTCTCAGTGTTTTCGTTCCTGTCTATTTCCACTTTGTTTCTCTCATTCCTAAGCTTTTTATCTTCCTTCTTTTCATCATATCAATAAGTTCTTCACACTTAGCTATCAGCGTCATCGTGTTTGATGTTCCAGTTATTGTTTTGTTCTTTCTATTGTTATTTTCCTTTTTGTATGATTATGCTTATCAGGTTTTTGCCCATCACTCCTAGTGGAACTTTGTTTTTGAAAGTTTACTTCAGTTCCTCTTTATGCTAGGTCTAATGCTGAAGAGGTTAATTCCCTTTCCTTAGGTTGTCTCCTACTAATCATTCAAAGCAGCAAGTTGTACCCACATTATTACCTTGGGTGCCAGGTTGCCTTTTCCACCAGCTTCACCATTCTGAAGGATTCCTTCTCGTTGTCATACTATTGAGATCTTCACCATTATCCTAGCAAGGGGTGTTAACATGGTACTATCAACCAGAGTTAGTTGATCCAAAGTTTAATGTGAAATCTACTTGGACAGACAAAGGTCGCAAGTATTCTCAATTACAAACCCGAGAAACTGAAGATGGATGAATATAATTACTTTATTGTGTGCATTTAGCTCAGACCCTTTCACAAAACAGATATTACAGCTACATTTCAGTTTATAAGAACCTTACCACTATATATGGATTACACTTATGCTGTTGAACATTGGATCGATGGCTAGATTTGGTAACTGAATGCCCAGTATTCTTTTGCACAACACGTTTCCCTGTGCCATCCTGACTTTATCCACCCAGTCACAGGAATTTGGTGACTAGACAGCTGTTGGTCTTACACACAACCACCTAGCAGTGACAACTATCTTATCCAGGTGAATCCAATCCATTCATTAACAGCATACTTCTGATCTTTTTGAACATTGTACACACTTTGGCAATAAATTTGGCCGCCGCTGAAAAATTCTATCAGTCATATATTGCACAATCTGACATCAATGTCATCCTAAGAAACAGTAATGCAATACTGGCTCGACAGCATTGCGTTACTGTTTCCTGGGATGACATTGATGTCAGATTGTGCAAAATATGAGCCATAGAATTTTTCAGCGGCGGCCAAATTTATTGTCAAAGTGTGTACATACCTGAATAAGTCGACAGAGCACATCACTGAAACAATGTGTTTTCATAATACCATGCAGCTACAAACTGGTGAACTACTTCACACTGACATGATGAGATAATCTGGTTTCCAACATTTATACTTTTTATTTCTGTGTCCTCCTACTATCATCTCCTATGTGTTTAATTAGTTATATTAAATATTCATAAATTTGCCATTAAAAATCCAATAACATGTAAGAATAGGAGATAAATGTCTGATAATTATATGTTCATATTTTTTTTTCCTCAAATTTGGAAGAGAAATAGTATCTGTAGTACAATTTAGGTTTGTAAAGTAGAATTGCCAAAAGTGGGCATTACTAACTTTTTTTTTTTTTTTTTTTTTTAACGATGCAGTAACTCTGGAGGATGTTGCAGTATGACAGCTGAAAGTTTAGACCAAGACACAATTATATGACTGGGTTGTTATATGCAACAAAAAGAATAATGATAGCTAGAACAGAGAATAACGATTTGAAGCTACTTGAGTTCTGTGTAGTGGCTGCACAGTGACTCAATGGTCAAGATATTGAGTATAAATAGTTTTTCTGTTTTAATGCATCAATCCACAAATCTTTTTACAATCCTTTATTTTTACTAGGTTGGTTTTCCTTTAATCCAGTCATTTTTCTGGGGCCTATTACCTGACTGAAAGCAATTTTTGGATGCACTATTGGCTTCCTTTTCTCCTATCAGCTATCCCCTACTTCACAAAGTTGCCTATCTCCCATCTTGTGGAAGAGTTTGTAAAGGTGATAGAAGCATCATGCATGTTTTGTTTGTTGCATTGGGTTGTGTCGTTGAATGAGAAGAATCATATTTGTTCTAGAGTATCTATTAAAACATGTTGGGAAGAGGAGGAGGACAAAACTCATGACGGTCGGTTTACAGGAATTAATGACAGTATTATATTAATTGCCATTTCAGTCAACTAATTGGAAGAACTGTGTAGGAAGAACGATTTTAATTTTTGTTGCAACTGACATAGATGTTTGTTAGGTTTGTAGCAACTAGGATATGAAAACAAGAATTTTGTTTATATACAGACACAGGAGCGTAATTTCAAGACTGTGGATGTTGTATGAAATGGATGATATCTGTTTTAATGGAGATACACTGGGGGTTGTTTAGCATGATGTGGGGAAAAAAATAATCAAAGCAGTTGCTTGAAAGGTAGCATAGCTGTGGGAACGACAGATGTTCAGAATATACAGGGTCTGTCTCAATTATTTTTTTTTTTTTTTACTTATAGCTTTACACCTCATTGACGTCGAGGTCATTAGAGGCGGGCTGGGACTGGGACAAGGAACAGGAAGGAATTCAGCCATGGGCATTTGAAGGAAGCATCCCAGCATTTGCCTGGAGTGATTTGGGGAAACCATGGAAAACCCAAATCTGGATGCCCGGATGGGGATTCGAACCAGGGTTCTCCTAAATGCAAGGCCAGAACATTAATCATTCATCCACCATGCTTGGTAGTCTGTCCCAAAAATAAGTTGAATAAGTCCAGGGAAAAAGATTAATTGCAGATAAAGGTACAAGTAAGTAAAATTCTTCAAAGTTGCTTCCTTCTGCATCGGAACACTGGTGCCAGCATTTTCCCAATCATTGAACACACCCTGGAGGGATTTGATGGGGACCCCCTTCAAGCCCCTCATTGTCACTTCTTGTTGGCTTCCATAGTCCCAAAATGGTGGCCCTTGAGTCCCTTCTTTATCCTCAGTAACAAGAATTCTGATGCCAAGTCGGGGCTGTACGGTGGCTGGGGCAGTGTTACCACACCATGTTTCATTAAGTACTCTGTGACAACGAAAGCAGTGTGCGACGGTGTGTTGTCATGGTGAAGATGCCAAGTTTTGGTGATCTCCTTCCTGACTTGTTTCACTCTGCTTTGGAGCCTTTTAAGGAATTCAAAGTAAAAATGACTGTTCACTGTTTGTCCTTGTGGCACAAACTTGAGTAGCAGTGCAGCTTTTGTCGAGCATGGCCTTCACAAAGGACTTGCTCATTCTCGCCTTTTTTTGGGGATAGGGAAGCTGCTGTGTGCTACTCAGCACTTTGTCTTTAGGACTACAGGTCATACTCGAAAACCAACGTTTCATCAACCGTAATCACATTATCCAAAAAATTCGGATCACTTTCCCACTGCTCCAAGAGGTCACACGAGATCATTGCACGAGAAGCCTTTTCTTCATCGGAAAGCACCTTGGGGATACCATCTTTGCGCAGCTTCCGCATGCCCAAATCTTTGGTAACAGTGCAATGCACCATACTTTTAGGGATATTACTCTCTTCTGGCAGCATTGTGACACTCGGGCATCGATCAGAGTTCAACATGTCCCTTACTTTCTTCACATTTTGGTCGGAATGTGACACTGATGGGCATCCATAATGGTCTTCATGCTCAGCATCCTCTCTGTGCTCCCAGAACATCTTGTGGCAGCAGTATACCATATTTAGGAACATGATATTATTGCCATAAGCTTTCCTCCTCATGGCAATGGTCTCAGCACCCGTTTTATTGAGTGCAACACAAAATTTTATCAGGTAACGCTAGTCCTTTAAACGTGGCATCTTTAAATTCCGAAGCATCACTAAAACAAGGGTTTAAACTAGCAGCGATGTGCAATGTGTAACAGCCTGCAAGCAAGTGATGCGGGTATCATGGCTTCCCTAAACCCCCCACCACCTTTCCCATGATTTGATGCAACTTGCTAGCAGCTTGCTTTGGCAGCGCAAGGTAATTCAACTTAATTTTGCTACTGACCCTGTATAACAGTGATTAATGTATCATGAAACAAACAAGAATGGTACTCAATATATTACAAATATGCTATAGCCCTGACCCATGTGGGCTTTTCTGAGGATATACAAATGACCAATAAAGCCAATGAAAAAATTAGAATGATATGGATCCAATTAAAAATTCATGGCACAGATATCAATTTTATGACAAATTTTGAACATTAAAGAAAATGAAGTCTTAACTACAAATTACTTGAGCTATAGCATAGTGGAAAGTTACGCTGGGAAGGCTATTGCTGATGGCACTTGATTAGAAAATGTTCCATAAATTCAATGTTCTGTAAAATATAATATCTAATATGTGTAAAATATGATATTGATAAAACATGAATAAATAAACATGTATTGTTATTTTAATGTTCTCATTAATTATTAGATGTGTAATATTAAAAACATTTAAAAGAAAGACAAATAAACTAAAAACAATCACTTTCACAATCACTTCTTTCTAGTTTTAACAGCTACAAACGCAGTAATATCGAAGATGTGATTTACTATTTTGAGTTGTTTCATGTTCAATAGACGACATGGCAAGATTGTTTAGCCTCATGATGCTCACTGGTGCCGAAAGTAATTTTTGATTAATTTTAACATTCTAAATGTCCTACCACTTGTAGTGACTGGTACACAAATTGTAATAAATGACTTTAGGACGTCCTTAAGATTCCACAATGAATTTTAAAAAGTCCAGAGCCACCCAATCATTTGTTACTGCAACTGTACCATAGACTGCTTTTAAACGCCTTCTTGCAGGCTGATTCTAATAATTCATCATAGAAGCAACTAAATTTGGATACAGCTATTTTTGATTCCTCCATGTTTGCCAAAAGCAAATTATTTTTCTGTAAAACCTCAAAGAATGAATCTATATGTTGAACGGATGCTGATCTGGTTCAGAGTTCAGTGTTGAAGTGGTCAAGACATTCCAACATACCTTTTTGATTTTCAGCTCCTATTGTGTCACTACTTCAATAACCATTCGTTTTTGAAGACCAACTCTCAGTTCTATTGGAATGTTGCGGTCCAGTTATTTTTATAGCAAGTCCTTTGCCCCTTGTCCAACGTATCACCACTCTTCTTGAATATAAAGATGAAGTGTCTATCATTTTCTGTTGAAGGTTCAAAATTTTACCCTGTCATCCAATTTGACAGTTTACTTCCCTTAGTGCATCATTACAAAAGAAAAGAATAAGGTTATGAGCAGTACCTTTGGTGTCTACATTCTCTTGTTGATCACATAACTGTTTGATTGCAGTCTCAATTTCACAAAAATTTTCTGTTGGTGCTTTTACTACAGTAGAATGAGCACTCCAGCATGTTGTTGGGAGTCCTTTAACAGATGATTAACTGTATTCAGTATGCCCTTGCAGTTTGTGGACATGGAGAAAAATGTAAAAGTACTTTCTTTGGTTCTGAAAAGTATTATATAACATGCAACACTAATTAATCCAATTATCAGTATATCCAAGGAAAATGGTTTTATTTTTTGCCTTAGTAATGGCTTTTACTCCTCCAAGTATGCTGTTGATATTAGCTACATTGTCATAAATCATAATCTTGAGAATGGCCAATCGCATAATCTAAACTGTTAATGTACAGTTTCTTCAAAATTTGATTCCTTAGACCAACGGCTTTCTGTTTTATGTTTTTAAGGAAAACAATCCAAGGAATCTTCTTTTTCCTTTTCTGTTATACATTTCCACAAAAATGAATTGCTTCAGACATTTGATCAATGTATGAAATGTCAGGTGTGTTACAAACATAATATCGAAATATCTTCCAGATTTAGTTTCATTAATGAGTTAAGATTTAAAGTGGTTTGATAGGACACTAATGAATTCATGTTCCAAGTCCAAGATGTGCTCTTTCATCACTTCATCATATTTTGAAAGTAGTTGGACCAGTTCTAAAAAATTGCCATTATTTGTGGGATCATGTCCTTCATCGTGTCCATGAAATGCTTAGTTTTTTTTTTGGTCAGAAACAAAATTATCTCCAATAATCTACTTTTGCTTTTCAGTGTTAGTTAATTGCAAGGGTCCGTCATCTATTGTTTTGTGGAATATTAAAGTTATTTCTAATACACTGTTCAAGATTTTCCAGATATTCATTTGCAGATTCAGGTTCTGTTAATTTAGGATTTAGTTTCCACCACTTCTGAAATCCAGTCACAAATGTATATCTAGTAATAGTATTATAGACATCAAACAAACCACAACAAAAACAATACATACTGTTAATAACCCTCCATGACTGCAGAATATTTTCACTTTTAGCCACCTTCTTACAGAAATATTCTGTTGAAAGATATCACAACCATCTTTTGTTTTAAACCCTTGACTGTATACAGTACTATGGTACTATGGCCAGGGAAATTGGCAGGCAAGTGCAACCATGGTATTGCAACACTTCGGAACATTCTCGCATAGCGCTCTCTCTCTAATACTAGAAAATGGCAACGCTGAGCATCCTGTGTTGCCTATAACGAGCATCTACACACAAACTATTAGTACAAGGTAACAGGTGAATTTAATTATTAATTTCATGATTTGGTAACGGTGCGTTTGAAGCTGTCCACAAATACTTCATCCACCTATAAAGGGACCTTCTCTGTTTTGGAAATAATCGCTGCCTTCTTAAATGGTTTCTATGTGAAAAGTATCAAGAAGGGGTTTCCTCCAATGTGACATCTCTCTAGTGCTGTAGATTGTATCTTTAGCATCTTGTTTGTTTCGTGAAGATGAGCTGACTTCATCTAATTTATTCCTTGCATCAAGGTGGGAATCAGCTTCTAATAATGAGCTTTGGCTATGATCAATTTTGAAACATATTTGAAGACGGATCCAGATATGCTATAAACTGAATCAGATTCTTTTGATTTCCTCTTCTAAAATCCACAATTCCTCTTCGATGTATGAATTCCCTGAGGCTGTTTCACTTTTTGGTACAAACATCTAAATAAAAAATTATTCATCAGTATCACGGACGTAATAATATATTTACTTGTACGACTTTGTAAATACCAAAAACTTATATTTTGTGAACAATAACATAATTTTAATGAAAAAATTAATGTTATTGTTCTTTAATTTTCTTAAAGGTTAAATGTTTTACATGTGAGACAAAATTCAAAGTTTTCACATGTTTTGGGTATTATTGTGTAAATAGTCATGAATTTGCATTCAAAATCATATTCACGAGCACTCAGAAGTATTTTCCATTTTTTTCATTAATCATTTGCAGATAAGGTAGCCGCACCAATTGTTGACACGTTATGAATTTTTTCCATTTTCGAAGTATCTAACCCTACTATTAAATAACTACGCATTTTAAAGTCATTTTATGCATCCTTGATATTTCTATTTCTTAATATAGCCTTATAACAGTTGCTCGTAAATTGTGGATGTTAACACACACATTTTTTTAAAAATGAACCTTTGCACCTTCTTTTATATTTCATACTGAATTGGACAAGCTCTCAAAGTCCGACACATTTTGCTTCTATAACTGGTGCCCTTTCTGTAACCATAAAATACCATCATGCGTGTCAGAAAAGAATAAGAGCTGACCAAAGGACATCGAGAGGAAAGTTAACAGAAGTGGCCTAATAGAAGTAATTCCAGACCCAGATGGGGTCCTATGGGTGTAAACCCTGGACTTGAGACCCACAAGTCATGAGACTTTGGGGGATACTCTATAGTCAGAAATGCAAGTCTATATTAAGTTCCTTAATAAAAAAAAAAATAAGACTAAATAAAATATATAAATAACTTAATTAAAAAATAATAAACAATGGATCAAATAGTAAAAGACATACCTTTGCAATATTTGTTGTCTATACACGAAGTATTTAACAAGCGATATATTTCACTACCTTCCTAGGACATAATGTAAGAAAACTACAGGCTCCTAAATATGACATCGCATGTGCTAAAGACAGTCAGAGAAACAACGGGAACATTTTAGGTTCTTAAAAAAAATAAAAACAAGAGTGTTATAAACAGCTACAAGGTTTGTTCAGTCTAAGATTAGAATTCAATTTTTATTGAGAAACAGAAGTTCGATATCACCGTCGATTTAAGGAACATGTAAGAATTTAAGAACCTATATTCGACAGAGAGCTTATCCGTAATAGAGATATTCTTCTCGTATAAACTTCAGAATCATTTGCTTATTAATTTCATCGCGATTATATTTTCGTTCAGTAAAGCAAACTTCCATTAACTATTAGTTACAGTACTTCTCGACGTAATGATTTCACTAGCAAGATACACGCTTCAGACTGCGTTAAGCACACGCTCCTCAAAAATTGTTCACTAATGACACCGATCCAACCACCAAACCCTTGGACATGTTCGGATTGATTTGAAACATGACACTGTTGCTAGTTTTATGCTCGGTCTTCTGAATAATCGTATTTGCAAAAATTTGAACATGCCCTTTCGATATAAGAAGGTACGCAGAATGTAAATCAGTTAACTCTAAAGTATTTAAATTATCCAACACGAATCTGTAAGGTGATAAATTCGAAATTACAAACCGTATAAAATACTTCAAGGTACTCGTGAATCTTAGCCTGAAACCTTATTGAATTCTATATGAGAAAAAAATTACAAAAACTAAAAAAAAAAAAAATGATTTTCGTGACATGTGTGAAATGTCCGAGCTTAATTCATGACCAGACAGTGATAATGAAAGCCTAGACTACGTGGTTTCAGCATACACTTGGCTGATTTTTTCATTTAGTTTTAGAAGGAAATGCGACATTTTTCTTTATGTAATTACGAGGAATTAAACACTTCCTTTGATTTTAGCAGTTTTATATATCTTTCCTTTAATTTAAAAACTTCACTTCATGCAATAATTGTCTAAGAAACTTACATTAACGCAACTGCTGCTTCTAATAAACCAAACAACAGTCGCACGACAAGTACGACCATTTTCTTTGATTGTTGGAGACATAGAACGATACTCTGTTTAAGAGCGCAGAGTTTCAAATAAAAATACCGTACTGTAACTAAAGCGCACAGTGTACTGGATTGTATTTGAAAAAGTGCTAGATAAACTTCAAAAATATTTAAAATAATAAAAGTGGAATGGTTCAACACCAAAGAATATGAAAAGTTTATAAAATAAGTTTATTTTTTTATCACACTATTTTATCTATTTCCCTTCATGAAATGTGGGCGTCACCCCAAACGGGTGACACCCAGCGCGGACCGCCCCCTCCCCCACACTAGGTACGCCACTGGCCAATTTGTTGACAGTTACATACACCTGCTTAGAATATATTGTAGGCAAAATTAATGTAATTTTGTGTTTAACAAAAAATGACTAAGAGCTTGTACATTCTTTTATTTTCCTTCTATTTTTTAAATGTACAATATCATCTAACAACTTGATATATATGTAAAATCCACTGCTGTTATTCTGAGGCAGGGGCTCAATAACTTTTCTTTTCAATCTGTTCTGGCTTCAGAACCATCTTATTTTTATTTTTTTTATCCCTCTTCTCCTTAAATTTAAAATTTAAAGCTGTTGTCTAGATTCCAATTCCTAGCATTCTTTAAAGATGTTAATTCTGGTTTTTCTTGTGTTTGTTCTATTTTTTCATTTATGGAGACTATATTTAATTCTTTCCTACTTTTCTCACCAGGAATTTTGTCCTTTCTGTTGCATGCCACAGCTTATCAAAGATATTTGATCGGTATGGGTTAAACATAGCTAACATGTTTTCTTCATTTTCCATTACTCAGATCCATCTAAAGTAGTTGCAAAGAGCCATGATTCGATAAAACTTGATTCTTGTATATTTGCAAGTGTTTTTTCTTCTTCTTCTGGTACCTATCTGTTCCAGACATCAGTAACCATCTTGTCTCTTCTAGTTGACACTTGGATTAGCTCTGTAGTTGTCTTGGAGGTCCAGGTGCTCAGATTTTTTAACCAGGAAGCTCTACTCCTACTAGCACTTCTCTTTCCCAGTATTTTCGCCTGGAGAACCGACTGCAGGAGTTTGTAACGGTTATTGTTCCTCATGATAGACAGTACTAGTTAGTAGCGTTTGAACAGTCGCCGAGTGCAGTAGCATATTTTGTTGTTGTATTTTATCTGTAGTGGTGTGGGGATTTGATTAGTGTAATCTCCGAGTGTTTACATTTTGTAAACAGTGGTCGTTAGTAGCGTTTGAAGAGTCGCTGAGTGCAGTAGCGTATTTTGTTGTTGTATTTTATCTGTAGTGGTGTGGGGATTTGATTAGTGTAATCTCTGAGTGTTTACATTTTGTAGACAGTACTAGTTAGTAGCGTTTGAGCAGTCGCCGAGTGCATTAGCATATTTTGTTTTTTATACTTTATCTGTAGTGGGTGTAGATTAGGTTAGTGCAATCTCTGAGTGTATATATTTAGTAGGAAGTACAGGTTATTTCGAGTTTCTGTTCCTTTTTTCTATACTTTTTTTTTCCTTTCTTTTTTGCATTTTTCAAAGCAGTATGTCTAGGAACTGTGATTGCTGTGTGCAGACGCGAGCTGAGGTGGCTGATCTGCACACACAGCTTGCAGCTGTGTTAGCGAAAGTTACACAGCTGGAAGCTGCCGTAAAAGGCTGCAGCAGATGTGATGTTGGGGAAACTGATATAGCCATGCCTATCACAGATTCTCCCATATCGACCGTCGTACCTGCAACCCAGGCTGAAGTGTTGGATGCTGTGTCGCGGTCGCCTGTCGGTGACTGGCGTATAGCTTCTAGACTTCGAAGCCGCATATGGGGGCAGTCGAACAGGCTTAAAGGCCAAGACGCTGAACTTGTTCGTCTGTCCAACCGGTTTGATGTATTGTCGGAGGCTGACTCAGTCCCACAATTATCATCCTGCGAGTTGACGGCCCCTCAGCCCGCCAGGTCTGAGCAAACGCAGAAGGGCATTCTGGTAGTTTGGAGCTCTAATGTTAGGCGGTTATTAGAGCACCTTAGGGAAATGGCGGATTCCTCGGGGAAAAAATCCAACGTCCATTCTGTGTGTATTACGGGTGGCCTGATCCGAGATGTGGAACAGGACTTCCCGGATGCCATAGAAGGGATGGGGTGTAGCCTACTACAGATTGTGGCTCATGTCGCCACCAATGATGCTTGTTGCCTTGGGTCGGAGGATATCCTCTCTTCCTTCCGGCTGCTGGCTGAAAGGGTGAACTCTGTGGCCAGTGACCGCAAGATATCGGCAGAGCTAACCTTCTGTAGCATTGTAGACAGAGTTGATTGTGGACCTCTGGTTCAGAGCCGTATTGAGGGGCTGAACCAGAGACTACAACATTTCTGTGATGACATTGGCTGCAGATTTCTCGATCTTCGCCATAGGGTCGAGACTTGTAGGGTTCCCCTTAATAGGTCAGGTGTGCACTACACACATGAATCGGCTACACGGGTGGCAGGGGCCGTGTAGAATGCACTGGGTGGTTTTTTAGGCTGAGGGAGGAATACCCGAAACACGAAATTCAGTTACGGGCAACCCAATCAGATGCAACAATGTAAAAGAATCTCGACAGTTAAAAGTTATCATAATTAACTGTAGAAGCGTTTGCAACAAACAACCGGAACTTGAAAGCATTATTTGTAGCATAGAAGCGGATATCGTTATCGGTACAGAAAGTTGGTTGAAACCGGAAATAAGTTCCGCCGAAACTTTTAAAGACAGCATGAACGATTTTCGTAAAGACAGATTACATTCTCATGGAGGTGGGGTATTTATAGCTGTGAGTAAATTTCTCCCATGTAATGAAATAGACGTCGATGCGAACTGTGAAATCATATGGATTAAACTCAACGTTGCTAGTCTAAAACTCTTCATAGGCGCCTTCTACCGTCCACCCGATTCCGACATAGTTATCGTCGAGGAGTTTAGAAATAATGTAAATAGTATAGCTAGCCATTTTAAGGATCATGCTATGATTCTAGGAGGTGACTTCAATCTGCCTTATATTGACTGGCGTAATTACGTTCACATCACAGGTAGCAGTGATAAGGCAGCTTCTGAAGTAATTCTCGAGATGTTGTCAGATAATCATATCGAGCAGCTAGTTAATGAACCTACGCGGTGTCATAACGGTAGCGAAAACATTTTATACTTGCTGGTTACCAACAGGCCAGAATTATTCACCGACATTTCAACGACCACAGGAATAAGCGATCACAAAGCGGTAATTGCGACTATCAAATTAACGACCAAGCGAAAAAGGGCGAACTGTATACAGATTCAATAAGGCCTCAAAGGAGTGATTTAGATCCTACCTAAGGAATAATTACCATAACTTCAAGTCAACAAAGGACACCGTTGAAGAGATGTGGCATCGTTTTATACATATGGTCAGGGAAGGCATGGAAATACATATACCAAAGCGGACAATAAAGGGGGAGAATGATCCACCGTGGTACACATGTGAAGTCAAAAGATTACTCAAAAACAAAGGAAAATACACGCACGCTCAAGAAGGAAGGGGTGTGGCAGCGATTTAGAAATCTTAGCTGATTTAAGAGGACGTATTAAGAATGTAATGCGCGAGGCCTTTAACGATTTTCACTCCAACTCTCTCTCTAAGAGTCTCACAGAAAACACAAAGAAATTTTTGTCGTATGTACGAAAAGTTAATTGTACCAACAGCAATATTCCAGCACTAATTCGTGAAGGTTCCGAGGTTAATGAAAGCCGCGATAAAGCTAACGTACTAAATACTGTATTCAAAAATTCATTTACAAATGAACATAAGGATAGTATTCCTGTTTTCCCACGCCGTGGCGAGTCGGTGATGGAATCATTACGAATAGATACTGCAGGTATCATTAAGCAATTAGAGCTCCTGAAGTGGGGGAAAGCACTGGGCCCAGATGGAATTCCAGTAAAAGTATTTTCAGATTATGCGGCGGAAATCGGGCCATTTCTGTCGGATATATTCAGTAAATCATTAGAAGAATGAAAAGTACCTACAAACTGGAAAATCCCGCAAGTAACTCCGATTTTCAAAAAAGGTGATCGAAGTGATCCTGGGAACTATCGTCCCATATCTATAACATCTGTTTGTAGTAGAGTTATGGATCATATTATATGCTTGAACATTATGAATTTTCTAGATGATAATAATTTGCTTACAACAAATCAACACGGATTTCGGAAGAAAAGATCATGTGAAACACAGCTGGCCCTATTTACACACGACGTAATGAAAGTTATCGATGCAGGTTCACAAGTAGATGCAATTTTTCTAGATTTCCAGAAAGCCTTTGACTCTGTGCCACACAACCGCCTTTTAGCGAAGCTTTGAGCGTATGGTATATCAGATCAGCTTTGTGAATGGATAAAGGATTTTCTAACCGGTCGGTCGCAGTACGTTGTCATTGAAGGAGAAAGTTCTTCTAATCTAGATGTTACATCGGGGGTACCTCAAGGAAGGGTAATTGGACCACTTCTTTTCTTAATTTTTATAAACGATCTCGGAGACAAAGTAAAAAGCCTTTTTAGATTGTTTGCTGATGTTGAGGTTATTTATAGGGAAGTAAGAAATTTGGCCGATTGCTTAGAAATTCAGGGCGATCTGGATGTTATTTTGACTTGGTGCGCTGAGTGGCAAGTTACTCTAAATTGTAAAAAGTGCAAGACAATGAGCATAACTAACAAAAAGAATCCAATTGTTCAGAAATACGAATTAAACAATACAGTTATTGATATGGTCGATTCTATGAAATATTTAGGAGTAAGAGTTCAAAGGAACATGAAATGGGAAATACACATTAATTCGTTAGTAGGTAGAGCAAATTCTAGGCTGCGATTCATAGGTCGAATCTTGAAAAACAGTAATGAACAAACAAAGGAGATAGCGTTCAAATCTCTTGTGTGTCCACATTTGGACTATTGTTGTGCCATTTGGGATCCGTTTTGTAAGGGTTGATCGAAAGTATAGAGAAAGTACAGAGAAGAGCCACACTATTCGTGATCGGTTGCTACAGTCCTTATGAAAGCATCACAGAACTGATTAGTAGACTAGATTGGGAGTCTCTGGTAGATAGACGACACACGTTTCGTTTAAACTTATTGGTAAACATGCGTACTCCCACTTTCACTTTTGAGTGTAGTGAAATACTTCTTCCACCAACCTATTTGAGTCGGAAGTAAAGATAAAGTTAGAGAAATAAGGTGCCGAACTGATTCTTATATGAATTCTTTTTTCCCTCGTACCATTAGGGATTGGAATGTACAGCAAAGAGATTAGCTTTGGTGCTGAGCACCCTCTGCCACCACAATTGCAGAGTATATATGTTGATGTAGATGTGGCCAAGGTATTGCATATATGGTGGTTAATATTTCCATATTCTTTTTCGTTTTATGGAGCACTTCAGCATTTATGATGTGGTCTGCACATGGTATCCTCAACTTCTTGGATACAGCCACATTTCAAAAGCTTCTAACTTTTTGCCAATTGTTTCCATTGATATTCATGTTTCAATGCCGTACAAGAGGACAGAGAAAAAATAGCAGTGCTGGAGTCCCATCTTCGTGCTAATTGATAAATAATGACTTTTAAAAAGGTTATTCATTTTATTGAAAGTGGTCCTGGCTTTATCAATAGGTGACTTTACTTCATCAGATGGATCCCACTGGCTATTTTCTGTGGTACCTTGATACACATTCAATGGCCTTCTGGTTGATTACAATATGGGATTTGGAATTATTGTTTTTGCTAATGACTATTACTTTTGTTTTATTTATATTAATATCAAGTCTGTATTTCGGGCTGCTATGCGACACACTGACCATAAGATATTGTAAACTTTGCTGACTGTCTGCAAAAAAGACTGTCACCTACATAGCAAATGATGTTCACCCAGTTTACATTTAACAGTACTCTCATCTCCACATCACTCAATGCCTCGTTAAAGATATATTCTGAATAGATGTTGAGTAATAAAGGGGACAGTATACAACCTTGTCTTATATCACAAAGAATTTTTACTTCATCTGTATTTTCTACCTTCAGCCTCACGTAAGCAGACTGGTTCCAATACAGCTAGACAATAATTCTCAAGTCTTTGTCATCCATGCCAAAGCTTCTTAAAATTTCTATTATTTTCTGATGCTTTACCCTATGAAAAGCTCTCTGATAATCCATAAAACAAGCATAGACATCACAACTTATGTCTTAACAGTGTTGAAATAGTACTTGAATGCTGAACAGAGCTTCTTGTGTTCCATTGCATTTCTTAATGCGAACTGTGTAGGTGATAAGTATTCATTACAGAACTTATATATCCTTCAGTGAATGACCTTCAGAAAGAGTTTCAGTGTGTGGCTTTAGCATTCTTTAGTGTTCTGTTCATCATTCCATTGATTAAATGTTGTATTAGTTTAAAATGTTTCTTTGTTGTTAAATAGGTGTCCTTTGAGTGGCATTTTTAATCTGGAATCAGCCAAAAGTCACAGGGAGCTATGTCAGGACTGTACAGAGGCTAATGGATCTAAACAGCTTTGTCCAATATTTGGATATTGCTACACGAGGTTCAATGCAAGTGCTGGCACGTTATCACGATGAAGAAGCCAGTCGGTGTTTGACAAAAGCTGATGCTGTTTTCTTCTAATTGCATCACACAATCTTTTCATAACTCCAAGATGATATTCTTTGTAAAACGTCTGACCTTTAGGAGCGTATTTGTGGTACACAACACTCTCATAATAATAATAATAAAAACAATCAGCAACAACTTGACGATACTGCAACTTTGGCACACTTTTCTTGGTCGTGACTCCGACGACAGCTTCCACTATGAGGACTATCGTTTTATTTTGAGATCATAACCATAAACCCATGATTCATCATCAGTTATAATATTTTTAAGCAGACTTTCATCATTATTGACAATTTCCAAATTGTCCCGAGCAATTTCAAGACGAAGGCTTTCTGCTTGTAACACCACAGTGAGAATTACGGTGTATAAGAATGTAGATGGAAAGATCGATATTTTCAGGTGTTGTAATACCTCAGACACGCAGGGGATTATCTAAGAAGTAAGAGAGAGAAAGAGAGAGTGAGGAAAAAAAGGAAGGTTGATTAAGGAAAGGGAGTACCATGATAATGTGTGAGAACTTGATATAAACTGTGAAGGAAGTGTAAGAAGTCAGAAATAGGAAAAATAGGATACAGGAAAAACAGAATGTGTGGCAAGATCGAACTGTGTTTAAGTCATTGTAAGGACTCACAATTATCACCACTATCTTTACGAACCTAATCTTCAGAGAAGAATGTCAGATTTGTCTAATCTTTTGTCTGGTGGTTCGCATTGGTAGAAATAGTCTCGTGTTAATAAAACTATTGCTGCACAAGTTAAACCCCCTGTGTGTTGGTACATTTGTTTGATGTTATGTAGTTATTTCCCTAACAATGACAGGATTATTGCACCAAGCAGAAGTACCAGACAGATGGCCAGAGAACACTTTAAACAGAAACAACCAGTGTGTAAATATAGTCACACCTACGATAACTTTTAGGAACTTCCATCTAACAAAATCGGCAAGCAAGAATGTTTCATGGCTTTACCGTGACAGGATGGTGCAGTTAAAAGTGATAATTATGAACAGTGTAATTAACACGAAAACGTGCTAAAAAGATAAGTGGTGAAAGAAAAATGAATCATGTTATGACAAACAACAATTGTTGAGAGTATAAGTAGCTACAATGAGCTGAAGGTCAGCAATCTTAAACCAAGTCTTGGAAAGCTGAGGAAAGTAGAGATTATTTTTTTGTAATAATGTTTATCTCTGTATTAATTCTGCTTGCTTGAATGCTTTAGCATTTTTTTCCTCTTTGCAACAACAGAATATTGAGTTGATTTGTGTGAAACAGTTTTAACATGGCATCCGTAGGGGAAGTAGGTGGGGATGAGCTCGTAGTGCTGGAAGGTGGGCCTTTGGGTGATGCATTAGTTGCAGTCACTGAGCAGCCAATGCTTGCAGATAATATCAATTTTGTAGATAAATTGCATTCAGATAAGCTTAAGTTTCAGACTAACTTGAAATTAGATAGCAACAGTCGCCAAGTACCAGAGTACCAGTGTAAAAGGCCGCTATCTTCGTTGATGTTCTTCGTATTTCTTAAAATTTCGTCTGCCTCTTTCACAAGTCGACACCACCACTGATCTTCTCTCCAAAGCAGCCTCATGTCTTGAAACTTTATTTCATGCCCAGTGTTAATAGCATGGTGAACTACGGCAGATTTGTCGCTGTTGTTATATTTATAGTGGCGGATATGTTCCTTAAGTCTCTCCACCACAGTGCGGCCTGTCTCGCCGATGTAAACACTGCCACAGCTGCAGGGGATTCCATAAACACACGTAAGCTGATATGGGTGTAATCTGTCTTTTACCCTGGTTAATGACTGGTCTAGTTTGCATGAGCTTCATACATGAATCGCACATCTACCCGCTTTAACAGTTTGCCAATCCGGTCAATGATACCATGTATCTACGGGAGACAGGTGAATTTCTTGGCACATTGTTATGTTAAGTCTTCCATGGGTTTTTTAGGTCTGAAAACCTTTCTGATGTCTGATTCACTATAGGTGTTGAATCAGAATATTTTTGTAAGAGTCTCCATTTCTTCCTTCCAACATTCCGAATCACATACTTAAGTTCAGTGAAGTTAATACGCCTCTCTTCATTGCCAGTTGATGGTGCGACATGGCGAGCAAATATCTAAATGTGTGGGTCATCTTGCGGTACACCATATGAGCCAAAAGTCCATCGTCTCGCTCATGAACCAGGGCATTGAGAAATGGCAGTTGTCCATTTTCTTCCACTTTCATGGTGAATTGGACTCTTGGATGGGCACTGGTCAGGTGGTGTAAGAACTCCTGCAAATTCTCCTTACCGTGAAGCCAGGTGACATAGGTGTCATCAACATGCCAGATCCACTTTTTAGATTTAAGGCGTGCGTTGTTGAGAACCTCTGTTTCAAATGCTTCCATAAATATGTTGGCAGCTACAGGTGAAGGTGGCAAGCCCATAGCCACACCTTCAACTTGAGCATAAAGTTCGCCACCATATTGGAACACAGTTGTCTTAAAGCAGAACTATGTCAGGTCAGCCCACTCAGTAGATATTCCTTGGGCAAGAAGTTTAGCATGTATTACAAAAATGGCTTCATCTACCGGCACGTTAGTGAATAATGAAACAACAGCAAGGCTCACCATGATATCAGTCTTTTCTAGTGTCAGATCATCAATAATTTATATAAAATGAGCTGAGTTCTTTACACCTGATCTGATATTAAGATGTTTCAGTTTACTGGCAACATACCACGCAAGTGGATGTGTAGGCGAGTTTACCACACTCACAATCGAACTTAAGGGAACCTCTCTTTTGTGCACTTTGGGCAATCCATAGAACCTAAGCATCGTGCAATCGCCTCTTTTTAGATTTTTCTTGTCCTCCTGCCCAATCACTTTGGAGGTATTAACTCTTCAGGCCACATCTGTCCTAATCTTCTGCAGTGGGTTCCTGCTTAACTTTGCATTAGTGTTCTCTGCCAACAGCTTCATAATTTTGCTGTGGTAGTCCTGCGCTTTCATTACTGCGGTCACACACCCCCTCATCAGCTGGGAGAACCACAATATCATCATTTTGCCATAATAGCCGTAAGGCTGATCTTTCTTCCGTAGAAAGATTGCTGCGTGGCTGTTTTGCATGGGCAAGAATGTGAGCTATTTCTTGCCGGATGTTATTTGCCTGATTGGTTTCTAACCCCACAATGGCACTATCAATGCCTGCTATGATGTCTAAAGTTGGCAGGGATAAATTAAGACCTTTCTTTAGCAAAGATATTGTTGCTTTATCTACATCTTCATCCGTGAGATTCATCACTGTATTGGCAAGTTGCAGAATGTGAGTATGTTGCTGTTGTTGTTCTGCCTTGAATTTTTTAAATTTACAAATCTGTACCTCTCTAGTATTTCAAGACACGAGGCTGCTGTGGAGAGAAGATCCGTGGTGGCCTCGACGTGTGTAAGAGGCAGCAGAAATTTTAAGAAATACGAGGAACATCAACGAAGATAGCGGCCTTTTACTCTGCGATGCTTGGCAACTGTCGCTATGTCAACATCAAAATAAACAGTATCTCTGAAGAAGGCTGTAGGATACTAGTCGAAAGCTTAGGTATTTCAATAAACATGTGGCATAACCCGAAAAGCTATTAATTAGAAGTATCATCTTTATTTAGGAAAAGAGACCGTAGGAAAACTTCAAACCATAAAGAAATCAGTATGATAAAAATTGCCTACAAAATTGAGGCAGGAGTTGTAAATAATAACTGTTTTCTTTATTATCAATTCCATTGATCTTAGATACTTTCACTTTACAGTCTGAGACCTATTCTGCTTATCATTTTGGGTTATTATTACAAAGCTTTACATGTATTCCTGCTAATAAAATTCCTGATATATTTCAGTTTTAAATTCAGCTTCTTCTGGGTAGGTGTTGTAATTAAATAATAATTATTTTTTGGGTATATAAATCTACTGTTAAAGAACAATTTTGCTGTTTTATCTAATAATTACTATTTTCTCTCTTTATCTACTTCCTTCGACTTAATGAGCATATGTTTGTATGTGTGTTTAGTATATGTCCAAAGCAACTTCCAGTTGATTGTCCTTTTTGCAGAATGTGAGTGTTTGAATACAGAGATGGTAGTGTTAAATAGCTAATAGAGGCAGCTTGCATGTGGTGTAAACAGAATATGGAATTGAGTTAATAATCAGGTTGCAAGACAAGGGCACACTAATGTGAGGCTAAGTGGTAGCATTTAAACAAGTTATGATTAAATGAAACCATTCTTGGTGAGTGTACAATGTCATGATTCACTGCAGCACTGTTTCATAGATTTATAACTACTTAAAATCATCTCTGAATTTTTTTTTCCCAGTGGTGCACACATATTTATGAAGAACCTAATTTTTCTGGATGATCAAATATGTGATGGTAGCATGAAATTTATAGTGCTATATAAACTTTTTATTGAGAATTTCTTTCCAAAATTCATGCGACCATGCTTTGCTGAACTTGAGTTATTCCAGTCTCAAGTGGAGCTACAATGTTCTACACCTGGACTTAAGTTGCTAGGTAATTTACTGGAGACAAACCAGATACTTAAGGTATATATCACCAGTGAAGCCCTATCAAGTAGTGGGGAAGTGACAATTATAGCCCACAACAGACATTTATGGGTAACCGGATATGCTCTAAGAGAGGAGCATTAAAAACCTACGTGTACCTGGACTGGTTTATTTATTTTATTTTGCGTATGATGTTGTATGACATTTACAACATTAAACAATAATTATACTGTATTCAACGAACAATCTTGTCTCAAAGTAAACACACATATATACACATAGCTTAGTGGATATTGCCCGCAGCTGGCCACTGAGACAGGATCTCCAGTCACAAACACTACAACGTAACGTCGAGGTGCTCCAACCGAGCCACCGCCTCCGGTGTGGCCAACTTCCAGACTACCAGGAAAGGCATGCAGTGGGCAGTCCTGCACAACATACGAAATAGTTTGTAAAACCTCACTACAGTCACAGTATGGAGAATCTACCCAGCCCCAGGTGAGGAGAATTGAAGAAGTTCTTCGCGTATCACATCTCATCTGATTTAATTTACACCAAATTGACCGCAGTAAGTTGAATCCTGGTAGTTTTGAGCAGGGATTGGTAATTGCACTATACCCTGTGGTGTGATGCCCATTCTGCTGTCCAGTTATCTG
Organism: Vandiemenella viatica; assembly: GCA_031002005.1. Taxonomy (NCBI): domain Eukaryota; kingdom Metazoa; phylum Arthropoda; class Insecta; order Orthoptera; family Morabidae; genus Vandiemenella; species Vandiemenella viatica. The sequence continues at coordinate 15,006,947 of JARYHS010008075.1, read as the reverse complement.
TAGGGCTGAAGGCAATGACATTTATTCCAAACATACTAACCTGGACTGGTAAAGAACCTGTAACCAACATTTGTTTAACATGGCAACAACACCAGGAAATGAGAAGTTTTACACAGTACACAGCACTAATCTTGTTCAAGTGTTGTGTAAGCTCAATTTTTAATCATGAAACTAAGGATAGATGGGAAAAGTAAACCCATTACTAATCACAGACAAAGGTGTGAGGGCAACTCTCGTATTTCTATATCTCCTTCTCATATTTTAATATACTTCCTGTTGTTATATTCATAGGTATTCTTCCACAGTCTTGATGCGAAACTTTAATGAGAACTTAATTTTTAAACCCTTGAATGATTATAAACTTTAATATAATTCATTAATCTTTATTTTCATTGAAGTTTATTAAGAAGAATCCGAAGATTACAAAGGTTCATGGAACTAAATGTAGTCAGCTCGAATAAATGCTCATACTCCACGCAATTGCTCGCTAGTTCTTGTTCTTATTAGACTATCATCTCCCTAGCAACCAACTCATCTTTTGTTTTTGTTTTTTATATTTTCTCTATGTTATGCCACAACCCTCCCCAAGTTTACCATATCTTTGAAAAAGATACTGGTAAACTTTTTGAGAGTTTAAATATAGACCTTTGTATTCTTCTCTCTGTCATTATTTACAAAACAGATACAGCATTTTTCAAAATCATAACAATGAGAAAAGAAAAAAAAAAACAATAAAACATTCCTCTTCATGTCCTGTCACGGTCGCCATCTCGTAATTCTATATCTCCTTCTCGTATTTTAATATACTTCCTGTTGTTATATTCATAGGTATTCTTCCACAGTCTTGATGTGAAACTTTAATGAGAACTTAATTTTTTAAACCCTTGAATGATTATAAACTTTAATATAATTCATTAATCTTTATTTTCGTTAAAGTTTACTAAGAAGAATCCGAAGATTACAAAGGTTTGCGGTACTAAATGTAGTCAGCTCGAATAAATGGTCATACTCCACGCAATTGCTCGCTAGTTCTTGTTAGGCTATCATCTCCCTAGCAACCAACTCATCTTTTGTTTTTTTTCTTTATATTTTCTCTATGTTATGCCACACAACGATGACCTAATAAATACACACTCTAAATTTTTTTTTAGCATAAACCTTAATCATGTTTAGAGGTAAGATATATGACAAGAGTTATTACTGAGACTCAACACATGACTGAAGCTAAAAATGAACAAAATGAGAAGGAGGGTTAACGTTCTGGAGCAGGAAGTGGACAATCAATAATTTAATCTTATTTTCTCTGCCTAACAGCATTTTTACCATCACTGTTACTGTAAATAAACACTGTATTAGAAGATAAACACAAAATTCTACAACATTACTAACCTGCAAATTACACAGAAAATAGAAAAATTTGAACAGTTAACTACATCTTTAAACAGAAAATAATTGATTAATACAGTGTCTCAGCTGACCTCAAGGGTTTTATACATTCAAAACTGTCGGCCTTGGCATGTGTGTTATGTCATCTAACATGATTCAGGGGTTACCAGAAGTTTTTGTAACTATGTATGTTTTCTTATTTTTGTGTTGTAGTTCTCCAGCCTTCAACTTTGATATGTGGCTGATTTACTTATGACTATTTTTACACAGGAAATTTCATTATTTTTATAATGTTCATATGAATTAATTAATATGTGGAAAATATCATTAGCTGGCTTTAATTAACAACTGAAGATAATAAGTTCCTTTTTTGTTCTAATGAAACCTAATAATATCGATTAACTGCATATTTTAAAATTTCAATGTATTCATTCAATTCTAGAATGGTTAATAAGAAGTAATGTGTAAACTCTCATTTGAAAAACTATTTTTGTGCAAATATGACTTACAGAACTAATTCCACTGGGATCCAAAAAAGTGGCTGGTAGGTATGAATTTTTATGATTTTAGTAATGACTAAATCCTGGTAATTTTTTAAAAATAATTGAATCCCTTAGATAGTAATTGATAAAGAAAACAACTGAAGAGGGGCAGTATCCTCCTCCTTTCCTTTTTCAATTTGGGGTAAATTTCCTCATTAAATTAAAGATGAGAAAAATATGGATATATGATCCAGTGAAAGTTTTGATTTCAATTTGCGTGGTTTTGTAATAGAGTTTGTATCTCCTGTTTTAAAAGTAATGTCTATTTCAATATATTAAAATTTGTTATCTGATAACTTTTCTTTAATTAGCAGCTGTAGAGAAGATGTTGCATGTAATGGACCCATTAACCCTTTTAAGGATTGTGTGGTAGTTGTGATTAGAGTACTGACAAACTCCATATCACATACAGCATTGGGTGATAGAAATGTGTTGTTTACCTTCACTTAAATCTTTGATGTATTTAGTTTAATTTTAATATATATCATTTGTCCCTAAATGCTTACAAACATCTTCCCAAATAGATCGTTAGTCTCACAAGAGAAATTTCATTCAATTGTTCATCAAATATTTTCTAGTTATCTTCCATAACCACCTCCAAATGACTCACACCTCTATGATTTTTGCTTGAGTGCAGTTATTTACAATTATTTCTATGAAATTTATTTATATTTTTGAATTTTTCCAAATTTCCATGTTGCATTTCCACCAACTGTTCAAACAACTTCTTCAGAAAAGAAAAAACAGATACAATATCTACAAAAGATAACAGATAAACAAATATTCTATTAACACATCCTTACTAGCGAAAAGTTAGTCAGATCCATTAACAGATGCTACTTTCCTTTGCTCAATGTATAAAATCTATTTAGGTACTTACAGCTTTCCTTCTTCATAGAGATATAAAATACCACTCTTGAAATTATGAATCTGACAGAGTATAAGTGTTTGATCCTTGTCATAATTTGCCTCAGAATTTTGAAGAAGGCGAACTATTTTTTGTTCAATTTGAGTCTTGCTGCCTGTTTCAGTAAGAGAGTCCCAAAGATGCAAATAATGTTCAACAAGTGTGTTGTATACTAACGTGCTCCATTTTGGGTGGACCTGTAAGACAACACGATAGCTATACCGTATTATAATTCTATATACTGATAATTCTATATACTTATTCTATATACTTATAATTTTTTATACTGATGATCAGTATAAAAACATCAAAGATAGCAGTATACCAAAGACCATAAACAATATGTATTATCAAAACATTAGCATAACAAGATGAATGAGATAGGCATCTGGAACCATAGACACTTAATGATACATCATCAATACTAATAATACATTAAATAGAGTTTTGTTAAATTATTACCTAGAAGGCATACTAATCATAGTTAGCTATATCAATGCCTTAACAGGCACTCAATTTACCGGCTGAAAATTTTACCTAAAAGACAGTGTCATAACACTTGCATGAAATCTATTTGTTTATACACACACAATAACACTAACATTTCAAAAATTTGTATACCCTAATTTTTTGTACATTAAAAATGGTGAAGCACACACTGCATTTTTAGTATCAAGGATCATTCAATTATTATATTTAAGTTCTGGTAGTTTTCTGATAGCTCCTACTTTAAAAAAATATATATATTAGTATAGGGAAATGAACCACCACTTACCATAGATGATGGTTGTAGTACGTTAACACATAAAACAGACATAAAAGACATTTTCAGGTTTAAGCCCTTTATCAACTAGAGAACACTGTGGAGTGTGTTCTGTGGGAAAAGAAAGAGGGTATGGGGAGTGGGTGGAAAAGAAGGAAGATTACAGCTTCTATCTTAAATTAAGACATGATAGCAGTCTGGTGCACAATTTATATTGATAATCCAGTTCCCACCATTTCAGAGATGGTACCTTTGTCTGAGAGGACTCTGATGGCACAGACAGTATGGAAATTGTTGGTAACATGTGTGATGTTATAATAAGATAAGGGTCATCAGGGTTCTGAGTAAAAACCTTTTGTCTGTGTCCATTCATTTTGATCCACAGTGAATTTGTGCTATAACCTAAGTATGAGGCTAGGAAAAGGTTGCATATGTGTTGATGCATTAGATCAATGGTTCCCAATTAGTGGTACATGTACCACTGGGATGGGAGGTTGATTCAAGACATACATGCGGTCATCTTTTGGCTAAGGTAATCACTAACATAACTGAAAAAAATTACGCAAACATTACCATTGCCAAAATATATTTAAAAAAAATCAAACTGTGCGTGTGAATTAAAATACTGGAATGCTGTGATTGTGCAAAGCAAGGGTCTGAGATGAGTGCAGTGGCACAGGTAACTATAAGGGGTACACGAGGTTCAGCTCTTTCTTGAAGTGGTACTTGGGAAAAAATAAATGGTAACTACTGTATTAGGTAGAAGGATACACAAGTGGCAAGTCCTGTGAAGGGGAAGGTGTCGGAAGCAGGGTGCATATTGCACAATTTGCAGAAGGATCTGTTATAAAGGAAACAGGCCCACATTTGTGGACTAGGAGTTGGCTGAGGTTTGGAGGTCTACTGAAGCAGGTTCTAAGCAGGTGAGGAAGGATTTTTGGGAGGAGGGTTCTCATTTCAGGACAGGAACGAAGGAAACTGTAACCTTGTCGCAGGACTTGATTGATTCTAAACCTGGAAAGTACCAGGTAATCAAAATGGGCTGTGGTTGGTTTTAGAGAGTTTTGGATGGTTGATACGTTGAGCGAATTGTGGTGTGGCATGGGATACTTGTTTAAGAACTAAATTTGTTGGGTAATTATGAGATATCAGCACTTGGGAGATATTAACTGAATATAGTGAGAGTGACTGCTGGTTGGAACATATACATCTCCCAAGATTGCTAAGGATATAGAGAAGAAAGTGTTTGATGTGATAAGGGTGGCAGCTGTCAAAAAGAAGGTTCTGTTGTTGGTTGGTCAGTCTGAGAGGGATAAATCCATATCCAGAAAAGTGACATGTGTGTGGGAGCAAGTCCATGTGAAATTCAGTGTCTTACAGGTAATTAGACTGTTAAGGAAACTAAGGAGGTTGTCTTCCCCTTGGATCCAGATCATAAAGATGTCTATGCATATGAGCCACAAGAAGGGTTTCTGGTGTGCTTTTTCCAGGAACTACTTTTCCAGGAAGAGGTTTGTGTAGAGAGCACCAGACAGATGCCCAATACTGTGTCACAAATTTGATGGTAACTTTTGCCCACCAAGGAGAAAAAGTTTTTCAGTATCAGGTATTAAGAAACAAATTTGTTATGAAGTAGTATAAATTAAACATTTTGATAGGAAAACAATTACTACTTACTACAGTTGAAGGCAGGGATAGCATCACAACATGGACAGAGATATACCAAATTGAGCATTGTAATTTTTGGATTTATGTCCCCTCATCAACAGTAGAATGAGGTGTCTGCTGCATGTTGGCAGCAATCAGCTAACTGGAGGCTCACCCTGTACTTTGGTACCTTGGAGTGGAAGAAAAAAAAACATAGGAGGGAGTGTGGAGTAGCAATTAAAAAGCATAAATCCAAATATTGTAAAATTCGAAATTACATCGCAAAAACATGTCATAGGCTGGCAGATGGAAATGGCAGAAATTATCGTATTAAAATTTTTTGTAAATGATACATAAGATAAACTTGAATTAAAAGAACAGAGATCAAAGGTACTACACAGTAATTTAAACAACACCTTTGGTGATCAATGGTTCATACTGAGAAGAGGAAGTAGAAGTAAAGATGGGGGAAGATAGGAGGATTGGTGGATGCCATCCTAAGCTGAGACCTAGTTGTTGACAGGTACCTAGATTGTACTGGTAAACCTGTACCCACATTCTAAGTTCAGAGAAGCTGCTTCTGTTTGGGGGGACTCTGATACCACAGCTGGGGAATCAAGAATTATGCTATCATGTGTGGTGGCATGAAGAGGTACTGGGTGGTAAAGGTTCTGGGTAAATACTATTGTCTATGGCTACTCATTTCACTAATTTTTTTTATACCTCATCGACGGCTAAGATCATTAGAGGCAGGCTGGGACTGGGGATGAGGAACGGGAAGGAATTCGGCCATGGCCTTTTTGAAGGAAGCATCCCGGCATTCACCTGGAGTGATTTGGGGAAACCATGGAAAACCCGAATCTGGATGCCCGGACAGGGATTCGAACCCGCGTCCTCATTTCACTTGTCAGTGTATGTGTGTTCAGACCTATGTAGGAGACTGGACAATATTTGCAGATTAGTTGGTGTCTAATGTGGAAGGTTTTACAGGTGACATGTCATGTGATGAGAAAAGCTTATCCAGTTACTAGATTGGTGAAAGTGGTGGAGCTATAGCTGCACATTTTATCAGCTGCATCTGTTGCATGGACAAGAGCCTTTGTTCTGTCTACTAGGACAGGGGAAGCTGCACTTATGTACAAGGAGTTGGCTGTGGTTATGAGGTCTACTGAAAAATTCCCTGGGATGGTCAGTAAGGATTTTTGGGAGTAGGGATCTCATTTCTCCACAGGCTCAAAGGAAATCATAAGCTTGCAGAAGTGATTAAGTGATTATAGGCCAGGAGAACACTGCATGACCAGGAATGGTAGGTTTTTGAGGGTTTAGGATGGTAGATATATTGATCAGGTTGTGATGTGGCACGCAAATGTAGTTTTGAACTAAATTAGGTTGTGGGATATCAGACCTTGGGAGATGACATTGGAATACAGTGTGAAATCCCTGCTGGTTAGATCATATACAATTCAAATGAATTTCAAGGCTGTAAGGGAGAGAGCACCTGTTGAAATGAAGATACTGTTGTTGATTAGTAGATGAGTTAAGGTAGCCACATCTAGGAATGTGGCACATATGTGGGAATCTGGTCACTTGAAGTTCAAGGTTTTAAAGGAATTGAGACTATTAAGAGACTGAGAAGGTCATTTACCATATGGGGGAATTATTTAGCAAAATGTTCCATGACACCAAGTCCATGGCAGTGGGAAATATTAGTGCATAAAGAAGTCACATCAATAAGTTGGAGTCAGAGGAAGAGGTATGAGCGCAGTAAAAAGATGGAGGAAATAATGTTATGTGTCTTTGATGTGGGAGAGAAGCTAGCTGGCTATAGTGTGTAGATATTGATCAATCAAGACAGATGTGTGCAGTCAGCGTTATGGACTTGAGAAGTAGGTATAGAGTAGTGGCATGCAGCTCTCTGAGAGTGAGGAGAAAGATAGATTGTAGAGTGAGGCCTTGAAGCGTACTGGAGTGAACTGTATAAAATCCTGAGTACTCTCAATGATCATGGCTGTGGGGTCACAGCTGAGGGAGCAGTAAGTGTTCATATTAGGAATTGATGAATTGCTTTAGCTGCATAGTCACATAGGTTCATGACAACTGCAGTTGGGCCCTTGTCTGAGCTCCCTCACGGAACGGGGAGACAGATTGATGTCACTGGTTAGGGATTCCAAGAAACTGGATTAAACCAACCTGATTGTTTAGAGATCTTGAAATGTTTGTAGAGGATAGTTTTCAGGAAAGGGTATTGGGTCAAATATAGAGGGTGGTTTTAAGGAAGAGGTGGTGGGTCGAGTATAGATGGTAGTTGGAATCTCTGAAGATCAGAATCCAAAGTGTCTGATATGCTGATCTGATACCACCAGTGGAGTTTGCAGTAGAAAGATAGGAGTTCATGGATTAGAGTGGCCTGATCATACTTTGAGGTCAGTAAAAAGTGAGACCTTTTGAAAGAACTGAAGTTTGCAGTTCTGAGAACACAGAAACAGATAGCTTCCTGACAGATAGTTCAGCTTTTGTAACTGGATTCTGGATGGATGGACAAAGAATGGGTTTTAAAAGGGGTGGTTGAGGTATGCTGAGGAGATGGGCAACAGGTGGTTGAAAGGATATGGGTTATCAAGATGATTGATTGTACATTTTGACCACATAATAAGTAGGTAAAAGGCAATTGGTTATGACATCAATAAAATGTCATGATAGCACTTTATGTTCAGATGCAACTTATTTATCTTGCATTATACTTCTAGCTCAGAAAATGTCTCACTGCAGAATATCAATGTCATCATTACTATTTATTCCTCTACAGATCTTCATATCAGCAGCATACTATGGATACTTGGATTTTTTTTTTTTTTTACCAATGTTATTTATAAATATGAATAGGTGCTAGATGGGATCCTAATGGTACACTAGAGGTAACCTAGTACACATTTGACTAATGACGACTGACACGAACTTGCAGAAATCTGTTGAATACAAGCAAAGCCACTCTATAGCTTTATACCTCAATAACAATTTAATTTACTGAGCAGAATATCAGTCAACCATGTCAAAGGCCTTGCAGAAGTCAGTGTATAAGGAGTGTACATCTTGACCATTATTCATTGCATTAAGTATGAAGTTCATGTTGAGATAGGTATTAGTTGACATGGATCTTCCACTGAAGAATTCATTCTATTTTGAGGTTACCTATGTTTTTAAATGCATACACAAGCTGTAGCAAGATGATGATCTCCAGAAACTTGCCACATGATGATTGAATGCATGCTGGTGTAACAGCCCTAATACCTGTATTTTGAATAGTATTGGACTGTGTGAAATATTTGTAATGAGCTAAAGTCTGCTTGAAAGTGATTTGGTATGTTTATTTTGTAATTTCTTGTAAATAAGTGTATATAGACTTTGTTTTAGGTAAGAAAATTATTTAAAGACCATTTAATATGTTTAAGAACCGAATGGTGCAAGAGAATTCCTTAAAAGTTTGTAATTACATGTATAAATGTAAGTTACGATGTCTACAGGACAATTTTCCACCATTTGAAAGGATTTCTGTAAATAATTTTGTATTTAAGTATCTCTAATTACCATTTCTAATCATTTTGTAATGTTATTAATTAATTTTGTATCAATTCCGATTGTTTTTAATATGTTTGATTGTTTGAGTGATTGTTAATGATCGAGAAATATCGGGCGGATGCCTTTGAAGAATTCTCGTAATTTCGATAGACTCTATATAAACAGATCGCCTGGACAGAGAGTTTAGTTTGCATTAAGTATAAATTCAGTGTTACAGAGACATTCATGCAAGTATTCAGTAAGTCAGTATTGCATCTTTGGATTGTAACAACTATGCTTGTGAATGTCGCAGACTTGTTTTGATTTGTTCAAAATAAACGAACATCTCAACATAACCTTGTTTTTGGTGGACTTTATTAATTAATTAATGCAGTAATTAAACCACCCAAAGAACCTTAACACTGGGCTATAATTATTGACACCATATTTATCACCCGATTTATGTATAGGACTAACATAGGTCAGTTTCCACTTCGAGAGAAAATTGCTTGTTTGATATGATTTGTTGATGTGTGTCACAAGCCCACAAAGTTCAATAGCAATGTTTCTCAATAGACTGTTGGATATCCAGTCAGGACCAGCATCTTTCTTACTATTCAGTAGTGTTAATTGACAAAGTACATTGTCAAAGCAGACATTAAAATTAGAGATGTATGCCTACAGATGCTTACTGCTGGGGTCATAAATAGTAGAAGTAGGGAGACGATCTAAAGATCTCTTGTCAGTGCCATTAATTCGCAGTCATGCCATGGTCAATGGAATAACACCATCATTGCATCGTTTATTTTTAATAAAACTCCAGATTTTGTTGGAATCAGATTCAAGATCTTTTTCTACTTTGCTCAGATAACTCTTGTAGCAAGACACACTCAGATTTTTACACTCAGCTCTTAATTTACTAGAGCCAGTATAATTATTAATGGTTTTTCTCTTTTCACAATTTCTGTGAGTAATTTTTTCTGTTTCGTTTTATATATTACGGTAGCTCTTTAAAAAACAAATAAGGACGAACAATCTTTCTTACAGCACAAAGTTGGGAAAAAGGTTTGTTCCCTAGTAGACTACCTAATTGAGCCAGTTTATTTTGTCATCAATATTGTTCGGTTTTTATAGATCAATTCAACTGACAACAAGGAAGTAGTTATTCACGACTTCTGAAGTCATATGTAGGTGCATCATTCCACTTCAGGTTTACTCAAAATTTAAGTAGCAAAGCTAATGCAGGGTGATATATTTCCTGAAAAGTAATAGCATCTATCTTATTAGCCAACACATACAGCTCACTGAAACCATACGTCCAGTATCCAACCATGATCACTGCAGATGATACTAAGCTAGAGGCATCCAGGAAGAAGAATCCTCTCATTCGGAAATGATTTTATAGTCTACTACGAATATTATACACATCAATTGTCATAAATTTACATAAACCTCACAATTTCAATGCTACATGTGTGTGCTTGTCTGTCTGTTTTTCTATAGGTCAATGTGGTAAGCAGTGGTATATATCCAGTAATTTAAATTGATGACAATACCCAAATTAATTTAGCCATTAAAATACATGATGGTTTTATTCATCCAAAAATCTGTTAATTGTGTTTTAGTGCTGTGTACTGTGCTGTATTTATATTTTCACACTGTTTACATTTTTGAACATTAGGCTTAATATCAGAGTTTAGAGTGTAGTGCAAGTATCATTTAAATTTGATTTGGTTCTTTGTATTCATATTATTAGTGCTATATTTGATAGGCAGTTTTAAGTGTATTTAATTACTAGTATGCAGAAACTTTAACTTCAATGCATTTATAAGTTAAATTAGCAGTCCTTTCGTAAGGTTAGATTAAACAAAATTTCCACTTGAGTTTTAAAAAAAATTTAACTGCTTTTAGTAATTGCTTGTAATCATGAGTGAAAAGTGTGGTAATTGCCATAGATTAGAGGGAGAAAGGGGAGTGGGATTTTTTGTAAAGTGTGAGAGAAACTGTTTCATTGAGGAGACTGGGAGTGATTATTGTAGTGTTGAAAATGAGGAAACAGGAGAGGCACTCTGATGCTTGTGTAGAGATTGTGTTAAAAATAAGAAAATATCAGAACAAGAGGTAAGGATTAGTGCCCTTGAGGCAGAACTGATAGATAGGAAGTTTGACAGGAGGGAAACAGAGATGGTTGGGAAATGGCAATGGGGAACAGGGCAACCAGAATAAGGATGGTTTCCAATTCTTTAGTTGCTGGAGTGTGTAAAGTGGAAAGCTGATGCCGACCTCTCTGCCTTAACTGCGAACAATTACGTTCATGACTGTTGTAGGCTTCTGGTGCCTTTAAGATTTAACTGAAACAGTCACCACACGTTTGTAAATAAACTCCAAACATGAAGGGTAAATTAAATTAAGTTCCCTTGACACAGTTTTAGAGTCATAAAATACTCCTCTTACAATGTCGGTACCAGAATTATGAATAAAGCATCGGATAACAGTCCCATAGCAGACTGTAGGTTAAGCACGTTCACACGAGAAGAGACAAACTTTCATCGAGCCCCCTACTTGGATAAAAGTATAACTATAGCATGTTAAAATATAAAAAGACTCATAACCATGTAGAGTTAGCAGCTTCTCACAATACAAAGTTAACTGTTTGAAATCTGCTGGAAGAGTGAGTTACATTGTGACATGATGTTAACTGTTTGAAAATGGCCGATAGACTGAGCGCCAACCTGGATGTTCGCCTTTCATTTATTGGCTTGGTTGACCTTGTGACAGCAGAAAAAACTTTAGAAAATTAATATCGCCAAATATACTTGGTAGTTTAACTGGTATCTAATACCTGGACTTCTTGATACCTTATTCTATCTATTCCAATCTTTAAACACCTAATGAAAGACGACGGCAACATGCTAAATGATCAACACCAGCTCACCAACAGACAATTTTTTGAAGCCTTTAGGCCAATAATTCTAACCAAATGAAATGGTACAATGCGGTATTAATATAATGTCCAGTTCTCCTCAGAATTCTTATATATTTTGTAATTATTTGTATTCAGTGTAGATTTTAGTCTAATTTTAATACCTTAAATGTTATTTGTGCGATTACTTCACATTTAGTTGTTTTTAATTTGATTGGTCATTGCCATGTTGCAATCATGTTAAATGTTCGTGTTTAATAGTGCGAACATACACCCATATCTCTACAATCCTCCCCTCCCCCCATCTTTGCACGCTAAGGTACTTGCACGCTAAGGTACTTATATCATTCACTCAAGCACACATTGCTCAGGCGGATATGGGGATTTACCGTATGGCACCATCTATCATGTTTACTTGGGTTGCTATTCGCAGCATTTAAACAGTTGGCGGAAATCTCCCGCCCTGTGCAGACAGTGGATGCAATGACACAAGCAGTAATCCTGTTTGAAATTGACATAGTGCAGGTTCGCACTAAAATGACAGAAATGGTATATTGTATCTGTCTATGAACCCCAAAATGTATGTATACTGTTGTTGTAGATCTAATGACAAATGTTGTTTTATATTTGATTATATTAATTTTATAATTTGTAACAAGAATTTATCTGAAATTTTGTACAGGTCCTTCTGAAGAAGACAAGCTTATGTTTTGTGAGTGGAGGCTTTCCCGGCGTAGTGATGAAATATAAACTTCACTGGTGTTCAGCCGGATGGCGTCGTGTTACTTTGACTCCATCCAGCTGAACACCCCTGAAGATTATATTTCAAGCTTACGTTTGTTGAAACTGCAGTTAAAATTAATAAACCAAAAATTTAAGCAACTGGTTAGCTGTTGTTGTACCTAATACGAGTTTCACCATTGCTGTAATGCAGCCATGCTCAAGATTTTACTTTATCTGAAATTTCTATATTCCACTAAAACAACCTTGAAATCTAACTATAAAGCATATAACTACCGGGAATAGCTAGTAGATATGTTACAAGAGAAAGATAGGTTTTACCTGTTGTCATAGTTGGACAGGAATCAGACTTCTGTAGCTGTAGGTGAAAGTGTAGGGGAAAAAGCAACAGACTTGAAGTAAAAGTTGTGTAAGCAAGTCTAACAAACGAGAGTTAAGGAAAAAGAATCTTGCTTCTAGGTAGTGGCTGTGGAAGAGATGTGGGGCCACTGGTGCAGGAAAAATCAGGATCAGGTTACCATGATCCTTTTAATCAAGTGCTTACCTTTCTCAAGAGGTAAAATTTTTTCTGAGTCAATTTTAATTCTTATTAATATTTTTAAGCAAAAAAGTAGCTAACTTAAATTTGCGCAGTAATTTTAATTTTTTTTTAAGAACATAACCTGTAAAGTCAGCTAATACAATCTAATTCAGTTAGTTGATTTTCCCACTAGAATGATGAATAGTTACTCAACAATAGATGTTTTCCCAGATACCTTAAAATTCAGTTACACAATCAAGCCATCTATTAAATTAATTTTAGATGCCCAGGTATTAACCATGAACATTTAATAGAAACTAGCACTTTTAAAGTTCAGTGTGTAATAAATGATGAATCAGTTACTTGAAGGCCTACTTATTTTAGAAATTGACTTACTACCCAAAACCTCGAAAACACAGCAAATGATGCTATAAAGAAAATTAACAGGTGGTTTAATGCCAACAAACTAATACTTAATGTAGAAAAGACACAGTTACTTCAGTTTGTTACAAAAAATAAAACAAAGGACAGCTATAATGTGATATCACAAGGAAAAATCATCAATGAAAGCAGTTTCACAAAATTCCTGTGTGTATATATAGATAACATATTGAACTGGAAACAACATATTCAACAACTTCTTAAAAAACTGAATTCTGCAACATTTTCACTGAGGGTAATATCTAGAAAAACTAATATAGAAACCAGAAAGTTAGTATATTTTGCATATTTTCATTCCCTGCTCACTTATGGCATCTCATTCTGGGGAAACTCGTCACAAGCACAGAGGGTATTTGGGTATTTAAATTTCAAAACCGTGCTATAAGAACTATTTCTGGAGCAAGCCCACAGGCGTTGTGCAGAAATCTATTTAAAAACCTGGGTGTACTAACAATGCCAGAACAGTATGTATACTCCGCATTATCATTTGTAGAGGAAAATCCTGAACACTTCAATCTTAATGCTGACATACATAGCCATAATACCAGGAATAAATATAATATTCAAAAGGATTACAAATCACTGTCAACTGTACAGAAAGGGTTAACATTTACTGGAACTTCCTTATTCAATGTTATCTACAAAAACCCAACTACTTTCAAACTGAAAGAGTTTCTGCTTCAGAACTCATTTTACTCTGTGAAAGAATTTTCTTCTTGGAATTTGGTAACTAAGAATGACTGATAAAATAGTATATATGGTGTATAAAGGGGGAAATGACAAAGATATCCACAATTACTAAAATGATATATGGTTTTTCTTTCTGTTGAAACTTTTGACAAATGAAGTAATTACAGTGTTTACAAAATTTCACTCATATATAGTAACTAACATGGGATAGCATGCACTCAAAAACTGTTGTGAAAAATTATCATACTAACAGGTTTTTAAGTAATTGACCGCTTATGAGTTGTTGGTAATATAATTGATATTGTTAAAAGGTGTTCCACATAAATAGCAACTAACATGATGTAATATGTAGTCGCAAATTACAGTGAAACTTATCATGGTAACTGGTTGGTAAGAAAATAACTCGTTATTAGATGCCGTTAACAAGTATATACACTGTTCCACATAATAAGTATTAATTAACACGGGATTGTATTTGTAAATTACAGGTGATATTGGTTATACTAATGGGTTGTAGCTAACTTCTTGTCCATATATAATAATAGTACCTGGGTGACCAATCTTCGCTCGGCATCTTTCGATTTCTGTTCAGTATGCAAGATTTCATCAAACTCCTTAGAGACGTTTGTGAGATATTAATTTTATTGGGGACTGCACCACCTTCAGAACCGATGCAAAGTTGGTAATAACCTGTCAAAATTTGGTTTAATTGCTTTGTCATTATGTCCTCTTTACATTTGCGCTCTTGCTTTGGGGAAAACTTGCCAGGAATTTAATTAAAATGCCGAAATATGACAGCGACACACAGCCGTTAAATGCCGTCAGCGTTAAAAATCTCTTAAAATGTTGATTTAAACCTTTGTTGTAATGTTTTCTTGCCATTTCAGCTTTTCTCCGTTGAAAAAAGTTGCATATAATTGACAAATAGACAGTATTTATCCGAGTTGTAATACGGTGATGCCTGCAATATAGAAACGAGCAGTCAGAGATAATCGATAGCTTTCCTTGTAAACAAATATGCCAATTTCCAATGGATACCGCAGAACGCAAAATTGCATAAAATTTTTCTCTTGGTCCGGCTATATTTCAACCTAACCACGAAATCTATGTCAAAACGAAACTGTTTAGGTTGATATGATCCCTGTACTGATAATTTTTTTGTTATTTTTGCAGTGCTGATGGCATTTTGCAGTTGCTTAGCTTCATATTTTGGCACTTTTAATTAAATTTCTACCAACTTTTTGGCAAAGCAAGAGCGCAAAATGTGAAGAGGACATGTTGACGAAGCAATTAAACCAAATTTCAACAGGTTACTATTAATTTCGCCAAGGTTCCGAAGTTGGTGCAGTCCCCATTTTATCTTTTTTCAAGAGTTGCTCATATAATGGTATTAGATTGGATGGAAGGAAGCATATTAAGCAATTCTATCAGAGGTAGGACGGCCAGTTCCTTCTCAATGGGACCTACAATTTAACGTAGAATCCCAACCACAGAATGCTCCACCGTAGTTCATATCGTTAAATTCATTTCTTAAAAATTCTTGCTGCCACCGGAATTTTAACCCAGGATCGTAGCAAGAATTTTTTAAGAGTTAATGCAGTAACCACCTTTTCCCCACTAATTACATTTGAACTGCCAGACCACTCCATATTTGTTATACATTCAAGATATTTCCTTCCTACTTACATAAGAACCTCAGTCAGTTAAATAAATATCGTGAATAATCGTCAGGATTTTCTACAATTATGTCTTCATTGGGCAAAGTTCAAGTTACTTGATTGAGATGATTTTCTTTTAGGTTTTCTTGAGATGATTACATTATAACTGCTAATATTATTTTCAAAGAAGTTTTTGTCAAGTAAAGTATCACTTCTGACAAAGCCAAATTTTAAATATCTTATTTTTAGATGTTTCAAAATTAAACACGCAGTACTAATATTGCCGCAGGTCAGCTAGTAGAGTATACAACGCTTCCTAATTTCTATGCATTGTTTAGTAAAACCAAAGATAAAACAGTATACTCAATGGTCGCGTGGCATTAGAATTTATTCTTTAAGTTTGAAAAAAATCACATGTGTCAAAGCCAGTATCTTTTTTAAAAAATATCTAATTCCTAAATGTTTTACGATTAAACTGATAGTATTTAATGATAACCACTTTTTCAATCTAGCTAGCTATCAGTCAGCTAGTTGTTCGTTTAAATATACGAGTTCCTTGAAACCAAATAGAAAGATAGTAGTAGGCTTCCTGGTACCTGAATCATCTATGAGATGGCGTTAGAGCCGTTTTGGAGATAAAAAGAGCAAAAATTGTTCGTATTTTGTAAAATTTGTTTTTTGCAGGGAGGAACACTATTTAGATAATCTTAAAAATCAAAACGTTATCTAAATATGAAATTACATCCAAATCGTTAGCACCGTTCCTATATATATATATATATATATATAACTAGCTGACCCGGCAATGCTTCACTATTGCTGGACTTGAGTAGGCACATAGATGAAAAGAAACAATATTTACAATTAAATTTTAAACTGCTGTTTCATTCATTTTCAGTTGGAAAGGGTGAGAGGGGATGCGCTTTAAGTATAAGTGTGCAAATTCCCATTGAAATCATATGAAATATGTGGTTTTGTCTAAATTATGGGGAGGAGGGGTGGGTTTTTTAATTTTTTTGACAGTAACAATTTTCGACATCCCCTCGACAATTCACCATATCTTCGCCGTAATCGGACGAACGGTTTGCGGGTTTGTTTAAATTATGGGGTGTTATGGGGAAGAGGGGGTAATTAAGGTGGTGGAAAGAGATGAGAGGGATTGGGTTTTTGTGAAATTAATGTGTACAGTATTTCTCTCTCTTTTTTAAACTATAAGTGTACAAATTCTTATCTAAATCGGATAAAAATGTGGTTTGCCTAAATTATGGGGTAAAAACGTAATGGGGTTGGAAAGGGGGGGATGGGATGAATATTCGGAAACCATACGTAGGCAGTATTTTTCTGTTTGTTTTAAACAGTAAGTATACAAATTCTTGTCTAAATCGGATAAAAAAATGTGGTATTGCCTAAATTAGGGGTAAAAACGTAATGGCGTTGGAAATGGGGAGACGGGATGAATATTCGGAAACCAAACGTAGGCAGTATTTTTCTGTTTGTTTTAAAGTATAAGTGTACAAATTCTTTTCTAAATCGGATAAAAAATGTGGTTTGCCTAAATTATGAGGTAAAAACGTAATGGGGGTGGAAAGGGGGAGAGGGGATGAATATTCGGAAACCAAACGTAGGCAGTATTTTTCTGTTTGTTTTAAAGTATAAGTGTACAAATTCTTATCTAAATCGGATAAAAAATGTGGTTTGCCTAAATTATGGGGTAAAAACGTAATGGGGGTGGAAAGGGGGAGAGGGGATGAATATTTGGAAACCAAACGTAGGCAGTATTTTTCAGTTTGTTTTAAAGTATAAGTGTACAAATTCTTATCTAAATCGGATAAAAAATGTGGTTTGCCTAAATTATGGGGTAAAAATGTAATGGGGGTGGAAAGGGGGAGAGGGGATGAATATTCGGAAACCATATGTAGGCTGTATTTTTCTGTTTGTTTTAAAGTATAAGTGTACAAATTCTTATCCAAATCGGATAAAAAATGTGGTTTGCCTAAATTATGGGGTAAAAACGTAATGGGGGTGGAAAGGGGGAGAGGGGATGAATATTCGGAAACCATAAGTAGGCTGTATTTTTCTGTTTGTTTTAAAGTATAAGTGTACAAATTCTTATCTAAATCGGATAAAAAATGTGGTTTGCCTAAATTATGGGGTAAAAACGTAATGGGGTTGGAAAGGGGAGAGGGGATGAATATTCGGAAACCATACGTAGGCTGTATTTTTCTGTTTGTTTTAAAGTATAAGTGTACAAATTCCTATCTAAATCGGATAAAAAATGTGGTATTGCCTAAAGTATGGGGGTGGATATGGGGCGAGGGGATTAATATTCGGAAACCGTATGTAGGCAGTATTTTTATGTTTGTTTTAAAGTATAAGTGCACAAATTCCTATCTAAATCGGATAAAAAATGTGGTTTTGCCTAAACTATGGGGTGTTATGGGGAATAGGGGGCGACTGTTTGGAATTTTTTTTTTCGCAGGAACCTTCGCAGGTGCACACTCGAAAACTCTCCAAAGTTTCATTGCAATCTGATAAATGGTACAGGAACGCATAGAAGACGAACATACAAACAAACAAACATTGATTTTTATATATAAGACTAGCTGACCCGGCAATGCTTCACTATTGCTGGACTTGAGTAGGCACATAGATTAAATGAAAAAATCTTTACATATACATTTTAAACTGCTGTTTCATTCATTTTCAGTTGGAAAGGATGAGAGAGGATGCGCTTTGGAAAACATATGTAGGCAGTATTTTTCTGTTTGTTTTAAAGTATAAGTGTACAAATTCTTATCCAAATCGGATAGAAAATGCGGTTTGCCTAAATTATGGGGTAAAAACGTAATGGGGTTGGAAAGGGGAGAGGGGATGAATATTCGGAAACCATACGTAGGCTGTATTTTTCTGTTTGTTTTAAAGTATAAGTGTACAAATTCTTATCTAAATCGGATAAGAAATGTGGTTTGCCTAAATTATGGGGTAAAAACATAATGGGGTTGGAAAGGGGGAGAGGGGATGAATATTCGGAAACCATACGTAGGCTGTATTTTTCTGTTTGTTTTAAAGTATAAGTGTACAAATTCTTATCTAAATCCGATAAAAAATGTGGTTTGCCTAAATTATGGGGTGAAAACGTAATGGGGTTGGAAAGGGGGAGAGGGGATGAATATTCGGGAACCATACGTAGGCAGTATTTTTCTGTTTGTTTTAAAGTAAAAGTGTACAAATTCTTATCTAAATCGGATAAAAAATGTGGTTTGCCTAAATTATGGGGTGAAAACGTAATGGGGTTGGAAAGGGGGAGAGGGGATGAATATTCGGGAACCATATGTTGGCATTATTTTTCTGTTTTTTTTTTAAAGTATAAGTGAACAAACTCCTATCTAAATCGGATAAAAAATGTGGTATTGCCTAAAGTATGGGGGTGGATATGGGGGGAGGGGATTAATATTCGGAAACCGTATGTAGGCAGTATTTTTATGTTTGTTTTAAAGTATAAGTGTACAAATTCCTATCTAAATCGGATAAAAAATGTGGTTTTGCCTAAACTATGGGGTGTTATGGGGAATAGGGGGCGACTTTTTGGAATTTTTTTTTTCACAGGAACCTTCGCAGGCGCACACTCGTAAACTCTCCAAAGTTTCATTGCAATCTGATAAGTGGTACAGGAACGCATAGATGACGAACATACAAACAAACAAACATTGATTTTTATATATAAGATAACAATGAAAAAAGACACTAAGTAGTGGAAAGGAATCAAATTAGGATAGGGAAATGAGCCACCACTTACCTTTAGATGATGGATGTGGGGCGCGAACACACAGAAAAGACACAAACACAAATAATAAAGAAATACTGAAAAAAGTTATTAAAGAATCTAGAAGTACATACTACAAACATAAGATTCATGACTCTGATAACAAAATTAAGACATACAGAACATTGCAAAAAAGGAAGCAAATCAGTAAAGACATTTATATCAAACAAAATTCAGTAGCATCCAATTTTTCAATATTTGATATTTAAACAATTTTTTGTTTTTGTTTTTATCTGTTGCCAATAAGCTGACTTCCAGTATATCAGTGATTCAAAGTATGGATTTCAACAATACAGGCACTATGTCTGTAAATGTAGCTATTCCAAAAGAAATGCTATTACGTCTCTTACGAGCAAATACTTGAGCGGTTATGGCGGGGTTTTCCAGCAGATTAAACTGTGCTCCACAATAATATACCTGTATAATATATGTCTACTTAACATAACTACCCAGAAAGGATAAGTGTGCCGTAGTTAAACCACTCTCAAAAAAAGGGAGATAAATCAGTTGTATTGAATTATCATTCTATTTAATTCCTAACAGCCTTCTCTAAATTTTTTGAGAAAGCAGTACATAATAGAGATTACCAATATCTTAAAACTAAAAATATTATTACTAAATCAAAATTTAGTTTTTAAAGTGCCCACTCAACAGAACAAGAAATATCTGCATTCACTGACAATATTTTACAATGAATAAATGATAAATTACAGCTGTAGGAATTTCATATGACTTGTTTATAGTATGTGTTGATCATTAAATTCTGAATAATAAAAAAATTAAGATATTATCTTATAGACAGCACAGTCAAAATGGCATAGTTCTTACCTTTTTGAACAGAAAACAAAGTGTCATGGACATCTTAATGCTACATCTTGTGGTTCACTGTTTCTGAGTGGGGGTATATCAGATACCGAGTACGTCAGGGTTCTATATTGCGGCCACTATTGTTTAATTGTTTAATATATATAAATGATATACCCTTTCATACATCTGAAAACTCAATTTTTTTATATTTGCAGATGACACAAGCATAAGGAATAAAAATACTCCAGATTTCTCTAATAAACAATTTCAATTACATCTTTGAGCCTATTAATATTTGAAAAAACTCAATATATGCAATTCAGTACATCACACAGATTGACACCAGACTGAGACATAAATTTTGAAGGCGAGTCCAGTCAAGAGGTAGTGTGTGTGAAATTTCTAAGTTTGCGTATTGATCATAATTTAAATTTGAAGGTACATGTCTTTTACTTACTGAAGCAACTGGATGCAGCCATATTTGCAATTTGTACAATTTCAGCTACAGGTGATCTCCATGCGAGGAAGCTAGTTTATTTCACTTATTTTCAATCCATAATGTCATATAGAATAATATTCTGGGACAATTCTACTCATAGAGACGATTAATAAGAATTATGAGTGGGGTTAGCAGTATAACTTCATGCCAAAAGCTGTTCAAGAAGTGAGGGATTTTAACATTGGTGGCTCAGTATATGTACATATTAATGTCCTTGGTAGTCACAAATTATACTGTTTGTCATAATTTTGTATTTTACTACTTGTTTCACAGAAGTAAAATGACTTTCACAAGGATTACAAGTCATTATCATTAGTTCAAAAAGGGGTCCAATATATCTTCAATAAGTTCCAAACACATCTTAATAGTAGCTATGATTAAATTCAGGAAAAAAATAAGATAAAAGGATTTTTAATTGACAACTCCTTCTACTTTGTTGAAGAATTTATTTATAAGGTATCTAATAATTGCCAGTAGTTTGTATAAATGTAGTTGACGTAATTAATGAACCATTTATGCTGTGACTGTATATCTTCTGGTGTATGCATCTATTTTGCTAGGCATTCTGTAAATTGGCAACTTTCTGCTTCCCACAGAGCCAGCTTCTTATAATGGGATCTATAGAAAATGAATGCATTGTATTGTGTGATTAATGTTGTAGATTCCTGGCAGACACCTTGCATAATCTTCTGGCTCTGTTGGATAAATTAAGACATCTGCAATGAGCTCACTTTAAGGACTGCTTTCTGTTCACTATTTATAGAAGTAACACATCTAAAATAGGACTCAATGTGATGTGACCAAAACACACTCAAACTCCAAAGAAGGATATATATTGTATTAGGAATAATTTATAGTCTACAAAAATATTTTGATAATTATAATGCAGTCTACTTCCAAATTTAAATCAAAGGAAGTGATATATAAGAGTAATGAGCCGGAGGCCTAGGAACAGAAACCAGTTCCTGTATTTCAGAAGTATTGGCCCTAGCTGTTGAGGTGCTTGTCCCACTGCGACACAAGGTGGTGAATGGTTGTCTTTCTGGGGCTGCGATGTCAACAAGTTCTGCACGTACTGCTTGATGTCGTTGTCCAAGATGAATTGTTTGCCCCTCAGAGCCCTTATTAAGCGGACCAGCGGGAGAGGTCTGGACTGTATGGAGAGTGACTGAGAACCTCCCCTTGAATTTTTGCACGAGCGCCGTGATTGTGTTGGCCGTATGAGGCCTTGCATTGTCATGGAGCAGAATGAACCAACGGGTGAGCTTGCCTGGTTGTTTTGATTTGGTCGCTTGGTGGAGGGTGGTCAAAATTTGCGAGTAACACTGGGCATTCACTGTTGTCCTTTGCTGCGGGAAGTCTATCAGAAGGGGGCCATCTTGGTCAAAAAAGAATGTCAGCATAACCTTTCCTGCACTTGTGTGCATGGACTTGGATTTTATTGGTGGTGGTGACCCTCGATGCTTCTACTGGAGATTTTGTCAATTTGATTCTGGTTCGAAGTGATGACACCAAGACTCATCTCCAGCCACCACTCGTGCCAGGAACTCATTCTCTTCCCTGGCATAGTGCTACAGATGATCAGGACAGTGGGCCATTCGGCACACTTCCTGTTGTGGTTGAAAAATGCGGGGCACCTATTGGGCACACACTTTGTGCCAGTTCAGTCTTTCCATCATAATGGTGTGAACACTTCTGATGTTCAATCCACCTTGATAATTACAGCTTTCACTGTAACTTGGTGGTCGTGGGTAACAACTCCATCAACCAGCTTGACGACATCAACGGTAATGCGGTGTGGTGTTCCAGACCATGCATAATTGGATAACGACAGCCGTCCTTCCCTGAAGCGCTTGTGCCACACCTTGACTGTTGCAAGGGACATGCATTGTTCACTGTACACTTGTGACATTCTTCGATGAATATCCATTTCCCTTATTCTTTCTATTGTCAGAAAACAACACCACCTCTTCATTCTTCTTTTAACACCTCCACTTCACTGCTTTCAACACGAATGAGGGCTGGAAAACTGATGCATGCTTCTGCCATGTGACTTCCATTCGTGAAACTCTAGCAGCGGACATGTGGACTTCTGTGCCCCTGTCAGAAACCCTCTTTGTTACTGATGCAACGATATTACCATTCTGTCACCGGTTTGCACATTCCAGACCCTGGCTCATTTCTTTTTGAATGTTCCTTATATGTATACATAATATGTTAAATTTTCAGGTTTATATCCTTTCTTCAACAATAGACTGAGGTAGCTGCATCATGGTAGGCAGCAGCTAACTGGAGGTGCAGATCATTGGTTGGCAGCCCAAGGTGAGGGAAAAATCAGCATGTTGAGAATTATGGATGGTAGTTTACAGGCATAAACCCAAACATTGTCAAATTGGAAACAAACCACGGGAACAAGCCATTGGCAGGCAGAAAATATATTCCAATATAATTTCTGTATAGATACAGGGTGATTCCACAATGATGCTACAAACTTTCAGGAATGATGGAGAAGGGTAAATGTATAAATATGAAGTAAGGGATACTGGTTAGGAAATGGCCGAGTTGAAAGTTATAAGCAAAAATTGTTCCGATACTTCTGACTGTTTATCAGAGACACACTACCCAGGTTCCTGGAATATATCCCACATATTATTCAACAACAGATGTGATTCCAACATGATGGAGCCCCACCTTACTTTGGACACAGGGTCTGTGAATACCTGAATCAAACATTCCCTGAAAAGTGGATAGGCAGGAGAGGTCCTGTTACATGGCCATCATGTTCTCCTGATCGCCTCCCCCCCCCCCTTCTTTCCTTGATTTCTTCTTACGGGGCCATGTGAAAAGTCTTGTGTACAAGATGCCTGTTGAAACCAAAGAGGGTCTCCTGGCAAGAATTTTTGTTGCGTGCAACACTGTTCAAATGTCATCGGGGTGATTAGAATTGATACGACTGAACTTAGTGCGATCATGCCATGCCTGCATTGTTGCTGAGGAATACCATATTATATAACTGTTATAAATGTAGCAAAATTTATACAGGTAACTGGAATTCATTATTTCATTGCTGTCAACTTCAGATTTTTGGTCTCTCTGACTTTAAGGTATGTTCACTGTTACTAGTCCATCAGCAGAGTAAGTCACAGTTTGGGTACAGGCAGCCTTTGGGTCTTAACTTAAGGTTATCTACCTGTGTTTTGATCTGGGCTGGCAGTACAATTCTCAGGACCCAGGTAAGTATTCTTACTCTCCCCCCCCCCTCCCGTCCCCCCTCCTAACAAAAGTTTTTACTTTAAACTTAAGTTTTTTTGTAAAAAATCAGAAAATTTTAATGAACAAATGTTGAGGATCATTGGTGCAGATTTTGCATTTTATTTCTATTTTACTACACAACATGGCTGACAGGGGTTACTTTTGACCCACTTATCCCCCCCCCCCTTCCTGGACCTTGTTTCAACTTTGTAGCAACATTAAACTTTATTCTCCTACCCATACGTTTAATTTATTTTCTTTAAAACTTCTTTGTTTGGTAATAATATATATTTATATTTTTATAAGTTAACTGCCAGCCATCATTATCTTCATTTTTTTCCACCTCATCTGTTGCCCCTCTTTCCAAATGAATCACTACTCACCAGAGCTGATTTTTAAGTAATTTGTAATATCCTTTAGTTTTTATTTAAGTTTGTTTATATTTATAGAAAAATTAGATTAGAATATATTTTATACCGATTCCTTCTGCTTTCCCGTGACTTGTCCCCACATCATATCTCCAACAATTAGGTTTATGCCATTCATCTCCCACCTATACTTCTCAACATGTTGACTTTCCCCCACTATGAGCCAATGATCTGGACCTCCAGTGAGCTGCCAATCGTCATGATGGAGCTACCTAACTTTACTGTTGAAGAAGGGACATAACACAAAAAATTTCAATATCTATCCATGTTTTGATGTTGTGGAAGCCTTCAACTTTGGTACGTTGTGGTTATTCTCAAATCAAAATGTTTAATATATTATATATATAATCTGAAATATTTGGAACCAAACTAGCATCTTGGAAGAGAAAAAAAAAGTAAATACCTTATTTGACAATAGTGACTATGATAATACTGTCATGCCAGATGTGTTAAGTCTTGATGTGTACATTAGAGGTGGGCAAAGTTACTCACTAAAAAGAGCGGCACTCATTTGATCACTCTATCAAAGGAACTAGTTCTTTTCAATGTTTTACCAGTTCACTAGCTCAGTTTAAACAAAAACAGCAGTTATATCCATTTTGAGTGTAGTATCTGTTCGATTAATTACATTTAGACTGATTTCTTAGGGTAATCTCACATCGGTTATTTTAATTTATTTTGAAACATTTTTGTTTCTTAAATACTACCGGATTACTTTCACGTAGAAAAGCCCTTTCAAAGTATCAATGAAATATTGTTTGGATTACTAGGGACATTTGAGAGATAGTTAGAGGATAGTTAGTTTTATATTAATTTATTTACAAACAATCAACAAGTACGATCAATTTTAAAGAAATTTTTGCTTTGAATGAAAGGAAGGTTGCTGTTCACAAATAAAATTTTACTTATTTGGCCATTCAGCAGCCTACTTTGTTTTTCAATGCGAATTGGGAATAATCTTTCATAAGGCATGCTTGTAGTTACTATACACAAAGAGAAGCAGAAAGAGAAGCGGAGCGGGACGTCATATTCAAAAGAACTAGCTTCCCAGTGGCACTGCTCCACGCTGTGCTGAGCACAGGAATTGGAGAACGTCGCGAGTAAACTAGCTCTTCCCGCACTGAGCACTTGGGATCGGAGAACAATGCGAACGAACCAGCTCTTCCTGTGCCGAGCGCTTGGGATCGGAGAACAACGCGAACGAACTAGCTCTCTCTGCACTGGGTGCTGGAATCGGAGAACGTTGCGAATGAACTAGCTCTTCTCGATCTTTGTAATTTCTTATTTTTTAGAGTGGAGTGGATAAACAATGAACGGTGTGGAACTAAGAATAAACATGGGTCGGGCAAGAGTGACAAAGCCGAAACCGATTTATTGTTGGCACACACTCAATTGAAGTTAAGTTCAATCATGACTGACACACCACCATCAGTACCACTTCCAAGAAAAACTACCATTCATTTTTAGTGAGTAACTGCTCACTCGCTCTTTCAAAAGAACTGTTCTAAAGAACTGGTTCACTCGCAAACAACCCATCTCTAGTGTACACATCTAATACTCTTGTTGTATGTCCTCCTCTAGTCATAATTAAAGTTTATACCAAAATTTTTTAGAGTGTATTCATGTTTGCATGTTCACTAGGGCACTCTTGCCTTCATCTATGACGAGTGAAAAATAGTTAATAGGTTTATGACTCCATGCTAAAGTCTTTGTTCATATATGAATGTGTTTGCTATCAATGTCTCTCTGATATAATTTTCTTCCGCAACGCTGCAAAGTGCTCTCCTTTAAATTCATTTTTCAACTAATTCAACTCATAATGCCACCAAAGTAAGTTTTAACTACCAGTAACTCCTGTTTCCGACATTTATCTAAAAAAATATGGATAGTGAAAAACTTATTTATGGATTACACAATACAGTAATTCTTATGTCTGAATACTTTTTCCTGTTCACAAATACTGACCTTAATTAGGTATTCAAGAAATTCAACAAGCCTTTCGGAGTTATTTAAAAAAAGATGAATGAAGTCTTCTGGATTTGATCTTTCAATATTAAGAACAGCAGAACCATCAAGCATATTCTGGAAAGTTAAATTAACATGTTAGATACAATAAATGAGTCTGAAATGAGTTGAATATATGAGGTTTCATAAGTAAATACTTAACCTGGTCCACAATTGATTTGTTACTAGGTCTATAATCTGTACACAGCCTTTTGAGAAACTGTGTTGCTTCATCTGGAGCATTTTGCAACAACACATTTCCATATTTTCTCATATTTTCTTCTGCCTAGACATACAAATAATAAAATTAGAAAAATCAAAACTTAAGAATCAACCAACTTAACATATACTACATCACTTTATTATTAACTACCTGCTCAAATTCCAAACTACCTATGTACTCAAGTGCCTCTTTATAATTTTGAAGGTCTTCAATTTGAATCTTCAGGTACCAACTATGCATTTCATGTTTCTTTGATAACATGAGAGCA
Source organism: Vandiemenella viatica (assembly GCA_031002005.1). NCBI lineage: Eukaryota > Metazoa > Arthropoda > Insecta > Orthoptera > Morabidae > Vandiemenella > Vandiemenella viatica. Next base: position 14,979,870 of record JARYHS010008075.1, on the reverse strand, counting down.
TCTTCTCGAGAGACTTGACGACACACTTTAATAGCAATTTCTACATCAAAATCCACTTCCCGGTCTTTTGTCTGAAAACATATCAATTTTTAAAAATTATTCTATTAACATACACCACCAAAAATTATAAATAATCTAAACAAACAAATATAAGGTCCTAACTATTATCCAGATTAACACAGATGAACCACAGATCTAGTAAGACTACTATTAACAGTTATGCACAGAAAATGGTTTGGCAGTTGTTAATGAAAATAAACAAACACTATTTTTAAGTTAGTTCCAAATGAAATGAAGCTGTGAAGAGAGGTAAAAATCAAACAGAAAATTATTAATGGGAAGAGGAATAATTAAATACATATGCGTATAAAATCAGTGGGATAAGGATTTTTCTGTTGTAGTTCCAATTTCTATTATTACTGAATTTGAAGACACCTTAACATCGAAACTAAGCAAATGAAGAAGTCAGACGCATATTGTCAGTTCAAAACAATACCATCGTAACTGAAATTTTTGTGGAAAGTGAAGTTATTTTTCTGCAGGCAGAACTCATGTTCGGTCAGTGGATAGCATTTTATCTCTGCCTTTGCTGGTATAGCTTACAAACATGGGTGACAAAACATTGTAACTACAAAATCAGTGAATTTTCTATGATAATAACAGTAAATAATGTTACGATATTCTGACACCTATGTCTTCCAAGGCTTGCATGGCTTATAATCTTGAGTACTTTATATACTTGACACCTATTCTGCAAACATCAAATCTGTACATGTATATCACTGAACTGTTAAACATCTGTATTAAGCAGCACTTATATGTTGCAACTGCTGAACTTAACACACTAATTTGTATTCAACACGCTATGTTGAGTCATATCTTTAATTACTATAAATGTAAGCTCAGCACCTATAATCTGACTACCTACAATTTAGGGAAGCTAAAGGAATCACATTTTGTGCAGCATAAGGGCACCGAGGATACATAGAAATATCTGGCTGTTTCTACAGATTTCTCAAGGTTGGTATCAAAATTTTTCCTTTCAAATAACTGTCAAAATAGAAATTGATATGTTTTTTTCATGTACCTGGTGAGAGTGGGCACACTACCGATTAATTCAAATACAACCAAGTTGCTCAAAAATGGAATGAAGGGAATAGTACGTATTCTGTTGTAGAGAAGGTAAAAAATGGGGGGGGGGGGGAGGGGGAGGTGAACATTTATTTGCCACAACAGTGGTACGCACTGGTAGTCACAGTAAAAGCAGTATGATGCCTGTGACATGCCCCAGATATTTTTTTTCTCTCTTGGCTTTACATTTCATCAATGTTGAGGTCATTAAAGGTGGGGAAGGGTTGAGGGCAATGAACTAGAAGGAATTTAGCCATGGCCTTTTGAAGGACCATCTCATAATTCCTATGGAGTGATTTGGGGAAACCATAGAAAACCAAAATCTGGATGGCAGGATGATGCTTCCACCCTGTGTCATCCCGAATGCGAGATCTGTGCATTACCACTCACTCACCTCGATCGGTGAGACATCATAGAAAGAATCCATTTAATTCAAACAAGCTTCTACAAAAGTTAAGAACTAGAATTGATGTTTAATAAGAATTAAATGTGGATCATATTGTTCAAATATGAATGCCTCAGACTAGAAAACAATTGATTTGATGCACATATTATGAGGCTGCATGTCAAGTAAAGAATATTACATAGCAACATTTACACATTCTTATTAATCAAAACTGCCAACTTCAGATTAAAAATATTCATATTTGTTGTTGCTTTATCAGAAAAGCATTATAGCAACTCCTTACTATGACTTGTATCACAACCTGAAACATATGGCACATATCCAGCCAGATGAATGAGATATTAAAGTGCTGATTATAAGTTTATTCTGCTTAGCTATTGTTTATTTATTTTTTCTTGATGACAAATGAAATTTCCATTATATAGGATTGCTATATTTTTTTTCTTCACAAACTAGGTATTTTTTGTTGTTGATATTATAGCGAGATTTGTTATTGCTAAATAGTTAAATTCACATTCCAATTCTGTAACTGTGAATTTCATGGAAATTAGCAGGGGCATGTAATGGAGCTGATTAATACAATAAAGGCAATAACTTAATATAATTATTTACAATTCAATATAAAGTTTAATTAAAGATTAAAATTCCCAAAGGAGAATATTAAATACACATGCTTTGAATTTCCCATTAGAATTTGCTGGTCATTCTTAACAAACAGATGAATTCGAAACGTCGATGAGAGTAGACGTTGCTTCGTGATATGATCAAATTGCTAATACTAGAACCTGCAATTTCGGGAAGGAAGTATAATACAACAACCCACATAGAATGTATAATGGGTGTTGGCTTTAGTTATTGCTGCTATAAAATGGAATTATTGCATTCTGAGCCTTCCTTCATTTTAAAAGTATATGGTGATTATTCTGATTAGTATGAGAAGTACGAGTAAATAAAGTGCGTTTAATGGTGACCTTCACACATGTTCTGCTGATTTGGTTAATCAATACGAACTTCTGGAAAGCAAGATAATCAAAGCAGAACACAGAATGATTTACAGTCAACGGTCAACTTGAATATGCACCACCGCAGAGACTACGACAGCAGATCAACTGAACAACTGATGTGGTTTAACAACTTTATTGGTGGCCGGCAAATTCGTGTTTTGCATTGCTGTTCAGCAGATCACAGGACAAAATGAAACATAAAAAGGGAAGTAAATTTTAAATCCTTTTATTTGTTTAAATTCAGTGAAGGATTTGCAATTCGATAATTTAATTTTCATGAATTTAAATAATTTTCATTCTTTACCTGAGGCGAATTTACTGAATTCTATTCACTGCGATTTGTGCTATGGAGTTTGATTTCATGTTGGTTATGAATATTTTAATAGAACGTACCATGGATAAGGAAGATGAAAATGTGTTTCATGCTATCTGCCAAACTGATGCTGCAGATAATTTTAATTTACCGGATATATCTCCACCATGTGGAAATACCATACTTGACCCTTATCCGTCAGTAATCTTGGAAAAGCCACCTGTATCTCAACTAGAGGAAGAAGAAGAATATACTAGGGTCCAGGTTTCACAATTTGTGGGTGATTATTCTCCTGCAGTAGGTACCCATCAGGAACCAGAAAATAAACAAACTCCATCAACTCTACTTAACCAGCCAGAACATACCATTCCCCTACAAAAACTGACTGACAAAATTTTAGCAATGCATTCTTATTTCGATGTTCAGTTCAGTGAAACCAAAAAGCTAAGTACAAAGCTCAGTAAAAGTGTAAATTACGTTAGAAGGGATTCACAACTAATTAATTCCAAAATAGGTGAAATCCCGGATAAAATGGAAAATTATTACACACATTTTGATGAATGTGTTACTAAAGTCGAAACAACCTTAGGAAAGCATATTACAGAAGGCCAGAAAAGCTGAGAAAATGTTGAACATAGCATTCAGACTCGTAACTATGATATAAATCAACTTTAAGAATGAATTTATTCAGCAATGAAACAGAGTCAACAAAGTAGAACTAGAACAGCTTAAGGTTAAAGAGTGCATAGAATTATTACACAATACCTCCAACAAGTCACAAATAGATATAGGTTTGTTGCATGAACATGGTAGTGTAAGACGCGAAGCTTGCAGTGGGGTTCTGCATAAACTTGAATCTTAACTCTGATCGTGTGTAGTATTAGATGTAACAGTTTTGGCTTGGATAGAATTATATGATCGCCACATAGATTTTAACCTAAAAACTATGAAAAGGAAAAGGTTCAATATTGATAAATAGTTCATTGCCATTTAAATAATAATATTATTCAATTTCACAAAGCAAAAAATTGTACAGGCAGTCAGACGACTTTTCCAAAGAAATGTTTTACAAGTTCGATTAACCGGTCAAGCCAGACCACACCTCAATAGTTCAAACTTTTAGTTGTAATAATTAAATGAAAGAGAATTACACGCTTCCATTGTTCCACAGTTTAGTAAAATCAAACAATCCCGAGGCTCCACACTGCGGAAAATTACTTTAACGCGACATTATGTTCAACTTGAATAAAAGAAGAGACATTACTCCCAAAATATAACTTGCCCTGACTACTGAAGCTAACGTGGTGTCGAGCCGATTACTACTTGAAGACTGAGGGCGAACAACTGCACGCACGCATCTATATCACATAGCGCTTCCCGAAGATTCCTAGCGACTGTTCTCACGCGAAGCGTGGGAATGTATTCACTTCCTCTTTCACAGGGGTGGCAGATCAGATATGAAATCGCACGTCTGAAGTCCTTACATCAGCTAATTTGACCTTGACAATAAAAATAATTCTATCTTTCTGAAATTTTTCCAATCGCTAGATCTTTAAATAAATGTTAACTTTAGTTATCATGAAAATTATCCTAACTTTAATGCTTTGGCTGAAAATAAATACTTTCGATATGAAATTTTGCAATCCCACTCCAGGCGAATGCTGAAAAATGTTGAAATTAAAGAAATTGATAATAGTATCTTAAAAACTGCTTTCTAACTTGAATAAACATAAAAAATGACTATAAAAATGACATGTACTAGTATTCTATCCACTCTAATTCGTGGTTCTAAGAACAAAATTTTGTCACGCAGTTACAAAATTTAACAGCTTACATGCCCCTCCAAAATTGAGTTATTTGCTACTGAAAACTAACTGAGATTTTCCAAAAAGAAGAATAAAAACTGAACAACCTAAAAATCTCCCTCTTATTTACCTACGGTTGGGGCTGGTCTGCCATTCATACTTCTTTCACTCTCTCTCACTCATACCACAACAAAAATAATCAATAATATCAAATAAACACTTTAAATTGTTTCACATATTTGGAAAATTTTCATAATATTTTTGTTTCAATAAATGTTCATTTTGTAAACTGTTCATTTTAAATGTTCATGTTAAATATTTATATCGCCTATGAAAATGAGAAAAAGCACAAAAAACACTGTTATTAAATATAAATCAACTGCAAAAATGTTCATTCTTAGTGTTCAAGTCACCTGCAAATATAACAGAAAAAACACACAAATCACATTTTTCAATGCCAAAACCAGGTCAATTTTGTTACAATTTCACTTATGTCCTTATTATAAGGGGTAAAATATTCAAGTCCTGTCACGGCTGTGACCTTAACCGGTGCGAAAAGAATATAAAGCAAAGCCCCACAGGTTGGCTGTTGAGTAATAATCCTGTCCCTGGTGCCTGTCACAGAAGAGCTGCCACGGGACCTCAAGTCAGCCAACTGCCAACAAACAAAAAAGGAAAGAATTAGTTTCTATTCATATAGTAAATACACACAAAGAAAAATGAATATAAAATATAAGTGAAAAGTTTTGAGTAATCAAAGTTTTACAATATGAGTAAGTTCTTCAAAATACTATCTTTTACCAGTAGGAAAGAAAGCATGAAAAGCTTTTATAAATTAAATGTGTAGCAACTTACAAAACTTATACATTAAGTTGTAGTGCTATAATGAAAATATTGAGAAGTAGTTTAAAAATATATTACACAAGATTATTATTCAAAAGAGCATTGTGTTGAATGTCTCAGGTAATGCCATAGCATATCATTTCACAAAATAATTTTTCATTATCTTGAAAATATTAGAGCCTTATGGCTAATGACACATTAATAAGATCATCATACAAAGGTAAATTATGAAAATGGTAGCTCTTATACACACAAATATTTTCTTAATAATAGTATGGAAACACAGTTCCCTTTCAGCAGTACACTGCTGCATTATAATTCAAACCCATTCTTTGTTTACGGGGGTCAAGGCTGGTATGGTCTCAAGGATCTCAGCCTATGCCGGATGGGCTGAGATAATAAAACCTTGAGAAATGCCTCTGCGATCTATCTTAGCAGCTCTGCCAGCAAACCCTACTCCCATGTCCACGAAGGTGAAAGCCGCGTGACCCCTGGGCAATGCACTTTTTGAGTGTAGCTAACGGGAGAGGATGGAAGGCGAGCCCCCAGCGCCTTAAAACTGGGACATTCTGGCTAAAGGAAGGAACACCCTGAAATAAAACCCTGGCCCTCCAGGATGGGGGTTGTGCGAAGGGCTGGTAACCCTTCCACATAAAAAGATATTTACTCATAAACCTCAAAGTATGGAAAGCCGGATGGATCTTATGAGGACAACAAAGGCAAGGTCAAAGGACAAACGATTTGGAATCAAAGACAATTTGAAAATAGGAACGTGGAATGTGAGAGGAATAAATAATAAAGAATATGATCTGGACAGGGAGTTAACTAGAAAGGGGATCAATATTGCTGTAATTACAGAAACAAAAAATAAATTGAAGGGAACAGAAGAAATAGATAAATATACAATGATCTACAGTGGAGTGGCACGAGAGAAAAGAGCTGCAGTAGGAGTGGCAATATTAGTGGATAGGAAATGGAAAAAATAAAATTGTCAGTTACAATATGATAAGTGAAAGGATTCTGACTCTAAGATTGAAAGTAGAGAGAGGCAACCTAACCTTGATCGCCATATATGCCCCAGAAGAAAACAAACGAGAAGAATCTGAACAATTTTATGAACAGCTTCAAGTGGTGATAGACAGAATTAATAAAAGTGATTTCCTAATACTGGCTGGCGATTTTAATGCTCGCGTAGGAAATAGTCCAATTCCAGAGGTAATGGGGAACAGAGGTGAATACACATTAAATGAAAATGGGAAACTACTGAGAGAATTTGCGTCCTTCAACCAGTTAAAGATTACAAATACATTCTTTACAAAAAAAGATATCCATAAATTTACATGGACGGCAAGAGGACAAAGGTCTATCATTGACTATGTAATGGTTAATAAAAAATTAGGTCCAGATGTAGTAGACACCAGTGTACATAGAGGTAGTGATATGTATACAGATCACTATCTCGTTATATCAAAAATAAGAATACTTGCTAAATGGAGGAAAAGAATGAACAAAAACTTACAACAAGATCAAGAAGTTTTTAAGACCTACCTTTTAAAAGATGAAGGAATAAAACATCTATATCAAAGCCGATTACAACAGCGTTTACTGGAAAACCCAACAAATAATGACATCAATAAAGAATGGGAAACTATAGCTTCATCAATACTGAAAGCAGCATATGAAGCCATTGGCAAGAAAAGAAATTTTGTAGAAAAACTGGACTTAAAATGTGGAACGAAGAAATTGCAGAAGCCGTCAAACAAAAGCAAAAGGCTTATCTAAAAATGATACAGGATCGAACCCTAGAAAATGAAATGAATATAAAAGAAGAAGAAATATTGTTAAGACAATAACAAAGAAGTTGAACAAGAGGGATTCTATTAATCAGTTCAATAGAAGATGATGTCCATGGTAGACAAGAGATGGCTTATAAACTTATGAAACATCTCAACAAGGATGAAAAGGAAAGTGCTAATATAAATGTAATTGAAGAAGAGGCATGGGTAAAACACTACAGAACATTATGGTACAACAGTAATTATAAAGAAGAAGAAGAGAAAATAGGAATGGACCATGTGGATACTAAAGAAATAGATCCTATAGACATAGAGGAGGTTGATGCAGCACTAAAATCATTTAAAAATAGAAAAGCTCCTGGACTAGATACAATTAATTTAGAATTGATTAAGTATGGGGGAATGATTCTGAAATTTAGATATTTACACTTAATTAATATGTGTTGGAAAAAGAGAACCATCCCAGAAGAATGGAGGAAGGCCAAAGTTATTTCACTTTTTAAGAAGGGAGATAGGAATTCATGTGATAACTATCGAGGGATTAGTTTATTAAATACGGGATACAAATATATGCAAAAATAATAAATAACAGGCTAAAAGTAATAGCAGATGCTCTCCTATCAGAAGAACAATGTGGGTTTAGGAAAGGAAGGTCCTGCATAGATAATATATTCTGCCTTAGACAACTACTGGAAAAGAGAAGAGAATTTAATTTAAAGACATTCATTGCTTTATAGACTATGAAAAAGCATTCGATAAAGTAAATAGACAAAAACTATGGGAAATAATGCAAAGAAAGGTTATCCACAGCATTTAATACAAGTTATTCAAGATATGTATAGAAGGACAAAAATCGTCTTAGACCTGGGAAATAAACTTACAGAAGAAATAGCAATTAACCAAGGAGTGCGGCAAGGTTGTAGCCTGTCTCCAACACTTTTTAATATATATATAGATGACTTAGTCAGGAAATGGAAAGAAAATGTCCATCCTGGTATAAAAATAAGCAACAACACTTACATAAATACTATGTTGTTTTCAGACGACCAATTTATCCTCCAGGAAAATGAAGATGGACTTCAAAAAGCAATTCATATATTAAACATTATCAGCAAATATTACAATCTGCAGTTGTCTCATGCAAAAACGAAAGTTATGGCATGGCATGGGAAATACCCTATCAGAGTTAAAATAGTGGTAGACAATCAGCCAATAGAACAAGTCTCCAGCTTTACTTATCTCGGATGTGAATTATCTTTCAATGAGGATAACGAGGTGAAGAAGAAACTTCACCGATTTCAGTATATGTGTGGAACAATTCGACGAACACTGAAAGGTAAAGCACGAGAGGAGACTCAACTCAAGTTTTATAAAACAATGGCCGTACCGACTCTGCTATATGGCAGCGAAACATGGGTAAATAAAACGCAATACAAAAGCAAAATTCAATCATCGGAAATGAAATTTTTAAGGTCAGTAAAAGGGTATTCCCTAAATGATAGGAGGAGGAACGAGGAAATAAGGGAACAACTGAATATCTCCCCGCTAAATGATAGAATTACCCAAAAAAGGGATAACTGGAAGAACCACGTCCTACGGATGAGAAAGACAGATTTCCTAAGCTTGCCCTGGAGTACCATCCCACAGGCAGAAGGGACATTGGAAGACCTAGGAAGAGATGGTCGGAAGAATGAGGTCGGAACAGGCTTTTGGCCTATCCATGAAGAGGAATAAGTAAGTCTTTGTTTACTAACACAACACAGTTGTTGAGCACCAGTATAAAGGTGTATAATTAATTCAATATTACCAGTAGTTTACGGTTATAATGTTTAAATACCGTGTATTTGATGTGTGTAATTCAGCAAATATACAGTGAGAATATGCATGTAGCCTGAAAAATGTCTCAAATTGTAGCACACTTAGTGCATTTGGTGCATAGAAGCACAAAGAAATCCTCAACATGTGGGATATAACGAGAAAATTCATATAGAAGATATATACATTGAAAGTTAACATACAATGAAGTGATACAAAATTATTATTACAAAATTCAATAATGCAAAATTCTTATAATGCAAAAACTTTTGGAATGTAGAACTGTCAAAGTGTGAAGGACAAAAGCAAAAGAAAATGTAAAAATATGTATTTATTGTCCTTATTATAGCACTTTGCTTCCTTCAAAATCAGTCATGCACCTCCATGAGTGCATTGTTTCCACAAATCCAATTCTATGGTATCTTCTAAAAACACCTGAGATACAACGTAACCTTAAATCAGTTATCCATATCCACTTCAATGACATCAATCTTGCTTGATCGAAGCTTCCTCCATCAATCTTAAAGCATCCGTATCTTCATTCAACTTTCAGTGTAGCTGTTTCAGTCTCCATAGACTGTGGGTTACTAATTTTTTCCTATTTTGTTTTATTATAATATTGCTACCCAGCAAGTCCACACGATGCTAATGTAATGCTAACCCAGTCTTTGCTAATGTCTCAGGTGCCGTTTGTTGCTAGCTGTCCCTGGACTAAAATAATTTTTGACCAACTGCTCATTTGGCTAGTTGTCTTTAATATGCTATCGTTGGCTGCTGGTGGTAGTTAAAGTAATAATTTATAAATAATATAGAGGGTTACATATATATAAATTATTCACAGGTGCTGTCTCTTGCAAGCTGTCCCTGGAGTATAAATTATGGTGGGTATTAAACGTCACTTCAATATATATAAAAATAATAAAGTACCCCCATTTAATATTCCCTATCTTTCTGTATCTTCTCTTCCTTCTCTCTCTTCTGTATTAGAAAAATAGGAAAAACTATCAGCATTACACTGCTATTTCAAAATTGACATTTACACTGTCCATTGTATAAAGTATTTCAACTTCTTGAAATCCAAAGTCATCCCCAATAAGTTTGACCTTTGTCAAATCAATTTCAACTTCAAAACTAATTTGTATTATATTGTCCCAGAGTAGGTGACATTTGAAAATAATATTATACTCTATAGAACAGATGAGATTCCACAAGACACAACACTTTGGTAACAAAGCCAAAGTTGAAATCAGCTGAGTGTATAACTCAGGAAAATAATACATAAAAACAAAGAAATCAGAAATATCAAACTGTAGAAAATAGTGATATACGCCCTATCAAATAAATTTCCTCAAAATTCTTCATGGGGTCTTGTCTTTGTGGTTCCATGTAAATGTCTATAATAAAATTTTTGAGCTTCAAAACGTTTCTTCTCTATCGAAACAAGTTAAGTAATGTAGTGAGCAAAGGATCAATAATCAATTTTTTCTTCTTCGGTGCCCTTCCAAACTGAAACTTCTTGAAAAAACTGCGTAAATTCTTCATTTTCCTAGGCCTACAGTGCCTCTTCACAATGTCAATGAAATCCTCAAAATTCAAACAAATATGTGGGATTGCTTCATCACATAAAAAGAAATTCACCAAAGATTTAGAAGAGTTGCAAGTTTCCAAATGTGAATAAAATCACAGTTGAACTTCATTAAGAGTATTGTTGAGAAACATTTGTTGATGAAATTCTAGTTTCAGCCTGTCCACAAATGATAACTGTTTTCTTCTATAATAGTGTTTGGTTGTAATGTTCCCATATGTGGCAACAGATGTTGGCACTAGATCAGCTGATTGGACTGTTATATCTTCAGGAATTAAGTCCATAGTAAAATCTATTAACTCTTCCCCTTCTAGGGATGTAGAAAAATCTTCATTATTACCAAAAATATCTTCAATTAATTGAGAAGCTGTAGGGCCTGAAGTATCGATAATAAGTTTCATATGAGATGATATTTCTGTGTAAACATCAATAAGTCGAACCTCTACAGGAGGCGAGTTAGTAAGTAGGCTGCACAGAGTCAGCTGATTGTGTTGTTTGCCCCAAAACAGCTGTAAATTGCTGCGAAACTGGGGTAGTTACCACAGGTAGGTCACTTGTGGATGTAGTAGTACTGGTATGTTCTGTTACTAGCACACATGGCATAGACTTGCTTCTAACCAAAGTATGGACAGGAATAGGTACATTAGTAACTTCATTAATACCCTCAGGTGTAGCTTGAACAAGTTCAGGACAGTGATTGAGTGGAAGCAATTGTGCTGATGCAACAAATAGTTCTTCTACCTGAACTTATTAAATATATTATCCTGAGTTTGAAAAACACAAGTGTCAACTGTTTCTGTGTTATGTTGTAATTTTTCTTCTGTAGCAAAATGCAATAGATTAGGCTGACTATCTTTCTTCATCGTTTGTCCACTAATATTATCAGATAAATCCTATAACGGCAAAAAATCAATTGTTTGCGGTTCAGGAGAACTATTAGAGACAATATTATTTTCCATAGTGGTGATAACAGGTGAAGGAACAAATTCATTCACTATATGTTGTGTTTCTCGTGAAACAGTTACTAAATTGTTTTCTCGTTTACTTGAAATATCAGGTAGCACTTGTTCATTTGAAATAAGGGTGCTAGTAGTTGTTTTCAGCTGTTGTTTCTGAATGGGAGTAGGCTGTAATAATTGTGTGTCAGTTTTCTCAATCATCTGTGAGTGAGATTCTATATATGTACGCATAGCTTGTAGTACTTTTTCACAAAAAGTTTGAAAATTTGACTGTACATTTGCAATGGTCACAGTTTCCTATTCCTGGAGACCTTGGATGTAAGAGGTAGCTAACTGATAGAGCTGATTCACCTCTCTATCAATAGGCAATAGCATTTCATTAATAGTTCGCTGTATGTCAAACTTCACAGTAGGGGTTTCATTTTCCAAGAAAGCACTAAATTGTTTGTCAAACTCCAGTTTGGTTTGAATTAGTTGATCTAGAAACTACCCATGGTCAGGGCCGGCGTTTCGTGTTAGGCCCGGGTGAGTAGCAGGCAATTTGGATTTGGGGTTGGGGGGGGGGAGAGAGGTCGCTTGAAAATGTATTCCGTTAACTTCCTTAAAATAATAATGGTGACAATCATAAAAAACAAATTCATCAGAGAAATTCATAGGGGATAAAACTACAAAATTAATATAAGAAATTTATTTTAATGGTAGACCCTAAACAAAAAAACAAAATTATTACTATTCAGTATTAATTGCGCAATGAAAAAAATGTACTGTGTTCTGCTTGTTTAGAAATGAACCGATTCAATACAGAATTTAAGGAAAAATATATTGAGGTGTTTCGAATCGAATATTTTCGCTTCTACCTTGGTCGAGGAGCTTAGGAATTTTATGCTGATGTGGGATTTTGTCCTTCGGTGATTTCAAAGTTAGTCCCTGACTGCACACTTTTCCGCCAAATTTCTTCGAATTTTGAATCTCGCTCAGTATAAAAACGTTGGTGATTGCTTCTTATATGATTCAATTAATTGATAGATTCGATTTCTGTAGATCTGAATTCAAAATTTCGGCCCGATAAAAATTAAATTTCTATCATCATTGTTAAATAGAAAATACACATAAGATTCCATGTAGGAATAAAATGCAGAAGCCTGCAGCGACAGCACTATCTACTTATCTGGCTACAGAATGATTGTATAAATATTTCATTAACTGCTGGTAATTTCTCTTATTGCTTTAAAAGATTTGAATCTCATTAACCATCTGAAAAAATTAATAAATACAAAACCATAATTTTTAAAAACTAGTAATCTTTATAAGTAACTTGTCGGTCAGTAGACTGCAAGAGAAGGCAAATCATAATTAGTTCCTTTTTATATTCCCATTTGCCATTTCTTAAACTGTCCAAGTCGTTTTGGCAAGTCTCGCACGAAGTTTTCAAATCTATAACAGTTCCAACGTATTTTCTTGCTGTTATAACTCCCTCAATTCCATCTTGTACAAGTGTGCTACAATACACAGATAAAGCCCGAGGATCTTTTTTGCATATTCATGCCTGAAATCCTGTTATTTTTCCAGAAACAGTAGAAGCCCCATCGTAATAGTGGCCTCTGAGTTTTGAAAGCATCAACTTGCGCCTGGTGAAAATGTCAATGGCCGGATCAAATGAGATATCTGCCTTGGTTTCCGCACTTAGAAACTATACAGTAAAATGTCATACAGTTATCGAAAATATTTCGGTGCTTAAAGCCTTGAAGGTATATTTTCGATAACTGTACGACTATAGAACATCTGTTTTGAATGAGCCATTCATATCGTTTGTGCCACGTTGATATTATCGACGTTTCTTCAACGCTTCAGTGCAGTTGGTAAGAAGAGAACAAGTGCTGTGAGGGTTTATCCGAAAAGTGTGTATTACCAACACCAATACTAAGTCCGATCTGGAGATTTTTCATAGAAAAAATTGAACCTTTGGAAAAGTGTACGTTAAATGAAAAAGAGTTTTTACCATACTACCATTGCTTTAAAAAATTCATGTGAAATCTATGCATCAAGAAGCTTTAAAGAGTGTGAAAAACTAAATGCAGTCTTAAGTTGCAGGAAGAAGAAAAAAATATCAATGTCAGTCTAGTGCAATGGTTAAGCAAATATTTCCATCAAAACAAGTGGTAGCAAATGAACGTTCATAAATGTTCCATGTTGTTATCACTAGTCCGCAGGTTTTTGTCAGCTTCACCTATAATTGATTTTTTATTTTATTTTATTTTATTGGCATTCGGTTAGAGACCATACAGCCAATCTACATTTTTACAAAGCTTCTTACATCCATTTGCGTAACTTATCTATTTACACATTTCCTTATCTATATTAGGAAAAACTTATTACAATCTTGTTGAATGTATATGCTCAGTGGCGTAGCTAGCGTGGGTGACACCTGGGGCGGTTATCGATGGTGTCACCCCTTGAAAACTTAAATTTAAAATTAAGAAAAATATAATATCTTGTAAGTGAAAATAATGATATTAATAAAGCATAATTAATTATCATTTATTATTATTAAAAATTATTGTTAATAAAATTGTAATATTAACATAATTTAAAAGATGCACAAATAAACTAAAAACAATTTCTTTCACAATCTCCTCTTTTTAGCTTTAACAGCAGCAAACTCGTAAGTCACATATTCAGAATTATCAATTTGCGTTACTCTGTGTTCAATAGTCAATGTGGTAAGATTTTAGACACACCTTGCTCACCGGTGATCGAAAGTGATTTTAGATTAATTTTAACTCCTCAGAAGATCGGGCCTCACTTGCCCCATACTGTTCCGCACCGTCACGGCACCAACAAGTTTCTTAATGTTGGCGCTCACTCGATCGAAGTTTGCCCAAATGAGACGGCGCGGCGTGTCGTCCGACACTCGGCCGGCATTGGATTGGTTTATGTTTTGACGGTGCGGACTAGTGTCGGCCTGCTGGATGTGGAGAAGAGCATAGAGAGAGTGAGTTCGAAAATTTCCCTTCCCTTACGACTAAATCTTGTTTTCATGTTATTATTTGCCTCAAAAAAAAATTCTTTTTTTTTTTATCCATGTTCATCAGATGTTCGTAAAATGTAGGAAGAGTCCTAGCATCTTTGCATTAAAAAATCAAAGCTTTGCCAGAGTTGAAGATCAATTTTAAGACCCACAAAAATTGCAGCCGAGATCTGCAGTTATAACCGAACCTCTCTCACCCGAATCTCACGCTGTAACCAGACGCAAGACTAATCTAGAAGTACTGAAAAAATACCAAAAATAGATGCTATAGAAAAAGAGTATATTTATTTTATCATGTTTGAAAACTTATTTTTCATTATACCTATATTCGGACTGGTTACTCAAATGGTTACTGCATGCGATTTGGAAACTGAAGGTCCCGGTTCAAATCCCGGTGTGGACTGTAATTCTTGCGGGCCTTAAAATTGACATTTACCTCTGACAACCTCTGTTACTGCGAAGGACGCTCGGTGGTTCGAATTTCACGTTAATGTGTAGGTCTTCTTTTCAAGTTAGGTGACTACGATATACGTGTACTGCGAGTTTCCCAATAAGAAACTCTGTGACTAGAACTTTGAGACAACATGAAATTATTATTTTTAATATACAAAATCTTTACGACCTATAGTGAAATTAAAATATGTTATAATCTCGTACTTAACTAACAAAAAGTACTGAGTGAATCGAAAAGAACCTCAGAAAAAACAAACACGGCAAGTGCGAAGTGGTTGACATTTCACCGAGATTGCGTTGAAACAAGATACAATCTTTCATTCCGGTTCAGTGTGCTGATGATTTGTTAACACTGCGCTGGGTTACTATTATTGTACACAGAAGATCAACTAGCTAGGTGATTACGTGAGTCAGATAAAAAAGAATTTTAATGTACTTTCGTTCCAAAACTGTGCAAAACAAAGTACAGTACTCTATAATCTAGCAGGGTGTCAAACCTACCAGTCATCCCCTTCACTGATTCCCTGAAACAATCATTTGAAAACGTTAAAGGAGACTAAAGACCGGGTAGGAACACGGGCGAGCTAGGGAAAAGCGTGGACGCTACGGGGGAGCCATCACTCGGCCGACTATTGTTGCGGTGACGGCACAGGCCAGTATTTGCAAAGTGCAGCTCGAACTTTATACTTAGCAACTGATACACAAATTGGCGCAAATTAAAATCCCAACACCCAGACGGAGTTGTGATAAATGAATGAAATATGAAGTACGCCCGCATGAAGAGTATTAAATGATTAAAAATTGAAAGTTTTGTATATAATAATATGAGAAATACGGTGCTATTTATTATGTAAATTGAAAAAAAAAAAAAAAATTAGCGTATAAGTGGCGAACAGTGTGGTGTAACATGACACTTTGTTGTCCACAAGTTTTTTTTTTTTGCTAAGTACGCCAAGGCGAAGTGTGACAACTCTCTACACCCAAATGTCGAACTGTGAGAGAGGTCAGAGAATTGACATGTTTTTAAAAGGTGCATCATATCGTGAAATCTCCCGAGGGATTTGCCGTAGTGTAATGTCAGTATACAGACTTGTTACACAGTGGATGAAAGAAGGCTCTAATTGGTCTATGCAGATGGATAACAGCACGTGAAGACCGCCAAATGGTGTGGGTGGCTGTTGCTAACAGACAGTGGCTTAAGCCCCCCCGAAAAACATCAAGGTCATCCCCTACGACCCCCCCCCCCCCCAAAACCAAAATCCTGGATCCGCCACTGCTGGCAGATGGTTGACTGCAGGCCAGATCCAAGCAGTGGTTACAGATAGTCACCTTCCCCCCCTCCCCGGACGATTGTAAACTAATTGCTTGAAGCTGGGTTACACTCTCTGGCACCTGTGCAACGTGTCCCATTAATCTAATTTCATTGGCAGCATCATCTAACCTGGTGTAATGCAAAACACAAATGGACATGTGAATGGCGTACATTTGTGTTTAGAGAAGAGTCTCGATTCTGTCTGTGACAAAGTGATAATCGACAACATGATCGCAAGTGTAGTGGAGAAACGGCTTACCTGCTGTGATTTCAGAACGACACACAAGTGCAGCCACTGGTGTCATGTTTTGGCAGCAATCAGTTTCGACAGCATGACTGAGTCGGCTGTTGTTGAAGGCAATGACAGTCCATCACTATGTGGACGGGGTACTGCATCTTATTGTGATAATCTTCATGTTCACCATCCCAATCGCATTTTCCAACAAGATAATGCCCGTCCTAATACAGCGGCCATCGTCACACAACCCTTGAAAGGAGTTTCGATCACAATTTGGACAGCATGGTCCCCAGATTTGTCCCCAAGAGAGCATCTTTAGGATACCAGGAGTAGACACATTAGATCACATGGTCACCCAGCACAAACTGTGCAACAACTGACTGTAAAAGACATGCACACCAAGACTTCCGAACACTTGTTGAATCAATGCCAGCATGGATCCACGAATGTATTGGTGCTCAAGTTGGGGAGCATTTCTCACTGACAACTGTATCTAACAGTAAAGGTGGCCATACAGGATCACTCCATCAGTCCACATGGAGCGAAGCCGCTCCATTATCGTGTCGTCTGTGGGGGGGAAATTGATGTGGATAACGTCGACTGACACGATTATTTGGATATCCGGTCAGTCCAATATCCATCAGTTTCGTCCATCAAGCCGACTGACGGTGTGTGGGGAAAACCACGTGGGAGCGACATCATACCGTCACTCCAGTCGGTTAGTGTATGGTGAAACCGCGATCCAAACAGTCCTCATTCTGTCGCCGAACACCGAGCAGACAACATCAGTGTGTTGAGTGGACTACACAACATTGTACCAATTCATTTTTGTTTTGAATCTGTTATACAAATATTTGTTTTGTCACTAGTTAAATATTATTTTGAATGTAGAATTGAAAATAATACAGTTTTAAATATTATTAAGTTACAATTAGAACGATATTAATTTCTTTTAAAAAAAAATAATGTTGTGTCAATAAGACTTTGTGTTGCAGATCATTGAGAACTATAAAAACTTCCATGCTTTTAGGATCTCTAATCCTGACTACCATGACAAAATATAAATAAATGTGGCACTAAATCAATTGCTAATATCTTTTAAAAATAAAGCCAACAGAGAAACCATATTAAAAAAATAGATAATTCCTTGCAATCTTCTTTCTAAAAAGATCATAGTATGATAAGATATAATTTTATATGAGCCTACTTGTTTAAATATGTTGTTTACAACATCTGACGTACCTGTCACTATTTTCGGCCTGCTAAACTACTTAAATTTAATAAATCTGTTTTATAATCATTTTATAGCATTTTTTAAAAGTTTTCGTACTATCACAGAGCTTATTTTTCATAATTTCGCACTTTTTTGGATGTTTATTTAATTATCAGCATTTGTATTCAGTATTTGGTTGTTTGAACATCCTTTAAAATTAATTCGGGCTCATTTTATTGAGTACTTGGCATAACTAGATTGTTGTATAGCAAATTGACAACCTATTGTTGTTTGCTTTGCCTAGTTTTTCATTGTCGTGGCTGACTGGAGTGATGGAATGATTATGTATGTGCTACGCTTTTCGATGTCATCCGCATGGATGTCATCCATACGGATGATATCCAAATGGAGCAATTGTGTATGGCCTGAACCATTTCCATTTGTTATCATTTCTTCTAGGTATGGCCCTGGATATATCTTCAAAGTTTCCTAAAATTCTACCATTCATGTATGCGTGATGTGATTTTAATTTCCACCAGTGTAACTATAGGGCGACCATAAGATTTCGCTATAAATTTAAAAAGTCGAAAGCTACCCAATCATTTGTTATTGAAACATTAACATAGGCTATATTTAAATGACTTCGCAACCTCGGTATTTGCGGGACCAAGGGATATTGAGAGGAAAGTTAACAGAAGTGGCTTCATCCAAATAGAAGGAATTCCAGACCCAAGTGGGGTCCCATTGGTGTAAACCTAGGATCCAGGTTCCACAAGTTGTGAGACCCTGGGGGCAGTGCTGGATTTCCCATTAGGCTGTATAGGCTCCAGCCTAGGGGCGGCAGCGTTTTAGTGGCGGCAAATTTCCTAGGGTGCCCGCTTTAGTAAGCCGTCAAATTTGTGTGTGATTATAAACATAATAGAAAAATGTCTACTATAAATTTTCATTTACATATAATCGTTTGCTACCTAATAAAGATAATATTTTTTTTTTTTTTTTTGCTGTCGTCAGTCTTTAGACTGGTTTGATGCAATCCTCCATCTCTTCCTATCCTGTGCTAACCTCTTCATTTCTACATACCTGTTACAACCCACGTCCTCAATTATCTGCTTCATATATTCTAATCTCTGTCTACCTCTACAGTTCTTACCTTCAACTGTTCCCTCCACTAACAAATTAACCAATCCAGGATGTCTCAAAATATGACCTACCAGCCTGTCTCTTCTTCCTGTAAGCTTCTTCCATAAACTTCTTTTCTCACCCATCATTTCCAAAACTCATTCATTTCTTACTTTGTCCGTCCACCTAATTTTCAGCATTCTTCTGTAGCACCACATTTCAAATGCTTCAAGTTTCTTTCTTTCCGGTATTCCTAAAGTCCATGTTTCGCTACCGTAAAGTGCTGTGCTCCACACATAGAGTTTTAAGAAGTTCCTTCTAATTCCTAGATCAATATTTGAAACTGGAAGGTTTCTCTTTTTCATGAAAGCTCTTTTTGCTAGTGCTATTCTGCTTTTAACATCATTCCTGCTTCGGCCATCGGTTGTAATTTTGCTTCCCAAGTAACATAAACTCACTCACTTCTCCTATTGCATCCGATCCTATTTTTATATTTAATCTGCTAGTATTGGTATCATTTCTGCTACATTTCATCACTTTTGTCTTACTTTGATTTATATTCAGTCCAAAATCTTCCTTCAGTATTTTGTTCATTCCATTCAATAACATCTCAATATTCTCAGCACTCTCTGCTAACAAGACAATGTCATTAGCAAATCTTAGCATACTGATTTTTTCTCCCTGAAAACTTATGCCACATAGAAATTTTTCTTTTATTTTCTTCATTGCTTCTTCTACATACAAGTTGAATATTAACGGGGATAGACTACAACCTTGTCTCACACCCTTTTTAACTGATGCATGTCTCTCGTGATTCTCTACTTTTATTACAGCCACTTGATTCTTATATAGTTTACAGAGTATTCTTCTATCTCGATATTTTAGACCTGAATTCTTTAAAATTTTGAACATCTTGTCCCACCTAACATTATCAAAAGCTTTTTCTAAATCAACAAATGCCATAAAAGTATCTTTGTTTTTCTTGATCCGCCCTTCAAGTATTAATCTTAAAGACAGAATTGCTTCCCTTGTACCGCGATTTTCCCTAAACCCAAACTGATCTTCACCTACTATCTCTTCTACTACCCTTTCCATCCTTCTGTATATTATTCTGGTCAGTAATTTTGAAGCATGCGATGTTAGACTAATTGTGCGATAATTCTCACATTTGTCGGCTTGTGCTTTCTTTGGAAGTGTGAAGATGATATTTTTATTAAAATCAGTTGGAATTTCTCCTGTTTCATAACTTTTTGATATCAGCTTGAATAAGCTTTCGATTCTTCACGGGTCTTATCCGGCAGAAGACCCGTGAAGAATTCCTGTCTACCATACGCCGGGAAAAACTTAATTGTCACAAGCTTTCGATTCCTTCCTCTCCTAGAGATTTAAGAAGTTCTGCAGGGATCTCATCAATTCCAACTGCCTTATTTACTTTCAAGTCATTCAGAGCTTTATTAAATTCTGTCCTCAAAACAGGATCTCCTAAGTCATCAATGTCGACATCGCCTTCCTTTTCCAATACACTATTGTTCAAGTCGTCCCCATCATACAGTTTCTCAATGTATTCCTTCCATCGGTTAGCTCTATCTTCTGAGCTTAAAAGAGGTTTCCCATCGGCAGTTTTAATGTTCATACCTCTTTTCTTCATTTCTCCAAAATTCTGTTTGATCTTTCTATATGCAACATCTACTTTTCCTACAACCATTTCCTTTTCTACTTCTTCACACTTTTCTTGTAGCCATTTTTCTTTTGCTATTTTGCATTTCCTATTTATTTGATTTCTAAATTGCCTGTACTGCTCTCTTCCTGCTTCATCCTGAGCATGTTTGTACCTTTTTCTCTGATCCATCAGCTGCAAAATTTCTTCTGTGATCCAAGGTTTTCGGGCAGCTTGTTCCCTAAAGCCTAAGGTTTCTTTGCCAGCTTTCATTATTTCGGTCTTTAATGCATTCCATTCGTCCTCGGTTGAGCTCCTCTCGCAGTTAATTCTTAGACCTAAGTCTACCATTTCTGCAAATTTTTCTCTTGTGCTAGATTGTTTCAGGTTATTCACTTCCAGTCTGTTCTGCTTATACTGCTTCCTTATTCGCTTGAATTTCAGCCTGCACTTCATTACTATCAAACTATGGTCCGAGTCTATGTCTGCTCCTGGGTACGCTTTACAGTCTAGAACTTGATTCCTGAATCTCTGTTTGACCATGATATAATCTAGCTGATATCTGCCTGTATCCCCAGGACGTTTCCAGGTGTATATTCTTCTTGCATGGTTCTTAAACAGTGTGTTCGCCACTACTAGCTTATATCTTTCACAAAATTCTAGCAACCTGCTTCCTCGCTCATTTCTTTCTCCTAGACCAAAACTTCCCACAGTATTCCCCTCTTTTCCTTCTCCCACTATTGCATTCCAATCACCCATGATTATTAGATTTTCCTCCCCTTTCACATATTGGATTAATTCTTCAATTTCAGCGTATATTTTTTCTATTTCTTCGTCATCTTCCTGTGATGTTGGCATATATACTTGTACTAATGTGGTTGGGACGGGCTTAGTTTCTAACCTCATCAAAATAATCCTGTCACTAAATTGTTCATAATAACTCACCCGTTTCCCTACTTTCTTGTTCATTACAAATCCTACACCAGTGACTCCATTAACAGCTTGTGTGCTAATTATCCTGTGTTCCCCAGACCAGAAATCCTGTGCGTCCTTCCATTTAATTTCACTAATCCCAACAACATCTAACTTAAGTTGTTCCATCTCCCTTTTTAGATTTTCTAACCTACCTGCCCTATTCAGACTTCTAACATTCCACGCTCCGACTCGTAGAATGTTTCTATCCATTCTGATGACTCCTCCCTGAGCAGTCCCCACCCGGAGATCCGATTGGGGGACTATTTTACCTCCGGAATATTTTACCCAGGAAAAAGATAATATAAATTAGTGATTAGAATAGGTATGAAAGAGGAAAGGGCAGCAAAAAATGAACAGCCTACACTAAAATAAAGTTTAAATCTTGCCCTGCCTGGGGGATACTGTATAGTCAGAGAAGCAACTCTACATTAAGTTCCTTCATAAAAATAAAAGAATAAATAAAATATAAAACCATAATTAAACGTAATTAAAAAAACAATGGGTTAGGTAATAAAAGAACATGCCTTTGCGGTATCTGACTTATTTACATGAAGTAATTAACAAGTGAAGTATTTTACTACCTGCGTAAGAAATACGTACCTACAGACATTTTATGTACTGAAGACTGTCTCCACGTGTAAATTTTAGATTTCAAGGGCCGCTCTGTAGCGTATAAATAAAGATCCTGTAAACGACTCGAATGTTCGTTCAGTTTATGATTAAAGCTCAATTTTTGTTCAGGAACATACGTTCGACATCCCTGTCGATTTAAGGAACCCGTAAGAAGTTAGGTACCTGTATTCGAGAGAGAGGTTACCCATAATA
The DNA here is from genome assembly GCA_031002005.1 of Vandiemenella viatica. Lineage (NCBI taxonomy): Eukaryota > Metazoa > Arthropoda > Insecta > Orthoptera > Morabidae > Vandiemenella > Vandiemenella viatica. The sequence goes on along the minus strand of JARYHS010008075.1, from coordinate 14,957,393 downwards.
GATATCTTATGTAAATTTATTATGAAAAATTCTTAGAGAATCATAGGCCTATTTATTTCGGGGCGATCATATTTGCAGATTCTCGATCAGTAGAAAGCATAGCAAACTTATATGAACCTAGAGTTAAAGTACTTACTAATGTTACGATTTCGTTAGCAAGGTACGCAGTTCCGACTGTTTTAAACACATGCCCTACAAAAACTGATTACTAACGACAGACGATACCATCAACGAACACTTGCCTTGAAACCTGACAGTATTGCTAGTTTAATGCAGTTTTCTGAATCATTTTATTTGCATAAATTCGAACATTATACGATTTCATGTCGAGTATAGGTGCACTGTCGACAATAGGTAGGTACGCAGAGTGTAAATCGGATAACGTAAATGTACTCAACTTATACATCACGAATCTGTCAGATGATAAATTCAAAAATTACTAGAAAATACTTCAAGGCACTTGCAAATCTTAGCTTGAAAACTAATGCAATTCTAAATAAGCAAAACAATTTTGAAGCCTATACTACGCGTGTTTCGGAAAACGCTTGATTGCTTTTTTTTTAATTTTCAAAGGAAAATCTAACATTTTTCTTGAAAATTTTTTGAGGATTTACAATGTAACTGTCTAATTACCATGATTTTAACGATTTTATATATATATATATATCCTTTAATTTTAAAACTTGCTCTCGCAAGAAACTTACATTATATCCACCGCCGCTTCTAACAAACCAACCTACAGTGACGGACAGAGACAATGTGACGGACGGCAAGCACGAGTTCTTGTGATTGTTGGAGCTACAGAGCGGTGCTCTCTTTGTTTAGGCGCGCGGTGTTGCCAATAATTATAGTCTACTGTAATGAAAGAGCAAAGCCTCCTGGATCGTCAACTTAAAAACAAATATTCAAAACATTAAAGGAAGACGTGTTTCGACACCAAAGGTTAAAAGACGTCTATCAAAAAAAAAAATTTTTTTTTTTTTTGTAACACACTAATTTCGATTACTATTTTCGAAATGCGGACGTCACCCCCAAACGGGTGACAACCGGGGCGGACCACCGGCACCGCCCCCCCTAGCTACGCGACTGTGTATGCTATTTACAATATTCAAATTTCAAGTGTCTTCTTAAGTACCGTAATCTAAAAAGCATTGCTAGACAATACATCAACTAGACCTAGTAATCGGCGGTTCTGTATATCCATTATTTTCTACTGATTAGTCTAAATCGCCGTATTTCTTTGACAAATCATCTGTAGAGGGTTGATCTATCTGGTGGTGGCCTCAGTCGGTAGATTGGTGAGGATACTGTTAATTTTGCCAAGCTAGTTGTTGTGCTTGCGCGGAAGTGGGGTTGTGCTGTGGTTTGGGCTTTAGGTTCGAAGTTTAGTAATTTCCTGTTTTAACTTACAAGATTGGTTAGAATTCTACCCCTCCATCTTTTAAGTATCTGGCGAGGATGCTAAGTATTACTTTGTTGTTGCTGGAAAGTAGGAGGGTTACGTTTGTCCGAAAGGGGAAGCCGTTCTTGGCAAGATCTTTCAATATTTGGTCCTGGAGTTGTTGGTATTTATTGCATGAAAAAATTATGTGATTGATGTCTCCTATTGCCTGGTCTCAGCAGTCGCAGTATGGGGAATCTCTCAACCCTATTCGGTGTAGGTGGCTGGGGAAGTTACCGTGGTTAAATCGGGCTCTCGATATCGTAGTGATTAATCGTCTGCTACTGTTCCAATTGTAAAACCAAGGTTTTGGAGATAAGCTCGGTTGAATGGTTGCATAATATGAGGCTTTGATTTTTGAGGAGATCGTCCATTCCTTTTGCCATTTTTCCTTGGCTCTTACTTTGATATTATGTGTTATATCCGAGATTGGGAGTTGCATGTTGATTACCTCTCCCTCATGGATAGCTTGTTTTGCCAGGGCATCCACCCGTTCGTTATGCTCGATGCCGCTGTGAGATGGGATCCACATCAGAGTAGTCGTAATGCCAAGTTCCCGGTTCCGTTTCAGTTGTTGTAGAATTTCCAATACAATAGTTTGAGTATGGCTATTCCACGCAGTATTTTGTAAGCTCTTTAGTACGCTGAGGGAGTCCGTCAGGATGACGACTTTGTCCATGTTGGTACTTTGGCTATATCTCATGGCTTCCAGCAGGGCTTTTGCTTCAGCTGTGTAGATGGATGCCTCTTGGGGTAGCGAAAATTGAGTCGATTTACCTGTGTTGGAAGTGATGAACTCGAAAAATTTATCAATGAAGCAGCCTTAATTTATTATGAAAATAAATCAATTTAAAACGAGAAAAGGATGAGAAGGTTTGGTTTTTAAAATTTAACCAGCCATTTTTAACTTTCGAATAATTGTTTCAGTAATTAGAAAACTATTATTATTAATTATTTACATAAAAATCAGTTACTGGCGGATTGATTTGATTATGAAAAATAAACATTATTTCACTTTACATTTTTATCAAACAGAAGTAATTAGAAAGTAAACGAAGATCTGTGATACCAAATGACATTTTCATAAATTTCTGTTTCTTGTTTCCGCTTCCATAATGTAACTTCCGTTACATCTCCAGTACACACGCGTGTTCACTACCTAGTGTTGCAAACTGAAAAAAAAAAATGTTTTTTTTTCAGCTTTGTGAAAAAAAACATGAAAAAAAACTTAGCCCCCTTGTTTTTTTCTCTAAATTTGTTTTTTTTTTTTTTTTTTTTTTTTTTTTTTTTTTTTTTTTTTTTTTTTTTTTTTTTTTTTTTTTTCAGGGAACAGTATACTTGATAAATTATAGTTTTATTTACAAAACTTACATTTTACTTGTGTGTGTTAAATCTTACTGAATCATATAATGTCTTACATAATGATCCATAAATGTATCTACATAGGTAACATAATTTTATCATCCTCTGTCACTACCACATTCACTAGTATCAATACTACCAACAGAAGTTCAGTTGGTGTCGGAATTTTTTGTTTCTTCTTCTGTCTCCTCTAGATCCATAACTTCAGAAATAATTACATTTCTTTTACTGGTTGTCCTTGTATTGTGCGCAAAAGATTTTGAGAGTGCAATTTTAAATTGTGAGTAAAGAACACACTGTGCATAAAGACTGCGCCGATAATTCTGTATTATGATCTTTCAAGTTTGAATTTAAATCCATTATCATACAAAATAGGAACTTTATTCCTTTTTGAATTGTTGGTTTACACGCCAACCGTTGCAAGGAAACGATTCATAACTAGGCAATTTAATGACTCAGTATCACAATATGCTGAGAGTTTAAGAAGTATATGAATATAAGTAAAGCACAAGAAGTAACAAAAAGAGGCCAAAAGCTGTAGATAAATTTAAAATTCCTTATTTTTTGTCAAGATCCGTAGGAATACAGATAAATTCGCACGGTTGGCAGCACTAGTTCAAATAGCAAGTATCAATCCAAACAGCGAGGAACGAGGATTCCTTCTCGCGCAACCTAGCCTCTTCGGGAAGTCCCCGTTCGTAAAAGAAAACTTCAGTCAATGTTGCCAACATTTTCGTAATTTTCTTTTCTACTGAATCAGGATAATATAGTAGATTTAAAAATTAAGATAAATACTGGGTATAAACTCTAAAACAGTCATATTAAACGATAAATGCCTTAGAAATTTGATATTTAGTAGTTATGAAAGAAAACGTGTCCCAGAAAAAAAAATCATGTTTTTTTTTTAAGCCAGAAAAAAACCGTTTTTTTACAACACTATCACTACCTAAATACCTGTGTATATAGTGAAGAATAAAAATAAGAATTTACTATTACTTACTCTCATGATTTTGACTGTCAGCTGCTGAACAAGATTTTAAAGTTCCAATGGACCTAAGGACAATACAAATTTATCCTCCACATTCTGCTGTCTTCTAGTATTATCTACACTCATTTGGTTTCTCCTTTACAGCTTGACTACGAATTTACCCATCTGAAATTTATTGTCGATAATACAGGGCGATTCAGCTGAAGCGCCTTCGAAACACACAAAGGTGGCTTTAACGCATGACTGTTTTGGACGTATATCTTACCGGAGCAATCTTGGCGATTGTTTGCCAATCGATGGAGCTCAGTAGACAATAGCGGGGGTGCCGATCTCTGTTGAAACATCAAAGAAATTTTGTGCTTAGCTCATAGCATTGTTGTGGGTACACAGTCTATTTTACATACAGTTTGGATGATGAAATTAATAAACTTAGCTGGTCTGCTCTCTTTGTATCATTTCTTTCCTCTATACACGCTCAGTCACTCTCAAATTCCGGGTGGGTAAAATACCCACCCGGAATTTCCCGGGTGGGTACTACTACCCACCATACCCACATTATCCGCCGGCCCTGCCCATGGTATGTTTATTTAGAATGTGACAATTATCAAGATTGTGTTTAAAGGGAACAACTAGTTCCTCCAACCGATTCGCTGGAGAAATTTTGGTCACGTCAACATTGAAGCCGTTATTTGCAGACTTTTCCGCATTGGCGAGATGTCTTGATAGCATATCAAAATGAAACTCTAGAGAACTCTTGGCTGCCTTGCAGTCAGAAACTACGGCAATAGTGAAAAAGCGAATTGGGGAATAAGTGATATAATGTAGATTAGCTGTTACGAGAGCATCATGTTTTTCTTCAAGAGATTGTATTATTTCCGTAACACCGTCTGATTCGAAAGGTTGCCACTGAAAAATCAGTTTTCCATCCACAGGAATATTAGTAGGTGGGCAACTGTTTACAGATCCCATGATGGCGAAAGTCAAACTTAATATTGCAATAGTAAAAACACGCTATACAATGTGCCAAAATTTAAGGTGGTATTCCTGCTATCGATATTCGACTGTTTGTCATAAAAGCTGATGGTTGCATATAGCAATTTCAAAATACAAACACATCAAAACGGCACATAATATAACATAGAAAAGTATATACAGCACATACAATGTTAAAAAGGAATCCTGAATAAAATATTAATGTTGTCACACGCATTTTGCATGTTGTTAAAGGAAAAATAAATGTCTTACAGAGGTTCAAAATTCTAGTCATATATTGAACACGAAATGTTTTAAACATAAAAGTTATAATAGACCCAGCACGAAATGAATATAACAGCCCTGATAGAATTTTGAAATGTCAAGAAAAATGCTTTTGCGGCAATAGGAAGATGATAATCGTAAGGTACAAGCGAAAATATCGCACTAACTTTAAATGTGGTTAAACACATCGAAGTTCTCGTAGAAACACTGGATGAAAGCAAAAAGCATAGTTAGGTCAGTACTTATCTTGCTGATTCTGCTTGAAGAAAAGCCTGCAATGTAGAATGTAGGCATCTGCGCATACTGGCTGTAACGGTTGAGTGTGACCGCGACGGCGCGGTGGTCGCAGTGGCCGGCGTGTACTGTCGTCCGGGCGGCCGGTCGTTGCTTGCGCGTTGGTGGCAGCGCTCGCGTCGAAAGGATGGAGGTGGCAGCATCGGGGGCGGTGGCGACGCCTGGAGGCGGACTTCCTTCGGGGGCGATGATTTCTTGAAGTTTGGATTTATGTCGTAGTTAAGGAATTATTTCCGAATTCCATCACCACATGAGCGCCATGTAAGGCGCGAACTTTTCGCCGAAGTACTTCGGTCGTAGTCTTTAAAGTTGAAGCAACAGTCATAAAGTGAAAGTATGTAAATCAGACAAATAATGCTGAAGACAAGTTGCAGTGAAAATTATAATGTTGGAGCCTAGGCCACAGCCCAATAGTTCAAAGAATTAAATCACTAGTTAAAGAAAGCTAGTAAAAGTTCATCACAAGCTCCCATTGTTCAAAAGTTTAGTTAATTTGGACAATCCTGAGGCCTCACTTGGAGAAATACTATTTTAACATGACATTATGGTTAACTTGAATAAAAGAAGAGACATTACTACCAAAATAAAATTTGCACTGACTACTGAAGCTAACGTGGTGTCTCGCCGATTGCTACTTGAAGACTGAGGGCTAACAACTGCACGCACACATCTATATCAGATAGCGCTTCTCGAAGATTTCTAGCGACTGTTCTCACGCGAAGCGAGGGAAGTATTCACTTCCTCTTTCACAGGGGTGGCTGATCAGATATGAAATCACACGTCTGAAGTCCTTACATCAGCTAATTTCACCTTGACAATAAAAATAATTCTATCTTTCTGAAATTTTTCCAATCGCTAGATCTTTAAATAAATGTTAACTTTAGTTATCATGAAAATTATCCTAACTTTAATGCTTTGAATGAAAATAAATACTTTCGATATGAAATTTCACAATCCCACTCCAGGCGAATGCCGAAAAATTTTGAAATTAAAAAAATTGAAAATACCATCTTAAAAACTGCAAAACTGCTTTCTAACTTGAATAATAAGAAATGTACTAATATTCTATCCACTCTAACTCGTGGTTCTAAGAACAAAATTTTGTCACGCAGTTACAAAATTTAACAGATAGCTTACAGTAATAAAATGGAAAAATGCGTTGAACATTTAGAGTGTGCCCAAACTTGAGAAGACAATACATTAAAAATTATTAATGATCTTCAGTTTCTAAATGAGAGAATTAAAGGGTTTGAGGGATCTATAGGTAATAATCAAAGAGAATCCGTGGGGTTACATCCCATTTCAGTAATTTTCTCTGAGAAAATTGAAGTTGAATTTTTTCAGATCAGAATTTGATAAAAAGTTTTGTAGCCTTGGAAACCTTTGCTTCTTTTACTGATGAGAGAAAATTCAACATAGTGTATCAACATCTAAAAGGTACTGCCAAAATGTGAGGAGATCGATAAGTACCTACTTGCCACACATATGAAGAGTTTAAAACCAAGTTTTAAAATTGTTTCTGGTCTAGTGTTCGACAAACTAATGTAATATTAGATTTTTAATGGGAGGAGGTACATTCTGAATAGGGAGAAACTACATGATTTCATCCATCTGTGTTGGCTTGGGATAAAACGCCTGGACCAAACCATTGAGGAAACAACTATTATTAAAGGCATTATTAACAGACTTCGTTATCGGTTACAAGAAACCTTTCATAATCCCCACACAGTCAATACAGTTGAGTTGGGCCCAAGATTTTGATTGACAGACAACAGAGAAAGAGGTAACTTCTGTCATGGAGGAGATCCGAACCTATTAAGCAATCCTAATTGTAATGATGTTTATCAGTGCAGAGAGTCGAGGAATCCCCATTTCTCAACTGCACCCAATATAAATGAGATAACCCATCATAACCAGAGAAATGTCAGGTATTTTAAACGTGACAAAAATGGGCATTTCAAAGGGAGAAATAACCGTTCCACAAAACTGAAAGTGAGCAAAGATAAAATGAATCTATAAAAGTGATACCTACAAATGAGGCTTTTAATAATCATTCAGAAAACTACGCATGGCTGAAACTGTGGTCCAAGTAGAGGCCGAACAGGAAATTGGACAATCTCCTATATGCGATGTTAGGACTCTTTTTCTTTAATGACTCTCGAGAAGACTTTCTTGAAGAAGACCATGATGAGGAAGAGAATTTTACTAGAGCCCTATTTCTAATGCTTAGGGCTAATGGTTTGATTAGCAAAGCATTGATTGATTCAGGATCTGAGATTTCCTGTATTTCAGAGGTATTTCATAAGGATTTAAACAATGTGAAATTTTTGCCTGAGTACCCCGTAAATGGAATGACGGTAGTCACAGCTACTGTGGGCAGGAGCAAACTTGTTAACGAGCCAGTTCTTTTAGAAGCAAAAATTGTAAAACTACTCATGGAGATACCTGTATTTGTTGTGCCAGGGCTCAATATTGGTTGTATTTTTGGAGTTGACTGGATGCTAAAGGTTAAGGCCATATTAAACAACAAAGAAGGATTTTTAGAATTTTCCATAAATGGTTCTTGTATGAAGACATCTATAATGCCTGTCAGGAAGAGTAGAACAGCTGTGGACTTCGTGAGGGTTAAATTGTGGGGAGACCAGATAGTTCTAGGACAGTCATCATGTTTTCTGATAGAAGCAGTGAAGTATTGTCCCAGTGCCATTCAAGCAAGTCCTCAGGATATTATCCCGCAGAAGGGAATCCAGACTGTAGAAGCAGAGCACCAAGAGATACTTTCAGGAATTTTTAAGGAATTTGATGATGTATTCTCTGATAGACCTGGACTACTGAAAGGTTATGAGTGCCATTTCAGTCACCTGTGAAACTGCACTTTTTATAAAACCTTACCCAATCCCAGTTGCAAAAAGACAGCAGGTAGAAGAAGAAATCAATCGGATGTTGGAATGTGGAACTATTTAAAGATCTACAAGCCCCTTTAACAACCCTCTTGTAGTAGTTACTAAAGTTGACCAATCAGTCAGATTGGTACTAGATGCCCGTATGTTGAACAAAGTGCTGGTAACAGAGAGAGATCACCCACCTCCTATCAATAGAATCCTTCAGGAATTTCAGGGAAAGAATTTCCTCACATCCCTTGACCTTACGGCTTCATACTTGCAAGTTGCTATTGCTAAGGAATTCTTGTATAATGGGCGAAATTTCCATTTCAAGATTTTACCGTTTGGGCCTAATAAAGCGGTAGATAACTTGATAAGGGCTTTAGACAAGGTCTTAGGAAAAACACTTCTTAAGAAAGTAGAGGTCTATGCGGATGATATACTAATTGCCAGTGAAACCATTGAAGAGCACGTTACTACATTGCGGGAGGAACTTAATACATTCCGTAAAGGAGGAATGATCCTAAGATTAAACAAATGTGTTTTCCTTAAGAGAAAATTTGAGTTTTGGGAGCACATAATTACTCCAGAGGGTACTTTCCCTAATGAAGCTAAGTTAATAGCCATTGAGAATTTTTCAAGACCGCAAGATAAAAAACAGTTGAATAGTTTCCTTGGATTATGTATCTATTATAGAAAATTTGTCAAGTGTCAGGTTATAAATAGCCCCCATCTGAAGACTCTAAGGAAAAAGGATGTGAGAAAGATTTTCTTTTAATTAAAGCTGACCTAACAAGGAACACCATGTTATGTCATCCAGATTGGAGCCATGATTTTTGTGTGGCTACAGACAGTTCTGGTTATGGGTTGGCGTAGAAGTGTTTCAGGAAGTGGTTGAAGGAGAGCACATTGATCAAAGACCAATAGCTTTTGCTAACAGGTTATTATCATCCTCTGAGAAAAATTATGGAATTATGGAATGGGAAGCACTTGTAATATAACAGGCTACTATAATAATTACTCTATGAAATGGGTATCTAAGGAAACGTTTATATAAACAGATGAGGATAGATCAAGACTAGACAAGCTTGGTGGAGGCCGTGTCGTGTTCGCTTTGAATTTTAAAGTTACTTTGGAAAAGAACCTGTGCATATTCAGATGATTAAGGATGTTATAGAATTATTGTAGAGATTATCAGTGAAATGCACAGACATTAAATTACTCTTTGCATTATCTGTAATCTCGCTGGTCTATGTTGTCGTTGTACGTTGTATTGAGCATTGGCGTGCAAACGTGTAATAAAGAATTGCTGTTCGCAATAACGCGTCCTTTACAGTTTATTTTAGTACGCTTCTGTTCTACGCTATTAACTGCCGAAATATAAGTAATAATAACATTGGTTATGGGCCCAGTTACAGCGCAGAAGTGTTATAAACTGTGAAATTGATTGCGCAATCGTTAAGTTGTAGCGTCGGTTCGAAAAATTGGCTAGGATTTTTAGCGTGAAGGTTACGACAGGCAAAAGTTGCGTGAATCAGTTCAAAATGTCTGATCACCGGTCTACAACTATAACCAAATTGAATGGTATAAATTACGCATCATGGAGTTACCAAATGAAAATGGTAATGATGGAAAGTGATTTATGGACAGTTGTTGATCCAGGTGAAGAAGAACCGGCTGCCGACGCAGATACAAATGTAAAACGTAATTACGCATCGAGACAAAATAAAGCTTATGCAAAGATCGCACTTTCTGTGTGCGACGAACAGCAGATGCATATTCAGCACTTAACGAATGCTAAGGAAGCATGGAACGAGCTGGAACGGTTGTATGAACCGCGTGACTGCAAATTTCGTATTGTGCAACTCAGGCGAAAATTGTATTCGTTGAAACTGAGTGATTATAATTCAATGGAATTATACTTGGGACAGATAAACAGAACTGTTGCAGATCTTGCTAGTGTTGGCAACGCCATAGAAGATGCAGATTTAGCTATGACGATTTTGTGCGGACTTTCCGAGGAATGGGATTCTGTTGTAACAGCTTTGTGTAACCTACCAGAAAGCGAGTTTACATGTGCTACAGTGAAACGACGTCTTCTTGCCGAAGATTCAAGACGACAAGAAAACGATAGCACGAAACAGTCTGCATTACTCTTGAAGAAAGTAAACACGAAAATGATGGACGTCAAATCTAATTGCAAAGATGTCAAACCTAGCAGCGAAGATGGAAAACACTTTAAGAAAGGATTACGAAAAGGCAAAAATGGCAAAGGAAAGTGTTTTATCTGTAAAGAAATCGGTCATTTTGCAAATGTATGTCCCAATAAATCAAGCAGCAAACGTTCATCTAGTGCATTGACAACGAATGTTTCATGTGGATCAGCTATATTAAATAGCGATGTTTGGGTCATAGACTCAGGTGCTACTCATCACATGTCTCCAGAGAAAAAGTATTTTTCTTGGATTAGTAAAAATGTGACTACTGAAAATGTTGTGACAGCAAATGGCACAACAACACCTACAATTGGAAAAGGTACTGTAAATGCAAAGATTATAGGTAATAATTCTGCAAATAGTGATATACAAATTAAAAACACTCTTTTAGTGCCTGGCATTAGCCATGGAATTTTGTCAGTTAAACAGTTAACTGAAAATAACAAGAAAGTTGTTTTTAATAAAAATGGATGTTGCATTTACGATGACAGTAGGAATTTACTATTGAAAGCAGAGAATATGAGTCGCTTGTATGTGGTGAGAACAGAACCTAATGTAAAGAAGAGTGTAGTAAGCTCATTACACTATGAAAATGGAAAGTTAAAAACATTGGATTTGTGGCATCAAAGACTAATGCACGTTAGCAAGAATCAAATTATAAAAATGGTCAAAACACAGTCTGTAAATGGTTTAAACTGTGAGTTGACAACTCCTACACCATGTAATGACTGTTTAGCAGGAAAAGCTACAAGGTTGCCATTCCTGACACTTCCATCAAACAATTTGAAAAGTGATGGAATAATTTTGAATCTTGTTCATGCAGATCTCATGGGACCAATAGATGTGAAAAGCTTTGGTGGCAACAGATATGTTCTTAGCATAGTGGATGATGTTAGCAGATATGCATTCATCAGACTTCTTAAAACAAAGGAAGTGTACTGGCCGAGTTTAAAGCATGGAAGATCCAGGTTGAAAAACAAACTGGCAAATCTTTAAAGCGAGTTCGAACTGATAATGGACTTGAATTTTGTTCAAAGAATTGGGATATCTTCTGTGAGAGTAATGGCATTGTACATGAAAAGACAATGATTTACACACCACAGCAAAATGGAATCGCAGAGAGATTCAACAGAACTCTGATGGATTTAGTGAGAAGTGAAATCAGCAGTAGTAGGTTACCTAAGGCAGCTTGGGCAGAATTGATATATACTGCAGCATATATCAGGAACAGAGTCACAAACAGTCATAACGAAATTAAAACTCCATATGAATTATGGGTTGGCAGGAAGCCAAGTGTCGCTCACCTTCGGGCAATAGGATGTGAAGTGTTTGTGCATATTCCTAAACAGAAACGCCACTCAAAACTTTCAGCAAGGGCCAAGAAAGGAGTTTTGATTGGATATGCAATATATGGACGTGGTTATAGGATTTGGATGCCAGATACTCAACAAGTTGTGGAGTCACGTGACTGTGTATTCAAAGAGAGCACAAGTGATGAAGCAGAACACATTAGTAAACCCGAAGATTCTAGCTTCAAACAATTTGATAGAGAAGAAACTATCAGTTTTGACTGCAGTGATGGAACTACAGGCAGTAATCCTGAAGAAAATGTGACGATCAATTCTGAAGAAGATCTGTCAAGTGAAGAAGAAGACTTCAAAGGATTTCCAGACACAGAAAGTGAAGAAGAAGAAACTTCAGACAAAGGTGAACAGAGTGAAGGACACTCAACTGTTCAAATTAAGAAGACAACCAAAGGAAAATTCTACAAAATAATGCAAACCTGCAAAAGCAACACAGTATGATTCTTCGAGAAAGGTGTTCTATAAAATCAAAGAAAGATGATAACATAGAACCACAATCTCATATGGTTCATACTAATAATAATATAGTGGAACCATCTTCATTCAACGAGGCTATCAATTCTGCTGAAGCAGCACAATGGTTTGGAGCAATGAATGAAGAGATAGAATCATTGAAGAAGCACAACACCTGGTCATTGGTTGTAAAACCTCCAAATGCAAATGTCATTAAATGCAAATGGGTGTTTAAACGGAAGACAGTAGGTGAAACAGAACGTTTCAAAGCACGCTTGGTTGCAAAGGGTTTCTCTCAAAAGAAGGGAGTGCATTATGAAGAATTGTATGTGCCTGTATCAGGCTTCGATACTCTAAGGTTACTTGTTGCTTTTGGTGTTGAGAAAAAGTGGTTCATGGACCAGTATGATGTTAAATCTGCTTATCTTCACAGTGATTTAAAGGAAACTTTGTATGTGGAACAACCTGGAGGGTTTATACAAAGAGGTAAAGAAAAACTGGTTTGTAAGTTGAACAAATCGATATATGGTTTGAAACAAAGTGGAAGGTGCTGGAATGAACATCTCAACAAAACATTAGAAAGTCTTGGATTCATTCGTAATAAAGTAGATCCGTGTGTATATCAGTTGAAGAAAGGAAATGGAAAGGCCATATTAGCTGTTTATGTGGACGATCTACTTGTATTAACAGAAAATGAATCAATGAGAAGTAGTGTTAAAGAACTTCTGGAGAGATGCTTTGATATTAAGTACCTAGGAACGATTTCGCATCTACTGGGAGTAAAATTCAATAAGAAAGAGAATGGTAGCATCACCCTTTCACAAGAAGGATATGTCAACAAACTGTTGAATGAATTTGGACTGCAAGACGCCAAAGGAATTAAAACTCCAATGGAGCAGAGGCCAGAGTTTCTCGACGAGTGTAATGAAGATGACCTCAAGAACCTTCCTACAAGAGAACTCATTGGTGGTCTATTATATTTATCGCAGAGAACTAGACCCGATATTGCCTTTTCAGTAGGCAAGTTGGCTCAGTATTGTTCACAATTCAACAAGTGTCATTGGAATGCAGCTAAAAGAGTACTTAGGTATTTAAAAGAGACACAAGACTATGGGATTACATATCACCCAACTAATGAAAGTCTTGTAGCGTATGCTGATGCAGATTGGTCTAGTTGTACAAAAACTCGCAAGAGCATAAGTGGATATGTACTTATACTTGCAGGTGCTCCAATCATCTGGAAAAGTTCAAAACAAACTGTGGTTGCACTTAGCACAATGGAGGCAGAATATGTGGCCTTGGCAGCTTGTGCAAGAGAAGTGTTTTGGGTAAAAGAACTATTAAAGTCCTTGGATTTCCAAGAAATAAGTGACAGTGCAACCACGATATGGTGTGATAGTCAAGCAGCTATTGCACATGCTAGAAATTATGTTGACAAGTCCAGAACAAAGCACATTGCAATCAGGCATCACTTTGTAAGAGAAAAGGTGATGGATGGGACAGTGGAACTTCGATATGTTCCAAGTGAACAAAATGTTGCGGACATCTTCACGAAGGCGCTGTGTAACAGACTACACGAGTCACATCGCAGTCAGCTGGTGGAGCAGGTCCAGGTGGCATAATCTCCGAAGTGCGGAATGATCATCCACAAGTCAATGATCTTCCGAGGGGGGGATTGTAGAGATTATCAGTGAAATGCACAGACATTAAATTACTCTTTGCATTATCTGTAATCTCGCTGGTCTATGTTGTCGTTGTACGTTGTATTGCGCATTGGCGTGCGAACGTGTAATAAAGAATTGCTGATCGCAATAACGCGTCCTTTACAGTTTATTTTAGTACGCTTCTGTTCTACGCTATTAACTGCCGAAATATAAGTAATAATAACAATTATAATAAAAAGGGAATTAATTCACATTAGATTATTATTTATTTGGCGAAGCTGGACGATGTGGAACGGAAATTGTGTTTCTTATTTTCTCATAGAAAAGGAAATAAAACTTTAGAAGATAAATAATTAAGTAGATATTTTCACTAAGACGACAAGGTAAAATAAATAAAAATACGAGAACAGTAAAAAAAGTACGAGACGTTCTGAGAAGATGTACATAAAAATACGAGATCAACGATTAGAAGAGTAGTTATCTACACTGATCATAAAGCAATATCTTTCCTTATACAATGCAAGTTGGTCCATAGGAGGCTTACAAGATGGGTTCTTTTCAAACAAGAATTTGACTTTGAAATACGATACCAAATCAAAGATCAAAACCAGATCCCAGATGCTTTATCTAGACTACCTGTGGGGTTGACTGATCAACCATCTAGTCCTTTAGATGAGGAACTCCATATTTTTTTACATCTTTCGAGAAAGAGGCAGAACAAAATAAAGATAAGGTCATAAAAGAAGTTATTGAGAGACTTAAAGCTCCAGATGGTGACATAAAGTTGAAGAAATATTATTGTATTTTTCATGGAATACTTTTTAAAAGAGACTATGAAAATAGTGATAACTAGAAAGTATGGGTTCCTGACATACATGTGGATAAATTCATTTTACTCCACCATTTTAGTTACGGTCACTATGGTATCAACAAATGCTATAATATACTAAAGGAACATTTCTATTTCTTCAATTTGTATCGACGAGTTAATAATTTAGTGTCTTCTTGCGATTTCTGCCAGAGAGTAAAGGCAACATCAAGAGGAGGGGTAACTCAAAACTGCACAGTGTTGGCCGTTATCTCAAAGTATATCAAATTATATCCTATCAAGAAGGCAATGGCTAAGTTCTTATGTTCCAAAATTATTCATGAATTTATACTAAATGTGGGACAGCCTCAACAAGTTCTTACTGTGCTTCTCAGTTTTCAGGAAAATTGCGGACCGAACAATTGTCAAGGATAGGGATTGAAGTGAAAAGAACATCCTTGTATCATCCACTAGTAACATCGTTGAGCGCGTAATTCAAGACCTGGGACGATGGTTTCGGACTTATTGTGGAGACAACCACAAGGGGAGGGCATATGAACTTGACTGTATCGAAGAGGTTGTTAACTCCATACATCATGATTTCATTTACACCCCACGAGTTGATGTTTTCTAAACAACCACAGCGAATTGCTACAGATTTTATTGAATTTCCTGAACAAGAAATAAGTTATGAATCCAAGTTACAAGTTGCTTTAGACAGTTTACAATGAAATGCTTAAAAAAGAAAACAAATGCAAAAGAAAGATGGAAACTTTACAGTATATGAACTTGGTGATTGGGTGTTGGCTAAGACACACCACAAGTCATCCAAATTAAAAGGCAAGATCAACAAATTTGAACCTCTATTTGATGGACCTTGCGAGATCATCGAGGTTTTGGGAGGTAGTAGCTACCGCCTTTATTGTTTTAAGTGCCACCGATAGGAAGGACCATTCAGCATGCAACACCTCAAACCATAAAAATTCAGTACATTATAGTATTACATAATAGTAATACTGAGAGGAAAAAGAAATATTAAAGTTAGTCAAATATTTGCAGAAATTGTGTAAAATATTTTTTTAAATATTTATTGTTGAAGAACACTCCTGTAAAAACAAGAAAATGACCCATGTCAATTGGTTTGATATTATATAATTTTTAGGTCCAGGTACCTGCTTTTCTAATAGATAAATACTTTATGCAGGAGCAAATTTATTGTTAATGAAATAGATTAAATGTTGGCGGAATGTATACCTTGTTTCAGAAAACTTGATGGCACCATGCACCGTTTCATACCATGTCAGACAATTGGAGAAGTTTGTGCATGCTACAGATAAAATAAAAACACCACAACATACCAGTAAAGCAGCCAGACAAAGAAGAGCAACTTCATATTATTAATATTGTTACTATTATTCTTTTGTTGTATTTATGTAACACCAACACCCGAGGGATCTACAAGTATTTCAGTTTGATTAAGGAGATAAAGCTAATTCCCATTTCTATTCTGGGACCTGCGAATTTTCATGGGAATTAGCAGGGGGATATAGCGAGATTCGTTATTGCTAAATAGTTGAATTAATCCTTATTTCAATTCTGTAACAGCGAATTTCATGGAAAGTAGCGGGGGGATGTAACGGAGCTGATTTATACAAAAAAAGCAATAACTTGATATAATTATTTACCATTCAATTAAGTTTAATTAAAGATTAATATTCCCTTGGAGAATATTAAATATACGTGCTTTGAATTTCCCATTACAATTCACTGGCGATTCTTAACAAACAGATGAATTCGAAACTTCGATGAGACTAGACGTCGCTTCATGATATGATAAAATTGACAATACTAGAACCTGCAATTTTGGAAAGGAAGAATAAAACAACAACCCACATAGAATGTATAACAGGTGTTAGTTATCACTGCTATTAAATGGAATTATTGTATACTGAGACTTCCTTCATTTTAAAAGTATATGCTGATTATTCTGATTATTATAAGAAGTACAAGTAAAGAAAATAACAGCGAAGTGCGTTTCATGGGACCTTGACACTTGTTCTGCTGATTTGGTTAACTAATATCAACTGGAAAGCAAGATAATCAACGCAAAACAGGAATTTGCCGGCCACCAATGATGTTGTTAAACCACAACAGATGTTCAGTTGATCTTCTGTCATAGTCTCTGCTGTGGTTCTTATCGATATTCAAGTCGACCATTGACTATAAATCTTTTTTTTTTTATTTAACTATGTATTTTTTTGATATGCAACTATACCAATGTACCAAGTGACTTTGGAAGTAAAAAGGTGTGTGATGGCAATAGTAAAACAATATTTATTTGTTACTGATACCAAGAATGACTTCATATTTTTATAAAAAAAGTTTTTAATATGATTATCTAGACATCGATATCACATAAGTTCAGAACCACATAAATTTTTGCCACTTCTAAATTTGACAACAGTTACCAATCAAAACAAAATTTCGAGAACATTATCATTGTTCTACACTGAAAGACAATGGTTCATAACGGCTTACTTCACAATTCTGACATTTATAGTGTCGACTAGAGTTTTGGTAAAAACTGGGTCAAAAAATAAATGTTAGTTATGATAGTATTGTTCTGAACAGTCAATATATTTCAGAGACAAGAAAGTGACACATAGTAAAGCAACCTTCAAACAAAAGAAAGTTTAAGATGGGAGATTAGCTAGTATTGTTAATGATCAAGAGAAAAATACTAATCACAGCTTGAGGCAGGAGAAAACCTGATTCCCTCTATCATTTGTCTAAGGAGTCACCTGAAGTATTGTGTACTTGTGTGTGTGTGTTTTTCCCTTCTTTTTATCATCACAGCACTGCTACCTGCCACTTATGCATATTGTGTGTTTAATTTACCTACATTGCCTTTTTCTTATTATTATTGGGGTCAATGAAATATGACAAACTTTTTTAAGAGCATTTTCATTCAATTAATATACAGCAAAACATTTCCTGTCATATTGTCTATACATTTAGAATTCCAAAAGACAATCGGGGGAAATCTGCCAGCAGACAAATGGGTCTTCACCTTTGCTAGGACTTCTTCTTATTTTGCATGTCATTATATAGTTAATCTCTTCTCTTGAGGAGAATAGTGATCCCATTACACATGACAATTCACAGCAAAAATGAATTTCCAGGTACCCAAAACACAGAGAGCTTCGGTGAAAATTCAACCATTATCAGTTTTTAATGTATTCAAAATTCTTAATTGAATTAATTTTGTGTCGCTCCTTTTTAGTTATTGCCTTCACACTTCCCTAGTTTACACCAGTTGTTGCATTTAGTGTTATGAATAGCTATACTTGTGACTTTGTGAATAAAGTCATGAATTTGCAATTCTGTCTGTGGCAGGAAGCTTGTCATGGAATTATGAGTCAAAATGAGGTTAGAAGGTTGGTGTTTTTCTCACAGTCAGGTTAGTGTCCTGCAAATAAAAAGCTCTTAACTTTGTCAGATAAGTTCCCAGGAAGGTCATTGATATACAACAAAAAGAGGAGGGGTCCTAGGACAGAACCTTGTGGAATTCCATGTTTTATTTTCCCTCTGTCTGATGAAGCATCTTTAATTATTTTGGAATAAAAAATGGAAACTTTTTGCATTCGACTTTCCGTATATGATTTAAACCATTTACCTGCTGTTCCATAAATACCATAGTATTCCATTTTCTTCAAAAGTAATTCATGATTTACACAGTCAAATGGTTTTGCAAGACCACAAAATATTCTTACTGGGCTTATTTTATTATTCAATTCCTCAAATGTGTTATTTAAAAATGAATATATAGCCATTTCTATAGATGATCCTTTTTGGAATCCAAATTGTAATTTAGTGAGTATATTATTTTGTGTAACATGTTTTATTACTCTATAGTACATGACTTTCTAAAAAATCTATGAGAATCCTGAAAGTAATGAAATGGGATGATAGTTATCTACAAATGTTGCTTCTCCTTTTTTAAAGAACGGTTTTACAACTGCATAGTTTAATCTATTTGGAAACACACCTTGCATTAAGGATCCATTACAAATATGGACAAGTACACGACTGATACAATCTGAACATCTTTTCAGTAATTTGCTTGAAATATTGTCATAGCTGGAAGAATTTTTAGGTTTTAATTGTTCCATGAGTTTATTTATTTCTGATACTGTTACTGGAGGCAATTGCAGCTCCACAAATCTATTTGAGAAAGAAGTCTTAGGGCACTCTGTGGGGATTGCTTTTCTATGCCTAATTTCTCTACGACTGAAGTAAAATGTTTGTTAAATATTTCACAAACTTCCCCTACTTCACTATGAACAGATCAATTTTGATCTATTTTTATACCTTTAGAGAGATTTACAGATTTTCCTGTTTCAGTTTTTATTATATTCCATATAGTTTTCATCTTATTGCTGGAATTCTCTATTTTCTCTGCTATATACCTGTTCTAGGCCTTTCTACTTACATTTTAGAGTAAAGTTTATACTGAGGTTTCAGTGTTTAGTTATCTGATTCTCTTACTTTTAAGTACAGGTCCCTTTTTGGTTTACTAGATACTCTAATACCCTTTGTTATCCATCCCTTATACAGTTCATTGCTTGGAGTATAGACAACTTTCCTTTTTTAGAAACTTCATTCGAAAAGTGTTAGAAATATATTGAGAAAGGAATCAAATTTTTCATTAACACCCTGTGCATTGTACACTTCTGACCATTGTTTGTTATTTAAGGAATCTATGAAATGTTTTATATTGTTTTCATTAATATTTCTTCTATATATCCAGATTTTCTTTATCTGTTTAATAGTGTTTCTGGACTTGATACATAACAGCTGGACAAAATGATCCAAGATGCAATTTGTTACTGGCAGTATGTTGCAATTACTGTACTGAGAAATATCCATAAGAAAATTATCAATCACAGTCCTGCTATTATTTTGTATTCTAGTAGGGAATTTTACAAGTGCCGTTAAGTTAAAAGACAACATCAAGGCTACCATATCTAGCCTCTCATTGCTGTGATTGAGAAAGTCAACATTAAAATCTACACATAAAACCGTTTGTTTGTTATTTTTGAAACATAGTAGCAAAGACTCTAACTGAGATAAAAAGTCTAAACTTTCCTGAGGGGGCCCTGTAAATTGCTATTAGTATTAGCTCTTCCTTACCATATTGTTGTTTAGTAACACACCATTCAAAGGGTTGTTCTATACAATAGTTACTTACACCTATACTGTTGCAATGAATATTATTCTCCATTTTACATCTACAGAAATGAGAACTGGACAGCTGAGATATTCCTGTGTTGGACAAATGATGTTCAGATATGCACAAAACATATACATTGAAATTTCTGGAATTTTGAATCTCTTCTAGGCATAATGTAATGTCATCAGTTTTACTAAATATTCCCCTTATATTTTGATGGAGAATAGTGGTCTGAACACTTTGATTCAATGAATTTAAATTGTTTACTTAATTAGTACATACTGGTATGTCAGATGGAATTTCTAATTTTAATAAGTTTTGATCAGGAGAGACATTAATTTCTCTTAGACATCTTAATACATTTATTTAATTTACCCTAAAAAAGGCCATGACTTAACACCACTTATAACCGGAATACCTCTTTCATTCATCAGCAATAAGAAGCGAAAGCTTCCTTTTACCTCTGAAATTCAGATGGAGTCCATGGAGAGTAAAACTGTCCCTATCAATGCAGGCCACATCTATCAAACCAATTTGTGAATTTGCTGGCTACCAGAGAACGTTTTCCAATGATGTATTTGTACGCCTAATGTTATGTCACATTCGGGGCCTTATCATAATGCTCAAGCAAACCCACAAATCCCACATTCGTCTGACGTGTGTTCCTTGAAATGTGAGGAATGTCTTCCTTAATTGAAGAATTGAGGTCCTTATCAAGACTATTTCCTGGTCTCCCTATGATTAGAATACAATCTTCCTTTGAGAAATCTTTCCCTAACTCTTCCACATTTGCTACAACACTTCCAAGATCTGAATTTGTTTTTAAAATACTACATACTGTAGTACTTTTACTCGTATCCAACAAATGACATCAGTTATTGAAAGCAAAGGGAATTAAAAATAATACATAACCTAATGCAACACTGTGGAAACTATAAAACTGTATCCAAAGCATATCAACCTTTGTATGGAACCAAGTAGTAGTAGTACTCACATGCGACAAATGGCATGAGTTATTGCAAGCAAAGTGAATTAAAAATAATTCATAACATAATGCAACACTGCACAAACTATAAAACTGAATTTATTGTCCTTAAGTTTTAACAAAGCGTTATCAACTTTCATTGTGATCCAGGCTGCTTTTCAACCAAACCAAAACCCCCGATAATACTGCCATTCGGAAATCATAGCTTCAGTGACATGAGCATTAATACATACACTGCATAGTTATTGAATCTTAACACGTTTGAATTACTTATATGAGGCTGAAATAATAGCATCAGTAATATGGCGATTGGAAAGCGAAGGAAAGTCTTAACGAGTGATACCACGTAAGGTTGGTTTTAATCCACGTAAATTTCTTTTTTAAAGCAGAAATAATTGATTGAATCAATATATCATCAAAATAAGACGAATACTTAAACATAAAAAAAAAAAAAAATTATTTCAGAGGTTAAGTGTAACTGAATTTTTTTTTTATAGAACATAAGATAATAGTTATTATTACATTGAAATATTTATTACTGTTTACTTTTATTATTAATGTAGAAAATTCTTATACTACAACAAACTTCCAAGAGGATGAAGTCATAGGTAGCTGCTATACTGAAACAAATTTGCAGCACCATGTGTAAGCACCTAAGAATGTTGGTAAATTCTAGTTTGCTTAGCTTAAAGCATAAGGGAGGGAGAAAGCTTTCCTTCAAACATTGCAAGTACAGGTTATGGGAGAAAAGTTTCATGTAGAAGCTGATACCACAAGCTAATTAATTAAATAAACCAATTTAAAAACAGTAAAGCTACTCAGCACATTACATAAGCATTAAACAAACTTTGTTTAATAGTAAAGAATCTTTAAACTAACCTGGAATAGCTTAGTCCATTATTGTCCAACTTGCAAACAATGGATTTTTGCTACGTGATCATTTCACTGATTCTCGACATGTTTTGATGCAGTAAAATAATTTCAAAAATAATAATAATAATTCAAAAGAAAGCTAAATTCACTAAAATTCCATAGTTTCAGACCGTGTAAATAACGTAAATAAATTTTTAAACACTTCGATAAACACACTTTCACTTCTAACATTTTTTATCATATGTTTTAGATAATTTCTTGAACTAAAAAGTAGATTTCCTGAAATAACATAAAATCTAGTATAACATATTAAAATTTCAGAACATTCCATGCAGTAGAACGGATTTTATGTACATTTGAAAGTTATTTTGTGATAAATCACAACGTGGCAATTTCGGAATTTATTTGCAAATAAACCAAGCCACTTCAGTAATTAAAACTACTGTCAAAACACGTAATTAAATTGAAAGAAAATTCCTATAATTTAACTTTTTCGATATAAGTAGCAGAAGAAGAGTTATTGAACATAAACTGAGTTGACTTCTGATACGTTTCAAACACGATCTTGTTAAAGTCATAACTTTGCCATTTCACCAAAGATTATGATAAAATTTACATCACTGGAATCAGGAATTAGAATATTTTGGCACTAATTTTATTTAGATTATTTACAATCCAGCAGGGTACTTAAATTCAACATAGAGATAGGGAAACCCTCACTTACTGTCGGAGGCTCTTTATCACTACGCCGTTTAAACTAAATTTATTTATAAACAAGCTAATCATTCGAGAATTCTAAATAAACACTTTTTATGTACCATGAGGACAAGACTATATGCAGTCAAAGTTTGAACATTTTCTATAATCACAATTATTTTATACTATTCTGGGAAAGTAGGTGAATACCTGATGTCGCGTGAATGGATTATATAGGTGGTAGCCCCGGGAGGGGGTTGTCTTTACTCCGGGAACGTTGTGTAAGATGAATCTGCATCAGTAGTTTTGGTGTGTGTCGGGTGGGTAGCCGGAACTTGGTGAGCCAGACTAAAGGCCCAGTCAAACAGAACGCGGGCAGTCCGCGTGGACTCTGTGGTACATAGTATTGTATCAGCCTAGTCAAACAGAGCGCGGCCTACCAAGCGGCGGAGCCCAGTCCGCGGCGGGCAGGCGGCACAGAGTACGCGGTGGGCAATGGTGGACAAGTCAGAAAGTCTCATTCAGTGCGTTCAAGGATGTTCATTTTTATAAGAATCCCGGCATTCCCGAATACAAAAACATGCCAAGAAAGCAAAAATGTGGAGTGAAATAGCTGAAAAGCTCAACCAGACAAGAAAGTAAACATTTACTTATTTTATACAGCATCTTTTATTTTCCATAACCCATAGATGCAATAATATATATATAAAATTAAAATGAAGTAATTTAGAAAATGGTTTCGTACCACACAGGCAGCATCAGTTTATCTTTCTCTCATTCGACTAGCGGCTGCGAAAGCATTAGCATGTCAATTTGTTATTATTGTGTCACCTTGTAGTTCAATTTCAGTGAACTGTTTTGTGGAACTTCTTACGAAATTGTGAAGGCAACATGTAGCTTTGACAGCTTGGACTGCACTATCTGCATCCACCTCTATAGGCCAAAACAAATATACGCCACATCTGAGCTAAACTTCCAAAGGTATTTTCTACTACACTTTGTACCCTACAAAGATGTTGAATAATTTACAACTGTAGTTTTTGCAAAAGGGCGCATTGAATAAGTTTGTAGTTTGAATCTTTCATCATCTAAAAATATGAGAGGAATGGGCGTGTCTGTATTAGGTCATGGTTTAGGCGGCAGGATAGTTTCATGAAGTATAAACTGACTTTATCGCCTTGAACTATTTAAAGCAAGCAGAAGAAGCAATTCTTCTTCATCGGATGAACTGCTGGACACAATAATAAGGAAAGTGCAGACACAAATAATAAAACAAAAAATGAGCTACACCTTCCTTCATTCACGATTGCTTCAACGCTGGTCCGCCCTTGAGCTGCTCGCACTCTGTTTGTCCACTACAACTTCAGCGGACTGCCGTCAGACCGCCGCGTTCTGCCCACGCGGGCAGTCTGCGCTCTGTTTGACCGGGCCTTCAGAACGTGTGTTGGCCACACTGATTTTCTTTACCAAAGTATCGTGTTCACAACTATTATGAACTTATAAATTTTCTAAAGGGGTTTTCCGTTGGTTCTATCCTCTCCATAATCTGCAATTTTTTGGAAACGTTTGTTCAATTGCCTACTCAACTGTAGAATGCAAATTTTAAAAAATGTAACTTTGAAAATGAACTTCAAATTTTTATTCAAGTGAACTTTTTGTGATTTTGTAGTAGACTGAACCCTTTTCTAAGCTTGTGGGTTAACAAACTTGGTGGCGACCATGAAGCATTTCAGTTGAGTATTCCAGGCAGGCTACATGGTCATTTAAAATTATTAACGTAAAGTGAACTTTCAGCTAAGGTACTAAGCCTATACTCTGCCCCTAGTATACCTTACGTCCTTACACATGGTTATTGTCAAATCCTCTGTATCAGAATTTAAAAATGGCACACAGAGGCATTACACTAACTGACATTCAAAGTACGGTAAAGGTAACATCTTATTCTTTTAACATTGCTTTTCTGAGTATATGTCAAAAATGAAACCCTTTCTAAACAATTTAATGGTTTTCTTCACACAATAATTACCTATATGAATTAATAAAGTTAATTTTTCAGATAGCTTTTCTATGATTTTATAAATTGTATTACACTAAAATATGAATGAAACAAAATTCAGTATGAAAACCGAACCTAAGATTATAACTGAAACAAGGAAAAGTTTTCAGAAGACATTTACAATTCATGCCTGTCTATATCCATACTTGGTAACAGAATAAAATCGGTACAGAATTTTTAAGGTTCCTTTTCACAATCACCCATGATGGGCGATTAAAAAAGTGACCATCATCGTCGCGATCGTGGTTTGCTTTCTACACAATCGTGATGACTCCTCTTCACAATCGCCCATGCTGGGAGATTAAAAAAGTGGCCATCATCATCACGAGTTGCTGTCTGTGAATTTTCATTTACTTACTTGTCTGTTTGAAATAGACGTGAAAGTGATAGCGGCTTGTGGTGATCACGGATTAATAAGTTATTCTATGTTACGTAATTATAATTTCATATATTCTTTAAGGTTTTGTTTTCGCTGGGTTTTTGTTTGTTGTGTTGGTTGCTAAGAGAGTTATGGCTGGGTCGTGGTACTGAACTCAGTCATCGCAATTCCATTTACGAAGCGTGCAACCTCAGAAGGAAGTCTGATGTAAATGTTATCTATATAGTTTCAGCTGATGTTGGCAGAACACTGTAAAATAATTAATTTACTGAATTAAAGTTATGATAAGGGCAAAGAAAGTCTTACAAATCTCTCATTAATTAGATAATTTCTATACCGTATTTAAAGAAGAAGAAAAGGCAACCTCAGTAACTAAAGAAGAGATGACCACAACCTTCCAGAAATAACTGGAAAACATTAAACAAGTACCTGGCAGAAATGATGCACAAAGAAAAATAACACAGCCTGCTGCTATCTATTTGCTTAGTACTTATAACCATAATCGGAATGAGCATCAAAACAAAAAAAGTAATTTAAAATAGATGGAGGAAGAAAAGATGGTGGATGTTGACTATTCACCGTAACTGAACAAGGTACAGAGCCTCGTATTATTGTGCTAGGTATTAGGGAACTCTTGCCTGTGACTTCGTTTTCACTTCTCTGTCCATACCCATAATCCCCCCCCCCCCAGACAAAACTTAAATAAACAGCTAGCCAAACTTTTAGCAGAAATATCATCATAATTTCATAAAATCTTGAGCATAGCTGCGTGACAGCAACGGTAAAAAATTTATTATATTAGCTAATATAATAATTTCATAACTTTGATCACATGTCATCAAGTGACTTTGAATATCTAGTGCAAAAAATATCTCCAGTGGTTGAGAAAAAAAAGTTATATTTTGGACCTCTGCCATGTGACTGAATGATGGGCGATTGTGTGGACATGAGCACGATCATCGGCACGCATTCCTTTGATGTACCAAAAACTAACCGATTGCTCATGATTACCCACAATTATAGGTGATGATGGCCCCTCATAGACGATTATGCCCTCTACACAATCGTGTGTGCCTATAGTCGTTCATCATGGGCGATTGTGAAGAGGAGCCCTTACACATAGCAAAGCACACACGCGAAAAGCAGTGGGCAAATGCCAGTAAATTGCTAAAACTGATGGCCAATTTCTTGAATTCAGTCAGTTGGATTTTAACACCAGGATTGACAACTTTTGTTTTTGTTTTGCACAGATATTCAACATCACACAGCACAACAAAGATAGTTTTCAATCTTTCAATGTCACAGGAATAGCATTTGTAGATCTTTCTTATGTATATGATACTGTGCAACTTTAAAGTATTACAAGTTTCAAGCTCACTCACCACAACTGGTGACACCAATTTACAGAATCTATAATTCTATATCAATTCTGAAGTTCATCACTGTAGATGGAAATGATAAAAGTGGTCTACCTGAAGGCAGTGTCCTGGATCTCTTCTTTTTGCATCAATACAAATGATCTATCACCGTCATGTCTTACTTAAGTCTTCCTGTATGCAAAAGACATTGCACCAGAAAGTTAAAGTTTCGAAGCAATAAAAATGAATCATCCTTTGGTTTTGGATGCACTTTATAAAAAAAATGAACTCAAACTAAATTTTATGCATTACATCTGAAAAACCAAGAAGCTTCAGCAAAGATGCAAGTCAAATATAAAATGCTCATACACAGTGACATTCTAAAGTATCTGCATGTTACCATGGATAGCTCACAGACATATCAGAACCATTATTGTTCTACCATCAGGGATAAGGTCTCATATCAAACTCTTTCTTCATACTTTTCCTTTATCCAATTCTTTCTTCATACAATAATAACAGGATTAGGATGGATTGCTCATCCCTCAGACAATGATTATGACAGCTCTAACACACTGTTATTTAGAAGGGGGATATGTGAGCCATGTATAGAACAAATCTGTGCTTGTAAGTAGCCCTTAATGAATTGTGCATAGCCCCACCAAATATTTGATGCTGCAAAAGAAAAAAGAGACTAAAAGTTTTGACCCATTGTCTGAAATCCTCAATATATCTTGAACCAAATGCAAAAAATCCAGGGAAGAACTATGAACTCGTAAATATCCCAAGCATCCGCACCACGTAAAACTTTAAGAAAAACTTTCCTTTGGCCCAGAAGAAACCTGGAATCTGTGGAAGTAATTAAATAGGTTGTGATCAGACACTGGAAGAAACAGGGACAATTTGAAAAAGTAGGACTCCGTACAAGAGGGTCTTACCTTATGTGAAAGTGGTGAACATTGGACAACAAAATATCTTTTAAATTTGTTGCTGGCTCCATTTAATCGTACAGAACTGGACAGACCACTGACTAATGACCGCACCATCAATGTCATCAAGTATTATGTAAATAATAATTCTAAATGTAAGTTATTGTCACTGATATTTTTTTTCATTATGTCCTACTGTCAAAAATAAAGAAAGATCTTCAAGAAACCAAGGAGTTACAACTCATTCCTTTACAGGATGGAAAATAGTGAACAGACAAGGAGAGAGCTGTCAAGAATTTCAATAATATCAGAAATGAATAAAAAAAAATTTTTGATTTTTTTATACTTACCATGATAAACTCTTTCAGCTTCTCCGTATTATTCAGCTTTGTGTAGCAGTTAAGTAATAGTGTAGTATGATCTTCAGTCGCCAGTCCTTGTTTGTGTAGTGCTTGCAAGTAAGTTGTTAATTTATCTATATGCTGAGAATCCAGAAACTGAAAGGAAAAGAAATATTGAGAATACACAGTGTAGTGTACTTTTTGTAAAACTGTCTAGTACTGTACTTATGGGATATACTATTGACAAAAAAATGTAAAAATTATCAAATTTTTAAGTTAATTTAAATTTTAGGCCCTAAATTCTTACAGCTGATATTTCATCTTTCATATTGTCATGCCTCAATATCCAAACAAGTGGTGTGACAATTTCATTGTTAAAATAAGTTCTAAAGTTTTTAAGTTGTGTGTAGTGCCTAAATGTGTAAACACATTAATTAAAACTCTAAGCTAACTATTTATTTAGGTTACATGTAAGGAAAACATGCAGAAAAACTTCCGCAATGGTTTTCATTAATTTTCATCGGGAAAAACTTTAATTTATTTTTGTGACGACAACCTTGATGTAACCTTTTATTTTTTATTCCTGTTTAATAAGGAATGTACTTTAACATGTTTCTTTGATGAACTTAAGTTTCTATTGAGACATAAATTTTGACTTTTGACATTAGATTCTGAATGGTAATACTATTAGATCATCAACGTCATCACCTTGAGTAGCTTCAACCACTGGCTGGATCTGCCTGGAACAAAAGCCTCTCCCAAATTTTCTATTCATCCACCATCCCTGTTCTTCTACTGTTATACAATTCCTTCCTCTTTCCTCAACACATTTCTTAACACCTTTCACCAATCTGTCTCTTGCTTGTTCTCTGAGCCACTTCCCTTTCAGCATTGTCCAGTATCTTCCTGGGTAACCTCTTCCTAATTCTCCTCACATGACCTTAACACAGTATCACTGATTTCCCTATTCTTTTTTCAATGGTTCCTACTTGATTAATTCAATGATTTTCTAATTCTAAATTTCGTCCCTTCTCATTACTCTATTCCACTGAAACTTCATTTCCAAACTTGGACTCTACTTTTATCCCTCTACTTCAACAGCCATGTTTCCAATCCACAAATCAAAATTGGTACAAGGTATGTCTTATACATTAGTTCCTTACTTTACTGGTATGCAATATGGCGACACAGATTTTGATCACCGAGAAACCATTTTAAACATCTCATTTATTTGTCTAATTATCAAAACATTATTTCTCAATACTGCGAAAAACTTGAATCTTATGTGAAAGTTTTTTTGTTACAGTTGACAGATAATGTGCATATTTACATGGAATATCATATAATGTGTGTATGAAGGCAGATTGTGTACCAATAAAATTCTACTGCCAATAAGATAAATGAACCCAAACATCTAGCAGTAAAGAAAAACCATATACAATCAAAAAACATAGAATGATGGCAACTGAAGAATGTCTAAATGAATTGGTAGAAAGCAGTGTAGTTGCAAAGTGAAATAGAGTACCAGAATATACTCTAAGTTAAAGTGCAGGTGTCTATCCAATCATGATATACATTTGAGAAACTAGTTCCTGCAAGTGGCTTTGTCTGCATGGAATTTGGATTATTTCTGTGCCAGCTTCAATTGAAAATATTCCTTGCTTGATAGATTAATAAGGAAAATTAAAAACGGAATATATTAAAACCCCAAGAAAATTATGACAATATTGTTTATAGAAACTAACTGCAAGGGCACATAAATGGTGTTGACTGAGGCGCGACATCATGCACTGTGATTGGTGTTCAATATCACATCTGAATGGGTGTAATTTTATAATTTAATAAAATACATTTTTACCTTAATTGGATAAATGGAGTTGCTTTTTGTTTCCTTACATCTTCATTTATCATTCAAAAAATAAATTCATTGTTTTCTTTAACTTATCTATTATATTCTCAAATCATGTTCAGTAGCAGGGAATAAAAACAGAGATCAATTACAGAATAAGTAAACATATAAAATTAGGCTTCACGGTTTACATGAAATACTCTCTTTTGAAGTTTATGTATAGCTTAACGAATAAAAGCAAAGGACACAAAAGTACATTCATCACTCAGAAAAATTGAAGAAAGCAAGGCGGCAGTCATAAAAAATGTTCCACAAACACAATATTTTCGGCTTTTTCCTTCCTCATGGAAATAGAAACTCGACTGATTTTTTGTTTTCATGACAGACTAAAAATATCGTGTTTTTGAAACAAAACTTCCTAGGGCACCATAGAGAGAAATTGATTAACATTAAGCGATATGAGTTATACTTTGTGTATTTACTGCACATGCACTACAACGTTCAGTACATGTGTACTTAACAATGTTCTGTACATGCACACTTACATTCTGTGCATGTGCACAGAATGTTACTTTAATGCAAGCTTTTAAGGTGAGCTTCATATGCAGCATCAGACACTGGCAGCTGCCGCCACTAATGACTGCTACAATGGAAAGCAACGGGAGCGCTTCCTATGAAGTGGCGGCGACCCATGTTCTCAAAAACGGCCGCTTGAGCCACACGACTGTACCGGTCTGAGAGCAATATAGACTCAGCCGCTAGCGGAACATTCGAAATTTGTTAGACCAAAAGTTGTTATTTACTACAGGGGAGGATGGAAACTTGGTGGAATTAGAGTGTAAATGACATTGTATATATGATGTTTCTTCACCACTGTACCAGTCTGTGAAGAACAATGTTTGGAAAAAAAATATCAGAAGTCCCTGAAAGATCAGGTAATAAAAATACAATAAAAGCTAACAACTTTATTAATATTGTTTATTGCCTTCGCGTCATTTGTTGTTATATCATATATATTATTCCTATATGGTCACAAGCCATTATCTCCATTTGTATGTAACCGAAATCGATAAATGTGGTATCTTTCTAGATATTAAGATATTTGATTTGATGATATCATATTATAAGAAAGTAGTTTCTTTTTCTTCCAAATTTTGCCCGTAAAGGGCAAAAGTATCAATATTTCAAAAATGCTGTTTTTGTGTTACAAGCCATTTATCTCGCTAGATATCTAAATGAGAACGTTAAATGAAGTATAATTTTAAAGATTAAGATCTTCGCTTTTGGAGACATCATGTATTAAAACAAAAAAAATTCGGAATTCGACCCTTAATGGGCAAAAGTATCAATATTTCCACAACGCCTTTTTATGTAACCACTTCCTTGATATCTAACTGATATAGATAAAGGAGGTATCAATTGAAAGATTAAGGTCTCCGCCATGGTCCCATCTTATTTTAAGAAAGGATTTTTTGGAATTCGAATCTTGAAGGGCAAACTTATCACTATTTCCATAAAGTTTTTATCATGAGCTATTTGTTTCTCTTCATATCCGAAATAGATAAATGAGCTATCATATTAAAAATTAAGGTCTCTGCTTTGGTCAAATCATATCTTTAGAACGAATTTTTTTTCGGAATTTGACCCTTAAAGGACAAAAACAATAACTGTGAATGTTGCGTGTATGAGACAGTTTAGATTCAAGCCGCTAGATAGCAGTAGCACATATCACAGAGATATTAATAAAGTGCTGCACTGGCGTTGACTTTTATTATGTACCTATTACACTAAAGAAATAAACAATTGAAACAAATGAGGCGGTTCTTCTTTAATCCTGTTACAAACCCCTAACCTTACTATTCATTGTATTCGCAAAATTTTCGCACGGGTCATATAGAATTTATTATTACAGAAGCCTTCAAAAAATACAATCTACTTTGCTTTGTGTGATTGCAATTAAAACTTCATTTAGTATTTTTATTGTATTACTGATTCTAATGGATATAGCAAAACATAAAATTCTCTGAAAGTTCCCACTATTTGTATTAAATAATACATAAAATTAATATTATGAATTCATATAAATACAAGTGAAATTTTTTAATAATATATGTACATATTTTTAAAATAATACAATTAGAAAGTAGCTGTAATGAGTTCTGCAACGTGATTGCATTGACACGGTTTAACCCTACACCTGCACGGCTGTTAAAGTATTCTGTGAATTTTTTTTTTTTTTTCAACAGTTTAACGTCCCTTTTTAACAACGTGGTCTTTAGAGACGGGAAAGGATGGGGGCAAGGAATGGGAAGGAATTCGGCCATGGCCTTTTGAAGGAAGCATCCCGGCATTCACCTGGAGTGATTTGGGGAAACCATGGAAAACCCAAATCTGGATGCCCGGACGGGGATTCGAACCGCCGTCCTCCCGAATGCGAGGCCAGAACGCTATCCGTTACACCACCTCGCTCGGTTTCTGTGAATGAGTCTCACTCAGAAAATGCATTAGCATGTGCGTAGTCTCCAAGATTTTCGGTAGGTAGTTGTACTTTTTTGTTTATTTTATAATGAGATGTGTAATTTTTTTTCTTCGAGAAATGCATTTCTAAGTGAATTTACAAACAGCAAGCAACAATAATCAAATGATCAGTTGCTTTTGGCTTTATACTGATCTCCTAACATTAAATGAAACATCATATCGAGCTCGCTAATGACCTTCCAGTACCATGACCGCGGGGCAACCGCCGCGGCATAGGAAGCGCCCCACTCTGCGGCTGACGAGTCAGCCGCTAGCGAGTCAGCCGCTGGCCGCCGCCGCTGCATAGGAAGCCCACCTTTAAGTGAATCTAAAATGGTATTTGGTACATCATTTTGAATTTATGCATGAATGTTTAAGTGTGAACATGTGTGTTTCATGAGTATGCCTAAAATGTATCAAAAATGTTAAAGCTTAAATTACTTTAAGACTAGCTGAAATCACATGATGACATCAGACAGTATTTCAAATCTGGAGGAGTCACCATTATTAAACACTGATTGCGATCACATCACGATATAGTGAATGTATTAGCGGGCATGCAATAAGAGAGTTCATTTTCAAGCAGAAATACTAGCATTTACATTTACAGCAAAGGGAATAAGTTATTCAAGTTTATAAAACTTACTTAAATTATGAGCCAGAAATCTTTATTTAACTTGTCATTTTTGATGGGCTTAGTGAAATTTTTGCCCACTGATACATGTACCAGTATTTTTAGTTGTTATTTTCAGATCTGAGCAAAAAATTTGCATGAAACCCATTATTTCTGACACACTTAAAAGCAGTTATTAATAAAGATAGATTGTTTGGACATTTATAATATAATGTTCTCTGATTTAAAGGCTCTAAATACATATTACTGACTAAATGCTACATGCCATACTCCATAATATTGTGAAGTGTACTTTAAATTTTTAATATTTTTCATTTGTTTATGAGAATAACTGGAAAGTTCCTGTTTACTGTGCAAATGCAATATTACTGTTCATCCACTGAGGAGAGGAAGAAACATCAAGAACATCAAAAAATACACAGAGAGAAAAAAAAAAAAAAAAACACACACACACAGAAAAATACAAAGAAATTTCACTTCATGCATGTGTTCACACTGATAAATGCACCAATTTTTTTATGTTTGTGAGTGATTATTGTGATTGCAGCTCCCCTTCTTCAACATTGGAGAATGATGGGTGTATTCTATCTTTCCTTCCGATATTAGTATTGCTTCACAGAATTTATTCCCACTACATTGTAGCAAAAACAAAAGTTAGTTTTACTAAATCAAAAAGCACTCCAATCTACATGAAATGACAAATGATCAATAATGAAACAATGATCTATACAAGTATGATGATTATAAACTAACTAACGTAGTCCACAACCCGAAGGATGATTAGATCCTCCCAAAGGAGGCATACTAAGCCATTGTGTCAGCGGTAGGATGGACCTTTCCTCCAGGACCTACAGTTTAGCATGAAATCGGAACCACGGAATGATGATTATATCCTAATTAATAACTACTATTTTTTTAAAAAAATTAAATTTTCATCAATATAGGAAATCAATCATCTAAATCTACAGACTTTGTGCAATGAGTTGAGTTACTGAGCTGTCCTCGTCAAGTAACAATATACAGATACAAAATTCCAGATAGTGATTTTCCATTTTGCCAATGTGCTGAGTCAGAGTTCGTGACTACAGAAGAAATAGTCAAAGCTGAAACTGAATTGAATTTAAATGCAATGGAGCGCATGGTGGCAAGTTCTCTAGTCATCTGATTTACTATTTATTATTATTATTATTAATATTGTTACTAGATGGTGTCCAAAGCTTCATATGTGTTTGTAAAGAATTTTGATTGACAGCTACTGATATGTAACCACCATACTGCATGATGGGAAACTTGAGGCTAATACCACACACAAACACCAAGGAACTACGCAGGGTATTTATGGCTGGAAAGTGAAATATAGGAGCACACAGATCTTTGGTCAAAATATGAAAAGTGCCCTCCGTCAAGCAATGTCAACCATCATATCTCTCACACCCCCATAGCTACTGACATGACACCACCATGGTGCATGCTGGGAGACTTGAGGTTAATGCCACACATAATCACCAGTTGACTGCACTAGGTAGTTTTGGCTGTGGAGTGAAATATAGGGACACACATGTCTGTTTTTATATTAGGTCCATCACTTTCAACCATCATATCTAACACATCCCCACAGCTATTGACATGCAATTACCAAAGTGCACGGTGAAAGGCTCCAGGCTACTACCAAACACAAACACCAGTGATCTGCACTATGTAGTTGTGGCAGCAAAGTGAAAATATACAGATACACATCTTTGGTCGAAACATGAAAATGTCCTTGATTGACAACTTTCAACCATCATACCTCCCATCCCCCACAGCTACTGAAATTTGGCCAAAATTGTGCATGATCGGTGAATTATACTACCACACACAAACACCAATGATCTGCTAAAACATGATACATAGGGACACGCACGTCTTTCGTCGAAATGCAAAAGTGCCCCAGGTCAACCACGTTACCACCATATCTCCAACTCCCTCAATGCTACCGATATGCACCACCATAGTGCACAATGGGAGACTCAATGCTGCAACCACCATTGTGCACAAAGGGAGACCTGATGCTACTACCACACACAAATACCAATGGTCTGCAGTATGTAGTTGTGGCAGAAACAAGGAGTATAGGGATACACAGGTCTGGTCGAAATACGAAAATACCCTACATTGTCCACCTTTAACCACCATATCTCCTACACCCCAACAGCTATCGGCATACGTTGTGCACGATATGGCACTCCATGCTACTACCACATACAAACACCAGTGATCTGTGCTAGGTAGTGGTAGCTAAAAAGTGAAATATAGGGACACACACGTCTATATTTATATATAGGAATTAAATTAGGACAGGGAAATGAGTCATAACTTACTTTTAGATGATGGATGTGGGTTGCGAACACACAGAAAAGAGACAAATAAAATTGATAAAGAAATTTTCGGGACGAGCCCTTTGTCAACAGGAGAACATCATGGGAAGTGGGTGATGTGGGAGACTCAACACCCCACTTCACACACTTCCCATAATGTTCTCCTGTTGACAAAGGGGTCATCCCGAAAATTTCTTTATCAATTTTATTTGTGTCTTTTGTGTACGCACCCCACATCTATCATCTAAAGGTAAGTGGTGGCTCATTTCCCTATCCTAATTTAATCCTTTTCACTACTTAGCACCTTTGATTTCATTGCTTACCTTTTTTTATATATATAAAGATTTTATATACTTTGAGCATTAAATTCCTCCCCCTATAAACATCTGGCTTCATAAATTTTAATTTTAAATTCCATCAGAGTTTTTACTAAATTATTATTCATCACCTTCCTTGGCATTTTTTCCAATCCCCAATGCACTTCCCCACAAAAAAAATTTCTCCTCCATCAAGCATGAAATCAAGTTCCAGCTTATTACTATAGTCAACTTTTCATTTCCATGCACTATTTCTAATTCTTCAACCAATATCCCTCCAAGGAATGTCATGAACATACACCTTGTACATTCCCATGACTCTCGTCATCCTCCTCCTGTCTTTCAGTGACTTCCAATCCAGCTTCTTTATCATATCAGTTACCAGCTGGGTACTGCATTAATTTTCACAAGCAAATCTAGCATCTCTTCCTTGAATCATTGTAAAAAATATTTTAAGTTAAGGTACAATATCATATCCCACTATCTTTAACACATTTGTAGTAATATTATCTACACTGGCCCCATTGTGCTTTTTTAGTTTTCTTAGTTCCTTCATAATTTCCTGAGGATCTATTTCAAATTTTGTAGTTTCCTTATTTATTCACTCCCATCTCAGGATGATAGTTCCTAATCGTCTCATTAACCCAGTCACCCAATATCTCTGCCATTTTCAAATCCTCAGCAATTTCATCTCTATTCTCATTTACAATTATCTGAATACTTTCACTTCACCTTAGTTTTCTAACTAACCATATAAATTTCTAGATGTATAGTTCAGTGATCCCACTGGTCATGAACCCATCTTTAGCTTCCCTCTCTGCTTGTTTCAGTCTCTCTCTCTTTTTTCCTTATGCCTTTACACCTTGTTGATGTTGAGATCATTAGAAGCAGGAAAGGACTGGGGTCAAAGAACAGAAAGGAATTTGGCCACGGCCGTTTGAAGGAAGCATCCCGGCATTTGCCTGGAGTGATTTGGGGAAACCATGGAAAACCCTTAACTAGATGCCCGGACTGGGATATGAAACTCCGCCCTCCCAAATGCAAGGTCATGGCGTTAACCTCTCACCCACCATGCTCGGTTTGTTCTCTTCTCATCAAACTTTTTAAGCTTCTCACCTCCCTATTGTAATATATAAGTTCTATAATTCTATTTATTTTATGCTGTGGAACAAATATTCCTTCATACATTTTTTATGATTTCCATTAACTCTTCCCACTTCACCTCCATTGCACTTGTGCCAATCTTCCATTTGCAGAACCTTACTCTGAAATATCTTTTCAATTCTGAAATATGTGGCTTTTTACAACTGTTCCTATTTCCCCCTTTAATGTTGGCCACTTGTTTACTGAATCCACTAATATCTATTAGATCTGCATTGTGATCACTTATTCATTCAGTTACACCCCACAAGGTTATCATCAGGTTTTACTATGGAGGTATACTGCATGTTTGGTCCCCTTGTGTTCTTCCCTACCACTAGTGTAAAGCCTCCTTCTCTTACTAAGACACTTGCAAATATGTGTTCCCTTTTCTTAGTAATCTTATTTCCTATCCATTTGACATATGGAAAATTTAAATCAACACCAATAATGACTATACTATGCTCGCCTCTGAACTGTGAATATGGATTTAGTTTCTGCCAAGGATTCAGCATGCAAATGAAAATGATGGCATGGGTGGTAACAATATTAAAAAATGTAGAAAATACTTTAAAAAATGTAACCACAAGTAGTAGTAGTAGTAGTAGTAGTAGTAGTAGTCTGAAATCACTGAAGACAGACATGTCACTGTAAATGAAATTGCAACGAAGCTTGCACCAGAACATAACAAAAAGTGAGAAAAGATTACAGGTTTAGGTTATTGAAAATGTGTGTGTTATTGCTGTGTGACATATGTATTGACCAAATATCATAACAATAGAGAAAAAGCATTGCATATTCTACAAAAAGTTAAATCTTAAAAGATTCAGAGAGGTGCAATCTCAGTGAATTTCTTAAACCTAGTTAATCCCCAGATGCTACTTGTGTAGTAAAGACACCTCACAAACATTGACATATATTATGGAATGTATGCTAACGATAAGATTGTCCCGTAACGCACTTGTATGGGAGCACACAATATTCATTTCACTGTGCAATACACTGAAAAACTGGAACTGAGTGTGTAGTTCTTATGTACTTGCTCTACAGTCCCATAACAATAATATTTCTGTGAGGCAACAGGAGAAAGGCAAATATTATGCCCTGTGCATCAGGGGGCATCTGGGACGGAATTTTCAGGCTTGCATTAAGTTTGGAAAAACGTGTGTTAAGAAATGAAAATTGTTGAAAGGTGAAGAAACGTCCATGGATGATGATGGTGTATTTAGTTTTTATACATTTATAAATAAATATATACCCAATAGGGGGGGGGGGGCTGTGAATATCAGGGCACAACACTGAATTGGGGAGATACAGCGGGGCCGGTGTACTGACTGCCTTGTTGGCATTTTAGGCAGTTTTCTGCAATCAAATAAGAGAATGCATAGATGATTCCAATCTCTCCCTCATTACACTTATCGTTTAGAACCTAAGTTATATATTTTGTAAACTGATGACAACACAAAGAATCCTCCTCTAGGGTTAAATGTTCCAGACCTAAAATGTCTGGTTCTTGCCATGGTGGGGCTTCCAAAACCACTATTCATAGGGAGAAAACATGCCAAGCAGATCGTGGTGAAGGGGAAGATCATGGTCGTGATAAAGATCGATGTCACGGTTGAAGGGTAAATGCATGCCATGAAAATCATCATGAAGATGAAGGTAGATGTCACAGTCAATGTCGAGGTATAGCTGGTGGCGTTCATCAGTGTTTTGATAACCACTGTAGGTGCCACACATTGTACATTGCTTCTATCTTGTGTTTATCTCAAGTATCATTTATTTTATGTAACCTCCAATGATTCATGGAAGTGATATGATAGCAATGATGACGGTTTGTCAGTAGCCACAATGTAATGGCTACTTTCTACGATTAGTAATGGACAATTCAGTTTGCACCAGTAAATGAATGGATACAAATGCTTGTTGACTGTAACTATTTAAATCAGGAGCTGAAAAATCACCCAGATACTTTCCCTGCATACCTACTAATGACGCCATAAACTTTTGAATAATTTACAGCAAAATCCTGGACAAACTGGATAAGTCAAATGTTTATAACAGTTACTATACCGATCTTTACATGCTGAGTAAAGCCTGGTTGTGACCATAAACCAATGATATCAATTATTGAAAAATAAAATAATGAACCGCTTAGCAGAATATTTTCAAGTCAAATTTAGAATCTTTCAATCCAAAACCAGAATTTCCATTTCAAAGTAACAATTTTCTATTTAAAATTCAGTTAATATTTTATTTTAGAAATAATTAACACAAGAACTAAATGTTTACCTTCTTTAAATTTATAATGATTGTTGTTAAACTTAATTGTCCATCAGATGTTCCATTGCGGTCACTAAACGAGGGTGTGTAATAATTTCTGAATAGTCAATCAAGTAATTAACAGTAGATAATTATTGCAATTACTGTATAAAATGTGTTGTACCTTATCTATTTCTGACTGCCTGATTGCTTGTAACATTAACCGTTTCCTATTTTTCCAATTTATAAAAAAACTGAACCTATTATTTCATACCATGTTAATATGAAACATAACTTAACATTGTCAATGCCAGCACATTAATTTGTCTGCAGTTGTGTAAAATGAAATGATATTCATTATACAAATCAATATTTAGAATTACATCACATCGCTCCGTACAATAAAAAAGCCGACATGCATAATCAAGTGAGGAAGCTGGATTGAGTAACTTTGACATAGCTCGACCAATCAGAGCCAAGCAGACCTCCAGTATTGTATTAGGCCAGCCATGTTGTGAAAACAAAATACTTTGTTCTCACATCAACATCTCAGTGAGTGTCGATGGTGGCGCAAGGGTGAGGGTGCGACTGACTGCCTCGGCATGCGCTGACCCATTACTTACAATGATTTTGCTTTGCTTCACAAGAATGAAACATCTAACGCGTACATGACCATCTTCACTGTGGTCTGCTCAGCATATTTTCACCCTTAGTATCCACATTTAGCTGTCTGTTCAAGTGGTCCTTAGAAGCACTAATGAGGGAAAAAAATCAAATTTGTTAATAATCATTGATTATTAATTTCAGCACAGTCTGAACACTTTTTGTTTTCTGCCACACACTCTAGCATAGTTTTGTGATATCAGAAAAGTCACATACATTAAGATCTCAAAAATATTTAAGTTAACAACATAAAAAAGGCGAAAATTACCTTACGTATAACGTATGAAGGTTCGAGTTTCCCAATAGTTTTTATGTATTGTTCAATTGCAGCACTATGGTCTCCTTTAGCATAAAGATGATCTCCATATTGTCGGAATATGTCTATTAGTCCCTCTGAGTCATACTGTTGACTTTTAGCTATCCTGCAATTAAATAAAACTAATAAAAACTATTTTAAGTGCAATCACAAGCATTAAAACTTGAAAACTCAGCATTCTAAGACAGGTACAATACAATACAAGATGGTCATTTTCACAGATTAAGTTTTAGATACTATTGGAGGAAATACTGCTATGAAGAATGAGAATATGTCAATTAAAAATTATGTTAATATTTACTGAATTTGATCTTATCTCCTGCCAGACTTTTAAGCTGTTTTAGGGGTTTGTTACACATATGTATCCCTGTATATCTGAGTCATTTTTGAATAAATGACAACAAATTGTTATCCTTGTGTAGATCAATTTTGCTTCTAGTGCTTTTAATGTGTATTTTATTATTTGTTTCAATCATAGTAGTAATTAAGTTCGTTGTGTATGTTTACCATACGTTGAATTGCCATTGAAGGTTACTGGATATGACATTAAGGAGAGAAAATTAGCAAAATAAAATAGCCTGTTTCGACTAAGGTCAGATATTGCTGAAATTGAGTGAATCCCTCAGAGACATGTACACTTCAACTAAAATAATGATCAACATGCAAAATTAGTAATTTTATAGTCTCTACCACCTGAATGGCCTGTTGAATATAATTATAACCATGTTTTCCTTCATTTTTTGCAGTTGCATGTGAATTATTTGTTAATTGTGAGATATTTTGTTCTCTATGCTATGGGAAATGATTCTGAATGTGAGTGTTAGGCTTTGTAAGTGAGCTAAATCGATACTGATATCCAACATTTTAAATTAAGGCCATATTCTGTGATGATGTGCCAACTACAATATTTTGGTGTGTTTTTGATGATGAGAAATTGTTTATTATTTAAAAAGTAATGTTAAAATTCTTCATATTGTTTGCAATTTTATTTATATAATTATTTCCATTTAGTTCATACCAATATCACATACATTTTAATTATAAACTATTGTTTGCACCATTGTTTGGCAATCTAAAAAACAGTAGTGGCGCGTTTGAATGTGTCTAGAATTTTCTCTGTGGTTGATAAAATGTTACTCTGCCAGGAGTCAGTACCGTCCTTCAGAACATGCAAATTTTTCTATTTAATGTACCCTGCCCAATCCCAGTAAGGACTATCTAAGTACTTTCTCAATCTAATATATAATTTGGTAGTCACCAAGATAGGATCCACTACATTTACTCAGTGACTCCCGATGTGAAGCGATGAAATGTATTTTAGATATCATTTAATTTTAAAAAGCTGAAAAAACCTGAAATAAATTGTAATTTATGATTCAATGAATTACTTCCTGTTGTTTCCATTTTTCAATCACTACTGTCATCGTCCTCAGTCATCTTTAAATGCATACATTGGAAATCAGACTTTTGGCTAAGGCTATTAAAAGTAAAAATATGGGTGATATTTTATGAGCTTTATTTGTGTTTATGTTCTTGTCTCTTGTGTGTTTTTTTTTTTTTTTTTGTGTGTGTTCGCTGTCCCAGCCACCTTCATATGAGGGATAGGGAAATATGACCCAATGACACAACACTTACCACAGACGAAGACGGCTGGGACGACAAACAAAAAACAAA
Source organism: Vandiemenella viatica (assembly GCA_031002005.1). NCBI lineage: Eukaryota > Metazoa > Arthropoda > Insecta > Orthoptera > Morabidae > Vandiemenella > Vandiemenella viatica. The sequence goes on along the minus strand of JARYHS010008075.1, from coordinate 14,916,085 downwards.
CACAAGAGAAGCGCAGTATTTCGGCCTACAGCAGCCTTAAACGTGCAGAAGATGAAGCACCAGGCGGCGTCACATTGTACACATAGACGGCCAACTGGTGAATTGCGTCTCAGGCGTGGATGGTAGTTTAGGTGGAAGAGGGGGGGGGGGGAAGAGTAAGCTCAAATATAGGATCGATAATCGATACTGATGATGATATGTTATTATTGAAAGAGGTGAATAATAACTGGGTGGGGAGATATATATATAACTATAAGTGAAAAGTAAAATAAATGTAAATAGCATGGATAATAGAGAATACAGAAATACAAAAAATGTAAATGGTATAGATAATAAGTGCTGGGTCTGGTGGGCAGAGTTTATTGGAGATTGAGGCCAGGAGGATGTTTGGTGTCAAGAATATTCTGGTAGGCTAGTTCCCATCTACGAAGTTCAGAGGGGGTCGTGTTGTTAGGGAAAACTCTAATTGCCCTAACTGAAAAACAGATGTTCAAATTATTGATTTTGTGGGAACTGGTATGTTTTGCAACTGGATGGGCCTCATTGTTAGTATAAACTGTCTGCCTGTGGCCATTTATTCTGATAGCTAGGGGAATGGTTGTGAGGCCTATATATGAACTGGAGCAACGGAGGCATGTCAGTTGGTATATAAGGTGTGTTGTCAAGCAAGTAGCATGACCAATGATAGGGAATGTTTCACCTGTGGTAGGATTGGAGTAAGTGGTAGTGGCTGGGCTGCATGTTTTACAATGGGGTTTATTGCACGGGAATGAACCCTGTGGCAATCTGGGGAAATTTTGGTGAGTACTTGTGAACCAAGATATTTCTTAAATTTGGTGGTCTGCTAAAACAAGTGCGAGGTGCAGCGGGTAGAATTTTATGGAGAATGGTGCGCATCCCGGGGAAGGAACGTAGGAAATCATGTCCACGGTGAAGAATTAGGTTAATGGACTCGAGACCAGGGAAGAACTGAGTGATGAAGGCGGGGCTGTAGTTAGTTTCAAGGGGTACTGACTTGGAGTGGCTGTGTAAAGGAAGGGCTATGGCACGGGAGATTTGTTTGTGTACTAAGTCAGGAGAGTAGCTACGCGATATGAGAGCTCCAGACAGGTTTTCTGTGTATTGGGAAAGAGATTGTTCATCAGAGCAGATTCGCCTGCCACGGAGGGCCAGACTGTAAGGAAGGGAACATTTGATGTGCAAGGGATGACACCTGTTGAAATGATTTTTTTTTTTTTTTTTAATAACTGCTTTACGTCTCTCAACAGCGAGGTCTTTAGAGACGGGAAAGGATGGGGGTAAGGAATGGTAAGGAATTCGGCCATGGCCTTTTTAAGGAAGCATCCCGGCATTTGCCTGGAGTGATTTGGGAAACCATGGAAAACCCAAATCTGGATACCCGGACGAGGACTCGAACCGCCGTCCTCCCGAATGCAAGGCCAGAATGCTAACCGTTACACCACCACGCTCGGTGTTGAAATGAAGATATTGCTGCAGATTAGTAGGTTTGATACGAACAGAGATATGTAGCCACCTGTTATGCAAGGAAACGTCAACATCAAGAAAGGTAACATGAGTATGGGAGTACGTTCAAGTAAAGTTGATGGAGTGGTTATTTAGGGAGTTGAGGATTCTATTAGATGATGTTCATTGTGGGTCCAGATCATGAAGATGTCATCTACGTATCTGAACAACACAAGAGGTTTAATCAGAAGATTGTTGAGGAATCGTTGTTCCAGACGGCCCAAGAAAAGGTTTGCATAGGCTGGTTCCATTTGTGAGTTAAAGGAAAAGTAGTTGTTAGACAGGATGAGGTTAGCCAAGGAAATGAGGAAGGATGTCCTTATGTTCCAGGAATTCCTCACATCCTGTCCTCAAAATCTTTTCTCAACTTCATTTCCCACTCCAACAACCTGAGTATTAACGAAACCCGTGCCATGAGAGAACTATCTAAGAACAGGAACATCATTATTCTCCCAGCTGACAAAGGCTCAACGACCGTAGTCATGGACCGCTGTGACTATGAGGCCGAAGCTTTGAGACAGCTCTCTGACACCAACACATACCTTTCAGATCCTACAGATCCTACAACATCAATATGCCAAGAAATACGCACTCTCCTTGACCTCCAAGGCCCCTTACAAGGACTCTCCCCCAACTCTTTGTCCCTCCTTACCCCGCAGAACCCCCGTAACCCCACCTTTTACCTTCTTCCCAAGATCCACAAAACTGGAAATCCGGGGAGACCTATAGTTGCAGCTTATGGGTCTCCTACAGAACGGATTTCAGCTTTTGTGGATCAGCACCTCCAGCCTTTTGTACAGGACCTCCCTTCATTCATTAAAGACACCCCACACTTCCTTGAACGACTTTCCACAGTCCCCACTCCTCTATCACCTGACTCCTTCTTTGTCTTCATAGATGTTTCTTCCCTTTACAACAACATCCCTCATGGACAGGGGCCTCAGCGCCATGGGACACTTCCTAGAAATGCGACCTCCCGACAGCCTCCCCAAGACATCTTTCCTCATTTCCTTGGCTAACCTCATCCTGTCTAACATCTACTTTTCCTTTAACTCACAAATTTACCACCGGATATGTGGTACTGCAATGGGCACCCGCATGGCACCAGCCTATGCAAACCTTTTCTTGGGCCGTCTGGAACAACGATTCCTCAACAATCTTCCGATACATAGATGACATCTTTATGATCTGGACCCACAATGAGCATCATCTAATACTTCCTCAACTCCCTAAATAACCACTCCATCAACTTTACTTGGACGTACTTCCATACTCATGTTACCTTTCTTGATGTTGGCGTTTCCTTGCATAACGGGCGCCTACATACCTCTGTTCATATCAAACATACTAATCTGCAGCAATATCTTCATTTCAACAGTTGTCATCCCTTGCACATCAAATGTTCTCTTCCTTACAGTCTGGCCCTCCGTGGCAGGCGAATCTGCTCTGATGAACAATCTCTTTCCCAATACACAGAAAACCTGTCTGGAGCTCTCATATCCCGTAGCTACTCTCCTGACTTAGTACACAAACAAATCTCCCGTGCCATAGTCCTTCCTTTACACAGCCACTCCAAGTCAGTACCCCTTGAAACTAACTACAGCCCCGCCTTCATCACTCAGTTCTTCCCTGGTCTCCAGTCCATTAACCTAATCCTTCACCGTGGACATGATTTCCTACGTTACTTCCCTGGGATGCGCACCATTCTCCATAAAATTCTACCCGCTGCACCTCGCACTTGTGTTAGCAGACCACCAAATTTAAGAAATATCTTGGTTCACAAGTACTCACCAAAATTTCCCCAGATTGCCACAGGGTTCATTCCCGTGCAATAAACCCCATTGTAAAACATGCAGCCCAGCCACTACCACTTACTCTAATCCTACCACAGGTGAAACATTCCCTATCATTGGTCATGCTACTTGCTTGACAACACACCTCATATACCAACTGACATGCCTCCATTGCTCCAGTTCATATATAGGCCTCACAACCATTCCCCTAGCTATCAGAATAAATGGCCACAGGCAGACAGTTTATACTAACAATGAGGCCCATCCAGTTGCAAAACATGCCAGTTCCCACAAAATCAATAATTTGAACATCTGTTTTTCAGTTAGAGCAATTAGAGTTTTCCCAACAACACGACCCCACCCAGATATTATTCACCTCTTTCAATATTAACATATCGTCATCAGTATCGATTATCGATCCTATATTTGAGCTTACTCTCCCCCCCCCCCTTTTCCACCTAAACTACCATCCGCGCCTGTGACGCCATTCACCTGTTGGCCTGTAGTATAACAAGCTACTATAATAATTACTCTGTGAAATGGGTAACTAAGGAAACGTTTATACAAACAAATGAGGAAGATCAAGACTAGACAAGCTTGGTCAAAGCCGTGTCGTGTTCACTTTGAATTTTCAGTTACTGTGGAAAAGAACCTGTACATATTCAGATGATTAAGGAAGTTATAGAGTTATAATAAAAAGGGAATTAATTCACATTAGATTATTATTTATTTGGCGAAGCTGGATGATGTGGAATGGAAATTGTGTTTCTTATTTTCTCATAGCAAAGGAAATAAAACTTTAGAAGAAACTACAATAAATAAATAATTAGATATTTTCACTAAAACGACAAGTTAAAATAAATAGAAATACGAAAACAGTAAATAGAAGTACGAGACGTTCTGAGAAGATGTACATAGAAATACGAGATGGTGACGTTGTAGGACATGGAAAGGAGTGTTCTATCGGCCTCAGTGTCATTGTAGAAAATTATGTATGTATGGTGATTCAAAGCGAAGACATAAAGGCCCTCAGCAAGTTTACCAGAATATTTGTTACTACCAATATATATGGCAAACTTGAGGGGGGCTGTAGTATAACAAGCTACTATAATAATTACTGTGTGAAATGGGTAACTAAGGAAACGTTTATGTAAACAGATTAGAAAGAACAAGACTAGACAAGCTTGGTCAAGGCCGTGTCATGTTCACTTTGAATTTAGAGTTGCTGTGGAAGAGAACCTGTACATATTCAGATGATTAAAGATGTTATAGAATTATAATAAAAAGGGAATTAATTCACCTTAGATGATTATTTATTTGGCGAAGCTGGATGATGTGGAATGGAAATTGTGTTTCTTATTTTCTCATAGCAAAGGAAATAAAACTTTAGAAGAAACTACAATAAATAATTAAGTAGATATTTTCACTAAGACGACAAGGTAAAATAAATAAAAATATGAGAACAGTAAATAGAAGTGCGAGACGTTCTGAGAAGATGTACATATAAGTACGAGAGGCCGTCTATGTGTACACATGTGACGCCGCCTGGTGCTTCACCTTCTGCACGTTTAAGGCTGCTGTAGGCCAAAATATTGCGCTTCTCTTGTGTTTGTTTTCTGTTTGTCGTCCCAGCCGCCTTCATCCGTGGTAAGTATTGGGTCATATTTCCCTATCCTTCCTTAGTTTTATTGCCTTAAAGCTTTTTCCTGCTCATTGTTGTTATATATATATATATATATATATGCTAGATGAGGACTACCAGCTGCGCTTGTTTGGGTTTTTTTTTGTTTTTTTTTTGTTTTTTGTTTTTGGTACATCTGTTTAGTTTTCTATATAAATATCTTATACATTAAGAATACAAAAATCCTATATACTGAACAATTTTATAGAAATAAATTTTTATAAACCATTTTTGATGTTTTGTTGTCTGGAGCATATACAAATAGATTTTCTGTTTGTCCGACACATTAAAAAGCAATATAAAGTTGACCGTGTGAAAAAAAAAGGATTCTTTCAAATTAACTCCACAATAGTGGAAAGTTTGAACCTGCTCCTTATTTATAGTCATACTATAAGCTTATCTCACTGGAATGGTAACAGTTTGAAACAAAATGACAAATCATTTGAAATAAGTGGGATTATTGGTATGAAAACCGATTTTCCTTTTTCTTTTCTGGTTAGGATTACTGCCTCAATGATGTTGTTTAGCAGCTATTTCACAATCAATCTTGTGCCATTACGTAATATAGGGGAATCAAGATTTCGTAATAGTATAACTGGTGATCCAATTTTTAGCTTCAATAAATGCTAAGGTGTACTGGGCGGACTTAATTGAATTTAAAAATTCTGTCGGAAAGTTCTCACTTTCATCTTGGTCCATAACTGTGTCTATCGATTTATATATTTTTTTCTTCCTCTGGTATGATATTTTGTATCAGCCCATTTTTTTGTTGCACTACATCATTCTTTGTAGCTAAAATTGGTCACTCACATAACCACTGTTTATTCATGTAGTTAATATAAATGGATACTCTTTTTTGACAAGTTTTTCATTCATGTCTACCATGTTGCACAAGCCATCAGTTAAAATCAGTTTACGAGAGTCAGGATTGAGTGGATAGGTACCATTTCGAATTTTCAAAAGATTTTTAGCAAACGCTTGTGGTCTCAGATCTCCTGTAATTTTTCCATGCATATTTTCTGTTAGAGATAACTTTTCAACACGACCCCAAAACACTAATCGCTTTAAAAATACATTTATTTTGGAAGAGGATCTGAGGGGGATTTTATAGGCCCTTATGGACTTGGTGAAAGGAACGAAAGAGGTGAACAAGTTAGTATGTTTGCAGGAGAACAGGGATTTGTAATAGCCAGTAACTTTTTCAAACTACCACCTAGACGCCTGTACTCCTGGAGGTCTCCCAGAGATTCACCGGAAAACACATCAGAATTCAGATTGATTACATCCTAGTAAACAAAAGATAAAAGAACAGCTGCTCTTCAGTGAAAACTTACCCCATTGCTGACATTCACTCTGATCACAATCCATTAGTTGGTGTCTTCAAAGTTAGGATGAAGAAAGTTATAAAAAAAGGCGCTTATGAATAGCAACATTCGGAAATAAAAAGAGCCCTCCATGAGAAGGCAGGTTGAGGAACGTCTCAATAATGAACTGAAAAACATGTATTGTACTTTACACACAGAAGAAAAAATTGAAAAACTAAATTCGATAGTATTAGCTGTTAAAAATGAACAGAAATCAGATTTTGCCAAAAAGAAGACATGGATGACCGATGAGATTCTTGACATGATGGACAGAAGAAGGGTTGTAAAAAGTAATCCTGATGAATATAAAAATATCAATAAGATGATCAGAAATAAGATAAGAGAAGCTAAGGAAAAGGAAATACAGGGGAAGTGTGCAGAAATTGAGGCTCTACAATTGAAATATGACAATTTCAACATTCACAGGAAAGTTAGAGAAGTAACAGGCAGATGTAGACCTAATACAGGGAATAAACTAGTGGACAATGAGGGAAATATCAAAGTTGATACCTAAGATACCAGAGATGCATGGAACAGATACGTAAAACAACTATTCTCAGACATCCATCCAGAACCTCCACAGTTTAAATGTGAAACTGGTCCAAGCATTTTACTGACTGAAGTATAAGCTGCAATAAAAGGAATGGAAGATGATAAAACTCCAGGTCCTGACAAGATAAATGGAGAATTTTTTAAACTGCTTGACGAATATAGTACAAAGTGGTTGACCACAGTGTTCAATTTTCACCTACTCAGTTCATAAATGCAGTGGGAACACGAGAAGATCTGTTAAGCATAGAAGTACTATACAAGAGATATAAATTGTGATGTCTATGGTTGTTTTATAGATTTCTAACTACCCGGCAATGCTTCACTATTGCTGGACTTGAGTAGGCACATAGATTAAATGAAAAAATATTTACATATAAATTTTAAACTGCTGTTTCATTCATTTTCAGTTGGAAAGGGTGAGACGGGATACGCTTTGGAAAAACATATGGAGGCAGTATTTTTCTGTTTGTTTCAAAGTATAAGTGTACAAATTCTTATCTAAATCTGATAAAAAATGTGGTTTGCCTAAATTATGGGGTAAAAACGTAATGGGGTTGGAAAGGGGGAGAGGGGATTAATATTCGGAAACCATACGTAGGCAGTATTTTTCTGTTTGTTTTAAAGTATAAGTGTACAAATTCCTATCTAAATCGGTTAAAAAATGTGGTTTGCCTAAATTATTGGATAAAAACGTAATGGGGGTGGAAGGCGGGAGAGGGGATGAATATTCGGAAACCATACGTAGGCAGTATTTTTCTGTTTGTTTTAAAGTATAAGTGTATAAATTCTTATCTAAATCGGATAAAAAATGTGCTTTGCCTAAATTATGGGGTAAAAAACGTAATGGGGTTGAATATTCAGAAACCATACATAGGCAGTATTTTTCTGTTTGTTTTAAAGTATAAGTGTACAAATTCTTATCTAAATCGGATAAAAAATGTGATTTGCCTAAATTATGGGGTAAAAACGTAATGGGGTTGGAAATGGGGAGAGGGGTTGAATATTCGGAAACCATACGTAGGCAGTATTTTTCTGTTTGTTTTAAAGTATAAGTGTACAAATTCCTATCTAAATCGGATAAAAAATGTGGTATTGCCTAAATTATGTGGTGAAAAAATTATGGGGGTGGAAAGGGGGCGAGGGGATTAATATTCCGAAACCGTATGTAGGAAGTATTTTTATGTTTGTTTTAAAGGATAAGTGTACAAATTCCTATCTAAATCGGATAAAAAATGTGGTTTTGCCTAAGTTATGGGGTGTTATGGGGAATAGGGGGTGACTTTTTGGAAAATTTTTTTCACAGGAACCTTCGCAGACGCACATTCGAAAACTCTCCAAAGTTTCATTGCAATCTGATAAATGGTATAGGAATGCATAGAAGACGAAGAAACCCACAAACATTGATTTTTATATATAAGACTAGCTGACCTGGCAATGTTTCACTATTGCTGGACTTGAGCAGGCACATAGATTAAATGAAAAAATATTTACATATTAATTTTAAACTGCTGTTTCATTCATTTTCAGTTGGAAAGGGTGAGAGGGGATGCGCTTTGGAAAACATATGCAGGCAGTATTTTTCTGTTTGTTTCAAAGTATAAGTGTGCAAATTCCCATTGAAATCTGATGAAATATGTGGTTTTGTCTAAATTATGGGGAGGAGGGGTGGGTTTTTTATTTTTTTTGACAGGACCCATTTTCGACATCCCCTCGACAATTCACCATAGCTTCGCCGTAATCGGACAAACGGTTTGCCGGTTTGTTTAAATTATGGGGTGTTATGGGGAAGAGGGGGTAATTAAGGTGGTGGAAAGAGAGGAGAGGGATTGGGTTTTTGTGAAATTAATGTGTACAATATTTCTCTCTCTTTTTTAAAGTATGAGTGTACAAATTCTTATCTAAATTGGATAAAAAATGTGGTTTGCCTAAATTATGGGGTGAAAATGTAATGGGGTTGGAAAGGGGGAGAGGGGATGAATATTCGGAAACCATATGCAGGCAGTATTTTTCTGTTTGTTTTAAAGTATAAGTGTACAAATTCTTATCTAAATCGGATAAAAAATGTGGTATTTCCTAAATTATGGGGTGAAAAAATTATGGGGGTGGAAAGGGGGCGAGGGGATTAATATTCCGAAATCGTATGTAGGCAGTATTTTTCTGTTTGTTTTAAAGTATAAGTGTACAAATTCCTATCTAAATCGGATAAAAAATGTGGTTTTGCCTAAATTATGGGGTGTTATGGGGAATAGGGGGGGGGGGGGACTTTTGGAAAAAAAAATTTCACATGAACCTTCGCAGGTGCACACTCGAAAAATCTCCAAAGTTTCATTGCAATCTGATAAATGGTATAGGAATGCATAGAAGACGAACAAACCCACAAACATTGATTTTTATATATAAGATCAGAAGGCCTTTGACAGGGTAAAACATCAGAAAATAATAGAAATTTTAAAAAGTATTGGCTTAGAAGACAAGGACCTGAGATTTATTATTAACCTTAATTGGAACCAGTCTGCTCATGTGAGACTGAAGGGAGGAAATACGGATGAAGGAGAAATTCTTTGTGGTGTAAGACATGGTTGTAACCTGTCCCCTTTATTATTTCACACCTATTCAGAGTATATCTTTAGGGAGGCATTGAGCGATGTGGAGATGGGAGTATTGTTGAATGGGAACTGGATAAATAATTTTCGCTATTCAGATGACACAGTCATTTGCAGACAGTCAGGAAAGTTTACAATATCTTATAGATAGAGTGTCACAAAGCATTCTTAAATATGGACTTGACATTAATATAAACAAAACAAAACTAATGGTCACTGGCAAAAACCACAACTCCCAATGCCATATCATGATTAACCAGAAGAGCACTGAATGTGTGTCAAGGTATACGCATCTTGGAACCACAGTAAATAGCGAATGGTATCAATCTGAATAAATAAAAATCACGTATTGGTAACGCCAGGGCTACTTTCAATAAAATTAATGATCTTTTTAAAAGCCATAATTTATTAATTACCATGAAGATAAGACCCCTAAACTGCTATGTTTTATCTATCCTCCTGTATGGGGTTGAAACGTGGGCATTAACGGACACTATCAGTAAAAGGTTAGAAGCTTCCGAAATGTATCTGTATCGAAGACTGTTGAGAATACCATGGACAGACCACACCACGAATGCTCCATAAAATGAAAAAAGATATGGAAATATTGACTACTGTTAAAACACAGAAGCTACAGTATCTTGGCCACATCATGAGGAACAATAGCCGTTATGAACTCCTGCAATCTGTTCTCCAGGGGAAAATACCAGGAAAGAGAAGTGCTGGTAGAAGAAGAACTTCCTGGCTAAAATATCTGAGAACATGGACCTCCAAGACAACTACCGAGCTAATCCGAACATCAACCAGCAGAGACAAGACAGCCAACATGGTTGCCGACATCCAGAATGGACAAGAAGAAGGAGGAGAAGGAGGAGAAGAAGGAGGAGGAGAAATTAATATAAAACGTTTTACCATTGCCTCCTGGTGCATCTAAAATGATAATTCCCCCCTCTTCTGTTTCAATATGATTAATGATTCTGTCGTAAATAACCTGTTGTGTTTGGGTTAATTCCGATTCATTATCTTTAATGTAACGATTCAATTCTCTTATATTATAATCCAGCTCTTTTGTCAATTCTAAACTAACAATGTCTAACTCACTTCTCACGGGAGGTTGTACTCCAAGTTTAGTTAAACTTTGATTGCTCATTGCTAAACATCGATTCTCTAACATTAGGGGCAATTCATTGAAAGTAATATCCAAATCCGGATTGTCTCTCTGCACACTGTTTAAAATGTCATCACTAATGCTATCACAATATTCCATCCATAGTTTATTAGGGTTTGAGAGATTACACGCAGTTAGAATTATTACAAAAAAACTCTCGTATTTGATCCACTCTTGCTACTTGTGCGGCCTCTCTGATTGCTTGCTCCCAATGATTGTCATTTTCTAATAGACTGTGGCGCTGACATGCCTCCCAGTACGTTTCGCAAATGTAGCCGTCTACTGCTCGAAGATATTCAAATGATGTTGATCCACGTATTTCGTGAAGCAGTAGACGTAAGTAAAAAAAACATTCAGAGATTTTTGGATGAACCATGTATGCTTGACCAATAGCATTACCTTTGAATACTCCTTCAAATCCTTCTACAGGAATACCCCTCTTCCGTTGATTGAATATTTTTTGTGACGCATTTCTTATGTAATAATTGGGAACTTCTGTATAGAAAAGTGTTGTTGCAAATGGGTCATTTTGGCACAATTGGAAAAATGCAGTCAGGGTCATATTGGCGGGATTATTTGCAACTCTAAGTGCAGTTTGACTTGTAAAATACACTCGTTGTTCATTCTCAAGATGGACTGTTACTTGAACAACTGCTGGATCTGCGTTGTGAATCGGAAAACCTAATATACGCCAAACCGCCTCATTGCTATTGAAATATCGTCCCATTTGATATCGCAAAATTTCATCACATTTATTTTTATTTGTTGCTCCAAAGACAGCCATATCACTTTCTTTATTAATATATTTACACACATATTTAATTGACTTGATAGAATTTCAATATTCCACGTTGATTTGTGCTTGAAACATCCTAGATAATAGCAGATTGTATAGCACTACTTACTGATTGTCAATTTCTACTACTAGATCATTTCTCAGCTTGATTTTTGCCATAAATCCTCCTTCACTCGGTGGTCGATGTCTGTATTTTGGGTAACCATCTTCACCCGTTTGAGTTTCACTTAAAAATGGTATCAGATACCGCTTTGAGCATCTGTTATCTTTCATACATGGTGATCACATATTAAGTACTCCACATGTTCCATGTATCATATTTTTATGATTATTTCATATAACATGGGCTCTTCAGTCAGATTTGGAAACTCAGCCTTGACAAGGTCATCGATAATATTGGAATGAATTTTCTTTTTTAGCCAAATTAAATTGTGTGAATGTGGCAATTCTCTTTTTTGCCATTCAGTTGAACACATCCTGCAAATGACGTCTCCAAAAATGCGACTCTTACCAATCACTTGATGAAAAAGGACATGTGTCTGGAATATCTTTGGATCTCTCAGAGGCATTTGATGTAATTGACCATAGTATCTTGCTCACAAAATTAGAACATTTAGGAGTTAGAGGAGTAGCAAAAAATTGGATAAAGTCATACCTTTATAATCGGAAACAAATTGTTGAATGTAGTTTTAAGACTAACAACAGTGTAAACTATGTGCGCTCAGATTGCAAACACATGAAATATGGAGTGCCGCAAGGATCAATTCTTGGGCCTTTACTGTTCTTAGTGTATATAAATGATCTAGAAACTACAAGTACCTGCCAGAAGTATATTAAATATGCAGATGACACCAACGTATTAATAAAAGACTGTAATAAGAAACAATTAGTGAAAAACATTGAACACTGTTCTAAGAACTTAGCAAACTGGTTTTCTCAAAACAAACTAATAATAAACACAGAAAAAACACATGCCACACACTTCAGGGCAAAAACTAATTTAGATACCCCAGTACCTACAGTAAAACTCTGTGATGAACTACTGAAAAATGTAGAAAACACAAAATTTCTGGGAATATGTATACAAGATAATTTAAAATAGAATATACATGTTGATCAACTTTGTAAAAAATTAAATACCATTTGCTACATGATGAGAATATTAGTTGGCTGCATATCAGATGAAACAATTAAGAATATTTATTTTGCGTATGTGCACTCATTATTAAGGTACGGTGTTATATTTTGGGGAAATTCCCCACCAAGTATCAAATGTTTCAAAATGCAGAAAAAAATTATTAGGATTATGAATGGGGTACAGAGTAGAACCTCATGTAGACTTTTATTTAGAAAGATGCAAATTCTACCACTGCCCTATATATATATATATATGCTGGAAACTATAACATTAATAAAAGACTCTATCTTATCCGATGGACCCATGTAAACGGGCGGACGCCTGGACGCATGGAATACATCACAATCCCGTTCCTGTGATCACCTATAGAATTACTAACTTAATGCATGTGCAGAGGCGAGCAGTAGTTAACAGGAAGGCCGCCATGCTTGGAGGAGCGGGTTTTGGGTGCTCCCCCAATTAAAAAAAAAAAAAAAAAAAACATTAATAAAAAAAATACTGAAGCTTCTGGGTATACATTACAAACAAACAATGATGTGCACACATATAATACTAGACAGACATTAGATTTACATGTACCACAAACAAATACTACCCTATGTCAGAAAGGACCATTACATACAGGAATCAGATTGTTTAATAACCTACCACATAGTATCAAATCTGTAAAAGAAAATACAAAATTCACTTCAGGACTGAAGGAGTACATGCTCGGCCACTGCTTCTACAGTACTGATGATTATTTTCAAACCAAATGATAGACTTAAATAGTGAAAAATCATGTGTAATTTGTAATTATAAATTTTGTGTCTTTATCAAACTTGTAAAGCTATCTTATGAATGATCACAGCATTGATAAAATGCCCATGTGTGTGTGTGTGTGTGTGTGAGAGAGAGAGAGAGGAAGGATATTTGCATCTTGTTGTTATGGGTGAAGGTACAGAAAGATTTGTTCCATAAATTCAGGGTTGAAGTTGTTCAAATGTGGTAAAAGTGTTAAAATTATGACCATAAAGTAGAGAAATATTTTTCAATAATTAAAAAGGTCCACTGTACAATATAAGAATTTTTTTAAAAAGTAAAATGATTTTCTAGTTATTATCACATTGTAATTGTGCGCATGCTATGGTTCATATGTTGAGAGAAACTGCGTTCACTTTTAAAACTTGTAATTTTTGGAGACAAAGTACCAATGTATAAAATTATTTTATTAGTTGATAGAAACTTTCAACAGAAAACTTAATGTAACTGAACTTAAATGAAAGAAAACTGTGAAATTGATCCTTTCATTGACGTTTCATAACAGTTCACTGAACTTCTATAGAAAACTTCTTTTTACGCCTGCTAGAACCAAAACTAGTCCCTACCATAACAATTAACTACTTTGGGAATGCAATTCTTTACAGTTCCAGTGTACTGCATTTCTTGAAGAGCAGATACCTGAGTAACACAACAGAGGATGTCATTGAAATGTTGACATCAGTTGCAAATCTGAGAAGATTACATTGCCATTACAGTTCCATCACAAGACTCCATGAATGGATTATGTTTCATTTAATTGTTTTATTGCAATGAAGTTTATGTCCCAGTGGCAATTTCCCTACATACCTACATTCCATTTTCATTTATTTTTTTTTTAATCTTAAATCCATTTAGCACATTTTTTCAATCGCCTACTTTTATCCTTCTTGAAAATTATTTTTAAAGTGCCTCAGTCAATATGGTAAATTTTTCAGCATTTCCATTTGTAATTTATCCCATTCCCAGCCTCCATCCTTTTGCCTGGAATCAACAGCAAGCTTGTGGTAATCTCTTTACTTACACTTATTACCTCTAATTTTTCTAACAATGAGAATTCATGGCTCATTGCCAATACACATCTTAATTGTTTCCAGCACTCTGATCACCTGTCTTCCAACCAATAGTAGTTAATGATTGTGTTCTGTGGCTCTTTCCAGAAATAGTAGCCCCCTAGGTACCAACTCCAAATGCTGAAGCTGATATCCATATGAGGGTACCATATTAGCCCACCATTCTATAATGTGATGCTTTCGCCACACTTTAAGGTCCATTTTTTTAATATAAATAATAATGTTAGATTGATTTTCATGAAGCATGGGCAACCACCTATATATTTTTAGATAATTTCCTTATAAAGTATGGAAGATTCCATGAGAGTACTGTGATGCCAATAGTGAATGTTCAGTGTATCTTGAAGCAAAGAATGTTAAACAATTTGTAGAGATTATCAGTGAAATACACAGACGTTAAATTATTCTTTGCATCATCTGTAATCTTGCTGGTCTATGTTGTCCGTTGTATTGTGCACTGAACATGTAATAAAGAAATGCTGTTCGCAATAACGCGTTCTTTACAGTTTATTTTAGTACACTACTGTTCTACGCTATTAACTGCCAAAATTTAAGTAATAATAACATTGGTTATGGGCCCAGTTATGGCGCAGAAGTGTTATAAACTGTAAAATTGACTGCGCAATTGTTAAGTTGTAGCGTCGATTTGAAAAAGTTGGCAAAGGATTTTAAGCGTGAAGGTTACGACAGACCAAAGTTATTTAATTCAGTTTAACATGTCTGATCACCGGTCTACCACTACAACCAAATTGAATGGTATAAATTACACATCATGGAGTTACCAAATGAAAATGGTAATGAAGAAAAGTGATTTATGGACAGTTGTTGATCCAGGTGAAGAACCGGCTGCCGACGCCGATACAACTGTAAAACATAATTACGCATCAAGACAAATAAAGCTTATGCAAAGATCGCACTTTCTGTGTGCGACGAACAGCAGATGCACATTCAGCACTTAACGAATGCTAAGGAAGCATGGAACGAGCTGGAACAGTTGTATGCACCGCGTGACTGCAAATTTCGTATTGTGCAACTCAGGCGAAAATTGTAATCGTTGAAACTGAGTGATTATAATTCAATGGAATAATATTTGGGACAGATAAACAGAACTGTTACAGATCTTGCTAGTGTTGGCAACGCCATAGAAGATGCAAATTTAGCAACGATGATTTTGTGCGGACTTTCCGAGGAATGGGATTCTGTTGTAACATCTTTGTGTAACCTACCAGAAAGCGAGTTTACATGTGCTACAGTGAAAAGGCGTCTTCTTGCCGAAGCTTCAAGATGACAAGAAAATGAAAGCACAAAACAGTCTGCATTATATGTAAAGAAAGTAAACACGAAAATTATGGACGTCAAATCTAATTGCAAAGATGTCAAACCTAGCAGCGAAGATGGAAAACACTTTAAGAAAGGAATACGAAAAGGCAAAAATGGCAAAAGAAAGTGTTTTATCTGTAAAGAAGACGGTCATTTTGCAAATGTATGTCCCAATAAATCAAGCAGCAAATGTTCATCTAGTGCATTGACATCAAATGTTTCATGTGGATCAGCTATATTAAATAGCGATGTTTGGGTCTTAGACTCAGGTGCTACTCATCACATGTTTCCAGAGAAAAAGTATTTTTCTTGGATTAGTAAAAATGTGGCTACTGAAAATGTTGTGACAGCAAATGGCACGACGACACCCACAGTTGGAAAAGGTACTGTAAATGCAAAGATTATAGGTAATAATTCCGCAAATAGTGATATACAAATTAAAAACACTCTTTTAGTGCCTGGCATTAGCCATGGAATTTAATCAGTTAAACAGTTAACTGAAAATAATAAGAAAGTTGTTTTTAATAAAAATGGATGTTGCATTTACAATGACAGTAGAAATTTACTATTGAAAGTGGAGAATATGGGTCACTTGTATGTGGTGAGAACAGAACCTAATTTAAAGAAGAGTGTAGTAAGCTCATTACACTATGAAAATAGAAAGTTAAAAACATTGGATTTGTGGCATCAAAGACTAATGCACGTTAGCAAGAATCAGATTATAAAAATGGTTAAAACACAGTCTGTAAATGGTTTAAACTGTGAGTTGACAACTCCTACACCATGTAATGACTGTTTAGCAGGAAAAGCTACTAGATTGACATTTGTGACACTTCCATCAAACAATTTGAAAAATGATGGAATAATTTTGAATCATGTTCATGCAGATCACATGGGACAAATAGATGCGAAAAGCTTTGGTGGCAACAAATATGTTCAAGGCATAGTGGATGATACTAGCAGATATGCTTTCATCAGACTTCTTAAAACAAAGGGAAATGTACTGACTAAGTTTGAAGCATGGAAGCTCCAGGTTGAAAAACAAACTGCCAAATCTTTAAAGCGAGTTCGAACAGATAATGGACTTGAATTTTGTTCAAAGAATTGGGATATCTTCTGTGAGAGTAATGGCATTGTACATGAAAAGACAATGATTTACACACTACTGCAAAATGGAATTGCAGAGAGTTTCAACAGAACTCTGAAGGATTTAGTGAGAAGTGAAATCAGCAGTAGTAGGTTACCTAAGGCAGCTTGGCCAGAGATGATATATACTGCAGCCTGTATCGGGAACAGAGTGACAAACAGTCATAACGAAGTTAAAACTCCATATGCATTATGGGTTGGAAGGAAACCAAGTGTCACTCACCTTCAGGCAATAGTATGTGAAGTGTTTGTGTATATTCCTAAACAGAAACGCCACACAAAACTCACAGCAAGGGCTAAGAAAGGAGTTTTGGTTGGATACGCAATATATGGACGTTGTTATAGGATTTGGATGCCGGATACTCAACAAGTTGTGGAGTCATGTGACTGTGTATTCAAAGAGAGTACAAGTGATGAAGCAGAACACATTAGTAAACCTGAAGATTCTAGCTTCAAATAATTTGATAGAGAAGAAACTATCCCTTTTGACTGCAGTGATGGAATTTCAGGCAGTAATCCTGAAGAAAATGTGATGATCAATTCTGAAGAAAATCTGTCAAGTGAAGAAGAAGACTTCGAAGGATTTTCAGACACAGAAGGTGAAGAAGAAGAAACTTCAGACAAAGGTGAACAGAGTGAAGGACACTCAACTGTTCAAATTAAGAAGACAACCAAAGGAAAATTCTACAAAATAATGCAAACCTGCAAAAGCAACACAGTATGATTCTTCGAGAAAGGTGTTCTATAAAACCAAAGAAAGATGATAACATAGAACCACAATCTCATATGTTTCATACTAATAATATAGTGGAACCATCTTCATTCAACGAGGCTATCAATTCTGCTGAAGCAGCACAATGGTTTGGAGCAATGAATGAAGAGATAGAATCATTGAAGAAGCACAACGCCTGGTCATTGGCTATAAAACCTCCAAATGCAAATGTCATTAAATGCAAATGGGTGTTTAAACAGAAGACAGTAGGTGAAACAGAACGTTTCAAAGCACGCTTGGTTGCAAAGGGTTTCTCTCAAAACAAGGGAGTGCATTATGAAGAAGTGTATGCGTCTGTATCAGGCTTCGATACTCTAAGGTTACTTGTATCTATTGGTGTTGAGAAAAAGTGGTACAAGGACCAGTATGATGTTAAATCTGCTTATCTTCACAGTGATTTAAAGGAAACTTTGCATATGAAACATCCTGAAGGGTTTATACAAAGAGGTAAAGAAAAACTGGTTTGTATTGATTAAATCAATATATGGTTTGAAACAAAGTGGAAGGTGCTGGAATGAACATCTCAACAAAACATTAGAAAGTCTTGGATTCGTTCGAAATAAAGTTGATCCGTATGTATATCAGTTGAAGAAAGGGAAAGGAAAGGTCATATTAGCTGTTTATGTGGATGATATACTTGTATTAACAGAACATGAATCAATGAGAAGTAGTGTTAAAGAACTTCTGGAGATATGCTTTGATATTAAGTACCTAGGAACAATTTTGCATCTACTGGGAGTAAAATTCAATAAGAAAGGGGATGGTAGCATCACCCTTTCACAAGAAGGATATGTCAACAAACTGTTGAATGAATTTGGACTGCAAGACACCAAAGGAATTAAAACCCCAATAGATCAGAGGCCAGAGTTTCTCGATGAGTGTAATGAAGATGACCTCAAGAACCTTCCTTACAGAGAACTCATTGGTGGTCTGTTATATTTATCGCAGATATTGCCTTTTCAGTAGGCAAATTGGCTTAGTATTGTTCGCAATTCAACAAGTGTCATTGGAATGCAGCTAAAAGAGTACTGAGGTATTTAAAAGAGACACAAGACTATGAGATTACATATTGTCCAACTAATGAAAGCCTTGTAGCATATGCTGATGCAGATTGGTCTAGTTATACAAAAACTTGCAAGAGCATAAGTGGATATGTGCTTATACTTGCAGGTGCTCCAATCATCTGGAAAAGTTCAAACCAAACTGCGATTGCACTTAGCACAATCGAGGCAGAATATGTGGCCTTGGCAGCTTGTGCAAGAGAAGTGTTTTGGGTAAAAGAACTATTAAAGTCCTTGGATTTCCAAGAAATAAGTGACAGCGCAACTACAATATGGTGTGACAGGCAGGCAGCTATTGCTCATGCTATAAACTATGTTGACAAATCCAGAACAAAGCACATTGCAATCAGGCATCACTTTGTAAGAGAAAAGGTGATGGATGGAACAGTGGAACTTTGATATGTCCCAAGTGAACAAAATGTTGCGGACATCTTCACAAAGGCGCTGTGTCACAGACTACACGAGTCGCATTGCAGTCAGCTGGTGGAGCAGGTCCAGGTGGCATAATCTCTGAAGTGCGGAATGATCATCCACAAGTCAATGATCTTCCGAGGGGGTGATTGTAGAGATTATCATTGAAATGCAGAGATGTTAAATTATTCTTTGCATCATATGTAATCACGCTGGTCTATGTTGTCTGGTGTATTGCGCATTGAACGTGTAATAAAGAATTTCTGTTCACAATAACGCGTTCTTTACAGTTTATTTTAGTACACTACTGTTCTACGCTATTAACTGCCGAAATTTAAGTAATAATAACACAATCATTGACCTGCGCAGGCTTGAAGAGAATTGTGGTTTTCCTAAGGGGCTCCAACTTGGACGAAACTGTCAGCCACGGGCGACAGGGTGTTGCCAGCCAACAAAGCATGAGGGTGAAAGGTTTTGCAAGAAGACACATTCTGTAATGTTGAGGCAGCGGTCACCGCACTTAACAGGGGAGAACCCATGCCGTGTGAAAACATAGTGTCGTCCCTCAAACTTAGCAGAATTTTTCCGACCACTGGGAATATTCTATTAAACATGATCTTTGAGACTGGAAGGGCGGGGCCAAAGTTTACTTTGGAGTTGGAACAGTGACGAGATTCATTCTACTGCAGGACACCGTTTGCAACATAGTTTCTGTTACAGACTCCGGTGGTTGACTTTTCTCACTGACTGCTGCTGAGGTCCGTGTGGAAGTCTGATGCTGCCTACTTGCATTTAATCTGGCTGCTGGAGCGGCATTCACACAGAGAATTACCAGATTGGGTGTGACTGCAGCCACCTTCTAAGACAGGGCTCCTGTACCATGGGCTATTTTCGATCACCGCAGACATCAGACACAGAACTACAATGATAAAGTGTTACAACCGAGCCATCTGATTGTGAATTCCGTGAAACTGAACCCTTAACCATTCTTAAGAGGGAAGATCCATGTTCTAACTTGGCAGATAAAAACCCCACTGAGCTAGTGACATAATTTCCAGAAGTATTTGAGTTGTTTTCAAATACCATATTTTTCCATTTGTGGAACCCTTGCATATTAATTTTGAGATCAATTCCAAAGTATATTACAATTATTTGCTTGCTCAGATGGCTAATTGTACAGCGGAGTGTTGCTTTTTGATTTTGCCTTCTTGTATTAATATTAATGGAAAATTTGCGCAGATTTGTAATTGTCAATTTGTGACAGTTTGTCCTGTGTTCCAAATATCATCGAGAGTTGTGACTCCACAGAACATTGCAGCAGTAGAAGCCATAGTGATGGAAAACTGCCGAGTGACACTGAATGACATTGCACCATGTTTAAAGATTAGTCATGGTTCAGCACACCACATTGTGCATGATAAGCTCCAGTTTCACAAAGTGTCTGTAAGATGGGTGCCACGGCAGCTGACTCCTGAAATGAGAGAACGACGTGTTGATGCTTGTGAATAACTTCTTCGGTGCTTTGAATGAAAAGGTGTTGGCTTCCTTGCAAGAATTGTTACTGGGGACGAACCCTGGGTTCACTTCCACCAACTGGAAATGAAGAGAGCGAGCAAGGAATGGCGCCATTCCTCATCACCAAAACCAAAGAATTTCGAACAGAACCATCAGCAGGGAAGGTTATGCTGACACTCTTTTGGGACAAAAAAGGAGTCATTTTTGAGCATTACATACATAAAGGGACCACTGTCACCAGTGCATCATACACAGATCTCCTAAAAAATTATCTTTGGCCTGAAATCAAATCAAAGCGACGTGGATTGCTGTCATCAGGTGTCCTTTTGTAACATGACAATGCTAGGCCCCACACTGCCCGTACAACAGTTGCAACAATCACAAACTTGCATTTTGAGTGTCTTCCTCATCCACCATACTCACCAGACCTTGATTTCCATATGTTTGGACCACTCAAGGAAGCAATGAGAGGAAAGAAGTTCCGTTCTGATGAAGAGGTATGCCACGCATTGCATGAGTGGTTGCACGGACTACCAAAAGAATTTTTTTCTAAAGGAATTTATGCACTTTGTAAGCGCTGGAGGACTTGCATTGAGCGTGGGGAGATTGAAAAGTGATACAGCTTTGTATCACTTCTGCACAATAAATAATATTTTTGAAGAAATACACAGACGGAAAAAAAAATCCCAACACCAAGAAAAAATTATTGTAGAGTAATGAAATTTGGACAATGCATTTGTCAAGTTAACATGTTTAATTGATTAAATTTTCAAGATCACAGGTTAATTTAAGCTCAAGAAAATGCATTTCAAATGTGAAATACTGTTAAATTAATAGCCGGTGTAACCTCCAGAATTTTGAATGCAAGCCTGCAAACGTGAATGCATTGTGTCATACAGGTTTCGAATGTCACTTTGTGGTATGGAGTTCCATGCTTGTTGTACTTGTGCTGTCAATACTGGGACGGTCAGTGCTGGCTGTGGATGATGCTGGAGTTGTCGTCCAATGATATCCCATACGTGTTCAATTGGAGACAGATCTGGTGATCTCGCAGGCCAAGGTAACATGTCGACACTCTGTAGAGCACGTTGCGAGACAACAGCGGTATGAGGGCGAGCGTTATCCTGTTGAAAAACTCCCCCTTGAATGCTGTTCATGAATGGCAGCACTACAGGTTGAATTACCAGACTGACGTACAAATTTGCAGTCAGTGTGTTTGGTATAACCACAAGAGTGCTCCTGCTGTCATAGGAAATTGCTCCCCAGACCATGACTCCAGGTGTAGGTCCAGTGTGTCTAGGCCGCAGACAGTTTGGTTGCAGGCGTTCCCCTGGCCTCCTTCTGACCAACACTCGGCCATCACTGGCACCAAGGCAGAACCTGCTTTCATCAGAAAACACAACAGATCTCCACTCCGTCCTCCAATGAGCTCTGGCTTGACACCACTGGAGTCGCAAACGGCGATGGCTTGTAGTCAGTGGAATGCACGCTACAGGGCGCCTGGCTCGGAGCTGTCCTTGAAGTAACCGATTTCTAACAGTTCGTTGTGTCACTGTGGTACCAACTGCAGCTCGAATTTCTGCCGCAGACGCAGTACGATGCGTCACAGCTGTACGCCGAATACGGCGGTCTTCCCTCTCAGTAGTGCCACGTGGCCTCCCGGAACCCGGTCTTCTTGAGGCAGTACCATCCCTTGACCACTGCACCCAACAATCATGCACAGTGGATACATTCCGGCCAAGTCTTTCTGCAATATCGCGAAAAGAAAATCCACCTTCTCGTAACCCTATTACACGACCTCGTTCAAACTCGGTGAGCTGTTGATAATGGCTTCTTCGTCTTCTTAAAGGCATTCTTGGCTAACATCAACTCACTATGTCAAATCTCAGCGGTAAATAACGTTCACAAACTTTACAGCGCGTATTTAAAGCAAACCTGATTTGCAAGCTCTGAGTAGCGCTACTAGCGCCACACTTATGCGCGAAGCGCGAAATTTGAATCGATGTCATCTTTCAGATGTATAAACACGCCTACCAAATTTCGTTTATCTAACACAAGTCTTTCTTGGTGTTGGGATTTTTTTTTTCCGTCTGTGTATTTAAGCTTTTAACTTGACTCACCCGCGTACAAATGAACACAATATCTACTTCCCCCATAGGGAACTCCCTACTACAATACTTAAGTAAAGGAATAATGAAGGTTTTGTGACACCATTCCCCCACTTCCTGGATAGATGCCCTCATTATCCTCTCGAATAAACAAACAATATTAAAACCTCTATAAATTAAGCCCAATATATCCTGTCCAACAAACTTTTGGTATCAGATGTTGTGCCAAGATATAATTCACAATTAATCTCTTAAAAAAGCAATCCCATTTTTAAATTTGTTTCTCATTTTCTTTTTCTTCATCATCTCTTTGAACATTTTGTGGTTGAATGCCTTTGACAAGTTTTACGCATTGTTGGCATGGTCAAATTCGGAACTATGGTTTTATGGACGCATGCCATTGCTAACGACAAGAATTTTATACCTACTGCCAGGTTGTAGTAAGTAATATCAAGCAAAGTGAAGTGTTGCCATCTGTATGTGAAATTTGTAACTATGTTCAGTATGAGATAAGTAGGGTTCAGATCTTTATGACCAAAAAGTAGAGAAATATGCAGGCAAATATGAACTTAAAAACAGGTAAATATGACACAAAAATAACAAAATACAACCAAACATTTAAATTTACTGTACATCAAAACATGTTAAATTATGCATCATTTATTTTATCTAGTAGTGTAGCTTTCATATAGATGGCATAATTTGCTTCCGTGCACTCATTGCACTCACTAAACCATCGAGAAATTAAATTTTTAATCATTTTGTTGAAGTCACTTTGATTTCACATAATTTACAGAAAAGAACTCTTATCAGTATTAAAACACCCCTCTCCAAATTCCCTTAAGTAACTCTATAACTTTGCACTTTCAGAAAATTTTGTTCTCGGCATGGGCTACTTCGTGATCCACTGCAGATTTAACGATGACTGATGATTATTTTCAGAAGTATTTGACATATTGATTGATGTGGATCGGCACAGGAGTGCTGTTGCTGCATTGTCGAGAATAAAAGGCGGGTGGAACGTTAAGTTTAGAGAGTGATAATAATGTATAACTTTAATTCTTGACTGCCGAATTCTGACCAATTCAGTGAAAAATTTGTTTTTTTCCTCCATTGTATATCAGGATTACAGTTCTGTGAGTAATTATCTGAATTTCTTCTCATCTATATCTAACGATTTCCTGGTACTATTAGGAAATTAAGAGATTATTCCTCAAACTATGACTATATGACCATAAATATCATCATAATATGACCATAAATATCATCATAATATGACCAAAACTAGGAAAATAACCTGAACATGCATTTAAATACAATCAGAAACATTTAATCGGTTTTTCATTCAATATTACAACTAAAAAACAAATCAGGAAACAATACGACTTGTCATAAAGATCCGAACTCTAGTGAAAAAGTGTATTTTTTTGTGAAATGTGTAGTTTATGAGGTGGAGAGTGGGTACCATCCTGGCATTCATCTTGATGACTGGGAAATCTGCTTAAAAACCACAACCAGTACAGGAGGGTCTGGTTTAATGTCCGGTCCACTGTAAATCCCCAATACATTATGTGGCTCCTCAAAACACTGAGCCACACCAGCGAGTATTGAAAATCATTTCACAGGGCACTGATAAATATATTAGCTCCATGTTCAACAATGTTAAGTCTTCCAGGTATATATTTATGTGATCAGTATATAATGAAATGTTGTTTCGGAGTCAGTATGTGATTTGTTAGAAAAGACTAATTACCTGATCGACACATCATACAAGTTTTTCTTGAAAAGGAGACTGAGTTTTGACTGCAGATCTTTCTCGATTAGGTGGTACAGTTTATTGTCACCTCCTAAAATGTAAAATGATCCCCATTCAGCCAACACTGCTTGCACTTCTCTCATTGGAGCAGAAAAAACAATGAACTTGTTTTGAATATCTAATACTGTCACCATACATTTTTCCATGGTACTTGTATCACTAAAATAAAAGAAAGGAGATAATCAAAATTTTCATTTTTTCAATGATTATTACAAATAAAACATTTTTATCTACATTAAAATCCTTTCTAACAAATATAAATATACACAAACATCACATAAATATAAAACAACAAATTGAGTACTTCTGTCTTACCTGCAGCAACATATACAGACAACTGTTATTTATTTAATTTTACAGTGTAGTGAATACAGTAAAGAAAGCAGAGACTATTATACGATTTCAATATGCATTTGATATACAGAAACTGGACTGACCATTCACCAAATTTTTATCATTATTTTAAATAGTTACATTTTCATTGAATAAGTAATCACTTTGGTTGCAAGAATATGATCTCTCAAAAGTCTCAACAAAACAATAGAAGAGGGTCTAATACCAAAACGAAAGTAAATAATTAATATATATAAATAAGGAGAGACAGGATAATTGCATAAGGATAGATAAAAAAAACTAAATAAAAATGATTATTTTTGTGGGTCTCAATACTTAATTAGAAATAGAGCAAGAACTGTACTGAATGGGATGAAGATAATAAATCAGAAAATAATTTATAGAGCAGCTAAGAAATTAGATCTCTATGGCCAGCCTAATGGTTACCATAGTTGTGTGCATGATACTGGAGTCTAACCCACATCAACAGACTTACTGTACTTCCAAGTAGCGTCTAAGTAGTTGCCCAAATCCTCCACAAATCAAAACATGGGCCATTGTGATACACTTGAAAAAGTTTTTGGTTGTTTAGTGTCATGCTCATGTCTTGCAAAGAAACAGGTAGGAAATTAAACACCCAAAACATATTAGCATGGCAGTGAGTGAATAATCAAAGAGTGCACACAGGGTTACCAATGGGGTAAAGCAATAAAAACTTCAAGTCCACCAACTGATCTGAAGCTAAAGGAGCCTAGCACACTATTTAAAAAATTTGGATAACAACAGAAATAACTGTTCACAAAATAGAATGGGTCAAGTTTAAAGGGACTAAATATACATGTTCTAAAAAATTTCTAAACATCCAACTTGTTTCAGTACTCTATTTTTACTTTTACTTTTTGCTTTCAGATAATTTTTTACAGTAAATGGGTAAGTTTACAATGAATAAGTGTAACTGCTAATTATTAAGCAGCAATCACATTAAAGTTTTCAAAGAACAGGATGGTTAAGGTTCAACTAATGAAACATTTTACTACCAGCACAAATCTTCAAATTATTCAACTGATTAAAGCAATCAGGTTGGCCAGATGTATATATGAATCCATGACCTCCCAAATTCTGAGCTGTAGCATTACTGTTCATCCACCAAACTCAGTGAAGCCTTGGAATTTACAGCGCGACCCCCTTACTAAATAAATTCAAAGTTTCACATACCGATATCTTTCTCAAGATATATAACCTTTCTTCTGATTTAATTTTTTTTTTTTTTTTTTGCTGTCGTCAGTCTTTAGACTGGTTTGATGCAATCCTCCATCCCTTCCTATCCTGTGCTAACCTCTTCATTTCTACATAGCCCTTACAATCCACGTCCTCAATTATCTGCTTCATATATTCTAATCTCTGTCTACCTCTACAGTTCTTACCTTCGACTGTTCCCTCCACAAACAAATTAACCAATCCAGCATGTCTCAAAATAAATATGATTTAAATATCATAGATATATGTCTTACTGAGTGTAAAGGGGCCAATCAGATTTAAAATTTCCATAATAAAAACCTGCCGACAGTTTCTGGACAAGGCTTGCCAACAGAAATGTAAAACCATAGTCGTATTGCCAATGTTATCATCTAAAGTAATATATAGGTCATTGGCTAGGCTGACATTTGCCTTTTAAAACAAACAAACAAACAAACAAAAAACATAATCTGTTAAAATGTGATATACGATCAAAGGTAAGCAACACATTCCAGTAGATCCTCCAGGCAAGAACATAAAACAGTGCCATTAGCGGAGGCAAGTGAGGAGAACCTTATCCCTTTTCACCTTTTGGCGGAAGCTGCTCCACATTTTCATGATCGATTTGATAAGCTGTAACTTGTTGTGTTTGTCTTATGACCACTACATCTACCAAAACACCAACAATACTTTGCTTTAATGCCAAGGAGTGGTTGGGCTTTGGGACTGGAACAAAGTAAATCCTACCATATTGCAGGGAAACTTAACTGGTTCATCTACTGTCTTGTTCCCCCCGATTTCCACATGGCCAAGCATCCAGCAGAATAAAAACTCAAGACTCGGTTGTGTCCTGAACATCATAAACTAGTTATCAAACTAAATACACATTTCCCAGTGCATGTATGCAATCATAGAATATAATGTATTACTGGTGTGACCTTATTTTCATATTCTGGAGTGATTACAACACCTGCAGCATTTATACGAGGGAGGCCAAGAAACTAATCCACCACATTTTTTTTTCTCAGCTCCCAAAAATGGTATGAATTCGAAACTTTAGATATGAATTCTTTGAAGTGCGCACGGAGTTTCTGTTTATTCTGACAGATAGCATACTTGCAGCAACGGTTCAACATGACGTCTGTGAGTGATGTACATTATAAGCAGCGTGTTGTCCTTGGATTTCTCACTGTGGAGCAAGAAATGGTTGGAAACATTCACAAACGTTTATGTGCAGTTTATGGAGCATCTGCAGTTGACAGAAGTACGGTTAGTCACTGGGCACAGAGGGTGAGGCCATCCGAAAGTGGTTCTGCAGAGCTCCAAGATTTTCAGTGGACAGGAATGCCACCCATGGCTTTAACACCTGACAAGATGCAGCATACTAATCTGCTCATTCGCAAGGACTGATGCCTAATGGCTCGGCAGTTGGCAAGGGAGCTGTCAATCAGCAAAGGAAGTGTGGGTGTAATCGTCAGTGTTCGTGATTATGTAAAAAAGTGTTCACCATGGGTTTCGCGCTTTCTTATGGAGGAACACAAAACTCTAGGGAAAAAATTTATTTAAAAAAAAAAAAAAAAAAAAAAAAAAAAAAAAAAGAAATCAAAGCAACTGCTTCCACTGGTAAGGTCATGATCATTGTATTTTAAGACTATGATGGTGTCATACTCATTGATGTGATGCCGAGAGGTACTACCATTAATTCTGAGGCATATGTAAACACATTAACCAAACTCAAGAAGCACTTCCAGCAACTTGGACACCATAACAACCAAGGTGATTGTTTGCTTCAACATGATAATGCAGACCCTCGCACAAGCTTGAGATCATTGTAACAAATCACCAAACAGGGTTGGATAGTATTACCCCATACACCTTATCGCCCTGACCTTGCTCCTTCATACTTTGGCTTGTTTGGGCTATTGAAGAATGACATTTGTGGGAGACATTTTGAGGATGATGAAGAGCTGATTCACACAGTGTTTAAATGGCTTCATGAACAGAACAGGGAGTGGTGTGCCATGGCATACACACTCTTGTGACTTGCTGGTGGAAGGCCATAGAATGGGAAGGAGATTACGTGGAAAAATAGGGAGTGTAGAAGAAACATAATTCTTTGTTATGTATAAGTTTCATTGTGTTCAATAAATAATTATTGAAGAAAAAAAATGTGGTGTATTAGTTCCTGGGCCACCCTCGTACATCCTGTACAACCTACTACAATACTGCCACTGTGAAACCTATCAATGGCATCACAATACATCTCATACATCAAGTGACATCTATCTACTGTCGGTATACATGCATCACTATCAAACAGCTTCCATCAGGATGAATGGCTACAGGCAATAACACAGATCATCCACTTGTTGCCCACGTTATTTGTCACAACTTAAACTGTGTCATAAAGACACAGTCTTTTTTCCTAGAAATTATTTTTTTTTCAGCATGCTTTACTTCAATGATATGGGGAAAAACTTATGGAGGCACTGTACCAAAGCATGTATAATTATGATAATATTTATCAATTTTTACCACTCGATTTGAATTCCAGAGCTAGCCCAGAACCATCTGTTTCACAAGTACAGATTTTATTCAGGCAAGGAGAAGTTTTAAATGAAGACTAAATACAAAGGAAACAGATATCAGGACATGGCGACATACACAGCTCTGCACTACAAGAACATATATACCTTAAGTCAGAAAATTTTGGTTAACTTTTTTACAGTAGAAAAATTAACTACTTTAGATGGCATTCACAACTATAACTTAGTACATATCCAATTCGGTTTCACTGAGTTACGTCTCAGTGGCATTTGAAATCTTTCTTGCTAAAGGACTCAAAACTACTGCCACAATTACAGCAGTAAATCAGATGATTAATATTAAAATCTTAATAATTTGCCCTTTGGATCAATTCAGTTACATACTTTGAGGAAACTGCTGATGCTGAAGTTGCACGTGTAATGCTTTTTGTTTCTTTGGCAACTATAACCAGGTAACTCCTAAACCACTGAAGCATCATCTTCTCACCTTCTACAGCATAACATGGACCACGACCATCAGGTGTGTAGCAATAGACGGCCTAGAAAAGATTCAAGTCATGTTCAATTTTTTTAACTCTAAATATTTTACATTTTATTAAAAAATTCATAGGAATAAAAAAATGCTTACATCATTTCTTCCTATCATAAAGTGATTATCTTGCATGGCATCTGCAAAAACTGAACATTTTTTGTTACATCCCATGCTATCAAGGAGGATCTGAAAACAGACATACATGATATCTCTACTTTTACACAGTCTCATCTGAACTCCAAAAACATTAAATTGATAGCCGAAGCTTATGAGATTCCTCAACCAACAGAAAATCCTCTTTTGTGGAGTAAAGACTAATATGAAGCAGAAAAAGTTTTACTTCATGTCCAAGGCTAAAAGGGTTTTGTACTTTACTCCTCTTGACCTTGGGACTAATGTCAGATAAAAACTTAAGGGAAAATTTCTCTCTTCCACAAATGAATTCTTTGTTGGTGTACATTTATTTGTAATATTATGCATAAACGAATATCCTAAGGGATGACATCCAGTCTATGAACACATGTCAGATGCATTACTGGGCAGAGACAGTAGTCATGAAGATTAAATTTTTGGTTGTCCCCCCTCCCTCCAGTATTTTTTATACATATGTATATAAAATGCCAAAAATATATTACCTTTATCAATTCTTTCCAATATGCATCTGCACAAATGGTGCAACTATCTAGCTCACGAAGATGATCAATCATTAGGAATCCGAAAGTGGATCCGACATCCGATACATTATGACCACAGATTTACACCTCATGGCAAGACAAAGTAATTAAGCATATAATACCAATTTTAATGACAAAACTTTTTGGCTCACAAAGGAAATTTTCAATTTTTTCTGCTCTTTTATGAAAGTGCACCTGCAGTGTAAAGAGTTACCAAAAGTTAAGTAGAACGTTTCCCTAAAACAGAAACGAAAAATACCGCTATTATTCCACAGCTCACTTAAGGTTGTCATTGTTGTATCAGAACTGACTCATACGGAAATAATATAAATGAAAGTCACTTGCTGAATTGTTAGGGATTAAAAGATGTGGAATGTTTGTTTCATTTGTTTCATGAAATAACCTCACATCTTTGGATATTTAAAATGAACAATCATAATTCCAGATAGTTTTTGAATTTGTGTAAAATCACGAAAAGGGGTGAAAATTGTAAACTGTCTGACTTCAATAATGATCTTTATTGCTTTCCTCCATGAATCATTATGGCAGGTGGCCAGCAATTCTGTGGTTCACCAGTTACATTCCCTTGCCTTATATCGGACAATCTATCACAGTTACAGTTCTGTCCAGATTCTCAACAAGTACTCTAACCAGTGCTGTGCTGAAGTCTATACAATAATTTGTGTCATTGCTGGTACTGTGAGAACTTAGTATGTTAATATAAAACAACAAGAAGTGGTGGACTTTGACTTAAAATGCTAATCTGGATTAGATAATGATATCATTACTTGGCACATGATTCACTGGCAGAATTCCCTCTGAAGAGGAGAGAAAAAGTGGGGAAAACCTCTCACCGTGGGAGAATTGGTTACAAACGCCAGGTACATTAGCAGACAATGTTTCTACATCAATTACACAGAGTTATACAACTCAACGTCAGATCATGAAGCAAGGGATATCTTAGCGGAATGATTAATTTAAAACCTTAGCAGCAAATAATGGTGGAAGACTACTATAGTGGTTTGAGCACTTGACTTTAATCTGGATATGAATTTTAAAGATTTTCTAAATTCAGTAGATGAACTCATTTAACAAAATTCATTTATTTCATGTAATACAATTTATCTCCAGAGGATTTGGAAACAAGCGCTACTTGGGAAAGGTATTAGTTCTGTTTTGGGGGTTGTGCCTGTGGACCCCATTGGTAGGTGGGGTTTCACTAGGCATGGCCTACACCTCAATAGGAGGGGCAAGGGGGTACTTTCCGAGTTGTTAGCTAAAGCAGCAAGAGAGCCCATTTCCAGTGATGATTTGGTCAGGACTGTGCCTTTTTTAGGTTAGGGGCTGCTGGTGAAGAGATGGAGATAGATGAGCAAAGTGATACTGACTCTAGATCCACAACGGAAAAAACCCCGATGTTTAAGAAACAGATGAAGTTGCTGAAACAATAATAAATTGGGTTGGAACTCGGAAGGAGGAGGCAAATGCTAAAAATATACAGCCAGTAATAAGGGTGTTATTGGTGAACTGTAGAAGTATAATGAGCAAAGTAATCAAATTTTGTAAACTTAATTGAAATACATGAGCCACAAGTAATAATAGGAGTAGAGAGTTGGTTAAAAGAAGAAGTACTAGACAGTGAGGTTTTTCCCGATTGTTACACAGTGTATCACAGAGATAGGGGAACAATTGATGGAGGAGTTTTCATACTAGTTAACAAAACCTAACACAGTTCACTGGTGTTCATAGATCATGACCATGAGTTACTTGAGGTTTCTGGGGTAATAAAAAGAAAAAATCAGGGTGATGGCTGCTTACCACAGTGGAAGAATGGCAGATGAAGATGAGGCTCTTGCGGGGAAATTAAATTCATACTCAGATTTCCGAGGTAAGAATAGAATGGTCATTATTGGCGGGGATTTAAATTTACCAGGTGCAAATTACCCAGCAAATAAGATTAATAACACAAGGGAACAGAGATTTGCAAATACTCTAATAACGGGAGGATGATTTACACGAGTGGTAGAGCAGAACACTAGGGGACAAAATATTTTGGATATATTCCTAATAAAGCCTGATGATAACCTTGTAGGGTGTTAAGTAACCGAAGTAATCATGAAGCAGTTCTGTTGGATATTAGAGGATTCAGACAACCAGCAACCATAATATAAAGGGGAAATAGGTACAATTATAAAAAGGCACAGATTTCAAATTTGAAGAGATATTTCAGAGAACATTTCAACAAATGGGAGGAAGGCACAAGTAAAGTAAATTCAAGGTGGGAAGAGTTCAAGGAGATAATAAGAAAGGGGAAAGAAAAATTTATTCCAAAACAGAAAATAAAAAGAAGTAGACCTTTGTATTATAACAGGGAGGTGAGGCGATTAAAGACGTTCGTAAGAAGAGAACATAACGGAATTAAGAGACAGCCGGGTAGTCGGGAATATTTAAAACAATTAAACAAGGACCTAATAATAGCTAAGAAGGCGGCTAAAGATGGATTTATGAAGAGTATTGTCAGTACAGAGGGACCATTGAATGATTCATACAGAAATTTCTATAAGTATGTTAGAAAACTGAGAGGAATGGAGGGAGTTGAGACACTTTTAGATAAGGAAGGACAAGAAGTTATGGAGAATTTGAAAAAGGCAGAGATTTTAAGTAACTGGTTTAGTGAGAGTATTAAGGACAATGAATCAGAAACAGGTGGTTCTGAATCGGATAACGAGCTTAAAAAAAAACAATTAGAAATGAACAGACCATAAAATTTGAAATTCGTCCTGAGGATATTATGAAGGAACTAAGAAAGCTAAAAAACATAAAGGTGTTGGTGTAGATAATATTACTATAGATGTCTTAAAAATAGCAGAATGTGACAGTGTACCTTATCTTGAAATATTATTTAAATTGAGTCATGATACTTGCTGCTTACCAGAGGATTGGAAAAGTGTGATAGTAGTGCCTGTACATAAAGGAGAGGTGAGAAATAGAGCCAAAAATTATAGGCCAATTAGCTTGACATCAGTGGTAGATAAATTAATGGAGAGATTGATATGCAACCACATTAGAAATATATGTGAGGAGCGTAAGTGGTTTTCAAGTAGGCAACATGGCTTTAGGCAAGGATATTCATGTGAATGTCAGTTGGTGGGATATAAGCAAGATATTTCGGATGAAATGGACAAGGGAGGTCAAATTGATAGTGTAGCACTAGATCTTTCAAAGGCTTTTGACAGAGTGAGCCATAAAATAGTAGTAAATAAGGTAAAATCTATTGGATTGGATCAGAAAGTGATTTGCTGGATAGAAGAATTTTTGAAAGATAGTAAACAGAAAGTTAGGGTAGCAAATGCGGTATCAAAAGAAGTGGAAGTAAAAATGGGAGTGCCACAGGTTAGCGTATTGGGAACATTGCTATTTATTATTCTAATGAATAACTGTGTTGATTGTTTACTATCAGAAATTATATTGTTTGCAGATGACATAATTCTATATCATCATCATCATCATCATCCTCAACAGTTTCCAGCCTCTGGCCAGGTCTGCTTTATGCACAAGCCTCTCCAACTGCTTCTTTCATCCCACCACCTCTCTATCACCACTTTGTTCCAGTCCTCTCCTCTCTTCTGTATACCCTCCTCCACTCCTTTCAGCCATCTATATCTTGGTCTTCCTCTGGGTCATTTACCATGCATCTTAATTTCATGGGATTTTCTTGGGATTCTCTGAGCCTCCCTTCTCAAGACATGTCCATACCATCTCAGTCTGGTCCTCTCTACCCTTTCCTGAAGGGGTTTGTCATATTTTATTAGGATCATTGTAATCGTATTTTAATGTGTTATTGTCGTGTTGTTATTCTAATAAATATTCTTCCCAAGTCTTGGGTCGAAACTTCAAAACAAACTTAATCCTTAAACATTTTAGTGACGATAACCTTTCATTTAATTCATCGATCTTTATTTCCTTTACACTTTTCTAATTCATATCCGAAGATTACGAAGATCCTCTATAAGCAGCAACTATACATCTTCAACCTCAAACGTTCACACTAAAACTTCTTGCTCGCCCGCTGGTTCTTATTACACTGCTGTTTTTCTAGCAACCAACTCCTTTTTATAACTTCTCCATGTTACGCCAAAGGTTCCTCTTTTATGGTGTGTCTAATCACTTCATTTCTTATTCTGTCCATTTTAGTAACTACCATTCTACCTCTTAAAAACTTCATTTCACTTGCTTGTACTCTGCTGATGTCCCACTTTTTCATTGTCCACATTTCAGCAGCATAAGTCAAGATAGGCACATAGTACGTATGATAGATTACTCTCTTGCTTCTCTGTGGCACCTCATTATTCCATATCATGCTTCTAATGATGCTTAGGAACGCCTCTGCTTGTCTTCCTCTTTCACTTATCTCGCCATCATTTCCTCCACATTCCTCCAATACACTCCCCAAGTACTTTAACCTGTTTACCTTCTTTAGTTGTTCCCCTGCCATCACAATTCCCTGGGTTACCCTATTCTTTTTCCTGGTTGTTACCATGTACTCACAATTCTTTACATTAAATTTCAGACCATATTCCTCCACACTGTCTGTCCACACATCCAACTGCCGCTGCACTTCCTCTTCATCACCTCCCCAGATCATCCGCAAAAGTCATCACCTTCATGTTTTCCTCTCCCATCCTCGCTGTCACCTTCTGCATTATTTCATCCATGATTACAATGAAGAGTAGTGGTGATAGGGCACTTCCTTGTTTTAGTCCATTCCTTTGTTCCAGCCAATCTGATCTTCCTTCTCCTAAAGTCTAACCTCTCCTCCACATGGTGGGAGATGGGCAACGACATAAAGTAGGGGATTGCCTGTGGGGGTCAGGTACAGTGGGGACCTAGTGTGCCCTGGGACCGATACGGTAGCTGTGAAGGCCCTACAGGAACCCTGAAAAATGGCGACCAACGGGGGGCTCTGGTGAAGCTACGACAAGCCGGTAGTGGATAGAGCTTGCTTGCAAAACAGAACCAAGCCTCAGAAAGGATGGAGCAATGGACATAATGCAATATAAAAGGACCATTACGATTGAGGACTGTAAACAGTTGCAGGGTGATCTGGACAGGATATCTAGGTGGGTTGGTAAACATGCGATGGAGATAAATGCAAAGAAGAGATAGCTTATTAGATGCACAAATAAAAAACTAAAGGTTTATTATGATTATAAAGTGGGAAGAGAATTGCTTACTGAAGACTTGAAATGTAAATATCTTTGCATTACATTTGATAACAAGCTTAACTGGGCAGATCACATTGGACAGGTATTTGGAAAAGGTTTCAAAATTCTGCATTTGTTGGAAAGGGTGATGAGGGAATGTATGAGAAAAGTAAAGGAATTGGGTTACAAAACTTTGGTCAGACCATTGCTTGAATATGGTAGTGTAGTATGGGACCCACCTTTTGTGTATCAAATACAGGAGTTGGAGAACGTGCTAGATTTGTTTCTGGAAATTATCGCAGAACGCAATCAGTAACAGATATGATAAATGAGCTGGAATGGGACTCATTGGAAGACAGAAGGAGGGTAAAGAGGGTCATGGGAATGAACAAGGTGTATATTGGTGATGACGCATGGAAAGATATTGGTATAAGAATTGAAAGTAATGCATGGAAGGGAAAAGATGACCATGACCACAAGCTGGCACTTGATTTTGGGCACAAGGGTGTAGGAAGATTCTCTTTTTTAGGTAAGCGTGTCAGGGAATGGAATAAGTTACCAAGAGAAATGATGAATAATTTGCCAAAAACGTTGAAAGAATTTAAAATTAAAATTTGTAAAGGGTAAATGTAGGTGAATGCAGAAATGGGGGAAGATGGACGTTTAGGGAAATTGCCACCGGAGCATGCACTCCATTGCAATTTAATTTAATTTAATTGTCGCAGCTCCAGTATGATCTTGACAAGATATCTAGTCGAGTAGGTCAGCATGGAAAAAATTGTCGACCTTAAGGTACACACACTGGCGAAAAAAGCGCTATTATTTACATTATGCAAGGGAAATTGCTTAGCAAAAATATAAAAATTTAAATATTTTGGAATTCAAGAACACATTGATGAAGTGGTAGAGAATATTTTCAAATTCCTGGATCTATTAGTTATGGTAACAAGAGTATGTGTCACCATAATGAGAACACTGGGCTGTGCTTTCTTGGTGAGGCCCTTGTTCGCCGCATATGGTAAGTATGAAATTGGATGTACATTAACGAATCAAAACTGAATTAGAATGGACATAAAAGAAGGTAGGTTGTGTGTGAATATATCATAGAACACATTTGGTAACTTTTTTTCTTTTTAACTGCTTAACAGCGAGGTCTTTAGAGATGGGAAAGGATGGGGGGCAAGGAATGGGAAGGAATTCGGCCATGGCCTTTTGAAGGAAGCATCCCGGCATTTACCTGGAGTGATTTGGGAAACCATGGAAAACATTTGGTAACTGATATGACAAATTAGCTTATATGGGAGTCACTGGAAGACCTGAAGCAATAGAGAGTGTGGAGGAAGTGCATAAATCATATGTTGAGAAGAAGGCCTGAAGTATGCAGAAAGAAGAGAGGGTCATGATTGTAAGGGAGAAAACCAATACCGGGGTTGAATCACCCAAACTAACCTCAAATTTCTTTTCAGTAGTGTCAAAATATTCACTGATCAAACTTTTAAACCATATATAAGCCTGGATGAATCGACTGTAAGAAATAATGGCCACCACTTCCCTCATTACCCTCAGGAAAGAAAAGGTTAATATGAACTAATAAGAAATAAGCACTGTTTAAATAAAAAATTTCAATATCTTCTTCAAAGTCACATCAAAAGTCACAATTACAGTTGAAATTGGCTATCGAACAAATCATTTACTAAACTGCAAGTAATGAAGAGGAATAAAACTGACTGATCCCTGTTAGAAATTTTCAAAGTCTCATTTTAAAATTTACAAGGCACACATTCCCCAATATCCATGATGTCTGCCAAACCAGTATGGTGGTGTGTGCAACTTCCGGGACTACCCAGAAGGCCTCAGTTGGCCAAATGCAGCTCTGTAATAAGGGCTGATAGAGCACCTTTCGGAGAGCATGCAAGGCGATTCAATGCACCGACAATTGATGAGGTTGCAATTGTAATTCTCGGTGATCAGTTTCAACCCCGTGATATTGTACTTCATCGCAGAAATGAGCAATTGCAACATGTTTCGGAACCTCATCGTAGTTATGATGCATTACAATACCCAATATTGCATTGGAAAGGTGACGATGGCTACGATATCAATATACCAATGATTGATCCACGAACAGGTAAATAATTTACCTATTTTCAGTGTGTTGACATTTCATTTGTATAATTTTCTAGAGTCACATTTTGCACTTATTTTCAGGTCTACACGTACAGAAAAAAGTTAGTGCCATGAATTTTTATTCGTATTGATTGATGGTTCGTCCACAAGAACAAAATTATATCTTGAGATGTGGTAAACTATATCATCAGTACATTGTTGATATGTATGCCAAAATAGAAACTGAACGTCTTAATTTTATTCGTTTCAACCAAGCAAAATTAAGATCCGAAGAATATATTAATTTACAAGAAGAGATAGCGAATGATGCTAATGTTAATGTCATCGGACGTTTAACTATATTGCCATCTTCGTATATTGGTAGCCCACGGCATATGAACGAATATGCACAAGACGCAACGTCTTATGTACGAAAATACGGTCGACCGGATCTGTTCATTACATTTACATGTAATCCGCAGTGGGATGACATCAAAAACAATTTATTTGAAGGACAGTCGACAACTGATCGTCATGACATTACAGCAGGTTTTTTTCGGCAAAAATTGAAAGCACTTATGGATTTAATTGTGAAATTATGTGTATTTGGAGAGGTGCGTTGCCATATGTACTCCATCGAATGGCAAAATAGGGGATTGCCGCACGCACATATATTAATTTGGCTGGTACATAAAATAACTCCGGATCAAATCGATAACGTTATATCAGCTGAAATTCCTGATCAAACTGTTGATCCTGAGTTATTTCACGTTGTCGTTAAAAACATGATACATGGTCCGTGCGGTGAACTAAATATGAATTCGCCATGTATGATTGATGTAAAGTGTTCGAAACGATACCCAAGGCAATTTACTTCAGACACAATAACGGGCAATGACGGATATCCGTTGTATCGACGTAGATCACCTAATGATAATGGCAAAACGGCAACCATTAGAATGCGTAACCAGGACGTTGAAGTTGATAATCATTGGGTGGTTCCATATTGTCCATTATTATCGAAAATATTCAAGTGCTCATATAAATGTGGAGTATTGTAATTCAGTCAAATCCAATAAATATATTTGCAAGTATGTAAATAAAGGGAGCGATATGGCTGTTTTCGGTGTTGCTGGTGATAATAGAAATGATGAAATTACTCAGTATCAAATGGGGCGCTATATTAGTAGTAATGAAGCTGTCTGGAGGATTATTTCATTTCCAATGCACGAAAGACATCCTGTGGTTGTTCACTTGGCTCTGCATCTTGAGAATGGCCAACGTGTTTATTTTAATGAAGCAAATGTATTGGGAAGAGCAGCACAACCACCAGCGACTACGTTGAACACTTTTTTCAAATTATGCGAAACTGATACATTTGCGATAAATTTGTTATATTCTGAAGTGCCTCAGTATTACACATGGAATGTGTCTTCGAAAAAATTTCAAAGACGTAAACAAGGAACAGCAGTCGATGGGCATCCAGGCATTTTCCAAACGGATGCAATTGGGAGAATATATACAGTACATCCAAACAATACTGAGTGTTTTTATTTGCGACTGTTATTAGTTAACGTCAATGGCCCAAAATCATTTCAAGAATTGAGAACAGTCAACGGTCATTTGTGTCAAACATATCGTGAAGCATGTCAACTCTTGCATTTGTTGGAGGATGATGCACATTGGGATTCAACACTTCATGATGCATCTATTTCAGCTCATCCATAACAAATACGAATGCTATTTGCCATTATATTATCAACATGTATGCCATCAAATCCACTTGAATTGTGGAACAAATATAAACATTATATGGCAGAAGATATTTTAATTCGTATGCGTCATCATGCAAGAAATCCTGATTTGTTGATTACCTTGGAAATGTACAACGAAGCTTTGATAATAATTGAAGATATGTGTCTTACGATTGCAAATAAAGCATTAGTACAATTGGGTATGACCGCACCAAATCGTGAGATGCATGATTTGTTTGATCGTGAATTGCAACGTGAGCAGGAATTCAATTTTAATGATTTGCGTTTATTTGTACAATCGAATATAACCAAATTGAATATTCAGCAAAAACATGTATATGATACAATCATGCAAGCCATTTTCAATAATGCAGGTGGATTATATTTCTTGGATGGACCTGGTGGTACAGGCAAAACGTTCGTTATATCATTGATTTTAGCGACTATTCGATCGGAACAGAAAATTGCATTGGCTCTTGCATCTTCAGGAATTACTGCTACATTAATAGATGTTGGTCGGACCGCACACTCTGCATTAAAATTGCCATTGAATGTACAGGTGATTGAAACTCCAACTTGCAATATTTTGGGAAATTCTGCTATGGAAAAAGTTCTGCGATTAACGTCAATTATTTTATGGGATGAGTGTACAATGGCGAATAAAAAATCACTAGAAGCATTTAATCGAACAATGCAAGATTTACGTGGTAATCAACAGCTTTTTGGTGGTGCTCTGATGTTACTGTCAGGGGATTTTCGTCAAACATTCTCTGTCATTCCTTGATCAACTCCTGCTGATGAAATAAATGCCTGTTTGAAGTCATCAGTTCTTTGGAGATATGTACAAAAATTGACACTGAACACCTACAAAATGATCCAGCTGCCCATGAGTTTTCAAAGCAATTGTTAGAAATTGGTGATGGCAAAATACAAATCGACAGTACCAACGGATTGATCACTGTACCAAACAATTTTTGTACAGTTGCGCAATCGATAGATGAACTGATTGAATGTGTTTTTCCGAATATTCTTCAGAATTACAGAAATCATGATTGGTTGAGAGAACTGCGCCATTTTAGCACCGAAGAACATTCATATCAATGCCATTAATTTTCAAATTCAAGCGAAACTGCCAGGTGTAGTCACGACATATAAATCAATTGACAGTGTTATGAATCAAGATGAGGCAATGAATTATCCAATTGAATTTTTAAATTCATTGGAACTGGCTGGTATGCCACCGCATTGCTTGAATCTGAAAGTTGGTTCTTTGATTATATTATTGCAAAATATTAATCCACCAAAACTGTGTAATGGCACCAGATTGGCAGTGAAAAAGTTATTGCCAAATTTGATTGAAGCTACGATCTTAACTGGTAAATCAAAAGGAGAAGTTTGTTTGATACCGCGTATCCCTATGATTCCAACTGATATGCCATTTGAGTTCAAACGATTACAATATCTTGTGCGTTTATCATTTGCGATGTCCATCAACAAGGCCCAAGGGCAAACACTTCACGTTTGTGGTGTGAATTTGGAGGAATCATGTTTTTCACATGGCCAACTTTATGTTGCCTGTTCCAGAGTCGGTACCTCCAGCCGTTTGTTTATTCATGCTCAAAATGGAAAAACAAAAAAATATTGTTTATCCAAATGTTTTGGTTTAAGTTTTAAAATAGCTAGCAATTAATAAAATATTTTTTTGTTTGAATAAATGAATTTGATGTTCCAATTAATTTTTTTTATTATTTCACTTTATACGTAGCGAAGCACGTACCGGGCCGCTAGTTATTACATAAAATTTATTTGTTAGTTACGAAAATTACTGAAAACATGTTGTTATGTGGTGTTGGAAATGCGAGTGTGTTTGAAGAAGTTTTAAAAACGTGTTTTCTTTATTTATTCTGCCTGAAACTATTGATTTATAGTGAATTTTACTTTCTCCCAGTTTGTTATTATAATAAACAATTTTTATTGCATCGAAAAGTGTTGAAAAATAGCGATATGGTCTTGTAACAAAAATCGAGTGTTTACGAGTTGAACTATTGAGGATTTCAATGATTTAGGTGAGTTTGGAAGTTGTTTTCTATTATTAACTGTCTATTTAAGGCTGTAATTATATGATGAGTAAATTTTCTGATTTCAAATTGCCCTATATTTGGTTATGAGCTGCAGTATCGGCTTCTGTATGGTCCCTGTCCCCCCCATATCCTTAGCGACGTGGTTTAGAATTTAACAAATTCTGAGATGCTTACATGATGTTAACTGTTACTTGTTTCAGGATAAACAAGTGGGAAGATATTCATGTGGATTTAATAGAAATTTGGAACTAAATCAGTTATCAAGAGATGTACCTCAAAAAACAAAAGAATTTAAGAAATAATAACTATTTTTTTATTTTTATTTATTTATTTACATTTTTTTTGCTTAGGACCTCATGCCTCATTGATGTTGAAGTAATTTAAGGTAG
The DNA here is from genome assembly GCA_031002005.1 of Vandiemenella viatica. NCBI lineage: Eukaryota > Metazoa > Arthropoda > Insecta > Orthoptera > Morabidae > Vandiemenella > Vandiemenella viatica. The sequence goes on along the minus strand of JARYHS010008075.1, from coordinate 14,874,591 downwards.
GAGAGATTAGGGTCAGCAATCAGGAACAAATTTGTCTATTGCCTTTTGTAAGAACTATCCTGGCATTTGGCTGGAGCAATTTCAAGAAACCATGGGAAACTAAACTCTGAATGGCCAGATTGGTGATTGAACCCATGTCCTTCTAAATGTAAGGAAATTTCAAGTAAAAATGCATGCAAGGCATAATTAATATGTAAAATAGTTGTAACAAAGGCAGCAGTGAATAATAATAAGAGAAATCTGAAACTATAATTATTAAGATTGTTCAATAGACATGAATACGTTTTTCAGAATCATTCTAATAAGTGATGATGGTCAGTACACACCTCAGCACAGTGGAAAAACTTAATAATAATGGAAGAAATATTTGACATTATAATCATTACGAAATGAAAATTGATCCCTAGCACTAAATTATAATGAATAAGAGGTACAGGTGGTTCACTGTCAGCAGACCTGTTGGGCTCAGTTTGTGGAGGTAGAGGTTCATGGCTCTTTACTTTCATGAGATGTTTCCTTCTTGCTGCTCATTTCACAACAGGATGAGAGGCACTAGGGAACCATTCTAGACATTCAGGTTTGAAGCACAACCCTCAATATCCAAACTATAATAGCCAGTGGCCTAAAAAACTGAGCTATGCCCCCAACAATCAAAAATATAACAAAAACGAATGGGGGGTGCCCACAAAGTTATTACCCAGAGGATAATGAATGGTAGCTATATAATGAATTGACTATTAAAAGAGTTACAGTTACATGAAAAAATGTCAATGTTTGTAATTACTTTTTTTGGAGAATCTGCGATTATCTGTGGTAAGTACTGGTTTCTTTTCCAACCCTTGTATAAATCTGATAATTAGGTTTCCCTCTCTTTGAGACATAAAAAATACTCAGCATACTAGAGGTGTATAAACATCATATTGCCTCACAGAGGCAGATACCTCCTGTGGTACAACTCAGATTCACTTTACTGAATTCAAGGGCACGACACATACTAGCTTATATAATGCAAATTTAAAGATGTTAACTATACTACTTTACAAGCACCAATCATAAATGTTTTAATAGAAGCAGTAACAATAAACCAACTAATATATAGGTTCTAGATGCTTTTAATAAAAACAGAGAGAGAAATCAAATAAGGTACAAACCATTACAGATGAGGTATACAAATAATCTATTAAAATGGCATCTCGAAATGAGTTTATGAATAATTCAGTAATGCTTAATGGTCGCCACCAAATTTGTTCAAACCACAAACTTAGAAAAGGTTAAAACAGTTTACTATGAAATCACAAAAAAATTCACTTGGACAAAATTTTAGAGTTTATTCAAAAGTCACATTTTCAAAATTGGCATTATACAGTTGAGTAGGCAATTGAACAAACGTTTCCAGAAAATTGTAGGTTGTGGAGAGAAATTATACCGAATGAAACCCCTTTTAGTAAATTTATCAGTTCATGTTAACCGTTGCTGCTACACTATCGTACCGAAATCTCATCATGGCCGACAATCAGAGCAAGTTCCCAACAGCCGCCTTCCTGCTCCAAAACAAACTATCGCAGATTACCTCACATAACGCTCCCGGGATAAAGACTGAGAAGAAACCAAAAAGACTACATATTACAAAGTTACTACTTTGAACATCACTGAGAAAATCATGTGTGGAGTTGTGCGATTACTTTCCGGCGTACGAGTGAGACCATGTGAACTTACTGCACAATCTTTTATAGGCTCTTCAGAGCCTATGACCTTGGCAAATCTTTCTTTAATTAATATCTCCAAAAGTACAAAATAGTTTAACTTAAAATTTTTACAGCGACTTTCTATTGTCATGTTCTATATGTTTTAATTTAATTTAACATTCCAAAGGGTTTCTATAATCTTAAAATTAAAGTCATCACATGACCAACTTGGCGTAATTTTTATGCACTTCAAAAACAATCAGCGACAATCTATTTTCAAAAACTTAATTACCAGACAAATGCTTAAACTTTTCACCGAAACCATTATATATTCGAAATCGTCTTAATTTGGGCTATCTCATCATCATAGTCAACAGTTTCCGGCCTCTGGCCGGGTCTGCATTATGCACAAGCCTCTCCATTTCCTTCTTTCTTCCCACCACCTCTCTGTCACTTTGTTCCAGTCCTCTCCTCTCTTCTGTACACCCTCCTCCACTCCTTTCAGCCATCCATCTCTTGGTCTTCCTCTGGGTCGTTTACCTTGCATCTTACATTCATGGATCTTTCTCGGGATTCTCTGAGCCCCCATTCTCTTGACATGCCCATACCATCTCAGTCTGGTCCTCTCTACCCTTTCCTGTAGGGGTTCTTCTTTCATGGTGCGTCTAATCACTTCATTCTTTATTCTGTCCATTTTAGTGACTCCCATTCTACCTCTTAAAAACTTCATTTCACTTGCTTGTACTCGGCTGATGTCCCGCTTTTTCATTGTCCATGTTTCAGCAGCATAAGTTAAGATAGGCACATAGTACGTATGATAGATTACTCTCTTGCTTCTCTGTGGCACCTCTTTATTCCATATCAGGCTTCTAATGCTCCTTAGAAACGCCTCTGCTTGTCTTCCTCTTTCACTTATCTCGCCATCATTTCCTCCACATTCCATTTGGGCTATCTACTGATATAAATTTCCAATTAATATTCCTTTTAGTTCCTCTTAATTAAAATTGCTAGTTAAATTTTGCCAAATTATTTGATTTTATTACCAAAATATCCGGAACAATACTGACTATAGCTGGTGATAAAAGTACAGCTGTCGCTTTACTCAATTTAAAGATATTTCAAATCTTAGATTTTTACTTTTATGATCGCGTGTTTCAAAACTTGAACAAACCGGAATATCTCTTAAAATAAACATTTCCTGATAATATAAATACACTTTAAAATGATTTTTATGGCGAATTGTCACTGTGGGAAAGATTACAGGGAAATTCCTTAAAGTTGACAACTACTCTTCTTTACAATCGATCTATAGAATATTTTACTACTAGGGAAACTAGAATTTGCCAAAATTCTAAGGTGCTTACACAATCTTTCAATTGAGAAACAAAACCTATTAAGGATACAAAAATATTACCTTTTTTTCTCTATCTCTGACACTTTTAGTTTCTATGTTGCAGACTTTCAATTGTGAAACAAAACCTATTAAGGATACAAAAAATATTACCTTTTGTTCTTTATCTCTGATAGTGATATTATACAGCAACACATTGTTTGTTGTGGCAACAAACAAATGTATTAGTTTTGATGTGGTACGGAAAGCCAAACCAGTAACTGGATAGTTCCCATCTTTCAAAACCTTCATCTTATTTGTGCGCTCTCTTGTTATGTCTCCTGCAAACAATACCATGAAATATATGATTCCAATGTGTAAAAATTAAAGATGTAACTAGAATTACTTGAAGTCATGACACTATGATTTTTGGAATAAAGATGTGGAGCATAGAAGAAGGATGAAGAAGGATAAAGAAGGGAGGTTAACAAAATTAAGGATATTTGGATAGCTACTCACTGTGGTCTGTCCCATCAGCATTTAAGAATAAATGTGTTGTGCATGGAAATATCACTGATCATAACCTAACTTCATTTAACATCAATCAGTGATCAAAATGAGAATCGTTTATACCAATAAAAACAATGACACAAATGATACCACTGTTCATTACATAAGAAAAGCAATGGGTTATAACAAACTTAAAATCTCAATTTTTATGATTATGGCCAAATATTCTCATTCAATTTAGTCCAAAACTTACTGTTTATACAAGCCTTTCTTAGAAAGAAAATAAAAATTATGCTGAGCAAAAATTACGCTGAGCAACACTCAAAATTAGATTTATTTCCAACTTGCAGTTACCACACATTATCCCACCCTTTTTAAGTTTCTCAGTTGTTGAATGAATTAAAAACTTAATTAGCTAAGTGTATTACAAAATGAATAGTATTAGAAGGTAATTTCAAACACAATGTCTCTTCGACATTTAGAGGGCAACTGGAGAAGACATATGTAATAACTAAAATAAACTGACTTTACTAACCGCACAGAACACATTGACTTTAGATGATCTTGTTCATGCTTTACTATTTCACTTGAATGCTCAGTTTTCAAATCCAAACATTGTGGCAACTAACAAGGCAATTGAAGTGGAAGGTAGCTTCATCACTAAAATTGACTTGTGAAACAGTGTCATTATTACAAATAATGCTCTCGGGTGACTAGCCGAGTTATAGAAGTGTTATAATAATCACACAATATTTCAGCGCTCTGATTCGTCGGCGCCATCTTCTGGTGAAGTGAGGTCAGGAACATGCGAAGCTGCTGAGCTAGACCAGATTCCCGCTGCTAACCTCTGATTGGTCGGCTGTGGAACCAGTCGTAGCAGGGGTCAAATCTCGTTGCGGCTTGAATCGATGCCAAGGTGGAGTTACGGCTAGATTTGATATCCTTTTTCACATGACATATAGCGGATGGGCTTAAAATCACCGCTCCTTCGAAGAAGATATCCGAAAAACAAAGCCTTCACGATAAATTATTTGTCTAACTGATGGGTCAACACGAATCCGTTGCGGGCCTCATATTGAGCCATGCTGCCACGTGATTGGTGAGATTTGTAACCAATGGTAGCCGGGGTCCTGCCTCGTAGTAACTCATCGTTCGGTAGAAGGAAAAGGCAGAAGGCAAAAACTTACCCATAAGCTGATCATTAATGCCTGAGCAACAAATTGCTCGCTTATGTTACTACCGAACTTTCCGTTGATCTGGACGCGCCGTGTAATGCGTCTCGGTCGCGCTGTCGACGAATAGTATTGATGATTGGCGTCCAGGCTTCACTCAGCTGGTACCCGCTGTCGCGGTTGACGAGGTTAGACGCGAGACGAATTTCTACTGCTTCTGTAAGGATGCTATTCCAGAAGCTCCCAGTATGCGCCAGTACTCTGGTATTTTTGAAATCAAAACCATGGCCATGTTCTAGACTGTGTACCGCCACCGCAGACTTTTCTTTCTGCCCCAGACGAACGTGTCGTGCATGTTCTAGACAACGTTGGTGAACACACCGCACCGTCTGGCCAATGTAGCTCTTTCCACACTCGCAACTAATGCTATATACCCCAGGTGTCCGCTTATGGGTAAGTTTTTGCCTTCTGCCTTTTCCTTCTACCGAACGATGAGTTACTACGAGGCAGGACCCCGGCTACCATTGGTTACAAATCTGACCAATCACGTGGCAGCATGGCTCAATATGAGGCCCGCAACGGATTCGTGTTGACCCATCAGTTAGACAAATAATTTATCGTGAAGGCTTTGTTTTTCGGATATCTTCTTCGAAGGAGCGGTGATTTTAAGCCCATCCGCTATATATCATGCGAAAAAGGACATCAAATTTAGCCGTAACTCCACCTTGGCATCGATTCAAGCCGCAACGAGATTTGACCCCTGCTACGACTGGTTCCACAGCCGACCAATCAGAGGTTAGCAGCGGGAATCTGGTCTAGCTCAGCAGCTTCGCATGTTCCTGACCTCACTTCACCGGAAGATGGCGCCGACGAATCAGAGCGCCGAAATATTGTGTGATTATTATAACACTTCTATAACTCGGCTAGTCACCCAAGAGCATTATTTGTATTCGCAACGCCGAGAAAGACTTCGTAATTATATAGTGTCATTATTTCCACCCGTTTCCCCCATCTAGTGTCAGTGAACTTATGGATCCACTATCTGTACCGCATGGAAAGAAAGTTGCAATGTGAACAAAAAATAAGATCCTCACAAACTCAAGAACAAAGAATGATTTTTGCTGAGGTGTTGCCATTCTGAGCCTTACACCACAACTGCATTTTAGTGCTCTGTTGTGAGCAGCAAGTTGGGTTGGGGGTAGTGTTGTAAAAAAAACGTTTTTTTTTTCTGGCTTGAAAAAAAAAATAAGGCAGTTATAGTTTAAAATGACTATTTTAGAGTTTATTGTAAGTACTTATCTTAGTTTAAAATCTACTATATTTTTCAGTAGGAAAAAAAATTATGAAAATATTGGCAAAATTGACTGAAATTTTCTTTAAGAACGGGGATATCCCGAAAAGACTAGGTTGCGCGAGAAGGAATCCCCATTCCCCATTGTTTGGATTGATACTTGCTATTTGAAATAGTGCTGCCAACCCTACAAAATTACCTAAAGATCTTTTTAAAAAATTAGGAATATAAAATTTATCCACGGTTTTTGCCTCTTTTTATAACTTATTGGGCTTTCCTTATATTTGTATACTTGTTAACTCTCAGAGTATAGTGGTACTGACTGATTAAGTTGTCAGTAAGGGAGTGTGCATAAACCACATAGCTCCATTTTGGCCTCCTGTGAACACCCCCCCGCTCACATAGCACATAGCTTTCTTCTGTTTTGATTCCAGAAGACATTTTGTACTGTTTTCTCTTGTCAGACTATTGTAAATTACATACGGATATAATTAACTGAGGGAAATAAATACTTACATGCTGTTGTGTGTTCTGTATCTCACTTTAACTGTGAAAAATGTTACGAAAGGAAAGTTACGTGGCCTGGCTCGGAACCCCCCTCCCCCCCCCGCCACTCCCCACGTAGCCCAGCGTAGCCTTCCAGCTAACCCCTCCTCCCTCTGGACCAAGCCACGTAGTTTTGTGCACTGTCCCTAATTATGAATCGTTTCTTTCAATCGTTCGTGTAAACAAACGATTGAAAAGAAGTAAAACTCCTATTTTGTATGGTAATAGATTTTAATTCAAACTTAAAAGACCGTAATACAGAACTAACAGCGCAGTCTATATGCAAAGTGTGTACTTTGCTCACAATTTAAAATTGCAATCTCAAAATCTTTTGCGTACAATACAAGGACAACCAGTAAAAGAAAATTTAACTATTTCTGAAGTTATGGATCTAGAGGAAACAGAAAATTCCGACACCAATCGAACTAGTGTTGGTAGTGCTGATACTAGTGAATGTGGTACTGACATAGAGGATGAATAAAATTATGTTACCTATATATATACACTTATGAATCATTATGTGAGACATTATATGATTCAGTAAGACTTAAAACAGACTTGTAAAATGGAAGTTCCTAAAATAAAACTATAATTTATCAAATATATTGTTTTCTGTAAAAAAAAAAAAAAAAATTAGAAAAAAAAAAATTAAAAAAAAAAAAAAACGTGTGCTAGGTTTTTTTTCACAAAGATGAAAAAAAAAAAATTTTTTTTTCAGTTTGCAACACTAGTTGGGGGAGAGATGGCATGCTCTAATTAGCAACTACTCAAAATTTGAAAATAGAATCTCTGAAATGGCATGCAACTAGTTACTCTCAGTTGCTTGTGTACCGTGAACTAACACTTCAAAACTGGTTCAGTTTTTTTTCTTTTTTGTTAATGGCATCGCTCCTCATTGACATGACATTACAGGTGGGAAAGGACTGTGGGCAAGGAACAGAAAGGTACTCAGCCATCAAAATAATCCTCAACTTATTTCACACAATATACAAAGAGTTTAACAGTTGTTCTTCCAATTTTGGGATGAATGCCTCCTGACTGTTCAAATTTTCATTTTCAAAAATGATTTGATACACTTTAAAAGATACACTTAAAATGATCATACAAACTAACTTTAATTAGTCTGCAATTACACTAATCTTGTAATAATACTTTTATTATCAACAAATCACCACCTGAAATTATATCATGAAGCAGAGGTGATATATAATTTAAATTTAAAAAAAATATAGTGTCAAAATTATATCGGTTTATTTAAAACCTTTAATGAAGCAAATCTGTAGTATTCATAATTATCAGTCAATAAATCCTGAATAATGTGGCTTGTTAAAGTTATTTATCCAGATATAGCTTGAACCGTTTTCTCCAGGTAGTATAGAGTTGGGTGATTATCAGCCAGCTAACTTTAGCAATCCTTTGTCTGATCAGTCTGATGTTCTTCCTCTTGATTTCAGATGATCATTAGGGCATCACTCCAACACTGTTTTTGCCCATTTTTCCGAACAACAACTTTACGGAGGCTGTATTCTCCAGATATCTTTGACCCGACAACACAGAAGCATAAAATTTGTTTTGAAGACCTCCTTTGGTCTTTCCTTTAAAACATGTATAAAAAAAATTCTGTATCTATGAAATATTTAAATTCTCCACACTGCACAGATTTATGATTAATTGTCTGTGGAAACATTACATAAATGTACAACTAACAGATGAGTCATAACATACTTATTCAAACCTGATAGTTCTTACAAAAAGAACTGATGACCAACACTGAACAGATTTTCTGAGAATTTCATTCTTCTAAATCTATAATTAGCAAATAATCCTTGCTTCCTATTTGTCTGGATCATAAACAGCAGGTAATGCAATATTTTCATAACAGTATTATTATTTTTTGTATAAACTCTCTTCTGTCCCATACAGCCTCAAAATGCATTGCAAATGTGTGGACTGGATAGTTGTCATGGACAAGAAATACTGAAATTCAAATTCACTAAAACTACCAGTGCTATGTTATGAATGCAACTTTGTAGTACTTCCTCTAGCAGAGCAATAATACTAAATCATCAGGCCTAAATGCTGGGATATATTATTCCTGTAGGAATAAATATATTAACAGTTCTAAAAATACAGTTCCTGAATATGACTATTATTTGTTAAAATGAACTGGACAGCTTCAAAAATTTGAATCTAAAAGTCAGTCCTTAGCTAAGTAAAAATAAGTCTGAAGGGTTTGGTCCAAACATTTTTCAAAAGCACAATGAACTGGTGCAATAGTTATACCATTGAATATGCACTTGACATGAAGGGCTCAAATCTGCTAGCAGGTATCCACATTTCAAAACACTTGTGCAGTTAAGTTCTCAAACAATCTTCTTCCTATGAACATCTTTCTATGTCACTGATGATGATGATAAATCTGTGTAAAACCTCAACTTAGAAAAGAAAAAAAATTGACTACATGGGAATATGTACTTGAATATAAACAATGAACTAATAGGTGCTATGCAGTAAAAAGAAATTACAAATTAGGATAAGGAAACAAACCATTTACCTTAGGTGATGGTCGTGGGGTGCGAACACATAAAACAGACAATATCACAAGCGACAGGAATTTTAAGGTTTTAGATCTTTGTCAATTAGAGAACAATGTGAAGGGTGGGTGTTGAAGGAGTCTGACTGTTAGCTAGGAAATTCAAACAGATAACAGGTCTATGAGATGTAATTTTTTGCTAATACTCAAACATTAATAAAGATAAGAATAAATCTCTGGTGGGAAAAAAAGGCAACATATATAATAATAATGAGCAGGAAAATTCTTTAGGCGATAAAACTAAGGACACCTGAACAATTTCAACAACTGTTTCTAAATTAGGGCGATCAGAGTTTTCCCCGACCCCTCAACTTTCTCTGAACTGCGTAGATGAGAAATAGCCTAACAGAATATCCTCGACACCAGACATTCTCCATGCCTCAAATTCCATTAAGCCCCCCAAAGTTTTTCAAAATATGTTTTATGATATTTATATCGTCTCCTAGTAACGATGTTGATGATGTTCTCCCAATCGCAAAGATAACATACCTTCAGCACTATTGATTTAGTATTTTCCCACACCCCCTCTCCTAACTAACATCTATGACAGCCATGCCGGGCAACCTACATTTACCAGATGGCCATCGGCGTGCGTGTGTCTGTCTCTGACTGGTATCTCACTTCTGGCAAGAATAAGGCTAGTCGCCAAAATATTGTATCTCTTGTGTTTGTCTTTTCGTGTTCGTCATCTGTGGTAAATGTTGGGTCTTATTTCTCTATACACACTGGTAATTGTAAATCACTTATTTTGTTCAAATAATTTTTAAATTAATTCCAGATTGAGGTAGTTCACTTTCAACATTTTCTTTCATCAGTAGTTTAAAGTTCCTTTTCTTTTCAATGTAGAGGTCTTTAGATGCATGAGAGAGCAGTGAATAAGGAACACGATGGAATTTGGCCGTGATCTTTTGAAGGAATCATAACAATGTTCACGTTGAGTGATTTCAGGAAACAATGGAAAGTTGAAATCTGGATGACTTGATGGGCATTTGAACCCCTGTCCTCTGGAATGCTGCATTATAGTTTTAATGCAAATCCACTTGGCTCAGTAGCACTATAAACAACCATTTAAATTTTAATATATCATATTATAATATGCCATAATAACGGTTATTTAGAATGGTAGGAGCTCTGGTAATTGAAATTAGTAATATTTTACTTTGACACTGTTGACACGAGAAGGGGAATTGATAATTAATTAAATAATTTGGAGATTAACCTTTTATTTGTAATTGTAATTAAATGACTGGAATGGTCGCAGCTGAAGCCACAATAATGAAGATTCTAGCTCATAATCACTATAGGGCAAATGCAAAGTTCATAATGGGGTGAAACTCTTATATGTAGTTTAGTCAGTTCAATAAATGTAGACAATACCAGCATGACATCTCAGTTATGAAACTGTGATATCAGTTGTCGGCAATGGCAGTATGTGTGCCAGTTACATAATTAACGCAATGAGTATAGACACCTTAGAATGATACATCAAGGTCTGGAAACACTCTGACCAGCTGATTGAAGCAGGCCAGGTGGTTTGCTGATGGGAATAGTTGAAACAGTTGGATTGCTCAGGTACAAGATGTGATCACAGATTAACAATAATTTTTAATTTTTTCAGAAAGTATTTACTTAAAGTTCAATGTTTATCCTGTCCCCTCAAAAGTAGTACCCCTTTGATATTATGAACTTATGTCAATGTAGTTTCCAGCTTAAGAAACCCTGCTGGAACACTTCTATGGGTGTGGTCTTCAGCTAGGTCTTTGATTTCATCTTTATGTCATCCATAGATGAAAAATGTTGCCCTATGTATGTATGTCCTTCTGAAACTTGGAAATAGGAAAAAGTCAGCAGTGCCACATCTAGAGACTTGTGTGGTTCCAGCATTACAGCAATGTTATGTTTCGGAAAGAACTGTTAGATAAGCAAAGCAGTTTTGTGGTTGTGTGTTGTGATGGTGCAAAATCCATGGAGTTTCCTCTCAAGCGTTTGGGTCATTTTTACGGAATGCCTCAAACAAAACTGCACAAAAATTTTTGGTAGTACTCCTTATTGACTGTATAAAACCCTCTGATGGTAATTCTATTAGTAATCACATTATGTTTAATTTTCTTCATGTTTTGATTACTGATAGACATCAGACAAAAGGTAGATTGAAAAACAGCCTTCAGTCACTAGAACACAAATTTTATTGTATTACACAATGCATTTCGGACCCTGTGGATCCATCTTCCATTTTCTATAGCATTTACATTGGTTTTAAATTTTTCTTAAGCAAGATTTGTGCCTAGTAAAGTTTGTTCCTGTGCTGAAAAACGATTTCAAGTAAGTGTCATGAACACGTTTTATCATGAGAGAAAGGAGTAAATATGAAAACATATATATATGAAACTGATTATTCAGTATCTCGTCAATCCCCACCACACACTTTTAGTGAATCGCAGAGTAATAATAATAATTTTGGTAAGTTTTCATATTTAGTCCTTTCTCTCATAATAAACGTGTTCACGACACTTACTTGAAATTGTTTTTCTGCACAGGAACAAACTTTACTAGGCACGAATCTCACTTAAGAAAAATTTAAAACCTTTGAGTATTAAGTACGACATCAGATCAAATTACAAAGTTGTAAATGTTGGAGCTGAAAAGAGACATTAAATACAGTGGCTGAAACTATGACTTTTTTCAATCAATAAAACGAAATTTTAACTGCCACATGTGACAAGACTCGACATTATAAAATGCAGTTAAATAAAAACACAATACATCACACAGGAAGAAAAATAATTTTCCATTTTGCCAATGTGTCTGTTCTTTTGATACCGTCTAGCTCTAAGACATGAGTCCTTGTACACGGAAATTACTACAGCACTGCTAGCAAGCACAAAATGTTACAATGTCGCAGGAAGCAATTGTGGCAATGTTGTGCCAAGAAATAAGTCTTAACTTTCCTGTTTCCTTCAGCCAAGAAGAATACCTATATAACCCCTAAAGCAAATAATTTATAACGAGCAGCACATTCAGCTAAAGATTTTGGATTTCACTACAATCATCCAACTTAAATAAGGCCTAAAATCACAGCTGGTAATAAAAAATACAGTGGGAATCCATATTAATTGTATGACGGTGATCCAAAAAGTAAGGTCTCCCAAGCATTCATAGATAAAGAATCAAATTATTTTCTTTAATGTATACATTGTTTTAAAGGTTGACTAATTGTCTATTTTTCTACATCATCACCATTTCTACACATGCATTTTTCTAGATGCTGTAACAGTTTATGAATAATCAACTGTGGTAGGATAAGCGGTGATGCTCTGGACTCTCATTCGGGAGGACGCAGGTTCCAATACTTGTCCAGTCATCCAGATTTGAGGTTTCCATGGTTTCCCCAAATCACTCCATGTGAATGGTTGCTTTAAAAGGCCATGGGCAAAATCCTTGCCACCACTCCTTTCCCACCTCTTATGACACTCTAATGACTTCAATATCAATGAGGCATAAAACCAAAAGCAAAAAATTTGTATGCTCGCCATCGTGTCTTTGAGCAAGCATTGAACTGCATCTGTCATATCTTCGTTGGTCAAATAGCTTATGAAAAGGAGGTAGTCACAGGATAACAAGTGTGAAGAATAGGGTGGGAAGGTGGTTATTTTCCAGCAAAAGATTTGCAGAAGATCGATGGTGTTACGGACGAGCTATGTTGCTTAGAATTCTTCGGTTCTGAAATGCCCTTCTGAGTTATTTCAGTGTTTCACTGTAGTTGTCTGTATTTATTGCAGCTGGCATTAACTCAACTAACAATACATCCTTCTGATCCATTATCTTTTTTTTCTTTCTTGCTTTTGTTTATGGTAATACACTTCGTCAACGTCGAGGTCATTAGAGGAGGGAAAGGACTGGTGGCAAGGAACTGGAAGAAACTTGGCCATGGCTTTTTAAAGAAACCATCCATGCATTTGCCTGGAGTGATTAAGGGAAACCATAGAAAACACAAATCTGGTTGGCTGGATGGGTATTCGAACATGCCTCCTTCTGAATTCAAGGACAGAGCGTTATTGTTCATCCACTATGCTCGCTCGTTAGGTCCTAAAACACTGTCAACCATTCTTTACTGGTAGACTATGTTTGTTTGAATATTTGCTGATTAGGCTATTTTGGAGTTGATTATCATGGGTAACGAAATGTCAGTGTTTCACTTTACATCTGAGACTAAAGAATAATCACTGTTGGCGACATCCTTCTTCGACAAATGCTGGTATTTACTTATGTTATTATTCTGAACTAATTCCAAACAAAGAATAATGCAGAAAATGTCATGCTTTATTAAGTAATGATTATTTAACCCCTGTAGGTATCAAATCGCAATGCTGTAAATCGCATAAAGTAATTGTGTACAGAAACTACTAACAGCATTGTAGAAAATGGAAGGAAAAAAATAGTAATTTAAGAACTCTCTGCTTCTAACCCTAAATCTTAATAAACTATCTTCACTTATACCAGTTATAAAAGAATTTATGTTTGTCCCACAATAATAATCTGGTGGTAAATTTTTGAGTTACAATGGTTGCTTAATTTGTTACAGTCCTAATATTGAGTTCCGTGCGATTTCCTCTCATGCTTTTACATAATGTTTTTGTTTCCCTTGACAACGATGTATAATCATTATAGCACACCTACAAAATTAATGACTGACATGGCTCAAAATTAGGGAAATAATTCCAATGATAAATTATTTGTTTCTGAAACATAAGTTCATTCTACTGTGTAATAATTATTTTTGAAATATGTGGAGTTTGAAAAGGGAGAGACGATGTGTTTCCTGCACGGCTAGAAACCTGAGTAGATTTGTTTCAGTGTTGTCGCCGCAAAACCATTCATATTTATGTTGGCAGTTGGTTAAGAAACATTGGATACTTTCAGTTATGAGACATTCCTTAAGAATGTTATTTCCTGACACAGTTAGGAAAGAATCAAGGATATATTACACACATAAGCAATGTGTAGGTTCGTAACATTCAAAAATTAAAAATTAAAAAAAATATGAAATACTCAGATTTGAACCGAGAATCACTTGTTCAGAAACCCAGAATGCTAACCAAAGGAACATGCCACTCACACTGCTGCACTATTCATCAGTGTCTAAACAACGCTGCGTAGGAAGATAGTTTTATTCAATCTGTCTTGGAGAATTTTCTGAAATAATCTCATTTCTGTAGTTTAGTAGTACTGAAAATTCTTGCTTTTGGAAGATGGTTATCCCCTGGTTTGTCCACAGACAACATTATGAGTGTAATATTATCAGAAGTGATTAGTAAAACCAGTATATAAATAATTATTGTTATAGTTTTATGCTAATAAACTGTAGTAAAAGATAGCACTTAGCCTGTTTTTTGCTTCGCTTTAATGCAATCCCGTTAATTACAACTTTTGCAATAAGTTTCACGATCCGAAATTTCATATGCTGTATCTTTATTTTCATTATTTGCCTATAATTATTATTATTATTATTATTTTGGCTTATGGCTCTGTTGACATAGAGGTCATTAGAGGATGGAAAGGATTAGAATGGGAAGGAAAGGAGCCTTCTCAGTATTCGCCTGAAGAGATTTCAGAAAACCATTGATACACACAAGTCTTATCATATGTGGGATTCACAACGTAATATATGTTAAACCATACTAAAATAATATCACAGTTTCTGCTAATAAAAGTTACAGAATAAAAAAATAACAAAAGTTTTTCTTCCTTGGGTTTTTGAGTTTCAGGAATCTTAAAAGCTTGAAGTCTTTATTGAGTTCAATTGGCAACTGAATGGCAATTATAACTCCTTAACTACACTATGAACAGTAATTAATTCACAGTTTATAACAGGATAATTTCATTACAAAATCTTAGTGGATCGTCCTTGCCACAAAGATCTCTTTATTTCTGTTTATGGCGTCCATATTTTATGGTCCAATTGTGTTGAGAGGAAAGAGCTTTGAGCAACATGGAGCCCCTGTCTAACACCACCAAGCCATCCTAATACAACTGGGTTCCAGCTGATGTCCTGTGGATTGTAAGGACACTATCCTAAAATACATAAAGTCATTAAAGTTGGCAGAATGGATGAAGTTATTTCTTTTCTATCGTAATTGTTACTTCCTGAAAGCAGTGTCTCAAATTCCAGCTTTCTGCATTAATATCAAATTTATGAACTCATTTCTAAGTACATGTTCCTAGATGCCTAGAGAGCAAATAGTCATGCACATGAGTGGTCTGGTGGCTCAGTGGTTAAGGTGTCTGACTAGAGATCATAAGCTATTATTACTGGTAGTAGAAGTGTAGAATCCTTTAAGCAGTATTTCAATAGTTTTTTCTTACTAGGTCTCTGTATATTTGCTATCAGAAATATATATCAACAAATGTAGCAGTTTGTGTACATGAGTGTGTTATTTTTCAGTTAAGAAACACTTTTCCTTAGTAACAGTATAATTACAAGTGTTACAACATAATTAGTGTCATCACTCCAAACTTAAATTAGTATGCAAGTTTGTACATTTTTTAATTTTTATTATTATTATTTTTATTTTTTTTTTTACCTAATTCATACCGTATCTCAGATGTAGCAACACAAGTAAGCTCCATACCTACCCTCAAGACTTAATTTTAGCAGGAAAACTGTGGGTGGATCATTTTTATTTTTTAAACAACACACTGTTATATATGACTGATGCCAATATCCACAGGTATCTAATGGGACAAACTCATCTGCAGTGTCTACAACTGCCCATGCATGTGAAGCAATGCAATGAAATGAGGCTATGTGAAAAGAAGACCCTTCATTTCCAAATCAGGATAGGGAAATGAACCACCACTTACCTTAGATAACAGTTGTGGGTTTCTCACACATAAAACAGACAAAAACACAAATGACATTGAAATTTTTAGGTTTTAACCCTCAGTCAACAGAAAACATTGTGGCTCTAAGAGTGACTGCTAGCCAAGAACATTATGGGGGTAAATTCAGATGACAGGCAGAGGGGTAGTGATTTAAAGCTAATACTCTAGCATAACTTAGTGGAGAAAAAACCAATATAAGAAAATCTTAACAGCATAAATATAAATAAACAAAAATAAATTAAGAATACGAAAAATTAAAAAGAAATGTTAAATCAGAGAATCTATGAAGTTAAACATCACCTTTGGTTAGCAATGATCCAACAGAGGTAGTGGGATGGAAGCAAGGAGACACAGATGTAAAAGAATAAATGACTGGGTATTATCTTGAACTAAGATCAGGTGGTTGCTTTATGCCCAGTTTGTATTGGTAGACAAGTTTCCACCTTCTGAGTTCAGAGGAGCTGCTGCCATTTGGAAGGACTCTGATAGCACAGACAGTGAAACAAAAGTCAAAATTATTGGTGATATGGCAGACGGCATGGAAAACTACTGGGTGCTTTTGGTTTTGCATAAATACCATCTGTTGGTGGCCATTCATTCTTATGGCTAATGGATTGGTGGTCAAACCTATATTCAAAGCAAGGCAGTGGTTGCACATTAACTGGTATATTACATGGGAGATTTTGCGAGTGGGTGGTGTGTTCTATGATGTGAAAGGTTTCTCCAGTGACAGGATTGGTGAAAGTGATCGAAACGTGGTGTATGTTCCTGTCTTCCAGTGGATCTATTGCATGGGAAAGAGCCTTGGGGCTGTCTGATGGGACAAGGAAGACTATGTTTGTGGACTACCAGTTGGCTGAGGTTAGGAGGCCTCCTGAAATAAATTCTGGGAGGGGCAGGGGAAATTTTGGGAAGAATAAAATAATTTCTGGGGTGGTTCGCTGACAATTATAAGACAAGAACACAAATGACATAGTAATTTTAGGGTACTGGCCCTTTCTCAGGAAGAGAACATCGTGGAGGGTGGTGTTGTAGGAGACTGCCTTATAGTTGATTCTGTTAGGCAGTCATCTACAACACTCGCCATCCATAACCTTCTCTTGTTGATAAAGGACTACGACACAATAATTACTATGTCATTTGTGTTCTTGTCTTTTTTGTGCGTTCACACCAAACAGCCATTATCTAAGGTAAGTGATTGTTTATTTCCCTATCCTAATTTGTATTTCCCTTTTACTACTTAGCACTAGCTGCACTGCATTAGGGAATATGTGAACTGTTACCTCTGTAAAGTATGACAGATCCATCATTGAAGCCTATAGCCATCAGGCTTGAATTGTCATGAACACCCAATGCTGTGACTCTTTCTGGTTTATTGTTTGGAATTGCACGAGAAATCCTCACACACAGCGGATGCCCATGCTTGTCTACTCTGTCTAGGTTCCAAACTTTTATGACTGGATTCACGCCTGGTTCATCTTCCTGAAAGTAGAATACAAAATTACAATCAAAAACAATATTATATACCAGGAACTCTCAAACTGTAGTCCATGGACGACTTGTGGTCTGTGGCAGTAGGGCAGGTGCTTCACAGGCAAAACATTACTATTTGTTTGGTTGATAAATACTAAGAGTCTGCTCAACAGGTAATTCAATTTTAATCACTCACTTTCAATTTCGTAACTGTGCTTGCATAGAAATCCTAAGCATACTTTTACATTTATTATGTTATAATGCTACAGTAAAATATATCCCAAATATTAAGAGCATATCTACAGGTTAAAACTTAGGCTCATAAAATTATTCTTGACATTTTACTGGTCCTTGGGTTAAAAAAGGTTCAGAAACGCTGTTATACATCATTTATAAAGTTGAAAAGATTTTGGTTCAACTTTCAGATATAATAATTTGATTATATGTGAAAATAATTAAAATTCTTCTTCTCCTCATGTTGATGACAGCATCAAATACGAGGTAGTTTTTCTGCCAATGTGATGGCTTTGTCAGTAGCTCATTGGAGGTCAAATTAGGATACATTCATTCTGATTTGTGACATGACAACAGGTGTACCATAGTTTCTCTATCCTTAGACGAACATGTAGTATCTGGCTGTTCTCCCAGGTATACCCATGAAGCAAGAGTATCTTTGGAATGGCCACTTCAACTCGAAGCCTATTTAGTGACTTCCATATGGGTAATAGTTGTTCAGACTCTGGTGATACACCCTCTTTTGGCTTAATCCACACTATATCATGTTGCACTCTCTTCTCCCAAACCAATATTCTTTCACTCCTTGGTGCTCCAATTAATGGTTTTCAAGTCCACAGGAAGCTTGATCGGGACTTTGGTCTCGATGGCACCGGTGCATAGCCATGTAAAGGGTGTCGGGCGTCTTCATTCACTCTAAGCCTTGCTGTGCTAGTGGAAACTTCCCTGCATATGTCTCCAGGTGTGATGCAAGCTAATATCCCCACCTCTGATGAGGTGGCATGTTCTGAAGAGCGCAACGTCTACTGTCTTTGCACGACTTGATTTCTGCCACACAGGACATGCATACTCTGGTGCGGAGTAGCATAATGCTAAGCCAGAGGTGCGGATGACACTTGGGTTAACTCCCTAATTAGATCCAGACGACTTGCTTAGATATTGTTGTGTGATGAAACTTTCATCTTGATGTTTCAGCAATGTATTTTTAAAGTGAGCACCATTATATTTTGTAATGTCCCGTGTCCCCAGGTAACAGAAGGTAAGTTTCCTTCTCACAAAACCTTACTTCTCAGTGACAGCATCTACAGTTTCCAATAATTACACTGAATTACAAATAACAAATGATATTCTAAAAAGAAGCAAATAGGCAAACAAAAACAGGAGATAAAATGTAGAAGGTCACTCATTAACTATGGTATACAAACCTTTATTCCAAATAAAAATATTTCATACCTAATGAAGCAATACAAAGATTTTTTATCATCACTGGAAAAGCTTTTAATCTAATTTCTGGCACAAGGAACTGAAAGACATTACTGGAGAAAATATGAATATGAATTGACAATTAGATTGACAATTTGAAGAATCTTTGAAGGACTCTAGAATACAAAGAACATAATAATCATGAAGATAAGACAAGGAAATGCTGCTATAAGGCAGTATGAATGTAAACAATGATAGAGACAGCAAATGCATCACAATGCTAGAAGGATGAGAGCCATGACAATTAAAATCATATAAGGCACACAGTCTTTTTTACTCTCTAATTAATAACAGGAATACCTTGATTCTTCTACCATGACAATGCTTCTACCTTCCACTTATTTCTATATGTATGAGGACGGTCCAGAAACTAATGCACCACATGATTTTTCTTCAAAAATTATTTATTGAACACAATGATACTTATACTCAAGAAAGAATGATGTTTCTTCTGCATTCCCTATTTTTCCATAGAATCCCCTTTCTTCAGCAAGACAAAAAAGCGTGAATGCCCTGGCGGTACCATTCCTTGTTCTGTTCACGAAGTCATTTCTTCACTGTGCAAATCAGCTCTTCGTCATCCTCAAAATGTCTCCCACTAATAGCATTCTTCAAAGGCCGAAACAATTGAAAGTCTGAGGGAGCTATGTCAAGACTATAGGGTGAATGGGGTAACACTGTCCAACCCTGTTTGGTGATGTGTTCAACGTTGTCTAACTTGTATGAGGGCGTGAGTTATCACACTGAAGCAAACAATCACGTGGGTTGTTATGGCATCCAAGACACTGGAAGCGCTTCTTGAGTTTGGTTAAAATGTTCACATATGACTAACAATTAATGGTGGTGCCTCTCGGCATCGCATCAATGAGTATGACACCATCACAGTCTCAAAACACAGTGATCATGAACTTACCAGCAGTTGCTTTGAATTTTTTCTTCTGCAGAGTGTCACAATGGCGCCATTCCATAAATTGCTGTTCTGTTTTCGGCTCAAATGGTGAACCCAGGTTTCATCACCTGTCACAATCTGGGACAAGAAGGCTTCAGAACATTGCAGCAATTCAGAAGATTTTTTTTTTTTTTTTTTTTTTTTTTTTTTTTTTTTTTTTTTTGTGAGAGTTTTGTATTCCTCCGTCAGATGGCGTGGAACCCATCATGAACACTTTTTTGCATAATCAAGAGCACTGATGATCACACCCACACTTCCTTTGCTGATTCACAGCTCCCACACCAACTGCAGAGTTGCTATGCATTGGTCCTAATGAATGAGCACAACGGCACCCTGCATCTTGCTAGGTGTTATAGCCGTGGGTGGCCTTTGTGACAGCTGCAAATCTTGGAGCTGTGCAGAACTGCTGTCAAATAGCCTCACTCTCTGTACCCAGTGACTAATCATACTTCTGTTGACTGCTGATGCTCCATAAACTGCACATACACGTTTGTGAATGTTTCCAACCATTTCTTGCTACACAGTGAGAAATTCAATGATGACACGCTGGTTATAAGGTATACCACTCACAGACGCAATGTTGAACCATTTCTGCAAGTACACTATCTGTCGGAAGAAACGGAAACTTTGCGTGCGTACTCTGAAAATTTTAAAGAATTCATATCTGAAGTTCCACATTCGTACCATTGTTGGTGGTTGAGAAAAAAATTGTGGTGCATTAGTTTCTGGGCCACCCTCGTATAAAACATACAAAAAAAAAGAAAAAAAAACAGAGCTACAAAAATCTTGAGATTCTAGAAAATATTTAAGTTTTAACTGTAAAAAAACTCCATCAATAAAGAACAATGTGCTCTCAGTAGGGGGCAAAGACAAGCTAATGTCCTGAAATGAGAGAAGAACAAAAGTAGACAGGTCTTGTATAAAAGAGAATACAAATGAAGAAATATATACACATAAAATTTACATGTTTAAGCATTATTTTTAAAACAATCAGCTGTTGAAAGTGGTGATTCATATTAAGGTGCACAGAGCATTAATAATGAAAATAGAGAATAGTTGGTTATTCACAAAAGATAGTTTTACCAGGAGTGTAGGGGAGACTGCTCAAGAGGTAAGGAGAGATAAGTGAATGCACTGCTTCTTACATCTGATTAGCTATGAATCAGTTATCCATTTAGATCAACAGTCATACAAAACTGATATTCATATAAAATACTGACAATCACACAGCTACACAATACTTTAAATCATTCTTCACTATTTAAATTTTCAGAGTCCTTCCTTCTACCTGATATTCCTTTCCAATCAAGTTCTGAACCAATCAAGTACTAGGCACATATCTGACTTTAAAATTGTATTGTCTTAATTCCCTTTCTCCATTTTTCTCAAAAACAACTCCTCCATTCAGAATAAATCACCATTTTCATTGTCTATTCTTCAGTTTCATTTATCACAGTTCAGTACTGAAATACTTCAACACTTATGTTTTTATTCATTTCTTAAAAGCATGTTCTCTTCTAATACTATACCATACTTCATTTCTCTCCCATTATTTGACTAAACATTAATATTCCTATCCCAATGAAACTATTATCTAAACACTTCTCTCTGACACTGTACCTCCTACCAAGAGCTTACACTTAAAAAATCCTTGTTTATAGCAATTGTATCCCTATAAATTGATGTCAGCAGCTGTCACTTGTTGTAAGCAAAGATTTATTTCTCTGGTCTTATTGATTAGCACCTTAAAATCCCATCATATACACACCATAGCTAAACAAAAGATCAGAGAATTCCCAGGAATGATGCAATACATATATAAACTAGGAAGAGTATGATATGAATTTTTAATTGGGGTGCTGCCAAATATTGCAACATTTGTGATGGAATGACATTTTCACCACGTGATGTTAAGATGTTAATGATTGGAAGAGATGTAACACACACTACACAAACTACAATGCAGAAGAAAATTATTTCAATTATTTATCAATTTTTCTCAATAACTAGTAAAGTCAAGTACCATTAAAGAATGGATGACAGTGTCCTGTTCTGTTTGCTCAAGGAAAAAGCTTTATATTGGGGGGGGAGGAAGCTGTACGCCTTGTTGACATCTAGGTCATTACAGCTTGGGAAAGAACCATCCAGGCATTTGCATGGAGTGATTTGAAGAAATCATGGAAAACCCAAATCTGGATGGATGGAGATTTGAACCTACTGTAATTATACTGTCTTATTTCAGGTAATGTCTGTCTGACTTTTAAACATGGAAATAAACAAAATTTAATTTAATTATTATATACAAATAAGACAGCCAGACTGATATCATCCTATCCATAATTTGAAGTGGGTACATATCTCTACATAGTAAAGAACAGAAACCAGTTAAATACTGTTCTCTTTGTTGACAAGCACTATTCACCACAGTTGGTTTATTCATTTTCATTACAAACTATCCCCGATGGCCATCTACCACATACATATTCACTTAGTATCCGAAGAAATACAAATTCGAAAAGTATAAAGCACATTCACAAACAAAACACACCAGCTAACATTTCAAAAAATTAGATTGTGCAGCCATCCAAACTAAAATAATATAAGCGACAACTTCTCTTATCTCCAGGATTGTTCTACACTAATGAGAAGCTAAATTAAAGTCAGTTACATTTGACATACCTATTACTGTAGTTATATGGTGTTCAGACAAGCATAAAACATCAATTCTATTGATAGAATTTCATTCATTTATGTGAAATAGCCATTCATCCACTTTGTTTGATAACCCTCTGATATTCTGATGTAATAAATTAATCCCTACACAATTTTTAATTTTGATATCTAAAAACTCATTATTTTTAAACTAGTTTCTGTTAAAACTCTCTGCCAAATGCTTGACCCTCATCTAAAAAAGGATCTGCCCTAACACCATTAACAAGAAGAATCTTTTCATGAGAATTTGTGGTCCCAATCAAACGTTTTGCTATCAGATCTGAAAGAACCCGCTTTGCTCTAATGTTGAGGTGTAGGCCAGCCTAGTATAACCCCACCTACCAATAGCATCTACAGGTACCAAGCCAATGCCAGAGCCAATAGCAGACTTAGCAAGTCGTTACAGATTCACTCGCCTCACAGTAGAGTTCATATGTGGCCAATCATAGCGTATCAGGGCTGACATCATACTGAGTGTGGCATGATGCTTTTGTTATTTTCTCCAGGTCATCTCTGATACTATAACTATCATCCCACTATCACTACATGACCCTGATCTGTGAAATATTTACACAAAGAACCTATACCTTCTACTACCTGAGTAAGACTAGCACTAGATTTGGAGAAACTCATGACCTGGAAATCTGATCCTAATTTTTTCCTGCACCAATGGGTCCACACCTCGTCCATGACTACTATCTAGCAGCAAGTTTTTCTTTTTCTCTAATCCCTGCCTACCAGACTTAACCACACAGCTTTTCCTATAAGTCTGCAGCTTTTTCCCTACACATTCAGCAACAGGAGGCTCATCCCTGTCTATCTCTGGCAACAGGGCATACCTATTTTCCACCCCACCAACAAAAGAATCAGAAGCCCTTCTTGTTCTGGTTGCCCTTTTCCCTCCCTCTGCAGCGTATCCAACTACTTTCTAGCATCTATCAGTTCAGCCTCAAGGGCACTAATCCCTACCTCCTGCTCTATATATATTCATATTTTGTAAACAATCTGTACAGACTCTTGGAAGATCCTACTAAATTTCCCCATTTTCAACGCCACTACAATTTCATCCCCAATGAAACCATTTCTCACACCCTTAGCAAAAAATTCTGACCTCACAAATCTACGGCAATTTCCACACTTTTCATTCAACTAACAAAAACAAAGTACAGAATGGGAGAGAGAAAATTTGTTCAAGTTAACCATACAAAAAACTGCTAAATTAATTCACAAGTAATCTTTATCTAAAGAATCTACAAATCAGTACTTAAATGGACTTAATATCACCTATGGAAAAGACCACTAATAATATGAATACCAGAAACTAGTGTAAATGGTATTTACGCTCTATAACAAAAAACTGAACATAAGCATAGCCTTCAAAAATATAAACAAATTCAGAAAATAAACACAGAACAGATCACAGCACTAAATCACAATATAAAAAATTTTGCACGAATAAAAACACATGCAGTAGTAAAAGGTTTTAGAATTTATAGTTTCAAATTACTATTACAACACAAACTATTAAGTGCACATGTTCAAGCAGTAGGTGAAATCTGAGAAGAAGTCAAGACATTGAAATCTGGAAGGGAAGGAGGGAAATTTTCAAAATGGTGAGAAAACTACTAGAGAGTAATTTTAGCAAATAAAGAGCAGCCATACCTTATAGTATATAATACTTAGAATGTTTTAAAACATATTTCAGAGCTGTAAGTTCAATATTTTGGGAGATATTACTTTTCTAGATTACACTTCGTGTTGGCAGCTTTCATTGTACCCAAAGAGATTCATATATCAAATGAAAGAGAAGAAGGAGTAAATCATTTTAAAAGTTATTTCAGCTCGATACCATAGATACTTCAGACGTTAGAGATATTACAAGATTTGACATGAAAACCATTTTTTTGCAGCCAAAGTATTGTAGATACAGAAATTTTCACTTAGATCAATTTTGACATTTATAAAATGTCTAAATACTGTAAAAATTTCAAGCAAATTGGAAGTAAACAAATTTCAAGGAAAGTCTGTGATTTTGTGGGAAACTGGATATTTCTGGATTCTTCACAGTGGCTATAAAATGGCTTTCAGTGGAGGGGGAAGCCGTCAGTTCGTTGCGATTGATTGAGCAGTCACCACGCCAGGCTGTCTGCATATTTGGTGCAAGGCTGGGCAGTTTGGTAGCATGTTACACAGGAAGTGATGGTTCATGGCAGCCATCATACTTTATTTCCACTTACCTCATTCACTTGAGGCTATTCATCATTTATCGACCACACAGTAGAGAATTCATGTTGTGACACAGCACCCTGTACTGACACAATTTTGATAGAATCAGATGATTTACAAGGTCGGGTTGCAACTACATATGATGCGCAACTCTCCATTACGTCTGTCGGCATCGTACTGCACAACATACACTTCTTATGGTCACGGCCTCTGGTGATTTGACGCCTCCCCCCCCCCCCCCCGATGCCGCCCCAAGATGCCACCCCTGATGGCCCCACTGACGATGGCGTCTGACACTGCCAGCCTCCAATGCTGACACCAGTGATGTCTCAAACATGATGCCATGTTGCCTTGGGTCATCAGGAGTTCTCCCCATGTGGGTATCTGCCGACCCATTCTGCAACTGCAGCCATCTAAACAATGCATCTCATCTTCCAGACAGAAATGAAGTTAAGTACCAACTGCATTGCTTCATGTTTCAACATTTTTCAACGAGTTGCAGTTTTTTTCATCTGTCTACGACAAATTCTTCTAGAAATACACGCCGGCCTTCAGCTGTTATTAACTTCTATTATGTGTATATTATGTGTATAAAATTTTGATGTCAACTTGAGTTTATAACTCGTCGACATGTACTGTATAAGTTACATGCACATAACCTTTCAACTACCATAGCCAATGTAAACACATGTTTACATTTCGATCATATCAAAGAGTTTGCTGTGCACCAGCGATAACTTTAAGGGTCCAAATAGTTCATTTGCAAGACCTCCTGCTACGATTTTTCAAGTGCGATAAAACATTTTTTCTTCTCATTTCCCCTGACCTCCCCCATCTATTTGTGTGTGACATCAACAATATTCCTTTTCAGGGTAGTTTTAAGATTTTTCTGTGTGTTTTGTATTTTTTTTCTGTTATTTGGGTCAGTGTAAAGTTTTCAATTCCATGTTGCCCAGTAACCATACAATGAACAGCTGACTGTTATTTGCAGTTTTGCCAACTTAAATGTATTGATGCTTTGCATGTCAAGTTTTTTTTGTTTTGTTTCCCCTTTGAATGCTATTTTTAAGCACCATGAATCACCGTCAGATAGAGATAAATATATGCAAGCCTCTACAAACATTAGAAAATGGGTTATCTCCCTATAATAAACCACTGGAAATTTCTTTCACTTTTGATGTAATGATCAGTGTCTCCAGATTCCAACTGGATATTAATGAGGCACATCTCTTGTCTTTCAACCATTGCTTTATAGCTGGACGCGGATTCGAACCCGTGTCCTCCCGAATGCGAGGCTAGAACATTAACCGTTCATCCACCACACTAGGTTTCAACTATACTATGGACGATATTGAAATTACCAAACTGACTATACATTTTGCAAAACAATCTTGACAAAAACACTCATTATGGTGTTCGGACAGGAACATCATATTACCTTATGTGGCACTCAGCACTGCTTGCTTCTCTGCTCACGTTGATCTAATTTCTCGGACACCATTACATGCAGCTGATGAACTTGTATCAATCAAAGCTCAACTTGAGAAAACTTTTCTTATGTTCAAGGCTAAAATAACACTGATAGCTAGTGGAGAAACACAGCAAAAATTTACTTCAGAATTGTCCAAGATTTTTGATGCACTGCTTGTAGGGTATGACACAAAGGCAAACTTCCTTAAGGAATTGAAGAATTTTAAAATCACTACTAGAACAGATCTCATGTCTAATTTCAAACCTTTTTGTAATAATTTACTGTCACAGGGGAAGGGTACCCAGAGTAATAATACATAGCCATCTTATCTAGCTACTTTACTAAATGAAGAACCAAGTGATACTACTCCTGGTTTTGTTCCTAATGCTATTACACCTTCTCGGCATACACATATTCTTAGTAATGAAATTTGTACTATTTCAGCCAAAACAGTTGACTTGACCACAGATGATATAGGGATTGATACTACACCTGGTACTAATACGGAAACTTCTCAAGTTTCAACTGAAACAAATGATAGGTCTACTGAACCTGAATTCCTTCCAAAGCAATCAGCTGTTCAGGAGAAATTGAGGACCTCACCTCTTGTAGAAGATACTATTGTATCTACACTTATTGTAATTGAAGTAGAGGATATACCTACAAATGAAAGTACAGACCTCTCAGATCCTATGGCAGCACAGCTAATGAACGACATTTTTGGAACTAACGATGAATTACCTGCACCCATATTAGATAGTGAGAATTTGATTGACTTGAACACTGAACAACTTGTTGATCAGATAACTGAAAACATTACTGAAATCTCAGAGCCTACAGCATCACAATTGATTGATGATATTTTTGAAACATACGTTGATTTACCTGCACCCATAGGAAATAGTGAGGAGTTGATTGATTTTACCATTGAACTAACTGATTCCCTGCCTGGACCTATTAGCACATCTGTGGCTATTGCTGATAGATCCCAACAGTATCCAAAGGGAAGACAGCCTTCATTTATTGACAAGATCAAACTTAAATTGCATTAACAAATATTCCCACAGAACATAAACAACGATTTCCTACTACCATACTTCCAATTGGGAAAGATGCAGCTTATATAAATATTTTGTAAATTTCCTTTTGCACAATGATCCTTATGAAGACATTGTGTTCCTTTTTGAACAATTCACTAAGTGCGATTTTTCAAGAAGTGTAGCTCCACATTTCCTCAGTATTTTGAAATTGCAAATGGAAACACATAAGAAAAAGGAAAAAAATATTTTCACAAACTTCCAGAACAAATTCAGAAAGCGTTATTTGATTTTCACTCCATCTTACCATTGAAATTTCAGCACAGGAAGATGAAGAGACTGCACATTTCTTGCAATGAGTTTCATTTTGGAAGGGCACCTAAGATGAAAGCCTTCAATTTCGGCATCAGAGGAAAAGAATTTGTTTGGAGAAAGAAGGAATGTGGCAAAGCTTAAATTAATTGAAATAGATATTAACATTGAACCACTAAGACAAGACCCCATGAAGGATAATAAGATAATTCATTGGCAGAATGCATTGTGGTATTTTGTACAGGTTATTATTTCTACGTTTGTTATTATATACAATTTTGCTAAGTTATACATTCAGTTGACTTCAATTTTGGTTGTATTACTTAAGTGTAGAGTTTTTCTAAAAATTATCCTTACTACAGAGTATATTTTTATCATTTGTCAACTACTCTGGGACAACATTCTGCGAGTTGGTTTTGAAACTGAAATGAATTCAACATACGTCAAACTTATTGCGGTCAAATTTGGATGTCAAAAGGTTCTTTTATAATGGTAAATGAATGCGAATTTTTATATGGAAGTAAGGTTCCAACCAGTCTTTATCCTATTTTATAATCCAGTAGGGAAGAGAAAAGACAAAGAAATATTAAACAGGAGTACATAATTATTTTAGTCCAGGGACAGCTAGCAAGAGACTACGCCTGAGACATATGCTTGCGGGTTGACTTTTTTTTGTATATATGACCCACCATAGCATTAATTATTATTTTGCTGGGACCAATAGATGCGAAAAGCTTTGGTGGCAACAGATATGTTCTTACCATAGTGGATGATGCTAGTAGATATGATTTCATCAGACTGCTTAAAACAAAGGGAAGCGTACTGGATGAGTTTAAAGCATGGAAGATCCAGGTTGAGAAACAAACTGGCAAATCTTTAAAGCGAGTTCGAACAGATAATGGACTTGAATTTTGTTCAAAGAATTGGGATATTTTCTGCGAGAGTAATGGCATTGTACATGAAAAGACAATGATTTACGCACCACAGCAAAATGGAGTCGCAGAGAGATTCAACAGAACTCTGATGGATTTAGTGAGAAGTGAAATCAGTAGTGGTAGGTTACCTAAGGCAGCTTGGGCAGAATTCATATATACTGCAGCATATATCAGGAACAGAGTCACAAACAGTCATAACGAAGTTAAAACTCCATATGAATTATGGGTTGGAAGGAAGCCAAGTGTCGCTCACCTTCGGGCAATAGGATGTGAAGTGTTTGTGCATATTCCTAAACAGAAACGCCACTCAAAACTCTCTGCAAGGGCCAAGAAAGGAGTTTTGGTTGGATACGCAATATATGGACGTGGTTATAGGATTTGGATGCCAGATACTCAACAAGTTGTCGAGTCACGTGACTGTGTATTCAAAGAGAGTACAAATGATGAAGCAGAACACATTAGTAAACCTGAAAATTCTAGCTTCAAACAATTTGATAGAGAAGAAACTATCACTTTTGACTGCAGTGATGGAATTTCAGGCAGTAATCCTGAAGAAAATCTGTCAAGAGAAGAAGAAGACTTCAAAGGATTTTCAGACACAGAGAGTAAAGAAGAAGAAACTTCAGACAAAGGTGAACAGAGTGAAGGACACTCAACTGTTCAAATTAAGAAGAGAGGACAACCAAAGGGAAATTCTACAAATCATAATGCAAACCTGCAAAAGCAACACAGTATGATTCTTCGAGAAAGGTGTTCTATAAAATCAAAGAAAGATGATAACATAGAACCACAATCTCATATGGTTCATACTAATAATATAGTGGAACCATCTTCATTCAACGAGGCTATCAATTCTGCTGAAGCAGTGCAATGGTTTGGAGCAATGAATGAAGAGATAGAATCATTGAAGAAGCACACCACCTGGTCATTGGTTGTAAAACCTCCAAATGCAAATGTTATTAAATGCAAATGGGTGTTTAAACGGAAGACAGTAGGTGAAACAGAACGTTTCAAAGCACACTTGGTTGCAAAGGGTTTCTCTCAAAAGAAGGGAGTGCATTATGAAGAAGTATATGCACCTGTATCAGGCTTCGATACTCTAAGGTTACTTGTAGCTATTGGTGTTGAGAAAAAGTGGTTCATGGACCAGTATGATGTCAAATCTGCTTATCTTCACAGTGATTTAAAGGAAACATTGTATATGGAACAACCTGAAGGGTTTATACATAGAGGTAAAGAAAAACTGGTTTGTAAGTTGAACAAATCGATATATGGTTTGAAACAAAGTGGAAGGTGCTGGAATGAACATGTCAACAAAACATTAGAAAGTCTTGGATTCGTTCGTAATAAAGTCGATCCGTGTGTATATCTGTTCAAGAAAGGAAAAGGAAAGGCCATATTAGCTGTTTATGTGGACGATATCCTTGTATTGACAGAAACCGAATCAATGAGAAGTAGTGTCAAAGAACTTCTGGAGAGATGCTTTGATATTAAGTACCTAGGGACGATTTCGCATCTACTGGGAGTAAAATTCATTAAGAAAGAGGATGGTAGCATCACCCTCTCACAAAAAGGATATGTAAACAAACTGTTGAATTAATTTGGACTGCAAGATGCCAAAGGAATTAAAACCCCAATGGAGTAGAGGCCAGAGTTTCTCGACGAGTGTAATGGTAGGCAAGTTGGCTCAGTATTGTTCACAATCCAACAAGTGTCATTGGAATGCAGCTAAAAGAGTACTTAGGTATTTAAAAGAGACTCAAGACTATGGGATTACATATTATCCAACTAGTGAAAGTCTTGTAGCGTATGCTGATGCAGATTGGTCTAGTTGTACAAAAACTCGCAAGAGCGTAAGTGGATATGTGCTTATACTTGCAGGTGCTCCAATCATCTGAAAAGTTCAAAACAAACTGTGATTGCACTTAGCACAATGGAGGCAGAATATGTGGCCTTGGCAGCTTGTGCAAGAGAAGTGTTTTGGGTAAAAGAACTGTTAAAGTCCTTGAATTTCCAAGAAATAAGTGACAGTGCAACCACAATATGGTGTGATAGTGAAGCAGCTATTGCACATGCTAGAAATTATGTTGACAAGTCCAGGACAAAGCACAATTCAATCAGGCATCACTTTGTAAGAGAAAAGGTGATGGATGGGACAGTGGAACTTTGATATGTTCCAAGTGAACAAAATGTTGCAGACATCTTCACGAAGGCGCTGTGTAACAGACTACACGAGTCGCATCGCAGTCAGCTGGTGGAGCAGGTCCAGTTGGCAAAATCTCCGAAGTGCGGAATGATCATCCACAAGTCAATGATCTTATATATATATAAATAAAAAAAATTTAAAAAAAATAACAGACTGTAAAATGAAATGAGAGCCCTGGCCTAAGCCTACGTTAAACCTGTCACTTGCCATCTCTCATTTCATTTTACAGTCTGTTATTTTTTTATTTTTATTTATATATATATATATATATATATATATATTTAAATTCTTCTATCTAACTTTATTTTCAATTACAACTTTTTAAATTAAGCTACACAAAGATTATATTGATTTGTTTCACTTTTATCGCTGGTCAAGCCTATTCCCCCCCCCCCCCCTTCCCGGCAATTCTAACTCTACCACGCGTTTTCCGCCTGTGCGTCATTCATGTGGCGGGTTGGGATGTGACCACACCTTTCCCCCTGCCATATGTCTCACTCCACATGACTAAGACTAAAGTCGAAATATTGTGCAATTCGTTCTTGTGTTTTTACGTGTCTCGCCCTCCTGCCTTCATCTGTGGTAAGTGATGGGTAACTGTTTATTTTCCCTAACTATACTTATGGTTAGACTATTTTATATTTCAACACTATAAACCAAGAGGTCACTCCTAAACCTCTCTAACAAAGAATTATAGGGTTATTATTCATTCTTATAGGTGACATTGACAA
Source organism: Vandiemenella viatica (assembly GCA_031002005.1). NCBI lineage: Eukaryota > Metazoa > Arthropoda > Insecta > Orthoptera > Morabidae > Vandiemenella > Vandiemenella viatica. The sequence goes on along the minus strand of JARYHS010008075.1, from coordinate 14,843,033 downwards.
CTACATACCAGTAAGGGATATATAAAGAGTTTATAGTCCAAGAGACATTCACCATATTAAAGACATTTAGGATAGTAACAACCTACCTTTCACTATGATAGGTTCATTACACACATACTGGACTTTAATGTATTTTCACACCAGTGTACTGGTATTCACAATACATTGTGTTATATAATAAGAGAATGTTAGGATTGGAAAACAGTGTACTGAAGATAGGAAACTTCGTTTCCCTACTATTGCCTACAAGCCTATAAATTTGAAGGAATTTTTGGGTAACCTTTAGCTTTTAAGTTGACACAGACATACACCACAATACTCATAGAATAATAAGTGAGATTTAATACTTTGAGAAACCAGTATTATTGGTACTATTTTCTTAGTTTTTAAGTTTCAACAAGACAGAGACATTCACCAAAATTCTCTAATTAAAAAAACATCCTGTGTTATTTACTTGGGTGCAGATGCTTTTCACGTAATCTTGCACTTTTCTGTATGTTTTGTGTCTTATTACAATGAAAAAGTTTTCTTCATGCTTCAATTTTGAGATTTTCCATCATAACTAATGATTTTCATTATTCAATGCTATTCTTTTCATTATAATTTTTCATTGTTAATAGTTTTGACATTCTGATAATTGATATGTTTTATAATAATTTCTTGGTGTTAATTAATTTTGATATTCCATTTGAATTGATATAATCATTTATATCCTTTGTAAGAACTATTTTTATATGGTTCTATCTTTCTTTAGTACATTCATTCTGTACTACATTTTAAGTTTAGGTTACATAAGAACTGAAACTAATTGTCATTGTTATTTGACAGCTAGCTGACCAGAGTTCCTCTTGAAGCACTGCTGCACCAGGCGTCAGGGAAGGGAGACTTTTACTTGGCAGACAAGACTGTTGGGGTATTGCCTTAAATTTGTTTTTGCGCACAAATCATGTCGATCATGACAAGACTTCGGAAATCCATCCATTTCAAACTGGGAAAGTGAAAAGTTGTAAGTTTTGTGTGTTTTTCAGTATCTAAAAATTCATTTAAGTGAAAAAATGAACATTTAGAACTCAAGTTACATGAACATTTAATTAACAAAGAACATTTTAAAAGTGAACAATTTGATGGACATTTATCAAGCTATTTGACGATGAATACTGTATTATATATTCGATTAATACGAAAAAAAAATGTGTAAAATAGGTTAAGGATGATGCCAATTGGTGGTGATTTTGAGAATTTGTGTTCTTTCTGCAACAGTTATGTACATTTTGTAATGATTTTGATGATACCAGCATGAGTAAGAGAGAATGAAAGGAGTATGAGTGAGCAGGTCAACTCCAAAAGTAGAAAGGAAAAGGGGGAATTTCAGTTTTCAGTTTTGTAAAAATTTCAGTTAGTTTTCTTTAGAAAATAACTTCAATTTTGCAGGGGCATGTAAGATAACCTAAATTTTTTTCATTTTATAGCTAAAATTTGTTTAAAGAGTGTCAAGCTAACTCCAGTTCCATTGCATATGATATTTAAATCCATTTTCTTACAAGTTTAAGTAATTCAAGAGATATAGTTAAGTAAACAGTAATACAGGGTGTCCAGAAAAGGACTCCCTGATTTCAAAATTAAATATCTCGAAAACAAAGATCAATAGAGGAATGCAGTAAACGGTATGTTTATCGTGACAGCTGTAGGAAGTGTATACAGCAGTCTGAAATAATAGTTACAAAAGCTGCTAACAGATGGCGCTGTAATCGCCATACGTAATGCCTAAGTAGTGATCCGAAGCTCAGGGCGATCAGTTCCACCATTGAAACGTGCCAATGGTGAACATTTTGAAAACATTGTGATGTGATTGTTTGCAAAGATTGTTTTCATACGATTATTTCACTTATGTATGCTGATATGAGCGTACAGCACCATCTGTTAGCAGCTTTTGTAACTATTATTTCACACTGCTGTATACACTTCTTACAGCTATCATAATAAACATACCGTTTACTGCATTCCTCTATCGATCTTTGTTTTCGAGATATTTAATTTTGAAATCAGGGAGTCCTTTTCTGGACACCCTGTATGATGTCAGAACATAAAGTAAATATTGCCACATAAGGCATTTCTGGTTATTTTGTGAAAGAAAACATTGCATTCATTATCAGAGTTACTTTAGGTCATGAAGACTAAAATGAGATATATAACTTAGCAGGTAGAAATTTTCTCTGAAGAGATATTGGCATGCTAAAATCAAAGGTGGCCTAATTTTGTAAGTCACAGAAAACAGATAAAAAAATTCCTGAAGCCACAGTTTTCTACAGGGTGCGTCACCAAAATCCGGACAAATCGAAGAGTTTTTTGAAACAATTTTTTTTCACAAAATATTAAAATAACAAAAAATACTTTTGCATGGTTTATCAGGGACCTCTACAGAAAATAATTATTCAATATATCCCCCTTTAGCTTCAATAACTGCCTCCAGTCTCGGCCTGAAGCGGTCGCATGCTCGACGTAATGCAGCCGAGTCCATGGCGGCGAATGCTGCTTCAATGGCGGATCTCAATGATGCGACGTTTGGATGCCGAGACTTGTTGGACATCCTTTCAACTACGCTCCAAACGTAGTAATCCAGAGGATTTAAATCGGGACTGTTTGGAGGCCAAAATTCCTTTGACCAAAACATGTCCAAATTATCGGACATCCAGTTTTGAACCAAATGGCTCGTGTGGGCTGGTGCACCGTCTTGCTGGAAAACATACGGAGTTCCAGACGCCACTGCATCAATCCACGGCTTCACAACACTCGAAATAACGTTCAAATAAACTTCTTTTGTCACAGTTTCCTTGTTTTTAAAAAAATGTGGGGGCATGACATGACCCTCGCTCGACACAACACTTAGCACGTGAACACTGGCAGGAAATTTTGTTCTGGCAACAATAGGGATATCCTGTGGATCATGCGCAAGCCAACGGTCATTTCTTCGATTATTTTTGGCATCAACTGTAAAAATCTTTTCATCAGAAAAGAATCTGATACGCCCAGCGGCATCATTTTTCAGTGATGACAGAAGCAAATGGCAGCGGCTGACTCTCTTTGTCCTAGCAGTCTCGGAGAGCATTATCCTAACCTTCAGTGTGTAGGACTTGTATCTAAGGTCTTCTTCAGCAATTCGACGCATTGTTGGTTCGCTTACACCAATGATTTTTGCCAGAGATCGCAATGACTGCCTTGGATTCTCTGAAATCAGCTCTTGAGCCCTTTCGAACTTCAGGTGTCCTCATTGTGCGGTCTTTCGAGTGACGCTTCCGTGCCGGTACTGTGGAACCTTCGTTTGACTGTTCGTTTGACTGTTCTAACGACGAATATTTTGCTACAACATCATAAACTGTCGATTTTGGGTACTTGAAAAACCGAATTATTTCAACTGCTGAGCGCCCAGCACGAAGACCTTCGACAATCGCGGCTCTTTTATCATACTCCGCACTTCGCTTCAACATCATGGCCATTTTGAGGTTACCACTGTTTACTAGAAACGTTAGACACTGCAGAGCGCCAAACACGATCTCTGGCGGAAGAAAAATGTGGCGGGAAATTTAAATTTAAAATTGTCCGGATTTTGGTGACGCACCCTGTAGATACAAGAATGAATCATATCTCAAAAGATTCATAAATTTTTAGTACACCATATATAAAAGTTTGAGGAATATAGTTTAGATTTTAAGTATTGTTTTTACAGGAAAGTCATAATTCAGTAAACATGTGCTTCTCAGCACATTTAAATTCAGAGAGGGCGCTATGATTAAAGGAAAGAGGATTTTTTTTTTTTTTTCTGAGCACAAAACATTGAGTGTTATTAGGATTCATGCAGTATTTTTGCTAGAATTGTAAAAAGTAAAATAGTCATAAATCTGGTTAAATGGTTGGCAGAAGTTGTTGAATCATAAGAATTGAATTCTGGAAGGGAAGGAGACTAATTTTAATAATATGTAGAATCTTTTAAAACATATTTCAAAGCTGTAAGTTCAATATTTTGGGACAGATTAATTTTCTAGATTACGCTTCGTGTAAGCATCTTTCATTTCACACATGTGGAAAATTGTAACCAAACATATTTACATATCAAAAGAAAGAGGAGAAGGAGTAAATTGTTTTAAAAGTTGTTTCAGCTTGATACCGTAGATACTTTAGATGTTAGAGATATTTCAAAATTCGACATGAAAATAATTTTTTTGCAGGCAAAGTATTGTAGATACAGAAATTTTTACTTAGATCAATTTTGACATTTATAACAAGATCTATGTACTGTAAAAATTTCAAGCAAATTGGGAGTAAACGAATTTCGAGGAAGGTCTGTGATTTCGTGGGAAACTGGAGATTTCTGGATTCTCAGACAGTGGGTATAAAAGGGCTTCCAGTGGAGGGGGAAGTCATCAGTTCATTCCAAACCACGTCGGGTTGGCCAGTGTTTTGGTGCAATATGCAGGGAAAGGCAACAAGTCGATACCCAGAAGTATCAAGCTTTCGGCATCCATCTTGAAATTTACTACGCATGTGCTGTAGTTGCAAGATTCTCATGTAACTGTAATCAGTTCAGTGTTTTTGAGAGTTGACCTAGGTTGACTCACTTACCTGTACCTGCAACATTTATTTTGGAGAAGAATTTTCGATGCCAATGGATTGTTTAGTGAACTTGTAATTTTTTTATGAAGAATACAGTGAACGTTAAATTTATTTGAGGCTGGAGTGAACATTATTATTCATCAGCTACCGTTTCTAATTGAGGTTATCCAATTAGATGGCGAATGGGATAGTTAACTAGCAATCTATTCTCCTTAGGCAACATTGCGGTCACAATTCAGACTAAGTTATTAAGTGTTAACCCCCAGTATTCAGTTATGTCGTGACATCAGCTTTAGCCACATACAGAAATTTCACAAAAAAATCAACACACACTGAATTGCATTGCCATTCTGTTCACGCAAATATTAAGACTGGAATTACTAACATTGTTAAAATAGATGTTGATATCATTACTAAGTCATTTGAAAATGTTACGTTTTTTAGGTTTTGAGAAATTTTATGTTTAAAAAATAAAGTCCATTTTGTATTAGCACATTTCATTTTGTTAACTGTAATAATCTTTTATTGATAAATGTAAATTTAAGGAGACATGTTATTTTTTGGTATATTTATAATTAAAGAAGACACTTGGTATCAGTAATTTTGAATTGACTGCACTGATTTACTCTGTTTGTAAGCTTTGAGTCTGGTAATATGGCTTTGTCTTGTGTTTCTAATTGTGGTAATGAACAGTGTTGATTATAAACTATCTCCTGTATTTATTTCCATTAACAACTAAATTTCAACTGATCAAACTATATTATATTTAGTTAAGAAGAATTACAGATAAAACTGTTAACTGAACCTTGCAACTTAACTAAATAGTAAGAATTATTAGTTTCTCAACTCACACCAACAGTTACAAGAATTGGAGAGTGCCGTAGTTGTTCAGCAAAAGAAACAGTTAATTCAAATGCATGAAATGATGTAACTTGAAACAAACGACTGACTAAATGAATGTTTCCATCAAAGTCTCCAAATACAAGATTTCCATGACCACTGGTAGCAGCACTTATCTTCTTGTCCTGAAACAACAGAAAAATGATTAAGAAATTAAGTTCATAGTAATTCAAAATTAGGTAATGAGGGTATAACAATATCCATTGCCTTAAATCAATCCTAATAGGTAGATATTACTTAAACACAGAATAGACTGCTCACAAAATCAATTTTAACTGTTTGTTTTAACTCGGTTAATCTGTAAAAACTGTTTTACATCTCAACTAATTAAATTAAGAACAGATGTCAAAAATAAAAAAATAAAAAATAAGCCATTCAATCATATGTTACAATAGGAACCACCCTCTTTTTAAAACTTTTCAATAAACTTCATACCAATCAATTTAAATTAGCATTTCACTTAAATTTCAAGGTCATAACTAGCACCAAATTTACAAAGCTACTTTTAAATTTTTTGCCCTCTTAAATGTATTGTGCAGCATATGCACAGCATAATCTGACTTATAATTCACTGTTTAGTGCTAAAATCAATTATCTCTGGCTATAAAAAAAAATAGCAAAAAATAAAGACTTCATTTAATTTGAAGCATGTATTTTAGTTGTGATATTTAAATGATTTTTATGTTGTCATGGAATGCAAGGAACAGGGAAAGAATAAATCAGCTCTTTCTTCAAAATGTGATTTTCGATTAGTAGTTCACCACATTTGCAAGTACTGGCAACTGGACAGTTTCCACTATAACGAAAGTTTCCCAAAGGTCTCCTGATAGAAGTGGGGGAGTAGGTAGTTTCCCAGTGTAAACTTTGACTCCTAGGGTTTGACATGAATAGAAGAAGGTAATACGAAACTACATGCAATTCTCTTAAAAGTGATGATGGCTTGTTCCAAGTAATTCTTCAGGTGGTGACTGTTCAGAAAAAAATAATCACTAAGAAAATTTCTGAAAACATTCTATAAGTGGAGGGTGGACCTAGGAAGTTAAAATAAAGCACAAAGATTAGAGAAGTTAATGAAGGAGAGAGATTTAACTTCATTAGACACCACTGCAATTAACAAATTTCTGGTCTGAAGACTATATTAATGAACACAATTGCTATCACTGCTGTTATGGGTGTGATATTTATAAGGAATTGTTTATGAGAGTCAGAATTTTTTGGACAGGGACAGAAACTAAGCTTGCACCAACCTCAATAAAAGACATGCCAGCTACACAAGACATAAAAGTTAAGGAAGTTGTTATGACGTAATGTTGGAGGATGTGCCTGTAATATTGTTTGTTCTGATTTAGTAATCCTATTTCACCACCATCTATTTACTGCAAACTATCACCATGTCACATTTAAATTAAAAAACATAGCTGGTTCTGTACATTCACAAATCTGTAACCATCACTTACACTCATAACAATTACACTTTTGAAAAATCACTGTGTCTAATTGAGATAAAAAGCACTGTTGATGGTTATATTTGGTTTGTTCTGTCTTGGTACTCTTGATTCACTACCAACCTTTCAAATTCACTCTGTGCTCTTGACCATGATTTATTATTATAGATCTAGAACCAGAGACTTGTCCAAATGGAAACTTGTTAATATATGTATCATCAAACAGTTCAGTAATAATGATTTGAATCACAACCTGACTGCCATCCGTTAAAAAGGAAAAAGATTTTGAATTCACTTGCTATTTGTTCATATAATTAATCATGAGTTAATTATAAAGAAAATGACAAAGTTCACTAAATTTAAAAGTCTAACAATAGCTTTCAACAAAAATGTCCAGTACCAGTCATGTTGCACTCCACTTGAAACAATGGACTTTGTATCCAAATCAAAATTTCCAGGCAAAGTTCCAAAACAGTTAACTTGTTAATTCAACCAAAATGCTTTTACAGTAATTCTTTCTAGATTTGCCGAGATAATAAACCATGCAATTAAATTAATTTTAAAATTCATGTATTACACCAACTGAAACATGGTCAATAAGGCTGTTGCTTGACCTGTCCTGTACCCACACCTTGGCAGCTATAGGCAGATGCTGAATAAGGGAACCAACTCTCAACAAATTCCAAATTAAAACTGAGTAGCCAACATAGCTGATGACCAAACCCCCTAATTGGTTCTTATCATATAGCCCCAACTGGCCAATTATAAATTTACTTGATAAATTTTATTGCAAAGAGTTTATGACTTGTGGTCTCGGACATTTTTCTCTCTCTGCTATGGTGTGAATCCAATTAAATGATATGTTTTCTTTCTTTACCAATTCTCATAAGATTTGTACAATATGATGACCCAAATTTTAAAACAATTTCTGTATAATCAATTTATTTAAATCAATCCAAAACATGTTGGAAACATTTTATCTTACAAATAATTAAATGCTGTTACTCCCTGGAACAAAAAATTTTATCATATCTATCTCTGTTACAAAAGTTTTGGTAAAAAATCTGAAGGGTTATTTGAATAAAAGATTATTAAAAATAATCTAATAACAAATGCTAATTGGAAAATAAGAGAATATTGTAGGCATTTTGGCTTACGAGTAAGACATTAGAGATGGAATAGTACTCTTTAGTCATAACAAATATATTATTTGTAGGTGCATACATATAAATATATTATTTATTTGAGAATTATAAAAGAACAATTTATAAGGAAAAAACGAGATAGATAGATAGGATAGGTAAAATAGCCCATCACTTTACACAGATGAGGGCATGAGGCCAGATGAACAAAAAACAAACCCTTTACAATACTTTGGCTAATAACCTTACTCAAGTCACTAATGTAGGAGGTGGCAGGAGGAAACATGTACACAGCCAGACCTATTACATGAATGAAACAACAGGAAAGAGTGGGGATTGCACTGATGATGGGGGAAGAAAGCTAACCAGTGATAATTGTGGGAAAGAATAATATGTAGAGCGATCAATTAATTTAAAATATTTTTTTTCAAGAATATGATTTTGACCTGTTGTAACAGAGAAAAATAAACAAAGAAAATTACAAAGAAAAAATATATCTTTGGTTTATTAATGTGGTAAGTCCAGATGTGCATACATCTTTCCCTCCGCCATATACCTTATCTCTTACATGAGTAAGATTATTAAGCAAAATATTGGAAAGTGTGTTCCTGTGTTTGTTGGTTGGTTGATTGGTGTGCCTTCATCTATTATATTCCTTATCCTTTTTTATTTTCATTCCTTATCAGCAGTTTAATTGTCATCATTACCCAAACATAACAGAGAGGTATATTATTTAGAATAAACAACGGTGAAACAGAGATTCGCAAATCAAGTATTAAAATCTAAAGCATAAATGGAAGCTCACATTTATTTTTATTATTGATTAATTATGATGCAACACATGCACTTGTGACAATTTTCGTACACACCTACTTCTGAATCCCACAAATTTTTCTTCAAATTTATTCACTATAATAGCTTAGCACATCCGTTAACAATTTATTTCAGTTTCAAACTTTCTCACACACACAAAAAAAAATTTCTTACTTTCTTATGACTGAAATCAAGTGGCAGCTTCATATATCTTTCCTTCCACTTATAGATGATAATTCTTCCAAAACACCCATCTTAGCATTGTCACCAACATATGGCTTAAACAGCTATAGCAAGTTCTTCCTCATCTACTGTCAACTACAGATCACAGCCCACTTTGTTTCTCATATTAGTTATAGATGGTGTTCTGAAGCAATATCTGCAAACAAATCTAGCTGCTCTCCTTCAACTGATGTATCTGATATCCATAATATAGATCCCATGCAACCACACCCAAGTAATTGTCTAACCAAGGTTTGGTTTCTCTCGTAAGCATGCTAGAACCCCTCATCTTCCTCTCCACAGAAGCAACGCTTAGAAGGTTCTACCTACAACAAATGATTTGCCAAGATATTTAGACTAAATGACCTCAACAAGAAATTTCTCCTTGTCCTTATAATTACACAAAACCTCTATTTTTCTATCTGTGAATTTAATAAGGTGCCTCTTTCTGGTATTTACCTTCATTTCATGTTGAACCACCCAAACAGATACCCTGTCCAGATCTTCCTGTAATTATTCACAATTCTCTCTATCTCTCCTTTTTTTAATTTTTTAAGGCTTTATGGCTTGTTAAGATCATTAGAAATGGTAAAGAATGTGCACAAGGAACAGGAGGGAATTTGACCATGGCCCTTATAAAGGAATCAACCTGACATTCACCCGGAGTAATTTGAGGAAACTGTGAAAACCCAAATCTGGATGGTCGGATGGGGATGTGAATCAATGTTCTCCTGAATATGAGGCCACAGAATTACCACTCACACACCACAATTCTCTAAATTTAATCAAAATATACTAGGGGGCTAACGGGATTGAGTTGCATCACTACAATCGTACAGCAACCATAACATATGGAATCAGCTCATTTGAGACCTCTATTCTCTCTTATTTATTTACCAGCTTAAACATCTGTCAAAACTGACTGGTATCATGTATTGCAGTAGTAGAAATTTGTCTTGAAATAGCTTCATAGGAAAAATCAATAACGATCTTTTTTACTGATATTTTTTACAATATGAGTACAAGTTCTTTAATTACATTCACAAAATATTTGGCTAGGATGTTTTTATACAGCATTAAATAATGAAATTTCTTATTACTATCAGAAAGTTTATACACAAAGTATAACCTCAAAAAGAAGTAACTAATATTCATTAAGCGACTTCAAAAAAAAAGAGGAGGTTCTCAATTCGTCTGTATTTTTTTTTTTTTTTTTTTTTTTTTTGTATGTATGTTCTGCGATATCTTTGCCAATTTTGAACCGATTTAAGTGAAAATTTTTTAGTGGATAGGGTATACCTCTAAAGTGGTCCCATATGAATTTCATTGAGAAACCACCCCTTCTACCCCCTTCAACCCCTTAATATTTATACAAACCCACATTTTTTATTCAATCTCGATGAAACTTTGGACATATATACCCAAAAATAAAGAGAAAAATACGGTCAACTTTTGGTTTAAAAAAACTAAACCCCTCTCCCCCTTAATTTTTGCCAATTTTCTTTATTCAAAGCTACAGTCGACACCACCATTTAACTGATCTTCATTAAAGCTGGCAATTACATGTAGTTTTTCATGGAGAAGGTATCTGATGAAAAAATTAAAATAAAAAACCACCACTCTCCCCTTTACACCCCTTAATTTTATAGAACCCAACATTTCTTATCTGATTTTTACTGAACATTACACAGCCTCTTAGTTTTTAAATAATTAATGTTTTTTTATTTAATTTCAATGGGAAGTGTTATTTGATAGTGGTATTTTCGAATCACTATTCTTATCTGATTAATGTTAAACTGATTATATATGTATATTGTTAAAAAATATTTTATATCGTTTTATTAACATTGTGTCAAAGAAATCCATGCGCCGTTACCAAATGAACAATGTACATGAAAATCTCTGGAATAAACAGTGCAGGAAGAAGATCTTTGGTGAAGATAGCAGAGAGAGGATGAGATCGTGTGTACGGCGAAGTTTGGATGAAACTGCGAATTGTGTTTGTTAATGTAAAGCAACAATAAAGTAATGAAAGATGACATAAATAATTTAATTTTACAACGTGTAAACTTTAAAACAAAGACAAAAATCCTGTCAACATTTGGTCTGCCAAAGCTCAACCCCCTCCCTCCTTCCATCCCTTTAATTATTGTCAATGTTCTTCATAAAAAGCTACACTCGACACCATTTGACCGATTATCATCAAAGTTGGCATATACATGTAATTTTTCAAGGAGAATCTGACCAAAAAATAAATAAATAAAAAACCACCCCTCTTCCCTTTACACCCCTTAATTTTTATACAAACCCACATTTTTTATCTGATTTCGATGAAACTTTGGACATGTATAGTCAAAAATAAAGAGAAAAATACTGTCAACTTTTCATTTGAAAAAACTGAAGCCCTCTCCCCCTATCCACCCCCTAAATGTTTAAAATGTTCTTTATACAAAGCTATAGTCGACACCAATTAACCGGTCTCTATTAAAGTTGGCGTATACATGCAATTTTTCATGGAGGTTTCTGACAAAAATTAAATAAATAAACCACCCCATGTCTCCCTTTACACCCCTTAATTTTATAGAAATCTACATTTCTTATCTGATTTTTATTGAACTTTGCCCATGTATGCTTTAAAACAAAGAGAAAAATCCTGACAACATTTGGTTTGCCAAACTCATACACTTTCCCTCCTTCAACCCCATTAACTTTTGTCAATGTTCATTATAAAAAGCCACAGTCGCAATCGTTTGACCGATTACCATGAAATTTGATGCATATATGTATTTTTTTACGAAGAAGATGTCTGACCAAAAGATCTAAAAACCACCCCCTCTCTCCATTAAACCACTTAATTTTTACACACAACCACAGTTTTTATCCAGTTTAGACAGAACTTAGAAATTTTTACTACAAAACAAAGAGAAAAATAATGCCAAATCTTGGTTTGCAAAAACTGAACCCCTCTCCCCGTTTCCAACCCCCTGATTTTTGTCAATTTCTTTTTAGAAAGGTACAGTCAACCCCTCAATATTTGTACAAAACCCACATTTTAATCCGATTCGGTGGAACTTCGCATGCGTATACTTTAAAACAAATAGAAAAAGAAAAATACTGTCCACATAACTTTCACAAAAACACAAACCCTATCCCCCTTTCTACCCCTTTAATTACTGTCAATGTTCTTTATACAAAGCTACCGTTTCTTTCTGATTTTGAAGGAAGTATGCACATGTATTGTTCAAAACAAACAGAAAAAATACTGTCTATATTTGGTTTTGAGAGTACAAACTACGCTCCTTCGTTTCCATCCCTTAATCTACAGTTTCTATCTGATTCTGAAGGAAATTTGCATACGTATACTTTAAAAATACCGAACAATTGTGTTTAAATTAGGTGGCAGAAGCCCAACCCCTCTTCCCTTCTACCCCCACCCCTCCTAATTTCCAATCTTCTTTATAGATACCCACAGTTTTATCAGATTTCCACAGAACACTGCACATGTATACTTAAAAACAAAGAGAAACATAGTGTCTACATTCCGTTTACAAAATGCTACCACTCACTTCCTTACCCCATTTAATTTTTGCAATTGTTCTTTACACAAAGCTATAGTTTTTATCTGGTTTCAATGGAAATTTGAACATGTATACTTTAAAACAAAGAGAAAAATACAGCCCTCATTAGTTTTACAAAAACCAAACTACTCTTTGTCTCCACACCAATTAATTGTTTTTTATACATACCTACAGTTTTATCTGATATCAACAGAAAATTACACAAGTATACTTTAAATCAATCACAAAAGGCAATCTACATTTGGTATACAAAAGCCCAATCCCTCTTCCCCTTTACCCTCACCCCTTTTAATTTCCAATGTTCTTTACAAAAATCCACAGTTTTAAATTCCATCAAAATCAATTAAGCTGTTTTTAAGTCATGGCATAATATTTATAAAATAAATGTGTCATAATGTCTCAACATGTACTTCATATTTCAACTTAGATCCCAAGCTTTCACGTTGTGAAAACCAATTAAAACTGTGTGATGCCAGAGCAAACCGATATATTCCAGAGACAGATTTCTGTATGTGGTTTGTATTAATGCCCAGATGTTACATGTTTCGGTTATCGATCAGCAGCTTTAACAGATGTTATGATACGATCGAAACATAGCCTAAACCAAAATGTAAACTGACATTCCTTAACACAACACCCAATTCACCCCGTTCTGGAAGTTGTTGTGGTATATAAAGACAGAATTCTTCTTTGAAAGCAAGCACTTTAATCCCTGAGCTACCAGCAACTGAACTCCCAAAATGGGAACTGCTGCGGCATATTTAAAATACAAAACAATACTAAAAATTTAAAAATAAAATAATTGTTTAAAAAAACATAAAAACCGCCTTCAAAAAATTCACTAAAAATTTTTAAAATAACTTTATACATTGCTTAGGAGAAAGTAAATCTAAATGGACAATATTTTACATTAGTGGCATTGAGATTTTTACATTAATTAGTTATTTTGGAGTCGATGCCAGCGAAAACAAGAAAATCCAAAAAATAGAAACAATAATGAATTACAATAATACATAAAAAATTATGTTACTGCTTACCTACAATCAATGCTAGAAACATGTTTCAACAAAACTGAAACATACAGATGAATATGCTAAATATAAATCGGTTACTGCATGATGCAGCGTACCAACTGACACTGTAGCACAGAGATATGCCTGGATGATGAATAAGGCCGAGCCGCAGATTAAAATACTATTAATTTGTTTCCCTAAGCTGTCTCCCACAATAACACTATCTACCTCACAACATGCTGTAAAATATTGGGAATTTTTGTTCGTACTCCCCTTTTCGCCTCTAACACCAAAAGAAGCTCAGTAATTCGATCTTCGCGATGTGACAGCTGGCACCGACTCCAAAACTAACTAATGAATGTAAAAAATTCAATGACAGTAATGTAAAATATTGTCCATTTAGATTTACTTTCTCCTAAGCAAGGCATAAAGTTTTTTAAAAAAATTTAGTGCAGTTTTTTGAAGGGGGTTCTTATGTTTTTTTAAACAATTATTTTATTTATATTGGACTGGAGGTTTACTCAGCACTGAAAATAAATAAAATTTTCTTGGGTAACCAGCTTAACAATGGTGGCAGAGATTGTGACTGCCAAAACATCATGTTTGATCGATGGAGTAACTTGGCTAGTACCGAAGAAAATTTTGTTTATTATTTGATTGATATTTTTTCACAATTAACTATAATGGCAGCAGAGATTGTGACTGCTGAAACATCGTGTTTCACTTGGCTAGTTACTGGAGAAAATTTTATTTGTTATTTGAATGATATATTCCACAATTATCTACAATTTGTGCAAAGTTTTTCTGAGTTTTTAATAAACTTCCTTGTCTATTATCTTCCGTTAAAAAAGTTCTTAATGATACGAAGGAAAATTGAAATAGCTTTTAGGCAATACTTCAAAACCTATCCCAAATTCTCATTTCTGCTGTTACCCCAATGATCTAATACATAAAAATGTCTTCATGCAATCATCCACCCTCCATTTAACCACTCTCACTTGGCATCTTCAAATACCAACTGTAGCCCTGACTTTGTCATCCAGTTCTCTCCTAGCCTTGAGTCTATCATACAAACCATGCGACAGGGTCACAACATCCTTTTCTAATTTTTTAATGCAACCCTTTGACCCAAAATTCTACCCATCCCCCACATGTTTCAGTAGACCACCCAATCTTAAGAATACCTTGGTCCATAAATACCCCCCTTAACCCTTTGACTGCTGTAGACGCGTTAACGCACGTGGCTACTACTGTGCCCAGGTGCTCCAGACGTGTATACATGCGCCGCCTTGCCGCTCTGTCTGTGCTACAGACGTGTATACACGCGCCGCCTCACCGCCCTGTCTGTGCTCCAGACGTTTAACACGCTAGCCTCTTAGCGGCCCTGGCTATGAAGCCATATTTCCAGCCAGGGTGGTTAGTTGTTTTCCTCATTCGGCCCTTGAGCATTGTCAGCTGCGATCTAATTTGTGTTGCTCTTTTCCTTTTAGTTTTCGCTGAGAAAATGGCATACAGTCATTATTTTTTTTAACTGCTTAACGTCTCTTAACAGCGAGGTCTTTAGAGATGGTAAAGAATGGGGGGGGCAAGGAATGGGAAGGAATTCAGCTATGGCCTTTTGGAGAAAGCATCCCGGCATTCACCTGGAGTGATTTGGGGAAACCATGGAAAACCCAAATCTGGATGCCTGGACGGGGATTCGAACCATCGTCCTCCCGAATACGCCGTCATGTTTTGTACTGCGGAAGAAATCATGGAGATTCTTACTAGAAGCGACAGTGAATATGATCACTTTGATATGGATGACAGTGATAACCCTTCGACAGGATCTCGATGTAATTTTCCTAAGCTGTGTACATCAGCTAGTGGAAAATGACCATTTTTCAGAGTTTGAAGCTACAGATTGTGCGAGCGAAATGTGTGGAAAAGAGAATGCTTTAGTGACGCGTTTGACAGCATGTGCTTGTCGATTAAGCTGCAGGACACAAGTGTGGATTACGTTAACATTCCAGCAGTCTGTCATTTTTCCTGATATTTTTAACGGAATATCATATGATATCTATTGCTGATGAGACCAACAGATACGCGAGAATCAATTCACACTATATTTTCACTATGAAGTGGTTTAAAAAGTTCTTTTTCCACATTCTCGAACACTGCATTTTAAATGCTCACGCTCTTCACCGAGTAGGAACCGGACGAAAAATGCCAGTTGCAGAGTTTCGTCTGTTGCATCCAGGTTCGTGAGACGCCACCTCCCCCTCACCCCCCCCCCCTAGAAATCGCCCTCGCAACTTTATGAGACATTTTTTCCAAATTATTCATATTGCTGTGTGTTGTACCATTTTTCAAGGCTTATCTCACAAAAAGAATTACTAACCATGGTTAACTGCAGAGTAATAATTATATTAATTTATAGGCCTCTAAAACTAAACGAAACACAAAAAAAAAAAAAAAAAAAAAATTTAAAATATATTAACCCGGGTCAAAAAGAAGGCTGGAAAAATTGTGCAGAATTTGTGAAAGGTATTCGGAAAGGTTCTCTCCAGATAAATTACTACGCTCACAAACTAAAAACATTTCAGTTGCTGTAATATCTATTTCGTATATGAAGTACCGGCATGTTTGATTACGCAGACATTCACTTTTAGAGGAGCTTTAAACTGAAAAACATTAGATGTTATATTAACTGTATTTATTTTGTATCTGCGGTTTCAAATCGCAGAGCGACAGCAGAAGAACGCCACACACAACGCTCCAGACGTATTCAGTACACAGCGGTCCGGTCTAACGCTGCAGGCCAGGGCAGGTAGACAGCTTAGGCGTAAACAAAGCAGCACTCAGCGAGGGCTCGGCCAGCCGAACTGTATCAGTTAAAGGGTTAAGACTCTCCAAAACCACCATTTGGATCTTTTCTGTGTAACAACCTCCCTGCAAAACCTGCAGCATACATTCACCAGTTACAATATTTCCCAACCTTAGCACATCGTTGGACATGCCACATATTCAACAACACACATCATACACCAACTAACTACTCTCGGACAGAATGAATGACCACAGACAAACTATCCACACCCGCAACTTACACTTTACAGTACCAGTACATGCCAATTATCACGAGTCTAACAACATCAATGACTACTTTACTGTGAGAACAATCAGAGTTTCACCACAGCATCAGAACTTTGGAGATAGGAACTTGTATATCAAAATATCCTGAATACCAGACAATCCCCTGGTCTCAACCTCTGATAAACTCCTACCATTTAAACCATCACTTTTTTCTTCTAATAATAATAATTTTAAACAAATTCTTCCAAATTTATCATTCGCTTTAATACCATATACATTTTTATAATATATGCCCATGTATCTACTCAGACATTTTATTAAATCTTAGTCTTATCACAGTATATCTTAACAGTTTACTTTACAGCAGTTCACTCTTACCCTTTGGGTAGACCTCCCCTACTAAATGCCTCAATCCTCCTGCATGATACGGTACATCTGAGTTAATCTTGTATGTTTATCTCGTGTCGTACACTCGTCACAGTCTTCAGCATTGATAATTGATGGGTTATTTTCACTATGCTTTGTTATAAAAAAAAAAATAAAAAAAATCTTGAATTATGTTGTGATAAGTGTAAACATTGTATGCTTTTCTCCTTACATGGATTTCTGTATCTAGTTATCTATATATAACAAAGGTAATGTTCATATGTGTGTCCACTATAGACTTAAAAAATACTGGACCGATTTACAGGCAGTTTTATGCAAATGTTTCGGGGTGTCAATAGAAAGTTTAACGCTATTGAAATCCTCGAACTGATCAGTAGAAAGAAACAATCACTCATTTATATGAAGAATAGGTTCAATGCATGGACCATATGGCACAGCAAAGTATTTCTTATCTCAATGGACTGCTAATATAGAATTTATCCCCACTGTTTTCCTGACCAACAGTCTTTCTATCCCGAAACATGATTCATGTGGCGGGTCAGGATGTGACCACATCTTTCCCCCTGCCATATGTTTCACCTCTCACATGATTAAGGCTCATACCGAAATATTGTGCATTGTGTTTATTTTTTTACGTATTCGTCTTGCCCTCCTGCCCTCATATGTGGTAAGTGATGGGTATCTGTTTTTTTCCCCTATCCTATTTTAAATGTAATAAATATTAATTTTTTACAACTGAATTTGATGTAAACAACTTAAAATTTTCTATAAAGAAGCAATGATAGAATGTATATACTGAGAAGTCACTGTAAGAATACTGAATTCTTGTTTTGCTTCTGAATTATGTATCATCATCATCAAGGTGATTAGAGGCAGGAAAGGAGTATGAGACAAGAAGTGGAAATGAATTTGGCCATATCCTTTGGAAAGAACCTGGAGTGATTTGGAGACCTTGTGGAAAACCCAAATCTGGACGGCCGAAAAGGAAATCCTTCCGAATACAGGGCCAGAGTATTACTGCTTACTCACACCTGATAATAATATTGAGCTTTTTAAAGAGTTGTCTGAAAGAAGTTGCTGGTTTTACCCTACACAACATCCTAGTACAGTCAAACCTGGGTGAGTGAGAACTGGATAAGTGAGAAAACTCTAAAAGTGAGACATAAGTGCAGGTCCCGCCATTTTAACCTCTAATACCTCTATAAGAGAAAGTTGTTTTCCCCTCGTGGACCACTCTAAATGAGACAGCTACTTGTCTGTACCTCTATAAGTGACAGTCAAGAATATTTAACATCTGTTATTTATAAGCCATTCTTAAATTTCATGGAACTAAGTTACATTGTTTTTGTATTGCATTCTATTTGAATGGCCAATTGTTACTTCAGTTGATAAGTATCAATTACAAAATAAGGTTTGGCACATACTCAAAATGAAAAATCAATGTGTTGCCAATAAGTGATAAAATAGTGAATGCGTTCAAGAGCAGTAAATCGTGAATTGAAAATACAGGGCAAGTTTGGTTCACCAGAATCCACTTTTTACAAAATTATAAAATCAAGAGATTCTATAAAGTCTCTGTGCTCTGAGGGACACAGAAATATTAAGAGGAGTGGACTTTCTTAATTTCCTAATATTGAAAAGCACCTTTTAGAATGGATAAAACAAACCCTCGATAAGAACATTCCCATGGGTGGACCCTTGTTGAAAGAAAAATCTAAAGACGTTGTTACAAAAATGGGAATTCAGACATTTTCAACTAATAATGGGTAGTTATAGGGTTTAAAGAATCATAATGATATAGCTTTCAACAAGCAAACCAGGAAAAGTAAAACTGTGGATCAGGGTGTGTGTAACCAATGCCAAGTCATTTAGAAGGATATGATCCAGACAATATTTACAATGCAGATGAAACTGCCTGTGCTTCAAGTGCCTTCCATATAAAATATTTAAATTTAAAGGCGAAAAATGCCATGGAAAAAACACAGCAAGAACACCTTACTATTCTTCAATGTGTAAACATGACTGGTACGGACAAACTCTCCCCCTTTTCGGGAGATCGGGAAATCAAAGCGTCATAGATGTTTTAAAGGTGTCGAGTCTCTACCTGTTGATTATGCCAGTAATACAAAGGCTTGGAGGACAAAGAGATTATTTAAAGATTGGTTGAAAAAATGTTGAAAAGGAAATGAAAATAATGTTTTTTAAAAAATGTGTTTTTTATTGACAACTGTGCTACCCATACAGACTTACCAACACTTGCAAACGTAAGAATCATGTTCTTGCCTGCCAATGCCACCAGTTAACTTATACCATTACAACAAGGTACATTCAAACACTTTAATCACAGAGAAGTCATTAAAAATCCTCTTACATGCCTGGAAAAAACAATAGCCCTGAGATTAACGTACATCTAGCCATGAAATTCGCAAGGTGAGCATGGTACACAGTAAGTGATGTTACTGTCAAAACTGCTTCAAGAAGCTGGGTTTTGGATCAGTACTGATAAACAAGCTTTTCTGCCAGAGGAAAATGAGGTTGAAGAAGTTGATGTTGGACCTAAAAATGAGGAATGGACCAAGCATGTGTTTCACAAAAACAGTATGTTAACGCCAGCCTTCAAAGAGTTCACACAGATTGACAATGACGTGGCTACCGTTGGAGAATACCAACAACGATATCATTGAGAATTGTTTGAGCTCGTGTACTGACGGAAATGAAAGTGAAGATGAAGCTGACTGTTAACAGATTTTGGATACAGAAGTAAAGAACATTCCAAAGAAGCAAGAAGCTTTAAATGAACTGAGGACGCTCAACCAGTTTTTTGAATACTCGGCAGTTGTTGATAAAACAATATTAATAAGATAATGAACTAGAAAACATGTACAAAACGCAAAAACAGAAATGCAGAAGAAATTAATGGATTTATTTAAGTAAAAATTATTGTAAGATTTGTTGTTCTCTTTTTGCAAGCATCTATGTCAAATTCTGATGAACAATGCCTATACAATACATACCTATTTACCATTTCATATTTTCTTTATTTTTTAAACCTCGTCATTCCTTTACCTGTACGAGTAAAAAATTTGGTTTAGTGAAAAACCGCCATAAGCAAAAAAGAGATTGCGGTCCCTTGAATTCTCACTTATCCAGGTTCAACTGTAGCTTTGTTCTATGTTATGAAAACATATTTTTTATTTTTTTTAAAGAGTTTTCCCAAAAAATTTTGCCATATATAACGTGATTGGCTGATAAGACGAGTAGACATGTTTATTAATTGCAGATGATCTGTTAGAGAAAGGAATGTAGTATGTTCCTCCCTACAGGATTCTCATCTTTCTGAAAGCCAAGGAATTTTATACTATTTCTTCCCAAGATTGTATGGTTTTTATAACGTAAATGTGAAGCTTAATGTGCATATTTTTTATAAAAATGATGAATTATATTATTTTATTTAATTTTAATGAGCTTGCTTTAAACCAGTTTGCTACTTTACTTAATATTCAATCTGCATTTGCATTTAATACTAGATTATTGTTTGGCATTTTTTTTTTCAGCCAGATTAGTATCATCTGCAAATAAACATTCTTAGCCTTGTAGGATAAATTTCCAGAAAAATTACTGATGCCCAACAAAAACAGTAGGGCTCCAAAAAAGGGCCTTGTAGAATGCCATGCTATATTTTCTCCCAATCTGGTGAAGAATCCTTACAGAGTTTAGAATCAAACAGGGATTTTTTGCATTGGGTTCTCCATGTATGATTTAAAATATATACCTGCAATTCCATATATGTAAAAGTATTCCTTTTTTTTTCAATATTAATTCATATTAACACAGCCAAATGTTTTTGCAACATCACAAAAAAATTCCTACAAGTCACATTTTGTTATTCAGTTCCTCAGATTTGTTATTTAAAAAATAAATATTTAACCATTTCTGTGGATGACCCTTTTTGGAATCCAAACGGTGAAGCAGTAATAACATTATAGAGCATAATAGTATGTTTTATTACTCTGTGATAAATGGTTTTACAACTGCATATTTTAGTATATTTGGAAATACACCTTGAATTCAGTATTCATTACAGATGTGGGAAAGTATGTAACTTTTACAATCTGAACATCTTTCCGGTAATTTCCTTGAAATGTCATAGCTATAAGAATTTTTACATTTTGTTCCACGAGTTTACTTTTTTCTGAGACTGTTACTGATGACTCTAGCATCCCCACAAATCTATTTCAAAAAGCCTTATGAAGAGGCCTTAGGGCACCACATGGGAACTCTGTTTCTATAACAAATTTCTCTAAAACTGAAGTAAAATGTACGTTAAATATTTTAGTTCTCCTACTTTTCAAAAACCTATTTTGTTCTTTTTTTTATATTTTTTTGTGATTTACAGAGTTTTCCATTTCATATTTTATATAATCCATACATTTCACATTTTCTTACAGGAATTCTTTATTTTCTCTGTTACATACATATTCTTGACCTTCCTAATTAAATTTTTTAAGTAATTTAGAATAATATTTAAGTGAGTTTTCAGTATATAGCTATCTGATTATCTTACTTTTATGTAAAGTGAGATGACACAATAATAGTCAACATATTGTACAGAAAAGTTAGTCATGGTGGACTTACAACCATTAGACTTAACATATTTTTTACTTATCAGGGATTGGAGTAAAGCATTTCTATGGTTTAAGTAAATCGAAGAAGTATTTTCAGTGACACTAATTGTTTTAAAATCTTAGGTTTTAAGGAGCATTGTTGGGCGATTGTTGTAAGTAGTACGAGTATGTCGGGCATCTAGTGAATGTTAGTTGTACAGCGGCACCTTTTAGAATGGTAGAAAATCTGCACTGCTTTTGAGTACAAAGTTGTGAAGGAGGTGTTATGTTATACATTTCTAAGTAATTTGAACCAAAGTTTCTACAAGAATCGAAAATGTGTCAGAATTACCTTGTTTGGAATGATGGTTTGCATGGTATTGACCAGATCAGAGTGTGGTGAGAATCTGTGATCATCAGAAATGAAGTCACGGCATTGCTTTATCTAGTATTTGCTAATTCAAATGTTTGTGGTGATGTGGACCTTGTGTGTTGTCAGTTAATAAACCCTAGTGAGAATTGCACCTTTGGTTTTTTTTACTGCTCATGGCTTTACGCCTCGTCGAAGTCATTACAGGTGGGATGGGACTGGGGACTAGGAAAGGGAAGAAATTAGGCCATTGTCTTTAGAAGGACACATCCCAGCTTTCACCTGGAGTGATTTGGGGAAACCTTGGAAAACACAAATCTGGATGCCCGGACAGGGATTCAAACCAGCGTCCTCCCGAATGCGAAGCCAGAGCATTAACCGCTCACCCACCAAGCTTGGTTGTGAATTGTTAGGTGATTATTCAGTAGTATAGAAGAACCTACAATATGAACAATTAACCAAGCACTAAGTTCAGAGCTCAAGTCTGTCAATTGCTTCACGACATGGCACTAACAGCATATATGTGTCCCAGCACGTCATTCCTGTCCCTGTTGTTAGTGTAGTTTTTGCATTACATTGGTGGCATAAATATGAACTTGTGTCGGTTGTGCTAATCAGTCTTAAATTATCACTGATTCGATCTTACCATGGTCACCACTGGAATTAGAAGATATTTGTTATTTAAAGTCTCTCAAATGAAGTTTGTCTTGCCCACTGAATTTCACACAGATTGAGTACTAAGGTTATCATGAGCTACGACTATACTAACCACACATTCTTCCATTAACACAGGTTTATTGCACTAAAGTCTACAAAGCATTTAAAATACACCATAGTAAACTAACAGCTAATGAGTTTGACCAGAATTCGTAATCCTGAAGACTGCGCGGCTCGTGGGTAGGTAATGGACAACGACGGTTGCGGCCGTTACAATAGTCGCAAATATTACAACACTAGCTTACACTATCCACATCTCTCATTATCCCGAGAGACACTTAAAACATAGTAGACATTGCCCCAAAAGTTATTGACACACGATCTAAAGTGGTTTAAATCACACCATACTGCAACTAGTGCATAGGACTGGCTACACAAGGACAACGTGTGCCCTACCGTTGTCACTGTTACTTAGCATCCCTCGCCATCTTGCTAAGATTCTCCTCCCAGAGGCAAGTATCAATGTATCACACATTCAATACTATTGTCTCCCCCCCATCCACTGTTGGGCTTTTGGCACTAGATGTGGTTGACAAAGCGTTTCTTTCACCAATCTTCCCCTTAAACAACACAGAAAACTTCACAAAATTATAACTAAATCTGGTGGTTACCCGGCATGTCAATTGTGTGTATTTACAAAGGTACATGAATACTGTTACATAAAACCATTACAACATGTAACACATTAAGAAACAACCCAAAACCCACAATTAATTCATACAACACTGAAAATGCAAAATGCACATAAAACTCCCGTTTTTTCTTGTTACAAATTTTCAAACATCACTCAAAACTCTCTGAATATATTTCCTGGCCTCAGGGCCACATCAATGTGATTCACACGCAGACATAAGCACTTTCACCACATGTCTAAAATTATGTGGGCCTCCAATACATGCCCAACTACAAAAGTTAATTTACCACATGACTTTTACAAATAATGGTAGACTATATTGACACAACATCTTGCCTGTCCTGAAGCTACACTTTTCACCTATGGTTGGAAAATGAAACTCGAGAAGGCCCTACTTAGATCATGTATTTTGATGTTTATCCTAGAAGGCTATGTCATTGACACGTCAAAACAGAATTAAGAAATAGGAATTTTTAAAAGCGAGGTATGAATAGTTAAACAGAGCATTAAGTTCCAAGATTATAGCACAAATTTCATTTAAAACCATAATTAAATAAGAAACTACAGCTAACACAAGGTGCATACTAATAATTTATTATAACAGCTAAATGAAATCAGCCATGGAACAAATTCGTATACCAAATTAAATAGGGAAGAAATTGCAACTATTCAGATAAATAACTCTTTGGCAGAACTAAAAACCTTTAAAGTTACAGATAGATAACTAAAATAGTCATCCCTCACATTTCAGACATTAATAACTGTTAAATAAAGAGGTTTAGTAATAAAGTTGTCGTAGGTTAAAGTATTCAAAATAATGTGTTATATAATATTGTAAAGTTTCAGGGTAATTGTAGTAAAAATAATGACTGGGTATTCTAAAAACTTAGTTTGCATGACAAAAAGGTATTTAAATCCACCATTTTCCTTCTCTGAGGTCAGTTGATTTAGGAAGCCAGTAAGTGGCATTGTGTTTTGTGATAGGGAAGTGGTAATACCTAGAAAATTTGTCATTGTGTAACTTTTGGAACTTAGAATACTTTAGGTTCAGAAACAATTTTCAGATGGAAATATTTTGGCCATATTTTTTAAATTTATCTCAGGTATCTAACTTCAGTGACGGACTTTTTTTTGGAAAGCTGAACTTTATTAAGATTCGTGAACGTTTTGGAGACTTTGTGAATTTATTCAAGAATGAAAATGTGTGTATACTGATTTTGTTGAGTTTACTTGCATTCTTCAATTTAGGATTTGTAGTAAGATGCAATCTTAGCAAGTGTAATACCAGTTTAAGTTCCCATACTTTGAAGAATATGTTGAATGATTTTCAGTCATGACTTTTATTTTATGAAACACCTTCAATTGTTATCTCTTGCAGTGTAATAATACAAGCGATTGGTGACCAAAGTCTGATTATGAACCAGGCATAGACTTTAAAAGGTATCAGGTTATCACATTGCATCCATGATTATGGCTAAAAACAGTATCCCATCATATACCCAATGACAGAATTGTGTTACAATCATTATAATGACACACCAGCATTTAATATTATAAATATATTTGAAATTATGACAGGATAAACTCAACAAAATATCGAGGTACTGTTACTGAAATTTTAATTTTATTAGCAACAAGAATTGGCAATGACAATAGTTATTAACGTTAAATATATCAAAACATAAATTGCATGTTGAAAATTAAGCCGTAACTGACTAATTGACCATAATTTCCCTGGTTTCCATTTGGCACCACAGTCTAAAATTAAATGCCAAAATTTTAGCGGATCCGCTTTGGCCTTCTTCAAGGGCAAAATTGCTCTGAGCTATGTTTCACATGCTATAATAAACACAACTAATGTTCAGTGTTCTTTGAGTAGAGTGCAGCTGTCACATGTCACAATAAGACATGCCATGCATCACGAAGTTTCAAGACATCATCATCATTGATATTATTAGGACATTAACCACTCTCTATCGCCTTTTTCTTTTGCCTTGTCCACCAATAGTCTTCCAAAGTCTGCCATGAAACAGCTTCAATACATTGTCAATAAAAACTGCTCCAAAGCTACCTGCCTATAGGTGAGTGATTATTTCTGAAAGAATTACACTTAAACAACAGTTTCATGTAATTTCCATCAGGCAAAGACAACACAATGGTTGTAACAAAATCTGAACATTATTACAACAAAGCTAAGAGTCCTCTCAAAGAAGAAATATACTAACTAATGAACTGAATCCAATACACGGACTAAGAACTGATATGGCATTTTAGGTACACTACTCCTTAGTAATCAAACAGGATATCAAATCAATGTCAACAGAAATAACAGAGCCACATCAACATTACATGGGTTACTGAAGATCCACAAGCTGTAAGCACCACTATGGTAGATTATCAACCCATGTAGTGAAACAATGTAACACCAGCATTAGTAGAGTTATTAGTCATATTTGTAATAGTTCTTTTGAAGAAGGTATCTTCCCTGACTCACTCAAGAAGTCAATAATCAAACCACTTTAAAAAAATGGGTGATACCTCAAAGATTGAGAATTACAGACTCATTTCACTTCTACCAGCATTTTCAAAGATCTTTGAAAAAGCAAAGTTTTAGACAAGGCATTTCAACAGATTCAGCTACCTCGCCGACAGGTATATAAGGAGGTCCGTCTGGGAGGCTAAGCCAGTCCATGCAGTGACTGCCAGCTTTCGTCAGCCTGTAGACACCAGACACCTGATGAAGACAGCCGAGCTGGTTGTCGAAACGTTCTGTTTCCAAAACACCATCCGGCTGCACACCCGTGAAGACTACAGGTGGTTTAATGCTAACAAACTAATACTTAATGTAGAAAAGACACAGTTACTTTAGTTTGTTACAAAAAATAAAACAAAGGACAGCTATAATGTGATATCAGAAGGAAAAGCAATCAATGAAAGCAGTTTCACAAAATTCCTGGGTGTATGTATAGATAACAAATTGAACTCGAAACAGCATATTCAACAACTTCTTAAAAAACGGAATTCTGCAACATTTTCACTTAGGGTAATATCTAGAATTGCTAATATAGAAACAAGATAGTTAGTATATTTTGCATATTTTCATTCCCTGCTGTCTTATGGCATCTCATTCTGGGGAAACTCGTCACAAGCACAGAGGGTATTTAAATTGCAAAAGCTTGCAATAAGAACTATTTGTGGAGCAAGGCCACAGATGTCGTGCAGAAATCTATTTAAAAACCTGGGTGTACTAACAATGCCAGCACAGTATGTACACTCCGTACTATCATTTGTAGTGGAAATTCATGAACACTTCAATCTTAATGCTGACATACATAGCCATAATACTAGGAATAAATATAATATTCACAAGGATTACAAATCACTGTCAACTGTACAGAAAGGATTAACATTTACTGGAGCTTCCTTATTCAATGTCTTACCAACAGAAATTAAATGTTATCTATAAAAACCCAACTACTTTAAGTCCAAACTGAAAGAGTTTCTGCTTCAGAACCCATTTTACTCTGTGAAAGAATTTTCTTCTTGGAATTTGGTAACTAAGAATGACTGATAAAATAGTATATATGGTGTATGGAAGGGGAAAGTGACAAATTTATGCACAATTACTAAAATGATATATGGTTTCTTTCTGTTGAAACTTTTGACAAATGAAGTAATTACACTGTTTACAAAAGTTCACTAATATATAGTAACCAACATGGGATAGCATGCACTCAAAAACTGCTGTGAAAAATTATGATACTAACAGGTTTTTAAGTAATTGACTGCTTATGAGATATTTGTAATATAATTGATATTGTTAATAGGTGTGTGTACTGTTCCACATAAATAGCAACTAACATGATATAATATGTAGTTGCAAATTACAGTGAAACTGGTTGGTAAGAAAATAACTGGTTGTTATTTGCTGGTAACAGGGCCCGCTCTAGCGGTTTTGCCGCCCCGGACAAATAGACAAATTGCCGCCCCTTAAGATTGTGTAGAATTAATATTTTTTAAAAAAATAATTTTTAATCGAATAAAATATTTTATTTTAATAAAATCATATATCATAAATAAACTTATTGAATTTTGATCTAGCGCACAAAAAGAGAAATTAATTATGAAATATCTGTACATAGCCACAAATTAACCAATTTTTTATTTTTAAATGCTATTACGATGGATATTATCACACAAACAATCTAAATGCCATTATTTTGAAAATAAAACGAGATTACATCAAATACGCTAAATCACAAAAAAACTTTTTTTCTTACTTTCAGTTTGCGAATTTTTTATTACATCTTTAAATTTACTTCATCAGCAATTTCATATTCAATTGCCAAAATGGCTAATCATTAAATTATCAATTTCTTGTTTTCGTAAATGCTTAGCAAGGCGTCGTATACATCTCCAAATGAAATTTTAAAGGGTTTAATGCCTCTATCCTACTCTACCATCTAGTGTCACTCCATGTTTTCAAAGTTGAACCCTGAACATGCTTTAAAAGTATTGCCCATCGAAAAGTAGATGCCGAAAAGATAAATATATTTTTACCATGTTGAAGAAATTAGCGGCTTCCAAGGATCTTTTGCATTAATAACAAGATTGAGAGAATGGCTACTACACGGAACATGAATGCTCGCGAATTATATTGTTTAATTCTAGATTGCACTCCTGCTTTATTGCCCTCATATTGGACCCGTTGTCAGTCCCTGCCTCTGATATCCTGCAAATTTAAACCCAAGTCATTAAGTTCCAACTATAATATCAGACATTTGTTTTCTGTGGATCTTTCGACTGGTAAGAAGCCTTAAAAGCTTTCATTAATTTTAATTTCAACATCAGGATTAAATTTATTGGTTGAAACATATCTGATTACAAGAGTAATTTGCTGTATCTTACTAAAGTCAGGGTACAGTTTAAAATTATGGAAAAATATTTGATTTTTTTTTTTCATTAATAACACGAGACTTTAACTTTGATGCAGCAGATCTACTATCCCGGTTTGTATATTTTTCCCAAGATATTGAGCTTTAGTCTCTACTTTTTGAGCACACAACGGACGTGCTCTTCCATAATGGGATCGTATTCAGACAGTAACTCAACTATTTTTAAGAAATTACCGTTATTATGTCAAACAACTTGTCGCTTGTACCTTGAAAAACCAGACAACTTTTACCAAGCATTTTGGTAATTGCAACGATTCTTAGAAGCACCTCATTCCAATGATTTATTTCGGCATTAATAACTCTTTCAGTGGCAGCATCTACAGTTTTACAACAATTTAATCTTTCGTTCATTTCTAGTCATGATTTTTGTGCCTGAATATTATTTTTCGAAATTTCATGCTCTTTAAAGTTTCGTCGAGGTGCTTCCAATTTTTAAAACCCTCCTTGAGAGAGAACTAACTAAACAGCCGAAAATTTTGCAACAGAAGCAGTTTTGTGAAAGATAGTAGCTAATCTCGCAATATTTGCTCTCCGTTGCTTAAAATTCGTGCATAATATTTTGCGCTAAAATGTCGACCTGTGTCATTGGAAGGAAATTTGTAATAATGCAATAGTTTAGGTGGACCTTGCCTTACTAAAAAGCTTCTTACGGCGTCTCGTAAAATTCTTGGCCACAAAGTTTTAGAACGCCTTCTGTGAGTCTCACGTTGGTGTCAGTTCCAATTGGTTTAGAAACTTCGTTCATTTGTTTGCTATTATTCTCTGACGATTCTGTACTTCTTTTGTATCCCGACCTGATATTGGATTCTAAGATTTGTTTTGGTAAACCTGAATACAGTATATTTTTTAACGCGCAGATTGATTCTGCCTTTCGCTTCCTTTCCCAACCTTCTTTTTTTGTACTGGTAACCAGATAGTTTTCTTTGACCGTCAGACATTTTGGAAGAGGCACGCACGTAACTCAAACAATGTACACTATAAAATAATATAAAAAGTAAATATTTATCCTTGTTCTAAATAAGCTAAACCATAACCAAGATAAATTATTCTCAGTCGATATAAAAAAATATTTATGCACAACACAAAATATTTTCCATACCCTGTGAACATAAAGAAAGTCTAGTGTTACTACACGTCAAAGCTTATTCGCGTGGATACGATCCGTAAATTTGCTGCAGATACAGAAACCGTGTATACAGGATGGCAATTTCTGTAGGCTTAAACAGAATACGTTCCAAGTTCACACTGACAAAGTTATTCACATTCATTAAAATAGTTAAAAATTTCCTTTTGTTGAAACGGTTTACAAATGCAGCAATTAGAATATCTGGAAACCGCATTCATATATATAATAAGCATCATGGGTTATTATATATTAGCAGTTAACATTCGAAATTGAATATATTAAAGGTATGTGAAGTAACTAATCGGTAATCAGCAGCTGGTAATATTATTTATTTATTAATGATTGTAAGTACTGTCCCACACCCACTAAACTACAGTATTTTCACAAGCGATCAAAGCTAGCGTATGTAATTTAACCCAACTATAACACTTTCAATGCCTGTATCTAATTTATACAACAAATCTGTGAGGTTCGGATTACGAGAAGAAATTATTATGCAAATTATTCCATTTCCAAAAACTAAGATCCATATTGATTTGGCTCATCAATTCAATAATATAAATACTCAGCATCTCCCGCCAAGCACTATCGATTCCTTGTATTAGAGGCTAACTGCAATTGCGTGTCTAGTAACTTGTGGGCAGTATAACGTCGGAATCAGTGCAGGTAGCCGAGGTCAGGTGTAACAGCCCCACCTACCGCGCTTCTGTTGTGCGCTTTTGTCGGTCTGCGCATATATCGTTGTGCGCTTGTGTCGTATATCCAACTAAATAACAGTTTAATCATAGATGTACTTACTTTAGAAATTATGAAATCCTGAAGTAAATTTTATGAACTACCACTTTTCACTAATAACGTAATAGTAAGACTAATGTTGTTGTGTAATGAAACCACTTTTATAATTAGCAATAATAAGCAAGTTGAGACAACAAAAGTCGAAACAGCGTTCTACTCGCGTGCTAAGGCCCAATTTACACAGAAGAGACGTGGCGCGGACTTCGGGCTGAGACATGGCGCGGACGCGGCGCATTTTGAAGTTGCTCCTATGGCGCAATTCACACAGAGGCGGAGAGGCAACGACGCGCCCCTTTGAGGTCCGCGACCCGTCTCTTCGAAGTCCCTAGGGGCGCACCCAAATAGCTAACAACTGTAAGTTTTTAACGAACGAAAAAATCGGTATGTGGTTTA